>CM028363.1:44345101-45070101 GCA_016624345.1 Platycodon grandiflorus
GGTGTGTGTGAACTCCGGCACGACGACTTATAGCGATCACGAATTCCATTCGTAATGACTATACGTCGTCCCACCATAACTTTACCAAGAATTCCATTGGACTTAATGCAATGCAAAGTAGATATTTACTCATCATTCTCAACAAATCATCATGTGTTCTATTGAATCACATACCAAATCAACTCAATGTGCTTGTAAATATTAAAGCACATCTTTATCTAAGACATATAAAAATCAATACATATTAAAGTAAAATACCTGTTTGTTATGGTGTTGTCAAAATGGACGACAAGATTTGTCCAACAAGCTACAAATCTCTCTTTGTACGACACCACCCATTTCTCGACATACTTCACTAGATGGATATTCTTTGAAGTTTGATTGCGTACTATTAAGCAACTCGTTGAACTCTACCTCGATTCATACCACCAAAACGTTTCAAGTCGCAATAAACGAATCCTACATCTTTTTTGGAACATTTTGCACTTCTAAAAACATTCTTACTAATATGCCACCGACAAAGGACGAAATATCTCGGGAAAAGTTCACTGTGCATTCATCAAATCCTTTTCTCTATCGAAACAATGACACTGGTAGCTCTGATTAATCCATCATAGATTTCAAGATTGTGCACTGCCACATATAGTTGTCTTCGGCTCAAACTCCAAATACGCGCCGCAATGAGAATGCCATATGTGTCGACATCACACCAACAATCCATAACAAAGGTAACTTATACCTATTTGTCTTGTAAGTACAATCCATAAAGATGACCTTCGAAATGATGATTGATTTTGATCGTAACCACAAAGATAGGGGAGATTGAAAGAGTATGAAAATACTCGATCCCTCCTTAAATCTTTGCGATCTATATTTAAAGTTATGTATATTTATTACTTAAATGGATTAGAAAATAAAATGTAAATAAAGTTTAGGTTGACTAACGGCTAACGCTTTTATACTTAGATAGGTTTTGTATTTTAGGTAAAAGACTCAAGGAGAAATGGAATCTTGGAGATAAGGAAAGGAGGATCCAGATACAAAGTGATTGAATCCTTGTCAAAGGATTCTTGATTGGCTATAAAAAGAGACTTCCGCCTCCATTATTGGTTACCGATTCCCACGAGATTTATACCGAGTTATTGAGAGAAAATCCTTGAGAGCTTTTGTTCTTGTATCTTGAAGATCGAGATTGATCCTTCGAGATTGATTTTATGTTTTTGTCGTTCTTAGATTAGAACTCAGTTTTGATCTTTAGTTCTTTATTTTCTTTTCATTGTAAGTGTTTTCTTCACAACTCCGTTATCTAGCAAGGTGTGCTTTTATGAAAAGATTTCCAAGAAGTTTTTGCTAAAGTTTTAATTATTCCGCTGCATTTATATTCTGTTCTTTTAAGTTATTTTTTCAAAAGTTGTTTGCTTTGTTGCCGACACTTGTGTGCACAACCGTACACACAAGTCATCGCACATTTGGTTACATCCTAGCTACAATTCTTTCACCAAGCCCTTAGATTTATGTCGGTAATGAAAACACTTCATCCATCACACCAATCAATATGTAGTTGGTCCATCGTCACACCACTTCACCCTAGTAATATGGAATTATCATTATTCTACTAAATAACTTCTCAATGAATGTCATTATTTTTCACCGGATAATATGGCATGTTCACGTTGACAATTGAAATATAATAGATTACAAATATAAATTTAGTAACTTTATAGAGAAAAAAAGTACTCATTTTTGACAATTTTTTTCTTTCGAAAAATGACACTCAATTTAATTAGAGGGGTAGGACAAATTTGATTAGTTGTAAAGTATATGTCAATTCAGAATATATTTTTTAGGTAAAGCTTTACAAGTGTGTTAGAGTAGGTCCTTATGGAAAAAAATATTACTAAGTATTATGTTGATATCACTTCAATGCTATCATCAATTAATTATATAATATTGTATAAATTTTATGTTCAGTTAATAAAATCAAATTAAAAGGTTTAAAATATTTTACTAATTATAAGGATAAAACTTCCTACACAATATTATTTGATCAACTGATGTCAATAATATGATAAACTCAAAATTTAATTAATCGCATTTGCCTCATAAAGAGAGGACCAACTTGATAGAAATACATAGAAGATATATAAGATTACTAGAATTTACTTTATTTGTATATGATTTTCTTTCCTACTTAGTGTTGTAATCCTTTCCATATTGTAATTATCTTGGTCTCCAAGTTAGGTTAGGCTTCCTCTTGTATATAAACAAATACTACATCAATAATACATTAATGTTTTCCAATATCAATTCTTATTATATGGTATCAAAGCAACAAAGGTCCTAAATCCCTAGCCTACCTTCCGCCCCCTCCCCCTTCCCTTCCTTCCACTGCGCCCTCTCTCGTATCTATGGCCAATCCAAAATTTCAAGTCCTACCTAACAGTCGAACCATCCTCTCCCCTCATCTTTGTCTCTCTCAATCATGTTCTTAAACTCACTCCAACGAATTATATTGCTTGGAAAACCCAGATTGAGGCCACCCTCATCGGCCTTGATCTCTTCAAATTTATTGACTACCCACTTAGCCTCACCCAAACCCTCACCAACACCACCAAAGACACCGCAGCCACCGAGACTTCTCGCAGCCAAATCCACCACCTCTCCCAATCCATCTTATTCCACTTGGTTTCGCCAAGATAAGTTGATTCTTGGAGCTCTTGGCGGCACTCTCCGCCCCTATTGTGCCCCTTATCTCTCTTTGTCCCACCACCCCACCCGGAAAACCCTCACCAAAACTTATGCCAATCCCTCTAAAGGCCACCTAAAACAACTCAAAGACCGCCGTAACATCACCAAGGGTCTCACTCTCGATTACATGCAAGAAATTAAATCTTGCACCGACAAGCTTGCCTCTCTTGGATGCCCTCTCGATCCGATGATATCACCGACAAAGTTCTTGACCAACTCAATGATTACGAATACGACAATGTCATCTCCACTGTTCAAAATTGTGAAACCCCGATTTCCTTTGATGAGCTCCATGAGAAACTCATCAATAAAGAACTCTCTCTCAAACACAAAGCCAACTCCAACCCTCTTTTCCCTCCTGTCCACTACATGTCCAAGAATAACACCGAAAATCCCACCCCTAAATCCTCTCCCCGCCGCCGGTCTCCTCCCACCCCAAATTCCAACCCTAATCACACCTCTCGCCTAATACACCTTACAAGGGTAAGTGTAGTAGTCATTTTGTTGGCCATTCTCTCTCCCGAGTGCACCATGTTTCGTAATCTGTACCCTCATATCACCATACCTAACCCATTCTCTAACCCTCCTTCGCAAACCTCCTTCACCAACCCTGCACCTTACTCTCCTCGGCCCCAATACCGTGGCCAACCCAACCCCCGCCAATCCACCTACTCTCAGCGTCCAAGCGCCTACACTGCCACCACCCATCCTCCCTCTCCACCATCTTGGCTCCTTGATAGCGGCGCCACTCACCATGCCACTAGTGATTTGGACAATCTAGCCCTCCACTCTCCATATGATGGCACTGAAGAGCTTCTGATAGGCGATGGTTCCGGTCTTTCGATTTCTCACATTGGTTCGACCTCTTTCATTACTCCTTCCTCTTCTTTTAAACTTAATAATGTACTCCATGTTCCCTCTCTCTCCCGTAATATTATCTCAATTTCTCAATTTTGTCATGATAACAATTCCTCTATTACCTTCTCACCAAATTCTTATGTTGTGAAGGATATCAAAACGGGGAACATTCTGCTTCAAGGTCAACCTAATTCTGGCATTTATGAATGGCATCCTTCCTCTTCCGCTGCTCACTCGGTCAACCTGTCTCCACAACCAATTGGCATCATAGATTAGGACACCCCTCCCCCACTATTTTACGTTTTCTTAGTCAGAAGTTTAGTTTAAATATTCCGAACTCTAGTCTTTTTCATTGTAATTCTTGTGACTGTAACAAGAGTCACAAATTACCTTTTTATGATAATTCAATAAAGTTTTTTGGTCCACTTGATGTTATTTATAGTGATGTTTGGACATCCCCTCTACTCTCTTTTGATGCCTTCAAGTATTACATTATATTCGTGGATCATTTCTCTAAATTCATCTGGTTCTACCCGCTCAAACACAAAAATGATGCCATCACTGTCTTTAGTCATTTTAAACTTCTTGTCGAAAAATATTTCAATCGCTCCATCAAAACCATATTCAGTGATAATGGAGGAGAATACATTGGTCTACAACCTCTTCTTAAAACTCATGGAATCCAACATCTTACTTCTCCCCCTCATACACCAGAACATAATGGTTACTCTGAACGTCGTCACAGACATATTGTTGAAACTGGTTTATCTCTCCTCACTCACTCATCCATGCCTCTAAAATATTGGTCTCTAGCTTTCTCCACTGCTTGCTACCTCATTAATCGCATGCCTACTCCTACTCTTCACTTTAAATCACCCTACCTCGTTCTTCATAATCAACCCCCCAATTATCTCAAACTACGAAGCTTCGAATGCCTCTGTTATCCTTGGCTCCGTCCCTATACCTCTCATAAACTACAACCTCGCTCATCTCCGTGTGTCCTTGTAGGGTACTCACCCACTCAGAGTGCCTATTACTGTCTCAACCCTACCTCTCATAAAATCTACACTTCGCGCCATGTGAAATTTATTGAACATTCCTTTCCTTTTTCCTCTTTATCTTCTTCTCCCTTGATCATCCCATCTTCTTCTCAGTGGTGCTCCATCACCGTGCCTCTACTTTCCAGTGTTACGCCTTCTGTCCCATCCACTATACCCACGGCCCTTCCCCTACTCCGCCGCACCCGCCCACCCTCTCCTATAAACCAATAGCCTACTCCTCCTCCTTCACCTAACTCTCCGCCGCTACCCCAACCCCTAACCCCGATGATTCCCACCCTCCCACCCTCTCCGACACCACCTCCACCCCACGGACCCTTCCACTACTCGTCCCACTACCAGACTCCAAAACAATATTACCAAGCCTATCCAACGCCTTAACCTCACGCTCTCTCACCTCTCATTTCAAACACCTACCACCACCGCCCAAGCTCTCAAAGCCCTGTGGCATACCGTCATGCAAGAAAAATTTGATGCTCTCATCCGTAACAAAACTTGGGATCTGCCCTTCTCCTTCACAGTAATTGGGTGTAAATGGGTGTACGGACCAAATACCTTCCCGATGGCTCGGTTGATCGTCACAAAGCCCGTTTGGTGGCTAAAGGTTTTCATCAACGTCCGGTCTTGATTTCTCGAAACATTTAGTCCTGTCATTAAACCCGCCTGCACTATTCTATCTCTTGCTACAGTTCATGGTTGGTCTATCCGTCAAGTTGACATCAACAATGCCTTCTTACAAGGTTCTCTTACCGAGGAGGTCTTTATGGCTCAACCTCCGGGTTTTGTAAGTTCCTCTCATCCTCTCATGTTTGTAAATTGCGCCAAGCTATTTATGGTCTTAAACAGCTCCTAGGGCTTGGTACAATGAACTTCGTTCTTATCTTCTTTCTCTTGGGTTCAAACCGCATTTTCGATTTCTCTCTCTTTACATTACGTCATCCCCAAGGTCTCAACTTCCTTCTTATCTATGTCGATGATATTATCATCACCGGTCCCAACTCTTCATTTTTCCCTACTTTTCTCTCCAAATTTTCCTCACGTTTTTCTCTCAAAGATCTTGGGTCTCTGTCTTATTTCTTGGGTGTTGAGGTTCTCCTTACAAAAGGGTATTCTACTACCAAGATCGTTATGTTCGGGATTTACTCACTCGGGCACACATGGAAACCTTAAACTTGTGTCCACACCCATGCTCACACATCCGTCTCTTACTCTCACTTCGGTACTCCCTTGCCCAACCTACCGAGTACCGTGCTCTTGTTGGGAGTCTTCGCATCTCCCCTTACTCGTCTTGACATCTCCTTTTGTCCAATCGCCTTGCCCAATTTATGCATCGTCCCACTAGCGAGCATTGGGTTGCTCTAAAACGGTTGCTTCTTTTTGGCTGGCACCTCGAGCATGGCCTACTCATTCGTCGTGACTCTCCTCTTCTTGTTCATGTTTTCACCGACGCCGACTGGGTGATAAGGATGATTATATTTCCACCTTCGGTTACATTGTCTATTTGGGTAAAAATCCTATTTCTTGGAGTTCCAAAAACAACATTCTCTTGCTCGCTCCTCCACCGCGAGTATCGTCATTGCCACTACGATCGCCGAAGTGTTATGGGTTCAAAATTTGCTCCAAGAACTTGGCTACATCTCATCTTCTCCACCAGCTATCTATTGTGATAATGTAGGAGCTACTTATGTTGCTGCCAACCCGAGGTTCCATTCACGTATGAAGCATCTTGCTCTAGACTATCATTTTGTTCGCGAACACGTTCAAGACAAGAAGCTTCGGGTATCTTTTATTTCTAGCCGCGATCAGCTTGCTGATGTGCTTACTAAACCACTCGGCCGAGGTCTCTTCCAAGAAATTGTCTCCAAGATTGGACTTGTTAACCGGTCATCCATCTTGTGGGGGCATGATAGAAATACATAGAAGATATAAAAGATTACTAGAATATTACTTTATTTGTATATGATTTCCTTTCCTACTTAGTGTTGTAATCCTTTCCATATTGTAATTATCTTGGTCTCCAAGTTAGGTTAGGCTTTCTCTTGTATATAAACAAATACTACATCAATAATACATTAACGTTTTCCAATATCAATTCTTATCATACAACTAACTGAGTCGGATTAAAACTTTTAAAAGAAAAAAAAGAAAAAAAAACGTACAGTCAACCAGTGGTGAAGTCAAACTCCAGATTGATTGGTCTTGCTGGAGGTTTTACCAGGTCATAGACCACTGCAGGCGAGCCAAACCATGATAAGTTTTCATAATTTCCGGGGCGTGGACCATGAACGATGACTCGGGTCAAGCTCTTGAACTTCTCGACCAATTTTATCATTTGACGAATAATCTGAGCCAGCCAGTCAACTAACTATAATTTGCTTTGTTTGGTTTCAATAAAGTCCATCCAAAGGAGAAGAAAATAAAAATAGACCAAGACCTGTTGGCACTTGGCACCAGATATTTTCACTTTTTTTTTTTTTAATGTTGAGCTTTGATGACACACCTTTAATGGTTCCAAGTATTGATTCGTTCAGATACTTAAAAAAAAAAAAAAAAAAAAAGAAGAGAGGTCTTTAAACACGAGCCATACGGCTCTCGGTGGGTGCAACCGTAAGTCATACGGCTTCTGGGTGAGATTGTCGTGCTAAGATGCAGTCAAGAGCCGTGCTGTCCTGAGACGAGTTTTAAGCTTTTCATTTGTTTGAAAGTTTAATTTTTAAAACATCACTTTTATTATTTTACTTATTTTTTTTATACTTTAATTATATATCACATATATATGAACTTTAAAAGAAACTACACATTATATCAATATTAATAATTAAGTCAATTGTTTTTCTTAATCTCGTGGGATTAAATAAAATAATAATTTTGGAAAAGAGGGAGTATAAAACTTGTTGTAAACCCTAAGACATCTAATACAGTGCTATAGAGGTGTTCAGACTGTGTTTTCTTATAAATTTACTCTATGTTAACTCTATAGATCAATTGTAAGAGACTAAGTGATACACTTTAAGAGATTGTGAGATTGATTATCAACTTGTAATTCTTTTTGTTCTCGTGTTCTTCATATAGTAGATTATTTTCTCCATCGTGCATGATTTTTACTCCTCTCGTGTTCTTCATATAGTAGATTAAATAAAATTTTTTTTTTTTTTATGAAAGGTCCCCGGCCCATTACTAAAAGATTACAACAACCCGGATCTAAAGAAAATTAAGAACTTTGGAAAGAAAGACGAAGTAACAATTTCCAATAGTCTGTTTTCGTCAAACTTTTCAATCAATTTATCGGATTTGCATAAAGGGTTTTGGTTAGCCAATTAATTCAACAAGACCGAGAGTCTTGAAATCAAAATCGCAAGCGTGTTCCTCCGGGTACCGATGCGACCCACAAAACGTACCCCACAACGACAACCGAATCCAGTCAAACCAACCTTCCTCTTACAACATTGACATCTATTCTTCTTGTTAGTATTAGTACCTTCTTGATTCAAATTAGCAGCGGGCAGTGTTCTTGTTGTTGTGTTCAAGGTTTCTCGGGAATATGTAATGACTTCGGTTTCCCATCGTTTGAGTTTAAGAACATCCTAGCTTTGTAACACTTGGAAAATAAATTTTGTGTTGCCGGATTTCCGTAAAAGTCACATCACGTTTCACGTAGTCTTGGAGTACTCTCTCTCTCTCTTTCTTGTTGTTCTTCTTAGAGCACGTTCAATGAGTAGCTTAGTGAGATTCTCACTCCCAATAGAGTAGCATCACGGTTGTTTATTAAACAAAAAGGTAAATGGGTAGAAAAATAAGCTACCGGAGCTTATCAACTAAACACGGAGACGTCATTTAAACCTAAAAACAATCAAAACAACGTCGTTAGAAGCGAAAAAAAAAAAAAAGGTGCGCTGAGAGGCTTACTGACACGCCTTTACACGTGTCGCATGCTGGTGGACCGAATAATTTTGCCTTTTTACTGATTTTGGCCAATTTTCAGCCAAAATTATTATTTTTTTATTTATTAAAGTACACATTTTTCTTTATAAATAAAGACTTGTTTATTTCATTTGGATGTCAGATAAATGTTTTATGATTTTTTCAAGTTTTAGCCGTTTTCCTCTTTTCTCTTTCTTCAAATCTGTTTTTTAATCAATATTAAGTTATTTAATAACTTAATTTATTATTAATATTATTATTTACTAATATTAATCAATTACCAATATTAATAATTAATATTGCTATTATAATTAGATATTAAAATTATTTAGTATAATATTTGATTTCAAAATTATTATTTTTAAAAATTAATATTATTTTGAAATATTAATTTAAAAATATCAATTAAAATTGCATAAACAAATTTCAAGATTAATATAAATAAGATATAAATATATTAATTAAATGAAAATAAAGATGGTGGGATATGTAAAGTTATTAGAATTTGTGCCACCATTAAAAAATATATGATAAATTTTACTAAAACCCTACCCGTTATTATCCTAATCATAACACAATAGGATGCCGACTGAAAAACAAATTATTATCACTGTAAGTAACGTGTAAAGGCCTAGAGGATGTTCAAGTTCCAAGTTTCAAGGGCAATGTACATTTTGGGCTTTGAACCTTAGTTTAGTTACAACTCCAATGAGCAAGACTCAATTGATGGGGTATTGAAGCCCAAATAGTTTTATATCTTACTCACGAACAAAACCCAAAAGTAAAACTTCAAATCATTTAGGTTTTTAAAATCGAGAGACTTGTCTAGCATTCAAGATTCTTGCCACTTCAGATTAGACCAATCATAAAACCCAGACTACCTTCATGATGCTTGCCAATTTTTGCTAGGTTAACTAGATCATGTATTAAATACGACCAGTAGGCTGTTCAATCAAAGTCTCTCGTTTTTGAACTGCAACTGAGCTGGAGTTGGATACTACGCACATCAACACATTGGGCTGAAAGCCTGGCACAATTAGTTTGATAGGCCCAATCAGCTGGTCCGCCTTTCTCTCAGCAATTATTATACACTCTCCGTTCCAAAAAAAAAAAAGTTTATTTTTCTTCTTTAGTTTATCCCAAAAAGTGGTCTCATTTCTTAAAAAGATAAAATTTTAGTGTAACTTTTGAAGTACAAGTATGCAAAGCTACGATTTAAAAAAAAATTAACTTGTCAAATGAGATTACTCTCTCCGTTTCATCCAAATAGTCCACGTTTAAAAAATTTAATAATTAAGAGATATATTAATATTATCGGAGTTGGTTATAATTACAAAAATATTTAAGCACAACCAAAATATTTACAACACAAGTGGAGTGTAAAGTTGAAAGATTATGAAATTGTAAACACAAATTTTGAAAGTGGTCTTTAAGAAAACGTCCCAAAATAGTTGCTAGGAACGTAGGGAGTGTTATTTTGAACGAAAGGTGTACCCAATATTGGCCGACACGATAGACTATGGCTAGGGGTGGCAATTTGGTGTATCCGGATAAGTTTGAGTAAAATCATAAAATACCCGATAAGGTTAATGGATGATTTTGGGTACTATCCAATAACAATCATTAAACATTAATGGGTATAATTGAATAACGGTTCGGCTAACTGTGCATACCCAATTCTATCCATTAATAAATGAGTATTATCCGATATACCTAATAAACTTGATCACCTTTATAAAAGAAAAATAATTTAACAGAAATATATTTAAAAATACTTTGAAGTGGTATCTCATACCACACTTCATGCTTTAAAAGTATTGTACATTATAATACGTTAGAGCATTTTTTGTGTAATTTTTACAGAATACAAATGTGTGTGTGTGTGTGTGTTACGTGAACTAGTGTAGGTAGGAGTAATTGCTTTGTGCGTGTAATGTGTGTAGGATAGATTGTGTTGTGTGTGTTTTGCATGGGTAAATAGCAAATAAGATAAAAATAGTGGTGTAAATGATACTAACATGTTTGTAGGTAATTTATACCTTGGATAGAAAAGTCACTCCTCGTAATAATTATCTTGTTTAATATTTGTGAGTCAAATTAACTATTTTCATATGAAAATTTAACTTTTATTTTATTTTTCAAAATTATATAACACATAATTTGTAGTTCTATAAAAGAAATGTGAATTATGTGTTTTATGAAATTTGATGAAAAGAAAAAAAATATATATGCACAATTTCTAATTTTATTTTGATCCCATGTAGACTGTTTGCATGTGTGCTTTGCTGGGCAGGGGGTTGGGAGAAGGGCTGCTAGGAAGAAGAAAGGTACTTCTGGGCACAAGACGGTTGCCGATTAAAAGAAACCACCAAAGGCGGTGAAGGGAACATGATGAAGCCCTTTCTAATAATTTTTAAACTAATATTAATATTGGGTAATTTATTAGATAATCGGATTAAAATTCAAAAACACCCATATTCTTATTGGATATTTATTGGGTAACTTATTTAACACCCACGAAAATATATGAATTTTAAACAGATTAATCCAATAAGTCATTTTTAATGGGTATAATGGATTGACTATTGGATTGGGTAAAAAATTGTCACCCCTAACTATGGCCTATGGGAGTAGCATTTTCTGGGTTTAAGGTCATCTAATGTTTTCCCTTTACATTCAAACTATTTCATACAGGCTTAAGAATGGATACCTTTTTTTTTTTTTTTTTTTCCTTAAATTCAAAATTCACACGTACTAATAAGTAACAAGAAAGTTAAGTATATTATATCACAAGGCTGGAGAAGCTCTTTGGTTCATAAGCCCTTTTTTGTTAGAAAGCCCGAATACCACGTCTTGTTAAAACTTAGGAATATATAGGGTTTGTTTTCCTTACACAATTTATAGTTTCGGACTTTCTTTCTTTTTTATACTATTAAAATTTTCTCTTAATTTTCTTCAATAACTAAAAATTAAAATCCAAAATCTTAAATTCAAATCACTAACTTGGGATGTCAAACACACTCTTATTACTTCCTAGAGTGTACAAATGTAAGAAAAATTTTTTAAAAAAAAAAATACACCTTCAGACCTAAAATAAGAAATTCTTGTTGACTTTATACATCTTTACGAAAGTATTTGATCTCTGTTCATTTACTTTAATACCCTTAATTATCCACAATTAGTGTCAAATTATTTTCTATCTCACAATTAAAATGCATACTATAAGATGAAGGCACTCTTTAAATAGATATAGTATTAATTATGTGGTGCATAACAAGGCCATATTATTAAGGTGCGTGCTTCTGTTTGTATGATAATATTATTAAAATTACAAGTAAAGAAAAGTTCCTTCCCCGGCCCATCCCACAATCAAGAAACTTCGACTTTATTATACTGCTTAGTATTTTTGGTGCAATAATATTTTCTTACTGTCTCATTTTTCATGTTTAAAGATTTTAATAATTAAGAGATACGAGTAGTTTTTTTTTTTTTTTGAGCAAAAGATATATGAGTAGTTGGTCAAAATTATAAATTTGTTTGAATATAGCTAATATGTTGATAGCATATGTGGAGAATAAACTTGAAATATTAAAATCGTAAGAATAATTTTTCAAACTGATCTCTATAAATGAAACATTTTAAAATAATATAGTGAGCTTTTAAAATGGAACGGCAAGGTATTACTTATCCACAATTAGAATCTCCACCAAATCTTTCTTTTTTGACATTTTATCCTTATATTCGTTTTCTTCCTCTAAACAATGTGTCTCAAACGATCGACTTAAGCATCATTATCGCACTATCCATCTACACCAAATAAACTTAAAATATGAACCTACTGATTTATTTTCTGATTAATTAGTATAAGAATTTTCTGATGAATTAATATAAGATTTTGTTTTGGCATTTCTAAATAATTAAGGTTGGTCGAATGGTACATAATAATTAATGAGAATAAAGGATAGTGAAATTAATACTACTCCTCCGAATGATTAAGAAAATTCAATTGACGATTATTAATATAATAGATTGAAAAAGTGTGTTGTTTCCTTTAATAATGTGGATTAAAGTAGGAAGAAAAGGGTAAAATAGAAAAGTGATGTTAAAGGAAAATTTCAATAAAACAATTATTTAATAAAAAGAAAAGAAAGACAATAATTTAGGAGCGGACGGAGTACTACTTATAATGGAGCATGCATGGCCAAACATTCCGCCCACATCATCTACTCTACAATCTACGTACGTTAAGCCAAAAGTTATTGGTCAATGTCTAAATGATTAAAAATATTGTCAATGTTGCCCTTTTTGGACCACATACACAACACAACATGGGTTCAAGTCGCATCCCATACCTCAATTTTCTCTCATTTTTTGTCTTCACCATAAAGTATGTAATTCCTTGAATTTTGTCTACTTCATTCATTCATTCATTCATTCACATAAAAACACCTCATGTACGGCCGAGAAAATTGACCAATTTAATTAAAAACTGAACAAACTAAGAAACCAAACAAAAAAATTAATTTATGGTCGCCTAGAAGACATGAAAGAAAACGTGAAAACATCGATCGAGGATATTTCAGAGACATTTTTGTATTATTTTTTCTAAATTGAGTATCTCTTTCTGAAAATTATTTATCTTAAAATGAGTGTTATGTCGATCAAGTTACTAAATGTACCTTTATTAATTATTCATTTATGTTTTAATGCGTATTTGCAATATTAATTTATCAAAAGAAGCTTAAATAAGTCAATTTTCTTGATTTTTAAAGAAAAAAATTGGTATTCACAAGACAGGCAATATAAAGTAAGTGGTGTAAGTGAAAAGTACTGTAAAATATTTGACAATGCATTTCAAAGGACTCCTAAACATGAGTGTTTTTGTCCATGGGATGGTATATATGAAACGAAGGGAGTAATAATTGGTATTTTGTGTGTTTTTCAGATATTAAAAGATTGATACCTATCCTGTTCAAAAAAACAAAAAAAAAAAAAAAGAAAGATTGATACCTTTTATATCTACTTTAATGATCGATCAATCAAATGACTAAAAATGAAAACGCAATCAAATTCAGCATAAAAATCAAACTTTATAATCTCATATTATTTTGTTAAAATGAGTAAATTGTTTTATGATGATGATCGATCTCATATTATTTTGCAAAGCTACCAAGAAACATTGTTATGTGATTACAGAAACTCATCGTATAATCTAAACAACTCCAAAAATTATTGTTTTTACTAATGTTGCCGGATACAATTAAGCCTATCCTAGTAGGAAATGTGATTAGAAATTGTCCTAAAGCTAAAGCAATATGGAAACACTTTGTTCAGCTGAAACATAGAAGGCTGCACCACATACATATATTAAAGAGAATTGCATTTTGCTTCTTAAGGAAATAAAATCCTTTAATGGAATTCCATGCCCCATAATTTACACATCTGGAAGTCCAAAAACACATAAGCTATTGAGGAAATGATCGATTATGGATGTCAATGCCTAGGAGGACTTAATTTCACTCAAAGGGGCACCAAGACACATTTTGAGATAAATCCTATAAATGGCTGTTTAATTCCTCTTACAGTCCCGACTTAAGCTGAACACCGATTTGGCGTGCTAAACAAGGTTGTAATTTTGGCTTTTGAGGACGTACTTGTAAGTAACGAGAATGGATCAGAGAATAGAACGATGGGGAAAGTTGCTTATTGCTCTAGCTAGCTAGCTTGGAAGCGTAACTACAAGGACGGAAACATGAATCAGTCCCACTGTATTGTGGAAGCTATTACTGCTATCAGCAAGCTTTGGGGCGCACAATTGTAATGGATCAGAGAGTAGTGTGGCAAAGCATGAGTGCCACAATCCAATATGTGTACGTTAATTGAGAGAAGAAAACTATTGTGCTGACGCATTGGCGAAGCTAGGAGCCATGCAAGATCAGAGAAAATAACATCTTTTACATGATACAAGTGAAAATAGATGCCTCTTAGTCAAAATATTTATAAATTTTTGTTTAACTGAATGGATGGAAAGCTAACTGATAACATTTTGTTATGTGAGTTTGGAAATGATGGAGCTAAATATTTCGAAGTAAGTTAAATAGTGCCAAATCTCAAGGAGCTCAAATGTAATTACATCCATTTTTATGATCTGTAATGTAAAACTTGTTTCATTGTGTGAATTTTCAAGATTTAATTTGCAAGCCGAATCCAAAATATAGAACTATTCCGAGAGAGAGAGAGAGAGAGAGAGAGAGAGAGAGAGAAGTTTTGTCTTGGAGCTAGGCATGAAGAAGATTTGCATGTCCCCCTTGAGAGTGACTTGCAGGAATAGAAAATAGATTTCTTGCATAAGAATTTGTGAATGTTTTGGATCTCTTTCAAAGTGTTAGAAAAAAGATCGGATTGAGAAAGTGTAATTGAAAAAGAAAGGAAAGGTCCTTCTATCATCTTCCCATTACAAATCCACACTATATGATAAAATATCTAATAGTTTCGAAGCATCATCATATATAAAAGAATATTTGATTAAAATAATTTGGCAATTTTAGTTATTAAGCAAATGTTAATTAAATCAGTTAGAGAGTAATTTAAAGAATATATATTCACTTGATAACTTAACTCAATTTGTAAGTTTTTTTCGTATTTTTCACCCTAATAGCACTCTCGAGAAAAGACTTTTCATCCAAACCCCTATTATAAAACAAAGAAATGTGAAAAATTCAAGTAAGCATAAGCAAAAAAAAAGGGATAAAAATAACTAAATTAAAAAATGTAATAAGGTAAAAAAAAAAAAAAATTTGTGGGTTTTTAAAGTAAGCCTAAAGCCCATGACTAATTCCCAAATCGATATCTATTAAGATTTATTTGCAATAAAATATAAAGTAAGTTTCAATACTTTATTCATTTTACTTTACTAAATGAGTTTTTGCCAGAGGATCCAGGAAGAATGAAAAGTTGTCAAGTGTTCAATATTCATAGACACACAACTATTCAATTATCAGATACGTTAACCTTTACATACAAATTTGAAAGGATAGGTCTCTAACTGATCTTGTAGATTTTGTTATAGTGACAATTTTGTAACGTAAGCCGTTCAAGCCAATGCCAACGCCAAGAAAATTAACAATTGTGAAATTACCAATTGTGTCTACCACATTTGTGAAATTCTTGATTGGATGTTACCTGAAAAATTACACCAATTGAGTTGATTGAAAACGAGCCGAAAATTAACACCAATTCTTAAAAAGTTCTGTGCTTAACAATATTTTGTGTGAAAAAAGGTTGCACGATTTTAATGACTCGAACCGCAAAACCTATTGACATATCTCAAATTCTCGACCAAATGAAATTCATAAAATCCAACCCCAATAATAGGGCAATGTTTCACAGTGCAATTGAATAGGGGTTGGTTGGTCTAAGTAAACAGACTCTCATGTAACAGATGTACTTGGAGAATCAAAATTAAATTTTCAGACTTGAGATATCTTGAAATTAAATGAAAAATAAAAGAGATAGATAGTTTTACGATCCAAAAAAGCCAGCCAACTTCACAATTATTGACTCTTTCATCGAAATCGTTAGGGTTAGTAACATCACTAGTCCCTTGACTATTAAGCATTTCACAGTTAGTCCCTTAATTTTTTTTTTCAAATATTAGTCCCTAAAGTACCAAAATTAGACACGCATAGTTCTTTTGTTGGATGCTGTTAGTATTATTCCATTAAGTCTTTCATATGCCTAACACGTGACTTTGATTAAGGGCATTTTTGGAAGTTTAACTTCATCTTCAACCTCTATCTTCCCTTCAAACCAATATTACAACCCATTCATCAAAAACCCATTTCATCATCTCAATTCTGAGACTTCAAACACAACACCATTAAGATCTTTGACCATTTCCGTCTCAAAATAATAATCCTAACCATATTCGTTTTGAACGTCTCCAAATTCAAATCTCTCGCACTCCCCCAGAACTCCGTCCATTTCCACCACCGCATGAAACCCAGAACTCAGATCCAATAGTCGCCGTTCTCCGCCACCCATTTTTAAGCCAAGAAATGGCTTACATCTGTGCATTAAAAGAACTCACGTAAAACCCACCCTCTTCTCCAACCTCTCCCGTCTCTCCACCTCATTTCCGTTCAAATCCCTCCACTTCTTCTCTTCCGAATCCTCTGCTGACCCCCCACAAGAAAACCCAGATCAAGAACTCCCCTCACAAGAAAACCCAGACCAAGAACTCCCAGTTCCGTAAAATTAACAACCACCCCAAAATGCAGTCGCAAATGCAAGTCCAAATCCAGTTCTCCGAAGAGGTAAACATCGAAACCCGGAAAATTAGAGGATACAATTTATAGAATGATGGCTAATTGTGCTTAGACTACCCGTTTACAAAACTCAATTAGAGGTTTAGTTCCTGAATTTGATCATAATCTTGTTTACAATGTGCTTCATAGCTCTCGAAACTAGGGATTTTCGTTTCATTAATTGTTAGTTGGAGTGAGATTTGGGAATTGAGTTCCAACGTTCCATCGTCAGAGTGATTAATTGCCGGCGGCGAATTAGAGGTTGCACTAGTAGCGATAACCCCAAACCCCGATCCACCTTGCACCGCCAGATTGGGTGCAATCACGGTGGGTCTTCACTTCTACTAGTCCGGGCTCCAACTAGCTTAAGAGAAAATGGAGGGATGGGGGTTGGGATGCCTGAGCTTGGGTGGGGGGAGGGGAAGTTAGAAACAGAGAGAGAAAATGGAGGGATGGGGGCTGAGATGTTGTTGGGGGAGGGGAGAGAGAAAGAAAATAATAAATTGTTTTAAGTATTAGAAAATATCTTTGCACGTGAAATTCCATAAAATACCCTGAACCAAAGTCACGTGTAGGGCACATGACAGACTTAACGGAAAAATACTAATGACATCCACCAAAAGGACTATGCGTGTCTAATTTTAGTACTTTAGGGACTAAAATTTGAAAAACATTTTTTAATGGACTAACTGTGAAATGCTTAATAGTAAAGGGACTAGTAGTGTAATTAACCCAAATCGTTATTACATGATTCTTACGTGTTATTGCTCTATTGTTTGCTATCAACAGGTTTGTGTCAACACAAATGACAAATTGTGATCAATTCGTGACAGAATTTCTTACCTCGAGACTAGAATCAAACGAACTAGGGTTAACGTGGGTAGTCTCGAACCATCTCTTACTTAAAATATATATATATATATATATATATATATATAATTAATAAAAATATAAAAATCTCAACAAAGTAAGAGAGATCTAAAAACATGTGCAGACAACAATTGTATAATGAACGTATGCAAGTGTGTACATAAGAATCCGAGGTTGGAAAGAGGCAGGGGTCATAATTTTGGCCTTGTGAGATATTTTAACCTCTTTTTTCTTTTTCTTTTTCTTTTTGTGTGTGTGTGTGTGTGTGGAATTCAAATACTTTAACCTCATTTGATTTTCATTTTTCAAGATATCTTTAGGGGTGAGTGCTCAATTTTTAGTTTTTCAAGATATCTTTAGGTCCGCAAGTCCAACAGAATGCTTGGCACTAGAACTAGTGGATTGCGTTAGAATAGGCATCTATCCTAAACAATTTTCCAACAAACACAAAAATTCGAAATTGAGACCTATTGTTTAAGAAATTAAAGCTCCTCTCACTCAAGTCAACACTTGTTTTCTATAGTTTTATGCCTTTTTGTTATGTGTGATTTTAAATATATATATATATATATATTTAAAAATTTAAATAAGATCGTTTTATAGTATAAGACGATCTCACATAATAAATATAGTATTAATGTAATGAATTTGTTCAAATAACTCCGTCTTATAATAAGATGGTATCACATAAGATACAAATCACAAAAGGAACCAAGTATAAAAATGGAGACTTTAGTAGTAGGTGTGGAAAAATGGGGTCTACGGAAGGAGGCGGACAAATCTCCGACCAAAGAGTATGATACGTGGATTCGATACGACTCTCCAATATACATAGATAGATAGATACACGTGGGGGTTTGTAAGTCCACCGCCTCCTTCCTTCCCCAATTAAAATTGAATTGTTTGCCAGCCACCACATCACCACCGTGTAAACCTGTAACGATGACTGCTTCGTCTTTTGCTTTGTCATCTTTTATAGAGTCGTATTTTCTTCTATCAACTCTTTTTCTCGCTATTTATGACTTTTGTCGTCAATTGATTTATAAAGGTTAATGTTACCTTTCTACATTGTTGTGTCGTCTACTTCTCAATGCTCCCACTCTTACTCTTTTTTTATTATATATATATATATATATATATATATATATAATTTTTTGCTAAAAAAGTTATTTTTCTCTCGTTCAAATAAGTATTTTTTTATGTATAAAAAATATATTTAAGTCATTTTAATAGTACACGTGCATAATATATTGGTTATTCACACTTCACAGTGCATCCAATGGATTAGCTTAGTGGTCAAGCCACTACTGATTTTTTGTGTAAAGTGATTTATTTAGTGGGATGTTTTGTCGAGACGATTTTCTGTAGAGCGATCGATTTAGCGGGATATCCCATGTTTGACTCTCACCACATACAATGCGACACGTTTTGGAAGACCAAAAAAAATTACTTTATTACAAAATAAACATTAATTTTGTGACAAAATATTTTTAAAAATACACATTTATTTATTTTTGTACAGAAAGAAACAATACATTTTAACAGTAAGGTGGTGACCAAGCCTTTGCACCTCGAATATTTTATTTTTCTTTGAGAAATCAGTGGTCAAATTCCATTTATATGTCCTTCATTTTAAATCTAATTTCTGAAGGAATTATCAACTTGAATTAGATTAGATTGTTTCTCGAATATATCAGTGTTTAATAATAACGTACTATCCTTTCATCATAAAAAAAAAACCCTACTATTTTAAAACCGGATCCAATTCAAATTATATCCGACCCTGTTAAAATAATTTTATAAAAGAACATCAAAGTATTTTTACTGGACTAAAGTTCCAACAATATGTAAAATCTCTTGTTGAAGATATGCAAACATGAATGACAATAGTGTGGAGGACTTTTAGTGCTCAAGAAAATTACAAAATAAGTGTCGTTCTAGCAAACAAAATAAGTATCGAGTATTACTTTCGATTCAAAATAAGTGTCGTTCTAGCAAACAAAATTTGATCCAAAATAAGTGTCATTAATTTTAGGTTTTTAGTGTATAATTTTTCTAATTTAACATTACCTTTACCGTTACTTAAAAACAGCACATAATTGGTAATAATTGTGGCACCTGACTTTCATGTACTTTGGCCAATACATAGTCAACAATTGAGTCAGCTCTCTATTTAACCACCATCAGTCCCAGATTAGTGACATTCATTTAATTAACATTACTATTCTCTACCAATAAGTCCACTTTTTATTTTTAAAATTTAATATGAGACTAAATTAAATTAAAATTTAATATACTATAATTATATTTTTGAAAATAATATCTTATTTACTAAAAACTAAATTAAGAATACTATGTCAATTTAGAAAAATTCCATGTCGTTATTAATTTTTTTTTCAGTACCACAGTAATGTGTTTAAAGACAGAATTAAGCTCTCCAAATTTTGAATATTTAAAAAATATTGTTATGAGACATATTAGCAAGACTCAAATTAAATATTCTCTTAATCTAAAATGAGTGTCCCGTTTGAATATTTTACAATAATTAAGTTTGATTTTAGACATTTTAATACATGAATACTTGGTGCATGCTGAAACATGCTAAATAATAAATGTGAATTTAGTAATTTGATTAATAATAAAAGAAAAAACACGCATTTTTCAGCAATTTTATTTTTAAAAAAAAAAACTTATTTTAGGACCGAGTGAGTACTAGTAAAAAGAGATCAAACAAAAGTTGTCTTTCCTAAAGACTAAAAAGAGGAGAAGCCTGCACTATTTCCCCCTTGATCGCCAGCATTCAACAAATATGCAGAGATATATATTTTATCAAGCTACAGCCTACAGCTAGCTGCTATATCTCAAGAACAAACCAAAGTAGAAACACAGAAAAGTATTAATACAATAAAGGGAAAATGTTCCCCACAAAATAAACATTTCACATGTTATTGCTATTTTTTTTTAAATTTTTCTGGAACCAATCTAGCTTTGATTGCGGACAGTTTTATAAATTTCGAGATGCTCTGAAAAATAGGAAGGTGCTTGATGATAGGTTTTGCATAAATGCAAATTAACGGTTTGATATATAGGTATTTGGCTGGCTCGACCATTTTTATAATCCATGTTTACACACATAATCGAAGATCCAAGCAATCTAAGAAAACGACAAATGCAATTAAATCCTCACTGCCGGCGCCGGGGGAGGTTCTCGACAAAATTAAAAAGTTTAAATAAGTTGAAACAAGGAACAGAAATACACTGGTTTTGTTTAATTAAAGTTAAAACCTTGTTACGTACAATTAATTATGGTAATCACATGGACAATAAGACTAAATCTAGGCCTGACAAATGGTAATGAAACTAGATAAACAAGAGGAACACAATTAACGCAGTTTTTTTTTTTTTTTTTGTTCAAAAAAATAAAAAAATAACGCAGTTTTCTGTCGTTGGTTTGTGGGCTGCTGTGACTAGACCTATATAGATCCTTACTAAGTAAGATGGCTAAAATTTGGCATTATGTATTATCTTTTTTTTTTTTTAATCTTTTTTTCTTGAGTAAATTTTCTAGAAATATAAGGAATTGAAACTGAGATCTCTTGCCTAATTGCCTTTAAGGTCTAATATAAATTAATAGGAAAACTCATTAAACTATGAAAATAAATGTTATAGTAATGTGAAATACTCCTTAGAAATTCACACCAAAAACCAAACTGTAAGTAAAATGAAAAATGTTAAAATCAAGTGTCAGCCTTCAAATTAAGAAGGTGTGTTGTTAAAAGTAAGTATTCCACGAGGGGGTGTTGCAAAATTGCATTGGATTCTTGAGAGAGAGAGAGAGAGAGAGAGAGAGAGAGAGAGAAGATATCAGAATTCAGAAAACAAACGGGTTGAGTACACTTACTTGGAGTGTAGTTAGCATTGTCGATTGAGTTGACTGTCTCTAAAAGCCATTTGACTTATTAGTCTTTAACTCGGCAATCCCACGTGCACTATTAACTGACCCTTCTATAAAAAAACACTCTCCGACTTCAATCAAAGTACGGATTTTGTCTGAGCTACTCAGGCCGACTGTTGCTTTGAGTCATGATTTTTTTTTTTTTTTTTTTACTCACCCGGTGGTATAAAAATAGCAAGCTGTGTTCCTACAACCAGTAAAAAACTTGTATTGGTTTTCCCCTCAAGAGAATATAGAATTTCAACTATATCTGATCAAACAGTCATGAATATTCTTATTAATATTGTGGGCTAGACTTGTAATCGGAGCTTTGGCAAACATGTGTTTAGGTACACATTTTAACAGGTAATCTATTATGAAATAATATTTAATGATTTTAGAGTAGCGCATAACATATATATGTGGTACATCAAGATTAATAGAATATACTTTTGTAGTAGAGATTGTGCCACGTAATCACACACTCTTCCCCGAACTACACCTAACGTATGGAAACATGCTATAGGCTTCGGGGGATAGCCTAAAGAAAGGCGAGATTGAGTGCTTTAATCCAATGATAATAATACACAGATCTCTACGGCCGCACCTCAGCTCAATTAATAGTCTCTACGAGCAAGCTAGACTGAAGGTCAAAATGCTCTGTTAGGAGGAATTCTTGTATAACCCTGTGAAATCAAGCTTACCCTATAGCCCAGATCTCCCAAAGCTAAGGGTTCCGAGGAAAACTCTTGCCCGACCTTAAGAGTTCAAGTTGGCTTTAGTGCCATTATCTCTACTCGATAAAGGTTCCGAGGAAAACTCTTGCCTGACGTTAAGCGATCAAGTTGGTTATAGTGTCATGATCTCTACTCGATAAAGGTTCCAAGGAATGAACTTTATGCCTGAGGTGAGGGGCAACAATACCGCTAACACTTACATCCCTCGGGGATGACCCGACTTAGGGCACTACCAGGTGATTTACACTAAGTGCAACAACCGATTTAGCGTCCCAGAACTCCCAAGAGGTCGAGCCAATTTTCGAAACCTCGAGGGTTATTGGTTTGGAAGATGAAGTCAAGAAAAACTCTCACCCATTATATACGTGTGCGATATCGCGCATGTGCGACACGTGTGACCTGATTATTGAGGAGATAAAGAGCTGATTGTGGTCCCCACCTACGAGACACTTGTCCTATGACTATTGGACGGTCAATAGGATGATGACACCTAACAGTGAATCTTGAAATATTCCCCGTGTCATCACATAGTCACTATAAATAGGGGTCACAAACCTCACTTTATAGTTAATCGTTAATCAATAATCTGAACCAAGTTTCCTTGAGACTTAGTTAGTGAGTACTAGAGGCACTCTCTCCATCAGCCTTTGCCCTCTTTCTCTTTACCTAATCAGTTTTGACTTCCACCCCGATCTTTACTATTTTAGGTTCTTTGATATAAACGTGTCATTACACACATCACACCCCTCAGGAACACTCACATTCTACAAATTTAATACCAAAGTAGTACATGTAATCTATTATGAAATGTTGAATTTATGGCGAGGGAAGAGTTCTACAAAGTCTTAATGCCAAACCTAGTGAGAATAAGAGGGAATTTGGGAAGTTTCATAGCGAGTTAGTTCTCATCTTTAAAGAGAGCTCTTTTTAACTAACAAGTTACCCCAATCTTTTTCGTCTGTTGTTTCAGTTCTACATATTTTCGATGATGTGTCTCACAAAGTAAGCAGAAATATTATGAGGTTTGAGTGGGGGGGGGGGTACAACCCTGGTTAGGAGTTTGTTGTAGCTAATGCACTTTTTCACAAGTTTGTTTTAATTTCTGCTTTAGATAAGTTATGGTGTTTTGTGGGAAATATAGAATTGCATGTTGAATACCATATAACTTTAATGGGGAATTTGAAACTATGAGGAAATTGATTGTGGTACATTCTCTGGGCATTAAAGAAATTTGTTTTTGAGACATATTGTTAGACTATCTTGTATGCCTAGGACTTTTGATTATTTGTTGATGGCTTCATTTTATATTAACAATTTTGATAGTCTTGCTTTACATACTTCAGTTATAGAGGAAATTTTCAGTTAGAGGTTTGGATGTATTTAAAGGGGTGTCAAGTATGATCATAGTAGTTAGCAGTAGTTAGCAGTTAATAACAGTTTTTAGTTAGTTTTATTTTGGGGTTTCATTGGTGTATTTAATTCTGGAGATCTTATCCATTTGGGAGAATGAAGAATTCATAGTTTTTAACTCTCAATACCAGTATTTTAAACTTTCTTCAATTAACACGTAGTTTTGTTGAGTTTTTGTTACATAATAAGGCAAGGATAGTTGTTGAGTATTAAGTTGTACAAAATGTGAAGCAAGTTAGGTTGATTTTTGAACCCGACAACGAGGATTGGTTGAAGCGACAAGGCGTTGGATCTTTTCGAAATATTGGTCGTGTAAACGACGATGCCTCAAAATTGGGTTTGATTGGTAAGTTTAATGTTGTGCATATTTCAATATTATTCATTTGCATCCTTTTGATGTAGGTGATGATTTGAGGACGAATCATTTTCAAGAGGAGGGGAACGATGGAGATCATGAACCGAGCCAAGGATCGAGAGGCCCAATTCAAGTGATCCATTGACAATAGATGGAGGCCCATTCAGTCGAAGAAGAAGAAAAAAAGAAGCTCGGATGCATTCTAGAAGCCTTTGGACTCAAGCAGAAATTTAACGAAGTTAGACAGACGTTTAACGAAATAATTACGAGTAAAGGGGTCAAATTGTCAAAATTTTAGAGTTTTTTGTTGTTGGCGCCGTGCGACACAAAATACTTTCTCTATTTTTTTCTTTCTTTAAAAATATTTTTTAAAATTATTACATTAATAATGTTCCATAGTTTAAAAAAAAAAAAACCCAATACATAATCAATCAAATACAAATGGAGTGAGATTCAACTTTAATCCATTTAATCGGCCATCACTATTTTGAACAGTTAGGAAGTTTAGGGGCCCAATTTCCGAAGCCAAAAAAACCAACATTCTCTAAAGTAAAAAGTTTCAACTTTAGTTAAATAAAAGAAAGCAGGCAGGAGCTAGCTGATCAGTCTAAAAATTCTAACCCGGTGGGTGGGTCATGCGTAACCCTTCTTCAAGTCATATCATAAAGATCTTACCATATCAATCCGTCCTTTTTTATTTATATTTTAATAAACTTAAAAAGTACAGCATTACACTGCTCATAAACATTCAAAAAGAAATTAAAGAAACCATGGAAATATTTGAATTAAAGGTGAAACTGATGAATGGGACTGGACGGGTTAATTTGAAAACAGTGTTACGGGGCCCGGATCCGACTCCCCGTTTTCAGGCAATAGTGCACTCTGATTGAAACAGTAGCAATTGTACTGTTGTCACAAGCTGTGAAAAAGCAGCTTTCACTAGTTTTGACTCCACTACTCATTCCACTCTTCCAACTTTTAGTTAATACTGCGGAAAATCATTTTACATGTCCCTTTTACAATCAAAACTACATAATTGGATGCATTTCCTATTTTGTTTCGTAAAGTTTTTTTGTTAATTTGTTTTTTTGTTACAAAGTTTTGAAAATATTAATTACTCCCTCCGTCTTTTAATTATTGTCTTATTTGATTCGGTATACGGATCAAAAAAAATAATTGAATTAATTATTAATATTGATATAATGTGTAATTTTTTTTAATGTCCATGTGTATGTAGCCCATAATTAAAGTAAAAAAAAAATAAGGGTAAAAAGGTAAAAATAATGTCTTAAAAAGAAAAAAAAATTTAAACAAGACAATTATTTTAAGACGGACAAAAAAATAATAATAATTGAGGAACGGAGGAAGTATGAGACTAAAAAGAGACTGTGTTACCTATTTCTTTTAGTTTCTAATTAAGGTATTCTTATGTTCAAATGCCCAAAACTAATTTACAGTTAGGCAATATAAGTGAAAACTTCATCCAAGAAAGTTTTCCTTGAACTGAAGACCTATTGTTTAAGAGGCCAGAGCCACGAACCATGTTTCTTCAAATAATAAGAAAATGTTACAAAGTGTTTTCTACAAGTTTTTGTGGAAATTGTAATTAACACTCTATTTAATAATTTATAAAATAATAAAAAATTATCTCTATTTATAAAAATATTTGTTATCAAGTGAACATCAGTCAACAAACTTAAGTGAGTAAGGCATTGGGAAATACTATCAATAAAGAACTTTTTATAAATTAATTTTTAACAAGTGTCCTGAATTTGGTTAAATACTACTAAATTTGGTTAAAATTTTCTCCTCAAGTCGGGTCACAGATTTATACTCCCTCAGTTTCAAATAAAGAGTCCAATATATTATTTTAAGATGTTTTATTTTAAGAGTTCATTTTTTAAAATTATTTCTTCACTCTCATAAACTTTTCAACTCTATCATCCAAATGTGATATAAACCTGTTGAATATGCTTAAGCATTTTTGTAATTATGACTAACTCCAATGATACCTACTCCCTCCGTCCCGGATAAATATTCCTACTTTCTAATTTGGGATGTCCTAACTAATGTTCCTAAAGACTTTTGATATACCTATTTTCTATCATTCTTCCTAATATATCCTTAAAAATTCATTTAATATAACACATCCCAAAGAAACTCAATTATTTAAAACAGTTGAACTCAATTAATGTTCATGAGTATTATTGTCAGAACACATTTTACAACACATCATTAATTATTTTTCTTAATTTTTGTATTTTATCCACTAAAAACATTTATCTGAAACAAAAGAAGTATATAATTCTTAATAATTTAACTTTTCAAATGTGAACGTGTAACCGACGAAGTATTCTACAAATCTAAAATCAAGTGCCTTTATGACTCTTTTGAAAAACCCAAATTTCGAGAGATTAGTGATAAGATTCTCACTAGATAGTCTTGTAATAATTTTCAATGTTATTGCGGTAGGCTCCAAAGAGTTTATTTTTGATATACTGTAAAAAAAAGTTGTTACAAACTGATAATGCCAAAAAATAAGCGTATCGGGGGTATCGAATCTGCGCTCGGACCATGAATTGTTGATGAAGCTTTTCAGTAGGATATTCGGCTATGTGTTGTCTGCAAAAGTGAACAACCGTGAGAAGGCGGGAGTTTCCCCCAAAACTCTCCTGTGTGATAATCAGTATCTCAGAGAAAGTATGAGTGTATAAGGAGAGAGAAGAGAGCCTCCCTTAGGTCATCGAGAGGACCCCTATTTATAAGGATTTGTTACTACCTGAGTGGGCTGGGCTCATCTTTATATATGGGCTTGGCCCATATATTTTTGAAGGTACCCTTTTAGGAGTATACTTTTGGGGGTATATATATTTATGCTCATCAGAAGCCCCCCACTCCTTGCTCTTCGAGATTTATCTCGAGGGTGGGGAGTAGTATTTGCTCGTGATTCTCTTTTGTTGTGCCGAGAGTTTGCATTTTTCGTCTTGAACTTGAAGACGTGTCTTGGGTATTTGATTTTAGCAGGGAATACTTACATAAATACTAGGTTTGACCGAGACTTGGTTTGCTTGCACATGCCGAGACTTGATTAGCTCAGTATGGCGAGACTTATGTGCTCGACATGGCGAAGCTTATATGCTCGACGTGGCGAGGCTTATGTGCTCGACGTGGCGAGGCTTTGCGCTCGACGTAGCGAGGCTTATGCGCTCGACGTGGCGAGGCTTTTTGCTCGACGTGGCGAGACTTATGTGCTCGACGTGGCGAGGCTTTTTGCTCGACGTGGCGAGGCTTATATGCTCGGCGTGGTGAGGCTTATGTGCTCGGCATGGCGAGGCTTATGTGCTCGGCGTAAGAATAATATGAAGCTCTGGCCGAGTGTAATATGAAGCGCAGGCAAGCGCGTAATGTGCTTGGGCGCGAGCATAATAAGGGGTCTGCCCAGCTGCGAGTAACACTCGGGTAGTGAGGACCAAATCTACTCATTCGCGAGTAACACTCGAGCGGTGAGGATAAGCGCAGGAAGGCGCGGGGTACTACTCAACCGCGAGTAACACTCGGGCGGTGAGGACCAAATCTGCTCAGCCGCGAGTAACACTCGAGCGGTGAGGATAAGCGCAGGAAGGCGCGGGGTACTACTCAACCGCGAGTAACCCTCGAGCGGTGAGGACCAAATCTGCTTAGCCGCGTGTAAAACTCGAGCAGTGAGGATAAGCGTAGGAAGGCGCGTAATGTGCTCGAGAACGAGCATACTATGAAGCTCGGCAGGAGCATGATATGAAGCTTAGGCCGAGCGTGACTGAGGTGCTCAGGAAAGTGTGTAATGATCCCGGGCACAAGCGTAATGAGATGCTCGAGTGAAATCATGAAGCCATCCTCGGGGAGGAGCGCATAATATGAATTAAGTGCACGGGCATGGAAAGTAGTGTACATCAGCCCTGTGCCTGCCGAGCATGATATGAAGCTCAAGATAATGGACTTTATTGTCGGCCCTGGACTTGTGGATAGTGGCCCTGTGCCAATATGTAGCAGTAGTAGTAGTAGTAGTCCCCCACTTCTTGAGCGAAAAGGAGTGGTTTTGAGGTCGAGAAGTAATATATATAGCATTTGCTTCGATGGTAGCCCCCTAGTGATGTGCTTTTTGATCGAGCTTGTTGGTCTTGTATACTTCAGATTCTGAGAGTAATAAATATGTTGATAGGTGCTTGGACCTCTTTGAAATGTGACCTCGACGTGGCGAGGTTCTTTAGGTGGAAGGCACTTCAGGCCTTTCAGAAGTAACCTTGGCTCGTAGCGAGGTTCGATTAGTTGAGGAGCACAACGTGTTATTGCTCGTGGCCTTCGAGGCTCCATTAACTCGTATTTTGCATTTGAAAATTTCAAAGGCTTCATTGCAGATCAAAGGTTTCCTTTTATTGAAATGCATATTATGTATTTTTTCCTCACATAGATAAAGTGATCATGCTCACAATTCATGTAAATGACAATGAATAAATGTAGCTAATGCATAGGCAAAAGATTTTGTTATTTCATATAAGTTGAGATCGCGTAAGCATTTATGCATTGTGCGAGGATAGACATGATGGCGACACGTCGCGCTATTAAAAGATATGGTAAACTCACCAAAATGTGCAAATTCACGAAATTGAAGCATGGAGTAACGTGTGCACGTTATGCTAATATATTACTATAGGGCTAGCCATGTTATGTCGAGGTCGAACTCTCGACAGTCAAGATAAAAATTATAAATTGAGTTCGCGTGCTTGACACGAGTGGGCATACAATATGTATTTATCATATTATGATTGCATTTACAAATGATTTTCATAAAATGATGTTGGCTTTCAACCATCAAATTATTTTATTCTGTATTATATAGCTAGTCATGATGCGATATAATAGCTGCGATGCATAAGCAAAAATTGCATGTTATCTTGCGCATTTTTAGGATAAAGTGTGCCAGTGGCACGTCATATTATCACAAGATATATGCTAAATTCATGATTTGTTGAATTTATTGAATTAAAACTTGAAATAATGTATGCATCTCATGCTAATATATTTTTACAGGACTAAGCGTTGTAATCCAAGTTAATGACAGAATGTAAGCCATTTACGAGTTTTATACGATCGAAATTAGAGTTGTATGGTGAATTCATTTGAAGCATAGCGATGAATAGAGTTTAACTCGTTTCTATTCGCAAAGTGAGTGCGTGATGTTGCAACTATTTGATATAATTGAGCATACAAATAAGCGGGTACACGGCACTTTTAACTTGACTAGCATGTCAAAATTTTCATAAATGGGTAAACCCGTGTCACATGGAATCAAATGCGTAAAAGAATATATTTTATAACGAGCGGATAAAAGTAACGAGGTATTACCATTTAAGCTCGAGATTTTAATTTTAATCAGGCATTTTTGTTCCTTTTATTAGCATATCACGCAATTTATTAGTGATTTGCACTAATTTTAAGCAATTGATAAGCATATGAATTACATATTTATCCTCAATTTAGGATTTGATAGCTAATTTTGTATTTCATATTTCTGCTATATCAAAAATATTGTTATAAAAGCAAAATATGTAGAGATTGAGGGTAAAAAATGAAAGGAGGTCACCTTAAAAAGTTGTGAACAGGCCCATTTGCAACTTCCCCGAAATAGAGGATCCAATTTGTAATTTTTCAGAAGTGGAGAGGTCTACAACATTTTTCAGAAGTTAAAAGGCTTTTTTGCAATCTGCAGAAGCTGAAGGGTCTTTTTGCAATCTCCAGAAGTTGAAGGGCCTTTTTGCAATTTTTAGCAGTTTAAGGGTTTTTGCAATTTTCAGAAGCTGAAGGGTCTTTTTGCAATCTCCAGAAGTTGAAGGGCCTTTTTGTAATTTTTAGCAGTTTAAGGGCTTTTGCTATTTCCAGAACCTGAAGGGTCTTTTTGTAATCTCTAGAAGCTGAATGGCCTTTTTGTAATTTTCAGCAGCTGAATGGTCTTTTTACAGTTTCTCAGACCAGGAGGGGCCTGCTAGCAATTTCAGAAGTGGAGGGATGTGTGGGCGCGTGTTGCTGTGCATCTGGTCTACCTTCCGGCTCGTTGCCGGCGCGTGAGAGACGTCAACCGTTGCCGTGGCTTGTGGTAGCGCGTACGGGCGCGTGGAACCTCCGTTGACCATGATTTTTGTGTCGTTTGCTTCGTCTAGGTCTGACGAAGGTCCCTGCAGTGTTTATTTTCAGGTCTGGGCTCTTCTGCGATGACCTAGTTTGTACGACCTCCTCCATAATCGTCGGCAATGTAGCAGCTCGTTTTCTATGCGAAGGTTGTCTCTCCTGGTTGCCGGTGGCATGTAGTCGCTTCTTTCTCCTTCGATTTTGACCCTTCTATTCTCCTTGAATCTACTAGAAGATGGCTTGCAAAGAAAGTCTTGCCATGGCTGTTCGATTGGGCACAGCACACTGTCGTTGCTTCCTAATCTCTTTCCCTCTTCTCCCCGTCCTTGTTGTCCATTGATGTTGCTGTTGTCTTTAGATACAAGATTTGAGGCGTAGTAAATCCATGGTTAAGCGTCACGATGTCGGGTCCCGGTAACGGAACCAACTGATAATGCCAGAAAATAAGCGTACCGGGGGTATCGAATCCGTGCTCGGACCATGGATTGTTGATGAAGCTTTTCAGTAGGATATCCGGCTATGTGTTGTCTGCAAAAGTGAACAATGAGAAGGCGGGAGTTTCCGCCAAAACTCTCCTGTGATAATCGTATCTCGAAAAAGTATGAGTGTATAAGGAGAGAAGAGAGCCTCCCTTACGTCATCGAGAGGACCCCTATTTATAGGGATTTGTTACTACCTGAGTGGGCTGAACTTATCCTTTATGTATGGGCTTAGTCCATATATCTTTGAGGGTACCCTTTTGGAAGTATACTTTTGGGGGTATATATTTATGCTCATCACAAACACTCGAAAATACATTAATAATAAATAAAATAATTTTAAAAGTCAGCTGATTTAAAAAAATAATATATAAGTCTTTCCTTTGCATTTGAAATCAAATTGCTTAAGATTTTGTGCCGGTTGGTTATTTATTTTTTTTACACCGACAATGTACAAAAATTTTACTCAACTCGAAAATAGAAACTTTCTAATTTCAAATGCTTGAAACATAAGGTAAACATACTATATTTGCAAAATGTTTTATTTTGTCGATCCCTTTTGCAAAATTAAATAGAAAATACATTCATTGACAAGCAATAGAAAATCTCATCATTTAATAGGAAGACTTTCACACTACACATTTAATCATAGTTATTTATCTTAGTAAGAATTAGTCAGTTCATTCCAAAAAAATATTCTTATTTTTAGTTTTTATTGATTTCAAAAAATATTTGTATTTCAAAATTTTTTTTAACTTATAAACTTCTTGATTTCATAAAACTATTATTTTGATTTTATTTTTGTACCACAGTATTATCCTGATTTGGCTAACAAATGAGATAACTGTGAAAAATTGGACCTATAACGGAGATGTAACGGCAAACGGAGACCGTCAAAAGATGGAATCCTGTAATCTTCGGCACGCGTGGCCTCATTTATTTTGTCGTTTAGGTAGTGCGTTTCGGCTCTAGTGCCGCCAGGAAATCCCACTTTTTATCCCGGTGGTACATTCAGACAAGAACGCATTAAATAAAGCGAAAAGTACTAAGTACAACTAATGGTAAGAGGTTGAAAATGAGTACAGCTTTCAAACTCAGTAACGGAGGGTGTTTTTGGAATGTCAAAATTCATCTTGGGTATCGTCTGCGGGGGCTTGATTCTTGATGACTGAGACCGACTCGCGACTACTGAATACTCCCTTCCTCCCTTAATTATTGTCTTAATTGATTGGGTATATAAATTAAAAAAAAATGATTAATTTGATTATTAATACTCCTTCTGTTTTGGATAAATATTCTTATATAGATTAAAAAAAATGATTAATTTGATTATTAATACTCCTTCTGTTTTGGATAAATACTCTTACTTTCTATTTTAATATATCCCAACTAATGTTCCTAAAGATTTTTGATCTACCTATTCTCTACCATTCTTCCTAATATACCCTTAAAATATCATTTAATATAACACATCTTAAAAAAATCTAATTATTTAAATTAATTAAACTCAATTAATGTTCATGGGTATTATTATCAGAATACATTTTACAGCACATCATTAATTATGTTTCTTAATTCCTGTATTTTATCCACTAGGAATATTTATCCGGGACGGAGGGAGTATTGGTATAATATGTAATTTTCTTTAATGCCTATGAGGAAGTATTGGTATAATGTATAATTTTCTTTAATGCTTATGTGGTCCATAATTAAAGTAGGGAAAAAAGTAAAGATAAAATGGTAAAAGTAATATCCTAAAAAGAAAAATTATCAAATAAGATAATTATTTTGAAACAAAAAAAAAAGACTATAATTTAGCGACGGGAAGAGTATAATATCAGGGCAAGTGAAGGGAAGGGTATACGTATACGTGGTTCTCAATGCAGAAAAGTTTGTTAGAGCGTCCACAATGAGGCCACTAGATCAACTCTCTAAAACTTAGTTTGGAGAAATTTAGAGGCCCGGAGCTCACAGTGGCCTCCCAAGCGAGCTCTCTATCTCCAAAAGCCGGTAAATCACTCTCTACCGATAGAGAGTAATTTAGCTGGAATAGTAAATTTTTTGGGCGGGAAATTGTCTACCGTTCTCTCATTTTGTACCAATTTTCTTCCCCTTCTCCTTCATTTCAACAGTCTTCTTCCCCTTCTCCTCCATTTCATCGCCCACGCGAGGCTTCCGGTATGCGCCTTAGCACAGAGGGGTGCAAATTGAAAATAACTGAGGGCTGCCGGTGAGCGCCTTAGCGCGCTGGTGGATAGCGCCGGTGTGCGCCTTAGCGCAGGGGGTGCCAAATTGAAAATAACTGAGGCTGCCGGTGAGCGCCTTAGCGCGCTGGTGGATTGCGCCCTAGTGCGAGGTCAAAAAAAAAAAAAGGAAATACAAATTATATTTAAAATGTTTTTCAAACATAAATTTCCCCTTTGATTGACATATATTTTTAGATAAAGTAATTAAAATTATTAAGACATATAATATTTTTTTATAGAATATAAAATTTAAAATATATAATATTAATTTTGATTGTGGTGGGAAAATAGAATGGTAGTTAGGTTTGTTAGTTGAGATGATAGAGATTTAATTTTTAGAGGGTTATATAGAGAGTTAGTGTTGGAGTGAATTTATTTTTAGAGTGTTAAAAAAGTAAAATTTGAATGGAAAACGATGTATTTAGACTTTAGAGAGTGGTATAGGGAGTTATTATTGTGGACGCTCTTACTCCCTCCATTTATTAAAGCTTTAGTGTTTAGTAAAGGTAGTTTTAGTCATTTCAAACATTTATGATGAGTTGTTTCAATACTTTGGCAGGGTAAAATAGGGAAAATACCTTGGTGCTTTTCATATTAACAATTCACCCCCCCTAAAAACTCATTTGTTGAAAAATATCGTAAATGTATCATCACATAGATTGTTTGGCCACTTTATCTATCCATTCTTCTAATCTCTCTCATGTTTATCTTCCAATATCTCCGCAACCTTAAATATAATGTCATCGAAAAAATTATATTTTTGACCATTGTACAAATTGAGGATAACCGATTTAACCAACGTACTTCTAATATTGAAAATGTGACTAACGTACTCACGATTTGAGTGCTATGTGATCCTTATCGTTAACGCTCCATCCAATTTTTTAACGGTTATTAATGTCACATCCATTTTTTTTAATGGGACTATTGGCGTGGACTATGTGGGCCCTTATCCCACATAAATGACTGCCTGTGTGGACTATATTATATGCGTGTTTAGTTGTACAAAAAAAAATTTTAAAATTGTAGTATAATATTCTATCAAATTAATAAAGATAATTATTCATCATAATTATTTTATCAAAAAAATTTTTTTGTACAACTAAGCTCACATAGTCTACGCAAGTACCCATTTATGCAAGATAGGGGCCCACGTAATCCACGTTAGCAGCCCCATTAAAAAATGAATGAGACATTAACGACCGTTAAAAAATTGGATGGGGAGTTAACGGCAAGGACCACATCACACTCAAATCGTGAGTACCTTGGTCACATTTCGATATTAGAAGTACGTTGGTCAAATCGGTTATCCCCAATTTGTACGATGGTCAAAAATATAATTTTTCCCAATGTCATCATGTTACGAACTTGACTCTACGTTAACCTCAACAAGTCCACAAGTTCTAGCTTAAGCTTAGGATGAGCCATCACGTCAATTGGTACCGATGAAGCCAACAGGGTGCACAGGATATAGACAATACTTATATATACTAGTACTTGTTAACTCAATTTCATGTCAATTATGGTTATGCCTTCACCTAAATATAATGATGCCAGTTAGCCAAGCTCAGTTATTTTTTCGAACAAGTTTACATGATGAATGCAAGAAGTTACTCCTGAAATCAAGGATGACGTATAAATGAGTCGATGTCATGTATATATAAATGAATAGGCATTTGTTATGACTCAATTGATCAGTACGAGTGTCGAATAAAAATAATATTGATATATCCCATACATGTATATATCTAGAGATGTTAATCGGGCTGGCCCTAGCGGTTTCGGGCCAGCCCTAGCGGGCTGTGGCCCTATAGGGCTTCGGGTTAGACGGTCCAATTTTTTCGGGCCACTGATATCAAGGACCTAACCCTAACCCTAGCGGGCTTCGGGCTAAACGGGTCACTAACGGGCCACAACTAAAAAAATAAATACATCACAATCTCCAAATAAAAGCTAAAAAATTTAGTAACAAACAATAAACATAATAAATACTAGTACTATAACTTAACTTAAGTCTAAAAGTCTAAAAATACTAAAATTATCATATGGTCAAAACACACAACAATAAACACATCTAGCACTCGATTTTAAAATTTCCAAGTCATCATCAATATGAATTATGAACTGATTGATTTTCAGAATCCATGCTGCAAAAATATACAAATCAAAGAAATTTTAAATGAACAAATCAAAGAAATTTTAAATGAAGAAATCAAATTTTAAATGAACAAATCCATGCGGCCTGAATAGTAATTGACTGAATATGAGTGGATATATCCCAGCTATACGTCAATAAAGGTTAGTTTAATGGACATTTCAAGAAATTGTTGGAAAACTTTCTGAACATTGCGAAGTACTATTTATACATAAAGAATTTAAACAAACTGTCAATCAGGACAAAAGTAGTCCAAAGCTACAGCACTGCCAAGCACCAAAAAAGAATATATCAAATATTTCTAATATGAACTGAATGAAAAGAAAAAAACGAATCAAGTGAAGGAATCGATTGAAACCTCCTTACCAATTTGGCAATATAAGACAACACTGGAATTCGTTGTTCAAATAACAGCTGCTTGGCTCTATCCGGCAATAAAAATAAACTGGCAATCATCCTCTTTTTCTCAAGTCAGTTCTTTGGAGGGGCAATAGCTCCGTCAGTCAGAGGGAGACGGACTGACCGCCGACGGGACTACGTCTACGGGAGACGGCCGATAGGACTACGACTACAGGAGTGACGCCGTGAGCGTGTCCGGCTTGACTCCTTTTACGGCGTGAGAGACGAGAGTGACGGTAGTTACGGGCTTGGCTCTTTTTGCGGCGTGAGAGACGAGAGTACTAACTACTGAGAGAGAGTGAGAGACGAGAGCCAGAGTGACTGAGTGAGAGAAACAGAGGGAGAAACGAGTCGACGATCTTGGCTCCTGCCTCCTGCTGCAGTGCTGCCTCCTTGCTTGCGGCGTTATGAGTCCTAGAGATGTTAAGTTAAAAGTTTAAAACTTAAAAGGCTAGGGTTTCAAAAGACAAAATTTACTCTTTTACCCTCAGCCCGCGGGCCAACCCGAAAGCCCGGCGAGCCAGCCCGTGAAACCCGCGGCCCTATAGGGTCAGCCCGTTTAGCCCGAATTTTTAAACAGGCCAAAAAACTTCAACCCTAACCCTAATTTTTTCGGTTTAAACGGGTCAACCCTACGGGTCGTAACCCTTTTAACATCTCTATATATATCTACTCATCATGTGCGCAATCGACCTACAACTATGTACATTTTAGTATACATGTCAAGTTATATATATATTGCATATTGGCACTTTCATTATATAAATTTAACCGTAAGACAATTTAGAATTTATATTCCAACTCTTTTTGTTCTCTAACATCTCTTACTTAAATGCTGAAGGATTAGGTGAGTTCCCCTTGTATATGTCACTTATAACTGATCACCGTTGCAACATATATGTACACGACTGCGACAATTATCAATAATGTTCTTCAGTATCAACTCATCGATTCCTTTACTAGGCTAAAGCGTATTAGTGGTTCATTTCCCATCTAATGATGTATGAAGCAAGTATCCCAAGTGAAAAATTAAACCATAAGCATGGAAACTAATGTTTTCTTATGGATTCATCCCAAGAAGGTACCACAACAGTATAGAGGGCATAAAATGCCCTACAATTTTAAATTTATTCGCACAAGATTTATAGAAGGTAGTCTCTTGAAATTGCACATTTGTTAATGTTCAACCTTTTAGTAATTATCACAATGTTTTCTAAAATTTCTATCACGAGCTACATTGTTAGTTTACTCGTTGTAGTACCACATGTCCACAAAAAAAGTTCGTGGATATAATTGATGTTTATTAGTAATAGGTGGCTATATATACCTAAGTCTTTACTTCTTTCCCGATCATCTATTCAGTACAGGATTCTGGAATCACACCATCTCATACTTTTTGCCAAGGCTCAATAGACTGTAAGGTCAAATCAGTCAGCCTTAGAAGTGACTCACGACGAGTCTTAAATGGTTGTAAGGCTTAAGTAGTCTCGTACAAAATTTAGCTCCTAAAACTATAACTTTGATCACTTTGATACAAATTTGTCATGACTCGAGCCCTAAAATTCATGTTTGATGTATCCATCCATTGGCTAAAGAACAAGCACAAGTTTTAGTTAGCACACTATAAATTCACACAAAACTTTGTGAAAAAGATTATTTCTCATTTGTGGTGTGGTAGGTGTTTGGTTCATATATAAGCCAAACTTTTATCCACATCTATGCATGTGAGATTCAATGTAAGACCCCGATCCTACTTCCTTCCCATTTCACTCGTCTTTACTTTGTATCAAGTTAGGTGACCCTTGATGGTTGATTCACGAGAGCGTAGTCATGCTTGATATGCGTGACATGTTAGTCTTTCACGCCGTTGATCCGAGACAGATTGACGTTTGATCGTATCGTAGTTTTATATTCGTTTGAGGTCGTCCTCGATACAAAAAAGTCAGTCTTGTCGATAACCAGTAAGTTGAGTTGATTCAAGTGTCGTTTCACGTGTTTATCTTCGTGTACGATTGAGATTTATGTTCTTCTTCATTCAAGCATTAATGCGGGATGATTCGGATGAGTTTTGGGTGTGTTTTGACCTTGTTCTGAAGTTAGAAACATCTTAGGTTGATTTTACTTCATTGGGGATTAAATTGGTTGAGTTTCAAGTCAAAATCTTCCAGGTTCTCACGCACTCGCGCCTACATTAGAAAGCAACCGTGCCACTTCTTAATCAAAAGGAAAATTCCAATTGTTGGTGCGCTCGCGCCAATCCTTTGGCGCGACCGCGGGAAGTCATCTCTTGTTTTGACAAATTTTGTTATTTCTCGGGTTTTGACACTTTTAAATGGCCCAAAATGAACAACCAAGCCGGGTATTGGACCAAAATACTCCCTCCCTTGTTAAGTGAGACCTTAGGCCTCATTTATCTTCATTCTTTTCCCCCAAACAGTGAGACATAGAGAGAGAGAGAGAGAGAAAGAGAAGAGAGTAGAGAGAGAAAGTAGAGAGATCTTGAGCATTTGACGTCAGATCGACAATCCGAATTCACCGTGGTGTAGAGGGCGACGAAGAGAGTCTTCCTAAAAAAAAAATTCCAAGATCCATTGGTGGAATTATGGATCTCTATCATCACCCACTTTTTTAGAGAGAGAAGGTGAATTTTAGGATAGAAAAAGCTCGAATCGGTCAAGATTGAGTTTGGGATCAAGGATTAGACTCCGTAGCGGCATTGAGATCATTAAGGAGAGTCCTTCCACCCAAACCGACTTTATTTCCTCAGTGGATTTACGATATTGGGTAAGTTACTATTCCCTTCTTCTAAATTTTAGGCATCGTAGAATAAATTCACGATGTTCACATGCTATACTTGTGCTAGATGAAATCTTCATATGTTAATTGTTGGGAATTGTTAGTTTATTGTTAATTTTGTTGTCTCCGAGTATTAGAGACCCATCGAGGTTATTGTGGTTGTTAATGTTAATTCGAGTATTAGAGATTTGTTGAGGTCGTTGTTGTTGTTATTTGTCTCCGAGCATGTTTAGCTCGTCAAGGGTTGTTGGTATTGTTGTTGTTGTTATTAATATTAGTCTCTGAGTGTTGTAGGCTCGTGAGGTGTACTTGTTAGGGTATTTATTCCCACCTCTAATCTTGACCGTCAAGGTTATTGTCGTTTATTTACTCGCGATGAACTTGCGAGATTGTTATAGGTAGGAGACATACCGAGTAATGGGTATTGTGGTTGATATGATTATTTAGGGACGATACTACGGTTCGTCCCAATGTTTCGAATATTGGTAACGACTCTAGTAGAGTCAATAGGTATAACAAATTATATCGAATCTCTATACGGACTGAACACTAGTCGAGATTGACTCTGGCATAGTCGAATATGACGTAATGAACACACGTTGAATAATGTGATAAATTGATTAATGGGTGGAATCGACTCTACGAAGTTGAGTGATGAGTATTATAAATCACTATGAGTTGTAATTTTAGTCTCATAAGTTGTGGGATAACGGCTTAATGAGGCTATGATTCAATAGAGTTTGACCTTGGTTGACTTAGTCAAACATTAGTTGATTACAAGTTACGTTGAATCGTTGATTTATGCCCTATGTCTAAACAAGGGTTAATTGTATATATTCTCCCTTTCATAAGAGTTATCGATTAGTCACACCCCTTAGTGCGTGACGTTAGTAGTGAGACGTATAGTCTTAATCGTTGGGTGACGAGTTGGTTATATCATAGGTATTAGTGACATACCTTAGTTATTGTTCCAATACGGACAATGTGATTGTAGTGAGTCGTGTTATACATAATACACGACGAAAATGATATGTGATAGATTACGATATACATGAGATGGAGCGCATTATGTGGTTATAGGATATTGTAGAAATTCTAAATTAACGTAGTACGTGATAATTCGATGACGGTATACGAATCGATTTATGAATGTTAGGATTTATAAAGTCTAGCATTAGCGGACTTAGATGAATTGGTGTACATGTTGCCTTGATTTGGAATAGGTATGAATAACATACTCTTATTATGGATATGTGTTCCACATTGTGGGCACTATTTGATTGTTGTTGACATGGTAGGAATACCCTACTTACGATTGTGATTATTAGTGTGTCTAGCTATCGCCGACACCATTGAATTGTTGAGTTATACAATAGGCCTACTTAGCCTATTGCCTTGATTTGGTTATGTGTTCAGTGATTACGGACACGATGTGATTGTTCAAGTATATGATAGGACAATCATCCTACTTTGATGATTGATTGTGTGTTTAGTATTTACAAACGCATTGAGTTGATTAGGGTATGTAATTCAATAGAACATATCATGATTTGATATTGTTAAGTTATGATTCATTATAGACACACTTTGATTTGTTTAGCATGACGAGTAAATATCTACTTATGTATTGCATTGAGTCCAGCTGGCCTTTGTGTTTTTTGGAGGTGTATTGGCGGACGGCTATTGCGGGGGCTACACAATAGCGTGGTGTCCAATATATTGGACCTCGCCCTGACGTTGGCCACGACGGGGTTTTTAGCTCTACTATCATATGCAATACGCACGACTTTGGGTATGCTAGTCCGTATGATGCCTCGAGTCATAGGAGGACCGAGCGTATACGTCGACATGAATGTGAATATCCGGTTCACTTTAGGTACTGGGTACCACTATTTGTTTTTGGGATACGAGTTTCGGTCCTTGTGATTTGTGTATAGCAGCAACATCACAATCATCTATTATTGTTTCATGAAGCGATAAGGTTGGAAGTGTTTATTTAGGATCGAAGGTGTACCTCGATCCATCGTATCCTCTATTATGTGTTTATTTTACACTCTTATGTGCTTCCTATACGAGCGAATGTTGGTCGTGGTCGCCAACTGGTATGTGACGGTTGGCGGCTATTGAGCCTCTCGTTAATATAGGGTTGATTGCTCTTATGTGTTATTACATGTTTATTATTCTGTTATATTATTGTGCATTATAACATGTGATATTGCTACATTAGTAACTTATTGAGCCTTGTCTTATCCCACGCCTTTGTTTTTCCTTAGTTCGCAGGTTATAAGTTCCAGCGTGGTGCAGTCGTTTAGCCTTAGAGTTAGCTAGTTGTAATTTAGTTATATTTTGTATTTATTTATTATATTGTGAGACCGTGGGTTAAAACCGAGTTATGTAAACTTAGTATGTTGTATAGTGTAGAATTGTACTATTCTTGATGGACTAATATTTTGGGTTCCGACCTGTGGGTCGAGCCGTTGTATTTTATTATATCTTCGGTTGGTCTTATTTATTTCCTTTAAGGCTTTGAGTCGTTCTCTATTTGTGGTTTTCTCGAGCGTGTTGGCTCGAGGTTGTTTAATGTTATTGTTTCTCTGGCTCATGTATTTAGCTATCGAGGTTTTATTGATGGGATTACATTAATGTTGTTCTTCGTCACATGTTTTGGTCGTTGAGGTTTTAATTAATTGTGGTTTGTTATTCAAGCTTTTTAAGCTCATGTTTTTATCAGGTTTTCTGCTGCCTAGTTTTTGGTTTGAGCTAGTGAAGCTCGTCCACATCTGTGGACTTCAGCTAGTTTTGTTAGTTTAGCTCACCGAGTCGGGGTTCAACATTGGATCTCGGACTCGGGGCGTTACATTCAAACATCACATCAGTTCAAAAGAGTTTTAGGTAACAAAGGCAATAAGGAAAACCTATACTTTATGTCGTACATGGTCAATAGAAGATGGAAGAGTTAGTCAATGCATTTTATTTGAACATCATTTGTAACTCACTTGTTTCCTTAATTAAGTTTAGTTAGAGAATGACAATTGTATCCGATAACGTGTTAAGTACTTTTGATATAATTTAAAGAAGTTTTAATTGTCGAGTAATTTACCATTATTTTTGTAAAGAAAGGTGATCTATTAACACTACAAAGAATAGGGTTTGTTATAATTTTCTATTTTTGATATGAGAATGTTGGAAAACAAGTTTAAATGAACTTAACACTACCTAATAATATTGAAGAAGAAAGTAAACATTGTTTATTTGCAGCTTACTCATAATTTTTTTTTTGTTTTTTTTTTTGCCTTTTCTCAGTTGGCATGTCCTCTAGTATCACACACCATAACCAAAAGTGGATGGTTAGTGAGTAAATGACAAAGATATACCAATGTTACCAAGCAACATTGCTAACAAAAACCAAAAACACAAACTTCCTCAAATATCATTCCTTTTATTCAACACTTTCATGTTCTTATATTTCTTTCTCTCCTTACAAGCAAACCACCAACATTCATTCTATCACCTTGTTCTACTTTTTAATCAAATGTATATCAATGAGAAGGATAAAGTGGGGGGGGGAGGGGGTTAGAAGGTGGGCAAGATAGAGAGTGTCCATAGAAGATGCCGATAATGAGATGACGCTGGTGGAGCTAATTGCTAATCGGTGGTGGTAGGCATGGCCACTATTAACTTCATGCGATGGCACATTCTATAGTTTGTTCAAAGGGAGATATTGAAGAGTGTGATTTGTGTGACTGTGAAAGCAAAAGGATGAAGATGTCATTTCTTGACTTATAAGCACTTTTTGTATATTTACATTAATAAAGTGGCTTGATTGAATCAGAATGTAGAAAAATATAAATGACCAAGAACTAATGAGCAAGAAAGGGAAAAAAAACACTATAAACCAGATCGAAACATTAGCTAACATGACCTTGGTAAACCATTGGACATTAAAATTGTAAAAAGAAACAAAAAACAAAAGGTGGTGCTAAACACAACACTCCCAAAGCACTAAATACAAAACCTCCCAGCAACTTTACTAATTTGCCCATATTTTTTTGGTGAAAATTTATATTTACAAATGTTATAAATGTAAAAAAATAAAATAAATAATAAAAAAATTGAAAAATTATACAAGGCCGCCACCCCTAAGCGGCCATATTCTAAACATCCACCTAGACTAGGCGTTCGTTAAAATTTTAACGGAAGATGGAAGAGTCGCAACCCCTAGGCGGCCATCCCAAATTTTAACCCTAGGGGTTCCATTTGCACTAAATACAAAATGGAGGGAGTTTTGATGTAAATACTCATTTATATCAAATGAGGGGCAACACGGTATTTTTCCAAGGAGCTGTGGTATTTAGCTCCTTTGAGGTGATGTATTTAGCACCTATGAAAATAAAATAAATATGAAATTAAAGCTTTTGAAAGAAATATACTCCCTCCGTCCCTTAATTATCCTCTTGTTTGACCCGGCACACGGATTAAGAAAAAATAATTTACTTGATTATTAATATTGGTATAATGTGTAATTTTCTTTAATGTCCATGTGTACGTTACCCATAATTAAAGTAGAGAAAAAAATAAGGGTAAAATGGTAAAATTAATATCCTAAAAAGAAATTTTTTTAAATAAAATAATTATTTTGAGACGAAAAAAAAAAACAATAATTTAAGAATGAAGGGAGTATCTAACAAATTGAGGAAGCAGTATTCATTCGTCTCAAAATAAATATTCTTTATTAACTTTATACCCTCAATGTATTTTTTAATTATGTCAAATTAATAGTAGTAGTTATTTCAGATGATTCATAGTATTTGCCACAACCCAAGCACAATTTGTTTAGATTTAATCCCAAGGGTTGTTGTTGCATAAATTTAGGCGGGAAGGGAGTGTGGGATGGGATGGTCTAACAAAGGGCACCGCACACACATCTCTCTCTCTCTCTCTCTCTCTCTCTCGTGTATTCTGTGACTCAACAACACTGTCTCTACGTACCTTGTCTTTGTTTTGCTTGCATCAATCAAAAACCATATACACCCAAACCATCTCTCTCTCTCCCTCTCTAGACTGGGTAGGTAATCTATAGAGAGAGAGAGAGAGAGAGAGAGAGAGAGAGAGAGAGAAACAAAAAACAGAAAGAGACACCGTTCCTTCCTGTAGACAAGATCGCCATACTTGTAGTATATGTACAACTAGTCAGCTACAGTTTTTGCCCCTTCGCCACCTCTTACTCTACTGAATTTAATTCAATATTCTCTTCTCTTCTTTTTGTTTTTCCAATGATGTGATTAATGGGAGGCGCTAACGCTAAACGCAGCCCATTTTCCGCTAAACACACCCCGGCCGAAATTTTGGATGTGTATCAGAGTATGTACTTTTCTTTTTTTCTTTTTAAATATACATCATAACTCAATAATAACAATAAAAATATTAAATTTTAGGCACATGTCCTTTTTTTAAAATTTAGTTTGACATTCGTGTCCTCAAATCAAAGTGAGATTTGCACGTGCGCACATGAAAGATAGTTTCTCTATACAAACTTACTCTTTAAAAGAATGAAACTTGTATATAAACTAGCCTTTTCTTTATTTTCTTTTCAATGTGGGATAAACTCACTTATTCAACTTCAACCAACCTACTTTAGGCCTTAATATTACCATGATCCAAACATCATTTTGGACAAATAAATATAAAATGTCAATATTCTCATGGAGTAAAACACATTTACACAATTATCTTTGTTATTCGACAAACGAACCACTAAAAAATTTGTGCCACAACATGCACGATTTCTTTCACTTTGTACAATTTTTCCAACAAAAATGTATATTATAACAAGTGAAAGTTTTAAGTTAAAAATTTTATATATATAAAAGACGAGGACAAGTTAATAATTTCGCCATTGAATTGCATTTAGGGTATAGAGGGGTGCGTTTAGCGCCTACGTGAATAATTTGTATAAATATTTATGTACAACTAAAATTAGCCTATTTTGGAATTTTTTTTTTTGATTACTTTTGAGGATAGATAAAGTAATACAAATAGAAAAATATAATCCATATCTTATAATGTTTCAAAGACAACCATAAAATATAAATAATTACTTATTAATATTTTAATTAAGATATAGAAAAATACGTTATAAACATATAATTAAACATTTAATACAAGTAAAATATCGGATGGCTGTCACTGTTTAAAAAAAAAAAAAAAAAACTAGTAGTAATTCCCTTGTTAAGATCCTCAACCGTAAGCTTCCAGGCGGTGAGATGCTTACCAATTGAAAAATAAGCCGACAACTTATGGTTTGTTTGTTAACTCAATTAAGAGTTTAATTAAGAAAATTTTAAGTGATATTAAAAATAAAATTATTTGATAATCTAATTTATCTAATTTTATATTACTTAATAAATTAAGTATTTTTTAAAAATAGTCAAAATTTTAAGTCAAAAAAAGATGTATTAATATTTTAAACTCTACTATTTCAGATATTAATTTTTAAAATTTAATTTTTAATTTTAACAAACAGGCTCCTATAAACAGTGGTTTGGTTGATGGACTCAACCGGCCATAGCAAAAGCAAGTTTTTATAGAGCAAATGCCAAAATTTATTGACCGGAACTTGAATCTTTAAGTTGGAACGGACGTAGTAATTATTTATATTTTTTAATATAAAAAGCTTAATTTAAAAAAAAATTATTTTATATTTAATTTTAATTTTCTTATCAAGCATTTTAAATTAAAAATAAATATTGAATGCAACAAAACTCAATTAACTTCTTGTTATTATACTACCATTTTATTTAACACTACCATGCCTCGACATCATAAACACCAGATTTGAATCAGGAACCCTCCTCTTCCCTTCTCCAACTCTTCTCTCTCCTCTTTCGCTCTCTACACCCCCCCCCCACTTACTATTAGTAACAAACCTTTCCCACTTGTCAATCTTCCCACTTTTGGTTGAAATTTCTTCAACTCCACTATTTCTTTCATGCTCCATATCTCAAGACCCCCTAATTTCAAAATTTTCCTCACCATCATCATTCCTTTTCCCTTCTTTCTAGTTGGTAAAGTATAATTTTGGTGATGATGGCTCATAAGCATTTACATGAACTCCTAAGTCAAGACCAAGAACCCTTTCACCTCCACAACTACATTGCTGACAGACGTTGTCAGCTCAGCAAACCCAATCCCAATCCTAATCCTAAACCCACTCTCCACCTCAAGAAGCGCAAACCCACAACCAGTCTCTGCAATCACGCCTGTTTCTTCTCTTTCCATGACTCCCCGGACGTCAGAAAATCGCCGCTATTCCAGTTCCAGTCGCCGGCGAAAAGTCCCAATAAAGTTTTCCTCCATATCCCAGCTAGAACCGCAGCTATGTTACTCGATGCCGCCATCAGGATTCAGAAACAGTCAATCAAAAATAAAACCGAAACAAAAAATTCCGGGTTTGGGCTATTCGGGTCACTATTTAAAAGACTCAAGGATCGGAGCAGTAAGGGTAAAAAACTCGATATCGGTGTCAATGGAGTCGGAGTTTCAGAAAATGTCTCAAGCATCGCGCGTGCATTATCAACACAAGAGACTACTCTAGTAGTGTTGGATGATAAAAGTGCTTGTGAGAAAAGTGCTTATGAAATGGGCTTTTCTTCTTGTTCCTGTAACAATAGTAGGCTTAGTAGTGCTGGGTGGTCTGAGAGCAATGAGGAGAAATCTTTGGATTTGGAGACATCTTGTAGTTCCAGGTCTGAGGAGGATTCGGAAGATGTAGAGAGAGAAAATGGTGATTTTGGATCTTGTGAAAAGTACTTCTGTGCAAGCCCTTTAAGCCCTTTTCGTTTTACTCTTCTGCAAAGTCCTTCCCCCGGTCGCCGGACTCCGGATTTCTTGTCGCCGGTTGCCTCTCCCAGCCGCCACTACAATGAGGTTTGTTCAATTTATTTAATTCTTCATTTTATTAAAATGTCCTTTTTTAGTTATGGAAATTAGTTATTGCCTTTTTATCTTCAAAGTATTTTAGTCTAATTAAGGAAAAAATTGTTCTTGATTGTGAATTTCTTTTAATTATAAATGTTAAATTCGTGGTGAGTCTCGGCCAAAATACACGATAAAACATAACTTATTTGTAAAAATTGAGTGTCAATGTTGTCGTAAAAAAACTGTGTTTTTAAGACGTACTCAGCTCCGTTTTAAAACGCTAGAATTCTAGCTTTTTTTGAAACACATGTTTTAAAATGCTCAGTTCCGTTTTAAAACGCTAGAATTCTAGTTTTTTTTTTTTGAAACACATGTTTTAAAACGCCGAGAAGGGAAAAAACCTGTATTTTAAAGCGATATTCCAAACGCATTTCTAAGAAAAAAGTTACTTTATGAAAATTCACTCCATTTTGAAAACGCCCCATAAAATGGGCTTTAAGTTGGTTTTCACTCGGTCCGTCACTTTTTGCAAGATGGTGAGTTGACTCGGTACGTGGTACGTTGCTGAGTGAGCTGGACAGTGGTTAACTGTCGGCTAAACAATTTCCTTGTCTGATTCCATGGCCGGAATGTCTAAGCTTAAATGACCAAGGTGCCCGTGGTTATGCACCTATGATTGTGTAGACAATGATCCTTTGAGGGGCTATGAATGTCATTTGATTTTCTTGGAGCTACCAGTAGAAGTCTTGTTTGTTATGTAGTTGTATTATTATTGAATACTTGTCTGCAACAAAAATATTTTCTTAAACAATATACTGTATAGAAAATTATTTTTTGATAAAGGACAAAACTAATTTTGGCTTCATTTGGACCACATAATAGAATCCAAACACCCCTTAATTATATATAGGTAAGTTCTGAAAAAATTAAAATAGAAGTCAATGGTCAAATTTATAATGCACCATAATTTTTGGAATATGACCAGAATTGCAATATAATTTAACAATGTCTTTTTGAGATACACTAAACATTATTGTTTAAAAAATTTTCTTGAAAATTTTATAGGAGAAAGAGAATTATGAAGCAGAGAACTTGCAGAAAGATGATGTAGAAGTGGAGGAAGACAAAGAACAATACAGTCCCGTGTCTGTATTGGACCCTCCATTCGAAGATGGTCAAGAGGAAGAACAAGAAGGCAATGACGATGAATATGACGGCTATGATCATGAATGCAGCTATGCGAATGTACAGAGTATGTATAATTTTTTATTTATTTATGTATTTTTTTGTTACATGCACGTAAAATATTCAAATTTCGCTCTCCTAATCAGTTGTGGTGTCATTTTCAACATTATTATTGCATGATCATTTGCTTAGGGGGAATTATGGGGGTTGAGATAGATTGGGAAGTCATAGTCAAGTTGATTATTCTTATTTAGGAATATGAATTATTTGTGGGATCCATTTGGATATAAATATTGTTCAGATGATGATGTACATGTTGTGTCCTTGTGAAATGGCTAATGCCACAAATTTCCATTGGTTTTGTGCACGGATGAAATGGGTTTGATTACAAGTATCCTCTGCGCTTGCAGAACTACGGCTGGCTGCAATAGTCCCTTTCCATACCCCGTAATGTTCAGATCATTATGTATTCCCCCCTCCCCTGCCCCACCACCCTAACATGCTTGTTGAAATCATCTAAATGTCGTGATTATTCTAATTAGGCAACGGGAATTACTTGTGTACTCATTGGTGTAAAACTTGTTGGACATGTCCATGTTCCATGGCCGTAACTTGTACGTGTGCTTCTGTTACTGTTACCTCATGGATCTCAATTGACTGGTTATTACTTCTCTTGCGACCCACATGTAGGTGGTGGGGTTTACAACTTAATGGCAACTGTCATCTTCTATTTATTAAACGTAGCAATCGGGGCCAAATTGTTGGCTGAGTTTTCTTTCTATTTCTTGATTCTTGGTGGTTTGATCTCATCACTTAAATTCAGTGGAACCCATCTGAGTTATGATCTCTGTTTCCCTCCATCCTGTTTTGGTTTTAAAAAGCAAGCTGTAACATCACCAATTGTGGTTAAAATTTGGTCTTGTACTGCAGAGAAGTTCAAGTTTGTTACTATGTACCTTTACTTCATTACCTTTTATTATGCAGATTTAAGTTTTTCCGTTTACAGTTTCATGTATAGCATTGCCAATGTTTATACGAAATAGTGCCGTAGAAGCCTGAATTCTGCCTACTTGGCATAACCAAAGAATCATCTTGATAGTTCATCAGCATGTATTTAGCATCCGATGTTTACTTCCTTCGTCCTAAGAAAATAGTCTCATTTGACAACTCAAACCTATTAAGGTTGTAGCTTTACTTGCGTGTGCCTTCTTCAAATCGCACTGAAATTATTGCTATATTTAGAAATGACACTAATTTTTTGGGACTAACCAAAGAGGAAAGAGAGACTTTATTTTTTGGGATGGAGGGAGTATAAGTTATCGAACAACTTGAACATGTTGTGATAATATTTCTCTATATTGGACCTGCAGGAGCAAAACATCAGCTTTTGCAAAAGCTTCAAGATTTGAGAGACTCGCAGATTTGGATCCGGTTGAACTTGAAAAGAGAATGTTAGAGCAAGATAACGATGATGAAAATCTAGTGGAGGAAGAAACAAGCGATTATGAGAATGAATCACATTCGTGCAAAGACACTTCTAATGAGTTGATTAGAGAGGTTTTCAACAATTCGAGTCTCCTCCATCCAAGCAAAATCCCATCACACATGAAAAGGCTCATATCTGACCTTGTTAGCGAGGAAAATAAGAATGGAGACGACAGTGAAGCGGTTACGAAGAGGGTTTGCAAGAGGTTGGACTCATGGAAAGAAGTGGAACCAAACACAATCGATATGATGGTGGAAGTGGATTTCAGAAGAGAGGTAGTTGGGTGGAAGAGGTTTGATCAGGAGCAGATCAAGGAGACTGGGATGGAAATTGAGGAGGCTATTTTCGGGTTATTGGTGGAGGAATTGTCTGAGGAACTAATTAGCATGGGTGGACATTAGAGGGGAGACCTTCATTGAGTTTCTATTAATTTTAGTCCAAATAAAATTTTGCTGATTAAAGTCTTTAATTGGAGGGAGGGAGGGAGGGAGGGGATCATAGTTTGACTTGTACTATGATGGGATAGGGCTAATTAGTAAGATAACCCAAGGAGTATTGTACTACCTAGGGTTTAGTGGTAGTAGAATGGTAGTATATGATTAATGTATATGTATCATATATGTAGAGGGAAGGTATATGTATCCTTTGCTTAATGAGACATGACTATTGCAATTTGCTAACCCTTTATTTTCCCTGTGAAAAAGAGTATCTTGGAATAGTTACAAGGTGAAGATAATACGAAGAAATCTTTGCATTGATAATATCAAGAAATTTTCGTATTTGAATCACGAAAGTGTCAAGATAATTAATATTATCAAGAAAATCTTCTCCTTATAACGACCCACTTTCCAACATCGAATGAGATGTGCAAGATTATTTTCTTACTTTAGTTATTTGTGTACATTGCAATGACCTTTTCCCACAATGTCCACACTCCATATTAACGGGTGTGGGAATACTTTTGACTTTTGGTTTCTTATCTCTACAAATTTGGATTAAGGGTTGCATTATTCATAATGGAAGACGGCATATGATTGGGATTTAAAGCCTCCAAAACCTCATGTCTTAACTATGTCGTTGGTTAAACAGAGCGAGAACATGTCGAGATTGGAGTAGCGCTGTTGGATTAACAAGTGAGAGAGAACATATTAAGATTAGCCGCCTAGCTATATATCAAGATTAGGCCAATTGAATGTGTGTGCACAAAAGGCAATTGACATTCAATATGTGAAAAACCACTTTCAACCAATTTTGTTCCATCAAAAAGAAGAGGAATCAACATCTCCACTAACTAACAATGTCAAAACTACTTTCTTTGAGAAAAGTTCCAGCCAGGTATCTAATTCCCAGCCTTTTTCCAAGGAAGCAAACATTAAAAAGGAAACTTGTATTTTTTTTTTTTTCCCCTTTGGATAATCTTCATCACCTCTTTTGCCTTTAGTATGAGCATCTTCCTTTTCCCTCTTATCCACCTTTTTAAGTTTGTTAACAAAACTTGCCATGGATACAAAATGTGAGTCTCCACTAATTAATCAAAAGTTAAGTTTTAAAATTTTGATATATATATATATATATATATATATATAAAACTCGTTACGACACATATCAAGTAACTAAAGCTCAATTTAAGAATTTGAATTGATTAACTGCGCGCCGCGCCGGACTGAGAGAAGGTAGGTATTGGGAATTTTAAATGGGACAAGCTGCTAACTATTATTATTATTATTATTTCAAAGAAGACAATAATGAAAACGGGTGGGTTTAAGTATCAATATTTCAGTTTCATCGTGCCTTAAAAGTGCGTGTTAAAAGATTATGGTAAACCTTAAACAAAACTCAAATTAGCTCCCATTATTGCCTTGAAAAGCTTAAATATATAGTAGTATGAGAAAAGAAAGAGGAATAATAATTTAGGTTACATAAATACTACTGTAGTCCATTAGTATACTTAATAGTAGCCCCTTGTCTGCCACCAAATCTCCATTCCTCTTCACCCAATCATTAATTATACTAGAGTAGTAGCTAGCTAGGACTTATAATAATATTGCTCCATTGGTTTGGAAGAGAATATATAATCAACAAGGAAGGAAGGAAGGAAGGATGTGGACAAGAGTGTCAGGGAAAAGAATAGCTTGATTAGTCTAGTCCAACCAACAACATCAATGCAAACCCCAACCGGTATTCAACCTCAACCTTGTTTTTTCGGTGATCACACTAGTTTGGATAATTAATTTTTGGGCAAATTAGACAAATGGTCCTTGTACTTCTCGACTTTTTGGGATTGGTCCTAACCCACGCGTGTCTCGAACTCATTTCTTGACGCAATTGGTCCTTCCGTCCATTGCCGTCTATTTTTTGCCGTTAAGTGGAATCACGTAAGATGCATGTGATTTTGTCCAAGGGTAAATTAGTCATTGTTAGTTAAAAAGTACAGGGACCTTTTGTGTAATTTTCCCTAAACTAAACCTATCACCACCGTTGGATCAAACTCAAATCTTCAAGCATAACTCAAGAATATTTTCAAGATTCAATCTCCAAATTTGCAGTTATTTTGAGAATCATACTCAAATCTTTAAGCATAACTCATTCCTCTCCTTCGAGTCTTGTCGAGGTTGCGAAACACGATTCAAACCCAATATCTCATATCCTTTTCAATACACAATTTTTTTCTCAAATCCCATTTTCAATAAGTGCGGGAAGACATGGAAAGGCACATACACACACACACCCACTTGAATTTTTACATACATACCAAGATCTTGAATGAGATTGAAGAAGAACAAGGAAGACATTAGCTGAAATTGAAGCATTATTAAGCGTTTGAACCCTATTCCAGTTCACGCCAATCAATGTGGAGTAAAAATTTAAATTACAACAAAGTGCATGAACTGGAATTTTAAAAAATAAATTGAAGAAATAAGAGATTAGGAGAAAGTTTACGGTTGAAATGTCGGCGGGGACAAGGATGATGATGGAGATAGCGGGAACCGGTATAGGCGACGGAGAAGATGACATGAGAGGAACGTCGGGCCGTGAAGTATTTGAGCATCGAATTACCATGCCCAATGTTAGCAATAACAATTGGGTTGGGTTTTGATGTGATGTGGGTGGTAGATTAGGTGGAGGGGCTGGTTTTGGTGGGGGTGCTAGACTTGGAGGTGGTAGCGGAGGAGGGTTTGGCGGAGGTGGTGATGGGGGATTGGGTGTCGGGGCTGGCTTTGGAGGGGGAGTTGGTTGTGGGCTTGGAGGTGGTTCTGAAAATTGGTAGTGTGCAGGTGGAGGACGTGGTGGCAGTGGACTTGTGTTCATTGGCAATGGTGGTGGTGGTGGTGGCGGCCATGGTGGAAATGGGTGGGAAGGAAGAAGAAAGGGATGTAAAATATATAATTATCTAAATACAACAATGTCCTTGTATTAAGTTTTAGCAAATAAAAATGTTATGGGTATTTTTGTTTATTCAAACGAAAAAAAAGCATGGACAATTATACCCCTGATCAAAAGCACGTTCAAAGCACATGAGCGGACTTAACGGAAAAAAATTAATGGACTTGGATGGAAGGACTATTTGCATTTTACTTGATTAGTACAGGGATACAATTTTTGCAAAAATTAGTTTAGGGACCAATTCCCAAAAAATTGAAAAGTACAAGGACCATTTGTGTAATTTGGCCTTAATTTTTTTCTTCTTTAGTGGAGTGGTTGATTTAGAGCTTCAAAACAAGAATTAAACTCTCTTTACAGGTTTTTTTAGCTCTTTTTTTTTTTTTTTTTGCTTTTTAAATATATTGATATTTTGTATTGAGAAAGTTCATCCATTCATTGACAGATTAAATATACTTTGCACTTATACGCAAACACTTTATGTTTGAAAACATATACTCTGCACCTATACGCAACGTGGGCCGAGGAGGCTTAAAGTTTGAAAACATATACTCTGCACGTATACAACACTCTATGTTTGAAAAGCCTATTAATAAAAAAAATACTTCTTTCTTCATTTAATTATTGTTTTATTTGATTTGACACATGAATTAAGAAAAAATAATTGACTTGATTGTTAATATTGGTATAATGTATAATTTTCTTTAATGTTCATGTGTATGTGGTTCATATTTAAAATAGGAGAAAAAGTAAGGATAAAATGGTAAAAGTGATATCCTAAAAAGGAAAGTTTTCAAACAATACAATTATTTTAGAACGGATAAAAAAGAAAAGAAAGACAATAATTTAAGGACGAAGGAAGTATATAAATATTATTGGAGTTGAATATAGTCACAAAAAATATTTGAGTACAGTCAAAATGTATATATAGTGTAAAGTTAAAAGGTTTATGAAGATCATAAACATAATTTTTTAAAGTTAATTTTTTAAGTAAAATATTTTAAAATAAAATAGTAGACTATTTGCATAAAATGAAAACAGTAGATCAAATGATTAATCGTGATCACCCTATAAGGTTCAGCATTCCATTATGGTTGTGACTACACTGGATCACTTCCCTTATTTTGTCTATAACTTGATTTTATTTGTTTTTGCGGTGATTAAAATATTTGAACTTACTCTCTTTGAGTTTCTTTCTTTATTTTGCAACAAAATGCATCACATTTTGACATATTCTAAAAAAATATTTGCCAAAAAATCGAAAGCAGGACATTTTTATTTTCAAAAATAATTTTTAGAAGTCATTTATCATAAAACAGACTGAACCGGAGTATCAATTAAGTCATTTTGTTATTATGGTTTATGACCATGCAAATAAGATGGATAGACTGCAACTCCATATTTGATCTATTTAGCAGTATATCCCTTGTTCGACTTTTTAGCTACTAATTTCTTGATTCGACGACAAACTTATTACTGTAAGCGAGATTAATCTCAAAATCAATGTATATGTGAGAGTAGAAGAATAAGTCCTTAAGGGGTGACCTAGTCATAGATCACATAATTAAAACCACTTCTAACAAAATGTAAAGCGTTTGTAGTCCAACGGTTAGGATAATTGCCTTCCAAGCAATAGACCCGGGTTCGACTCCCGGCAAACGCATATGGTATTCACAATTAAATAGATATTAATAAATTATTTTTTAAAAGACGTAAGAAGATGGTCTTCCGGTTCCAGTTGACGTGAAGAGTCTGCTTTTTATATTAAAAAAATAATATAGATTAAATCAAATCAAACTTTAATATATTTTAATTATATTTCAAAAAATAAAATTTTATTCATTAATAATTACATTAAAGTATTATAAATTACACCTTTTACGACTTTGTAGAAAAATATATATATTAATGTAACTTTTTGGTCAAAATTGATTAGGTTGACTTTAAAAAGCAAAGAGTAAAATTTTTAATAGAACATATCTTTCTGGGAAGGAAAAGATAATACTTTCGATCTTATCTTCAAAGAAATTACTCTAATATACTCCCGCTGTTCCAATCAATGTGTCTATTTTCACTTTTTTTGGATCAGTTTAATTAAAATTTGAGCGATGATTTACATAAAGTTATTTGTTATTTCAAAATAATAAAAGTTAATTGTAATTCATATTATTTTTAATATAGTTTTAAGTGAATGAGATTTATTTCCAAAAATATAATTAAAATATTTTAAATTTTAATTTAATTTAGACACATATTAACTTTTTTTAAAAAAAGTAAATTTTTTGTTTAGAACGGAGGGAGTATTAAACGTGATCCAAAAAGATAATATTTTCGATCTTATCTTCAAAGAAAATTACTCCAATATACTCCGCTGTTCCAATCAAAGTGTCTATTTTGACTTTTTATGGCTCAGCTTAATTAAAATTTGAGCGATGATTTACATAAAGATATTTATTTTTTCAAAGTCATAAAAATTGTAATCCATATTATTTTTAATGTAATTTTAAGTGAATGAGATTTATTTCCAAAAATATAGTTAAAATATTTTAAATTTAAATTTAATTTAGACATATGTTAAGTTTTTAAAAAAATAGACTTTTCGCTTACATATCCCCTTTGACCTTTGTGATCTCATGTAACTCGTAAGCACAAATGCATTTGTCTCCCTATAAATTCTCTTTATATATACTGCCACAATTCCATGCAAATAGTTTAATTTTTATTTTTAAAGATTAACATGTGACTAAATTAAATTAAAATTTTATATATTTTACTTATGTTTTAAAAAATAAAATTTTATTTATTTAAAACTATATTAAGAATACTATGTAAATTATTGGTCAAACTTTAACTAAGTTGACAAAAAAAAGTTAAAAGTGAACTGTTTATTTGGAACGAAATATATATATATATATATATATATATATATATATATATAAAATAGCATTATATTTGTTTATCTTCCTTGTTCAAGCACCCAACGAAATCAAACATGAAGCACATCACCGCATTTGCCGCCTTCTTATACTTGTTATTACTACAGGTACGTACTTTACAATAAAATTCATTTTGGTTGGCATGAACGCAAGTTAAAATTGTTTTAGAATAGATGATCATCAATTAAAGAGAGCATAATACAAAGACAATAAAAATTTGGAGAAGTTCTGCAAAAAGCAAAACATCTATCATTGTTCAATTAGAGAATAACTTAAGATATTTTGATATCTAAGTTATTAAAACTTCTACCATCTCTCTGCAATCACGATCGCTCATCTACGAATTGCCAGATCAAGCAACGCAACAGCTTAAGTTACATATCAAGTAATAGTCACGCTGTGACTTTTGGATACAATAGGAGCTTCATTAGACTAGTTAGAGTTAGTGTATTAAGAAGCAAACACGTCTTGTGTATTGTGTAAATGTCCTAGTTGGAGAGCCAACTAATAGGACTGTGAGGATAGTGGATGTAGGGCTGTGAGGACACTCGAGGACTTTACCAGTCAATAATCGAATTATGAGAATTATAGTGTATTATTGTCTCATTGAGCCAGAGGGCTGTGAGGACAGTGGATGTAGGATAAGAGATCCGAACTACTATAAATCATTGTGTCAATTTCTCTCTACCCTTAAACTCTTATTTATTTCTTACTGTATTTCAAATGTTTGTTTGTGCATGAACTTAACTGCTTTAACTTTTTGTTGATCAAACAATCATCAAGGCACCTCACACAAATAAGATAAGATCATAACTTGTCTTAAGATCACTGATTCAACCTAATTCCACTGTGCACAACCCTGTATTACAATTTTAAGTACTGTATTGGCAAACCTTAGTTGTTTATCACTCTATTTCCAACAGTTTTATCTTTATTAAGAGTTGATCTATTTCACTGATCATAGCGAAGTGTGTAATCATATTAAGTTCAATCTACCAAGAATCTTGTTAATATTAAGGCATCTCTACATATACCAAAACTGCTATATTAAATTGGAAACTGTCTTCTTTTAATTGTTCTTCAAGCTATTGACTGTGAAAAATTAAGAAACCTGATTGTCTCGATCTTATCAATTGATATCAGAGCAAAACCAAATACACTTGTGTGAAACAGGAATATTTCAATTGGTGTCAAAGCTGAGTAACAACTAAGAAATTGATTGTTGTTAAAGAGCCATAGTAGAAACCTGATAAGTATTTCTCAATTGGTATCAATAGCTTAACTGTTATAGTCACACATTAGTGATGCTGATCTGAGATCGATCTTTCAACATTAGTATTTGTTCTCTTCCCAGGAAGAAAACTTCTTTGGAAATGTCCAACCATAGATTTAAGAAAGGGTCTAATTGTGATGACCCAAAGTCTTCACCTGGTTTCTAATACTCAGACTAACACGTAAATGACAGTGGAAATAGTAACAACTCAGATTTTCTCAAAAACATCCATCATAAATATCAAACCAACCCGGTTACAATTGTAATGAAACCCAAAGATTACATCATCACTTCTATCAAACCAATTACTAGGCTTGCTCTCTACCCTACCTCCCAGCTAGCCATGCTTCCGCAGCTATTTTTGTGTTAATCTGACTATTAGAAAGTAGGTGATGACTTCGGGTTGTCACAGTTGGTATCAGAGCAAATGAGGTTATCCGATCTTTGGAAACTTTTGAGCGTGAACTGTGGCGAAGTGTGACTCTCCGCCCAAAGGCTTTATGAGGAAAAGGTTGCCCTTCGGAGTGCAAAACTGCCCATGGAGTGTTCTGTTAGGTGTCCTTTGTAGCCACACGAGGGAGGAAAGGGATGCCCCTGAGGGGTGCGGAGCCACCACTTCGTTACGTTACAATTAGTATCAGAGCAAATACGTTAATTAACCGATCTTTGGGAACTCTTGCACGTGAACTGTGGCGTAGCAGCGTGACTCTCTGCCCAAAGGTTTCATGAGGAAAGAGTTGCTCTTCGGAGTGCGGAGTCGCTCATGGAGTGTTCTGATAGGTGCCCTTTGTGGCCACACGAAGAAGGAAAAAGCTGCCTTTAGGCTGCGGAGCCACCTCTTCATTACGTCACACTAATACAGTTAACTAGAACTTTGGTTAAAACTTTGTATGTCACATTACGAAGGTTTATCGATCTAAAATCCAAAACGGTCTTAGGAGAGTTGAGTTTAGGAATAAGAGTAATAAACACTTTGTTATAGGTGTCCGGATAGGTGCCACTATTAAAACAGTCTTTAACAAAGGTGCAAAAAGGTACAAAAAAATTGTAAACCATCTGGCCTCTGAGCTTTGATGAGTTTCATAACAAAAATAGAAAAAAGAAGAAAACTAAATTCTTTTTATTAATGAGTTCATCTGAATACACCCCAATGAATAGAAAAAATAAAATAGAAATAATGGAGTATCCAACATTAGGCTTCAATTCCAATGGCTTCAAGAAAAACTATGGTACTTTGAATTAGGATTTTTTTTAATATATTGATTTGCATATTTTTTAAAATTTTGTATCCTCTATACTTTATTTTAAATGGAAATTGAAAAAAAAAAACTTTTATTGATGACATTGTATTCCCTCATGTATAGCTGGTAAAAGACATAAAAATAAAAAATAGCACATAGATGACACATGACCAGTTTTCGTTAATCTTTTTTTATTTTGAGAAAAAACCCCTCTTTTGAACCCCTATTGCACCGAAATGTAACCTCGGACCTTAATGTGCAAAAAATTAGACCACAGACCCTAAGTGCAAAAACCATTAAAACTTGGGGTAGTAAAACGCAAATAACCATTTAAATTATTGATCTGAAGAGGCGTGATGAGTGATTAAGAGCTCGTTTGGTGCAACGTTTTTAAAACGCAGCGTTTAAAAAATACAGTGATACGCTGCTTATTTTTTCTAGCAACGTTTTAAAATCTGCGTTTTGGGAAAAAACTGAAAATTTCAGTGTTTTAAAACCCGGCTGCGTTTTTAAAACGTAGCTTTTTCTGCCGCAGCATTGAGGGGATAATTATAAAAATGACCAACGTACTATCAGTTAGTAACCGATTTCACCCCGTACTCCCATTATCCTAAAATTGACCAATGTACTACCAATTTGAGTCCAATGTGGTCCCTCCCGTTAACTTTCCATCCAAATTTCTAACGGGACTGCTAACGTGATTAACGGAACTAATTTATGAAGGGTATTTTTGTCATTTCCTTTCGGGATAATTATAAAAATGACCAACGTACTATAAATTAGTAATCGATTTTACCCCGTACTCCCAATATCCTAAAATTGACCAATGTACTACCAATTTGAGTCCAATGTGGTCCCTCCCGTTAACTTTCCATCCAAATTTCTAACGGGACTACTAACGTGATTAACGGAGCTAATTTATGAAGGGTATTTTTGTCATTTCCTTTCAAATCTCACCACCCCACCCACATACTCTCTCTCTTGCCAGAGATTTCATCTCTCTCTCTCTCTCTCTTTCTCATATTCATTCATTTGTAATTAGCTAATTTTCTTCATTATTTTGACCATGGTAATAGGGGTTTTGTTCAAAATGAAGGTGGTCTAAGAGATATTTGGTCTCCGCTAAAGACTGTTATCCCCAAACCCCCTTCTCGTCGGCGTCTCCTCCACCTGCCTTTGTTCCCACCCTTTCCCCATTACCACCACCACCACTTACTACTCCCCCTCCAACCATCTCTTCAATTTCATTTCTACCACCACCATCATCTTCTCCTCCTCCAACAACCATGGTGCCACCACCGTCGCCACCCACGTCACCAGAACAGGTCCAACAACTCAACAACATAATTGACGCACTAATAGGGGCCGACTATCTTTGGTCAATATCTCTCAACGAAACCCACCATTTCTCGGCCACTCATTGTCTGGGAATAGTATTATAAGCCGACGATGTTGACGATGATGAAGCCGACCATGTAGGTATCGGAGGGTTGAGTGAGGTTAGCGGCGGAAGAATCATCGGGTTCGTTGTTAAAGGCTTTGGAGGTTTCCTTTGCACGCCCCTTGTTCTTGCCCTACGCCGTATTTATACCGCCTTCTCTCCTTGCGTCATTAGAGTGAGAAAAATCTAGGGTTAGATTTTGGGTCTTTAGCGTCTCTCTCTACCTTTAGCCTTGAGTCACTTCTTCTCTTTGTAAGTGTGTGAGTGTGTGAGAGAGAGTATACACTGGGTAGGTTCTTGAAGGTTCTACCTTCGGTGAACTTCTTTGGTGGCATTTTGGTATTGTTGAGGGTTTCGGGGTTTTGATAAAGGTGAGAGGCGTGAGGGTGTTGTCCAGTTGTCGTCTTCTGGCCACCGGAGTTTGGGGTTTGGTCCGTTGGGTGGTTCTCTGTACGTGCTTCTTTGGGTTTAGTAGTGCTAGGGACTCGTTTGGTGGATTGATAGTGAGAAGGGTGTGGCCGGAGAGTTCTTTACCGACTCTGTTTGCAAATTATGGCAGGCGTGGTGGATCGATCTAGTGTATTTTCCGAGAGAGAGAGAGAGAGAATATGTGGGTGGGGTGGTGAGATTTGAAAGGAAATGACAAAAATACCCTTCATAAATTAGCTCCGTTAATCACGTTAGCAGTCCTGTTAGAAATTTGGATATAAAGTTAACGGGAGGGACCACATTGGACTCAAATTGGTAGTACATTGGTCAATTTTAGGATATTGGGAGTACGGGGTGAAATCGGTTACTAACTGATAGTACGTTGGTCATTTTTATAATTATCCTGAAAGGAAATGACAAAAATACCCTTCATAAATTAGCTCCGTTAATCACGTTAGCAGTCCCGTTAGAAATTTGGATGGAAAGTTAACTGGAGGGACCACATTGGACTCAAATTGGTAGTACATTGGTCAATTTTAGGATATTGGAAGTACGGGGTGAAATCGGTTACTAACTGATAGTACGTTGATCATTTTTATAATTATCCCCAGCATTGAAATACATTTTTTGCAAATTAACTGCGTTTTATCCCTGCGTTTTGGCAAAAAACGTACGACAAACTCTAAATTTGAGATCATAGTTTCATGTTCTCCATTAATTAGTTATAAATGTTATCTTTTCTTTCTTCTTCCATTTTATGTTTTGAGAAAATTGACATCAATCTAAAATGACAGACTAAAAAAATCACAGATTATTGGTATCAGATTATATGTTGCATGACTGTGCTAAAGGCATCTTTATTTCTTATATAACTAATACAGATAATTTCAATCATCTTTATTCAACATGCGTACCTTCAAAAATAGAACATATCTTTCTGGGAAGGAAAAGATAGTTATTTCGTATCTTCAAAGAAAATTACTCCAGTATGTTAAACGTGATCCAAAAAGGATGTAATCAATTAATACATTCACCCTTTGACCTTTGTAATTCCAAAAAGGATGCAACCCACAAATGCATGTCTCCCTATAAATTCTCTTGATTTATATATATACATATAATAACATTATATTTGTGCATCTTCCTTGTTCAAGCACTCAAAGAAATCAAACATGAAGCACATCACCGCATTTGCTAGCCTTCTTCTTATACTTGTTATTATTACAGGCAAGTACTTTACATAAAAATCATTTTGGTTGGGATGAACGCAAGTTGAAATTGTTTTAGAATAGGTGAATTGAAATTAAATCGGTTATTATTGTTTGTAATTTAACTTTCTTCTTTTAGGTATATATTCTCTTTCCTATGTTTCAAGGAACAGTCCTTTTTTTTTTTTTTGAAACAAAAACAAGTAGGAGCTATTTCATATTATATCAAATCTTCATATATATTCATCTAGTCGTAGCCTTCAAAAAAAAAAAAAAAGGAATTTTTTTTATATATTTAGATTCGTCAATGCTCTTGGGAACATAGAGATAGAGGTAATACCAAACCTGGTTAAAATGATATTGTACAACTGAGTAAATTAATTTGGCATGTGTGTGTGTGTGTGTAGGTAATGAGATGATGGTTGTGAAGGCATGCGAGGATGAAACTCCTGTGGAAAGTGGTTTCTGTGATGACACTAAATGCAATCAAGAATGTCAGGCGAAGAGGGGAGAACATGCTAGGGGACGATGCGAACTCATTGATACTTGTTTCTGCAAGTACCGTTGTTAATTAGTTTTGATTGAGTTTGAGAGGATCTATCAAACAGTCAAACTTAAAAACATCTCTCTCTCTCTCTCACTCTCTCTCTCTCTCAGACTCTCTCTCTCTCTCTCTCTCTCTCTACTTAAATCAATAAAAGTGTTAGAAATCAAATTTTGTTATATAAAGTGTGAAGTTTGTTGCATGACACACATTGTTTCATCAACATCTGAAATTATTTTATATTTAGAACAATGTTACGTCCATTTAGTTATTTTGATTTTATATATTTACAACAATGTTACGTCCATTTAGTTATTCTGATCTATCAATTTTATATATTTACAACAATGTTACTATTGATGGCACTAAAAATTATAAGAAGGTTATAAAGAATATAGAGTGAATTACAGGCCGGTCCCTTTTTCAACATTTGTAATCGCTCCAGTTCATTCATCTTTTTTTAAAATCGGAAAAAGACATTTTTTGGGCTGAAAAGACGATTATGCCATTAATGAAAGAAAAACAAGCGCACATCAGTAACCAAGGCATCGCGATGCAACACTTTTGCATCGCGATGCACCACTTTTGTATCGCGAATCCAATTTCAGGGGACAAAATAAAAATTTGAGGTTGCCGCATCTCGCTAAGGCGAGCAACCTAGCCTTGCCACAGAGCAGGGTAAAAAAATGAAACATTTTGATTGCCGCACCTCGCTAAGGTGATTAGCGGGGACAAAAAGCGATGCTCCACCTCGCTAGGTCGATCCCCGTTACGTTGCCCAGCATACTGCGATTGACGAACAATTATGATTTAACACAATAACAAATATATATATATATATATATATCAGATTTTAATTTAAATAAATTTAAAATTATATAACAAAATTTACATACAACATATGGTATTGACTCACACAGTTCAAGCAATCGGCTCGTCCCCAGAGTTTTTATTCACCTAGTTTTGAATCGAGCAGTAGGAATTCGAATTCGATTATGAATTATGATCTTCAGGGCAATTTTCACATGGTTGCAGAGATTGTTTACAATGAAATATTTTGTGCTAACGTTGATTCTGCAATACGAACTACAGAATTGAGTTGGGTTTCAAGTTTCAACTCATAATTTGTTAATTGCTGACCGGTTTTCACAGTGGACCTACCGGATTATTGGGAAACATCAAGTTATGGAAGAACAATTATGGAAGAAACGATGGTATTTTAGGAACAATTTTATAAAAGTGTCTTTTTCAGGTTACAAAAATAATGGTGGAATTTAGGGGTTAAAAAGTTTTGAAAGTGGGCCAAAGAATTTCGGAAGAATATAGTGAGGCTATTACCACTACATTTTTATTATTCCACTACATTATTAATTATTATATGAAACAAATAAATGTTTGGACAAAACTACCATTAATTATTTGCCCATATTAAATTGACTAACAAAGTTACTTTTTTAATTACCATTTTATGTTATTTTCTAATTCAAAACATATTAAATTATATTTGATTAACGTTCACATAAACGACATAATAATTTATTTATTGTAAATGCTTAATTAATTAAACTCATATCTATGAGTCATGTTGCGCGCATAATAGAAAAACTAATATTATAAGGTTAAAATTGTTTAAAAATAATCCAATAGTAAAATTATATTGTAATATAGTATCGTAAAATTTTAATACCTTGCCTACGTATAAGAATTGATTGAAACCGATAATCAATACAATACCTACCGTATTGCTATAATTAATTTAATTTTTTAAAATAATAAATTAAATTAAACTTTTTTATTTTTGTTATAAAACATCACATATTTTCTAGAATTTTGATCAATAAATGCTTTGGTGATTTTTTTTTATAATGAAACTTGAAACGAGTCATAATCATAATTGAGAAGACATATTTAATAAAAATAAATATAAATAGAAAAAACAAAATTACCTTACTTGTTGATATGTTAGTAATTAAAAGGAAATTTGGAAATAAGAAATATATTACTCAACTTCAAATGACAAGTAATTAATTAAGGGGTAGTTTTGTCCAAACATATATTTTTTAAAGTTGTAATTAATAATGTAATGAATAAGCAAATAATGTAGTGGAAATAGCCCCTCCCTAAAGATATAACAAAATATCATCTTTGGTACGAGCTCAAATCACATGTGTCATTTTGTGTGTGCCGCAGGTGTGCCACTAATCTAAACTATTACATGGGCTCAACAAAGCCTAAGGTCCATATGATGATTTTAGTCTAGTGGCACAAACAAAGTGCACAGGTGATCTGAACAACTTTGGTACTCCCTATAAGCGTCAATATTATTGATTGATACAATACAAATTTTGTCACCATAAATTTTCGTTTCTGTTTCGCCCCATGTAATACCCGAGCATTTCATTAGCATAATAATCTTATGATTATGTGTATGCATGGTTAACTAGATTATCTTGGCTAGTGATTATGAATAGATGAGTCGTGAATCATGTTTGCATGTCTCGGTATGTTACTTTCTTGCATGATTCTGTGTCATAAATCGAATTGAAATGAAAGAGATGCGCCATGATATATACTTTGAAACTAGATATGTTTGTTGTTATACGGGTTTCATAATGTTAAACCGAGCCTTGAAAAAGAGAAAGATGTGGTGTTATTTTGAAGTTTCAAAACGAATCGATTTCGATGTTGTTTTCGTGTTCGTAAACTTTGTTGTGACTTTGATTTGATCCTAGGATGATATGGAATCTTTAGAGACAACCTTTGATGAGTTATAAGTGTTATAGATTTAAATCTAGGAGTGCCCGACCAACCGAACCAAGGAAATTATACGAAACAACGCAAAATCACCCAGGTCATGAATAATGGGCACGCTCGCATCGCCTGCCTAGGCGTGACCGCGCCGATGCTGCACCAGAACTTGACAAGTTACTATTTTGGAGTCTTTTTTTGATGTCACCTCCTGCTACCTTGTCCCTTGGCTGGTCTAAGTCGTGGGTAATGAGAGAGAGACCTCATTTTAGCCTTAGAAACACACAAAACTCAGATTTCTCTCTCAAATTCTCTCCAAAGTTCATCAAGTGAACTTAGGGTTTCAACATGTTCTTGCTTGGTTACTTGTTCCTTTTTCAAGGCAGCTCAAGGGGGTTGATGTAATTGAGTTCTAGGCTGTTCTAATCACTAGATTCCATAAGATAATTGGTGGTTTAACTCTCTAATTGGGTAAGAGACCTCTAGCTTATCCGTGTTTATAGTTTAATCGGTTTGTTTCAGTTATAATTGATTGTTAAGTTGTCATGATGCTGAAATTGTGTGATTCAGCCATGCTAAGTTGTTTAATAGGCTGATATGATTATGGGTAAGGGCTATTAAAGTATAATTGTGGCTATATGAACCTTGAATATGTTGTTAATCGATTGTATACTTGAACTTGCGAAACCGATGAAAAACTAGTTGAATCAAAGTGTGTAACTTGGCTATGAAAGTGCAATTATAACTTGAAATCGAGTTGTTTGATATGGGTAACTTGCTATTTGTGTTAATTTATGAATAGTAAATTGTATTGATCTTTGAAGGATAAACGAAATTCTGAAATTTGTAAACGAATACGAAATGATATATGAATATGGAATTGGTAAACGAACGTGCACAAACGAATAATAACTTTTAGGGGACTTGGGGCATGTTGACTTATTCCGCGGAATATACTAATTATATGATTCGAAATGACATGATATGAATTTCAAGATCAAGTGATGTTATAAGGGGAGCTGATTAGTTGGAGGTGTACTTCGAATTTTATATCCTGATGTATTTGATCTCGTGACATTATTACTTGCTTTCATACGTGATATGAGATGTTGGTTAGCTCATTGCTTTGCTAGTTGGTCATTACTTCCAACTGGTATGAGACAATTGGCGGTCGTGAGCCTTCTTGCGTTGGTAATGAGACTTGGTTGCTTATCAGTTACGATAATTCTATGTTGCTATATGTTAACATCATATTACTAGTGCATACATTCATGACATGTATAAGTATAGTGGAATCTTACTGAGTTATATGTGACTCACCCTTTCACTATTGTTTTCCTTAGATTGAATTGTGGTGAAGTAACAGATGGTTGACTTTCTTTTGGGGTGGTTTTGATTCGTATATATAACTAGACAGTGACCCTGTCGTACTGTTTATGTATCAAGTATTAGCTTTTTCTATTCTGTATAAAGACTGGATGCCTTCTCTTTGTTTTGTATATGAGTTTGGATGAGTTTTGTAAACTCAGTTGTATACTCTTTAGTTTCTGAAGTTGAATGACCTGTTGCCATGTTTCGGTTTTAGTAGTTGTGTTGTGTTAAACAGATAATTATTTTGATTATGTATATCGGGTTCATGCCCAAATTTGGGCTCTGTCTAGAAGCTTGAATTGAGGCGTGACACCTGAAACCCACAGTAGGACCATGGCCAAAGGTGATCAGTCGCGGCCCACTAAAATGATTTTGGTCTCCGCGAGGCCTACTAACTCAAATGTATAGTTTAAATCTAACAAACCATTCTATAGAAATTGACCCTAAACAATGAGCCCATTACACTTTCTGAATAGTCAAAGTCCAAGGAAAAATTCCAAAAGAAAAATTATTCATGGAGTCAACAATTCCTTACAAAATTCAAGCCCAATTGTACAAAACAAAAATTAATTTATAACAAAAATTCTCAAGCCATCCACTGAGTAGTCTCAAGCTGTCACCGATACTAACAATTTACAAAATGATAAAAGGTGAATTTAGAGCTCAGCAAGGTGCACCGACGTCGAAAGTTTCATTATAGTAAAAAAATTTAGCGAAAACATGTGCACCTACGTCAAAAGTTTCATCCTAAGACAATTGATGTTAAGTAGAATAATCCCTGGAACCTATACACTAGCCTTATAGTTATTTATTTAGTGCATGTGCAATAACTGTTTTAGCATTATAGTCGACCAACACCACCACTACCGCTGATCACTACCATGACCAATATATATAATGGAGAAAGACAGAATTTCTCATCTCCAGTCTTTCTTGCAATTAGGCGAAGAGTCTTTCATTGTGACAAAAGTGGCTATTAGGGCAAGTCCAACGATGGGTATCAAAACCAAATTTTGATACTTAGTTGAAGGTCATAGTATTTTTAATAGTCAAAATAGAGGGTATCAAATTTTGCCCTAGTCTTAAGAGAGGTAACAAATTTGCTACCTCTCTTAAGACTTCACGTTGAACAACACGCGCTGGGTGGATTATCATTGACACATGTGAATTATCATTAATTCATAATTTGTTTTGGTTTTTATATCATGATATATGACGACTATAATTTTCCAAAATTTGTATTTTAAAAAAAATTAATTAATTAAGACAACTGTAATACTTTAAAGGCCAAATTACAATTTTCCCCCCAAAGTATACACCAAATCCCAATTTGCCACCCATATTCCGTTTTGTCCCATTATGGTACCCAATGTTACAATTTGTCCCATATTGACTCCTGGGACGGATGGACGTTAGAAATCTATCGTTAAGTCCCACGTGGTTTCCACGTGCGGGGGCAATTTGGTCTTTATCCATTTCAAAATAAAAAAGGAAAAAATCTTGAAATCGCTGGCGTTTGGAGAGGAGGGAAAGGGGTCGCCGGTGTTGCTGGAATTTTGGAGAGGAAAGATCTTACTTGAGTTGAGAGGGAAAATACCCAATTGCAAGCCCTAGCTCTGATGTCGCCCTCTTCGATCAGTGAAATCGCCGGAGCAAAGGAGCAATTGCGCGATGTCTCGTGGTTCTTGGACTCAATGAATGTCGAAAGAGGGAGACGTTCGGAGATGGTGGAACTCGTCGGGCCGAGGAGAGATGGGTGTGGGGTTGCGGCGCGGCGGCCTGCTGGGAGAAAACGGCTTGGGAGGAAGACCGCCGGAGTGGTATTCCTGCGATGTGCGCGGCATTGTTGTGGCCGGATGTGAGGAGGGTGGAGAAGACAACCGAGTGGGAGGGATCTTCTGCGAGTTGGGGGGAGTTCGGCATAGGAGAGTGCGTGAAGGCTGAGGGAGCGGACGGTTGGAGCTGCTGCAGGCTCGCCGGAGTTCAGCATAGGAGAGTGCGTGAAGGCTGGGCGGTTTTTTAAATTTAAATTTTGTTTTTTTAATTTGAAAAGAAAGAAATTTTTAATTAAGAAATAGTTATTTTTAACCAAATACAACTATTGGGGGCAATATAGTAACTTTCTGATTTTACTTATCATGTGACATGCACATGACCAACTTCCGTTAAAAAATTTAACGTCCGTCCGTCCCAGGAGTCAATATGGGACAAATTGTAACATTGGGTACCGTAATGGGACAAAACGGAATATGGGTGGCAAACTGGGATTTGGTGTATACTTTGGGGGGAAAATTGTAATTTGGCCTACTTTAAATAATTGATAATGTACAAAATATCATTAAAGTTAATAAAAAATAAAAAATAAATTTAATACCATGAATTTGATACCTATTGTTGGAGATGATAATTTAATACCTTGTAATAGTATCGATAGGTATCAAAATATGGGCCAAGACCCATTGTTGGAATTGCCAGGACCGTTCCTAGCATTTTATAGGCCTGAGGCAAAGTTAAAAGAAGGGCCCTAATTTAATTATCAAATATTAATCTCATGTATTTTTTTTAATTTAATTTTTAGAGAGACAAAAATAATTTTTGCTATTAGTAAAATTTCAATAATGAGTTCCTACTGAGCTGAAATTAAATTTGGGAAAACATTATTATCTAGAAAACTGAACAATTTCTTACCGAATTTCAGCTTCTTAAAGTAAAAAAAAAAAAAAACTCAATTACTCAAATCAACAATCATCGTAAGAATAATTTGAAATTTCTTGTTGCTTCGTACTTCTATTTCATAATTCTCTTATCACTCACTCAGAGCTATGATCTCAAATTAGTAATTAACTAAATTAAAAATTCAATGTAACTATGTAAGATGTGAACAAACTATTAAATTCAAAAGTTCCAACAAACAATTGAACAAACATAATTCAAAATTTAACAAATAAACAAAGTCAATGTCAGTTTCAATTTTTAAAAACACAAAAACATTATAAAAAAAAAAAAAATTAACAATGTAACAAAATTTAACAAATAAACAAAGTCTCAACAAACAATTGAACAAACATAATTTAAAATAACAACAAAAGCTTTGAGTTTGAGCCTCAATTCAAAAAATTTGGATACTATTTTTGATTTATATATATACTAATACTACAACAATGAATTTTTTTTGGGCCCCTTATTAATTTGGGCCTTGGGTGGGTGCCCAGCCTGTCCCCCCCTTGGGCCGGTCCCTGGGAATTGCCCTTGAAAGCGAGCCTATTTGATTCACTTGTAAACATGTATGGGTAGCTACTAGCTCTATATCACCATGATATGAACAAGGCAGTACCTGCAGGTAAAGAATGCTAACTATCCTTTCACAGAAGCTTTGTGGAAACTACTTTGAAGTTTCTTCCATTTCTCTTCGTTGACCCAGTCAAAGCTTCTGCTGGCAAAGAACATGGAATAATAATCCCGTCACAGAAAAACTAACTAACAAAATACGATTGGAGTAAATTATATATTGTTGCATGCGCTAAATGCGTTATGATGGGCTTTCAAGTACCGCTCCAAGATTAATTCTGCTTTTATTCATACCAGTACATGAATAAATGGTTAATTTGTCATCACCGCACCGCTTATCGAATTGGGGATATGATTACATGTTTCATCTTCTATTTTAACCGTCGAATCTTTGTCACGTATGCATGAAAATAAACAACATTAATTACTCCTTGATTTTTGATGCACATGTGTTCAGGACTCTCTTTATGGCTAAGCTTACTGATAGTATTGCACGTACTGATTCCTTCTTTTTATATATATTTTTTTCCATTGAAAAATGATTTACAGTTATCCTTCCGCCAACTTAATTAGTTTTTTTTTTTTCTTTTAAAAATTAAAATAACCTATAATATGCTACACGTGAATGTAAGTTAATTATTGGTCTCATGTAGTCTCTAGTTTCCCTTAAATACTGAAAAATGATACTCACATTATGTCCAATCCCTCTTCTCCTTTGTTTATCTTCATATCACCCCAAACAGATTACTCAGTATTATCTCATATTCACTGGAAAAAAAAAAAAATCTCTCCAAAGAAAGTTGGTCACATTTCAATGGGAGAAGGAGATGGTAATCACGCCATTAATATTTGGGAAGTGAAAGAAGAGCGAATAGCATGTATGCAAAAAAAACTGTCTGATTCCCCAACGCTACTAAGCAAATCGGCTGGCCGCAGCAACTGTTGCATCTTTAGAGTCCCCCAAAGCCTAGTTGACATCAACGGCCGATCCTACCAACCTTACATTGTCTCAATCGGTCCGTACCACCACGGCCAACCTCACCTCAAGATGATCGAAGAGCACAAGTGGAGATTCCTCGGTTTGCTACTAAACCGAATTCAAAGCATCAGGCTAGGCTTGGAGGACCTCTTGATGGCGGTACAACCACTCGAGAAAAAGGCTAGGGAGTCTTACGCGGAAAATATTCAATTTGGCAACGATGAATTCGTGGAGATGTTGGTGCTGGATGGTTGCTTTATTATTGAACTTTTTCGCAAAATTGGAGGAGTGGCACCAGTTGAGAAAGATGATCCACTTATATCCCTGTCATGGGTGTATTCATTTTTCTTAAGGGATTTTATTCGACTCGAAAATCAAATCCCGTTTTTTGTCCTTGAACGCTTATTTAATCTAACAAAGATGCCTGATGAAGAATCTGGCCCCTCTTTCCCGACACTAGCGTTACAATTCTTCAACAATGCAGTACAACGGCCGGATGATGTTATTGCTAAATATAGTAACCTTCAAGGGAAGCACTTACTCGACTTTCTAAGGTCGAGTTTTCTTCCAGTGGACCCTGATGAATTGGATAAACCCTACACCAACCCTCCGGGTCGTATGGTTCGCTATATTTCCAAGTTTCATCGCACTGATGCGGCTAGTCCCAATAGCAAACCACCAACCCATGTGATTCAATGTATTTCCAAGCTACGTCGTGCAGGTATCAAACTCCGACCTGATCAAGCCGACAGCTTCCTGATCATAAAGTTCAACCACGGGGTAATATCCATGCCAACAGTTACGATTGATGATTTCATGAGCGCATTTTTGATAAATTGTGTTGCATACGAACAATGTTATAGTCATTGCTCAAAGCACATAACTGCCTACGCCACCTTGTTGGATTGCCTTATAAATACCTCGAGGGATGTCGAGTACTTGTGCGAGAAGAATATAATCGAGAATTATTTTGGGACGGATGCTGAGATTGCGAGGTTTATTAACAATTTGGGGAAGGATATAACGTTTGATATCGAGTCGTGTAACTTGACTGGTTTATTTGATGAGGTGAATAGGCACTATCAGAGTGGTTGGCATGTTCAGTGGGCGAGTTTTAGGTTCACTTACTTTGATACACCATGGTCGTTTATTTCGGCCTTGGCTGCCTTTGTTCTGCTGGTTCTCACCGTCGCTCAGACGGTTTTCACAGTGCTCAGCTATACTAATCCTCCAGCTTAATTAGTATGGATTGTGCTTGGAGGCCAGACTATATATATATATATATATCATGTTAATTATTTATTTTTTGTATAGCAAAATATGTTTACGCAAAGGGGTTTGTCGATCATCTATGTCTTGACCGAGACGAGATGATTTAGTGTGTATACTTAATATTTTAAGATCTTTTGGTTGGGCTTAGTGTGTTGATGTATCGAGGATTTGAGGGTATTAATTAATTTGTTCATTTTCAGATGTTCTATTTGGAGTTTGGGGGTGTAAACGTAAGCCTCGTTTTTATTAATAAATAAAAATTATTTTGTATTATCACAAGTCAAATAATTTGCAATTATGAATTCATTGATGTGGAGAATTAGTTCTAAAATAAAAAATGTTATATATTCTGTTTATTTTAAAAATAAGAATGAATGACTAGGTAGCCTTTTTTCCTTTAGACGTACGGTTCACACTCTGCTGCGGGTAGTACTCCCCTGTGTAGCCCTTTTTGCAGCTCGATTTCGAGACATAGTGGTTGATCGATACCAATTTTAAGATTCTTAACCGATACGCTAAAAATTATGTAACTCTTGGAATAATGTGTTAAATCAATTCTCTTAAATTTAAATCTCATATATACCTGAAGTAAACCACACCTAATCCCATATTTAAGGTAGCCTTCACTCAAAATCACAACGGTTGCGTTTTTCTTCGTAATTTAAGAGTTTAATTTTATATTTTATATTTTTTTAATAATTAAAGAAAAATAAGAGAGAGATAGAAAGAAAACTATGAAACCAAAGAAAGAGAAAATAAAAAATCATTGAAATCAGACCTTAAATCACATGCTAATGTGGTCAACATTGTCCATTGATGGAAACCTTTTGGAATGAAACTAATTCTAACCTAAAAGGCTAATATCTTTTGTTAAGAATCCGATACTATCTACTCACTCTTTATACCCCTAAATGAGTTTTCATTTTTTGTTTTTCACTAAGATTAAAAAATTTATCTTTTGGGGCATTTTAGTAGTGCATATACATTCATTTGAGTCTTTGAACATTTATTTCTTTATATGAAAAATGAATAAAACAATAAAAAAAATAAGAATACAATATTATGTTGTCTTATTATTTCTTTTATACATTAGTTTCTCTTTTTTGTACTAGTTATAATATTTGATCCCCACTAATAATGACAATTACCTAGGTTTATTCTTGACCAGATTTGTGATAAAGAAGATGGGATTATGGAATCTTTAATTAAACTTGAGCATCAGCAGTGGGGGTTTTTCCCCCACCTTTTCTTCTCCCAAAAGGCCACGTGAAGTTTTTGTTCATTGTGAAAGTTTTTTAGCAGCTCTTTCCAAAGGAGCAGGTTCCATTTCATAGAGTCAGTTTTTAGTCAGACAATGGGGCCCACAATGAAGAAAAAAATGTCAATTTCCCTGTGGTGCTGTTGCCGGCCAAACAATTGGGTTTTTTGTTTTTATTTTTTTAGCCGTTACGTAACGGTAATTTTTTTTTTTCCAACTATAAATACATCTTCAATTTTTTTTCATTTCATTCAATCCTCTTTGCTTCCAAACTACAAAAAATGGATGAAAATAATCCGAATCGCTCTAGAAATTTCTTTGCTCCTCAAAATATTGATAAAAATGCAAGTTCTCAAAATTCTAACACCCATTGCAATTCTCAACATCTTCAATTTTTTCCTCCTACAAAATCGAATTTTCAAAATTTTCCTTATGTTTCACAATATCCTTAAAATTTGCCAAATTTTCAAAGTTTACAAAATGTTCCTCGAGCTCCATTTTATCCTTGCCCACCCGAATATTGGTCAGATACAACAAACCCATTTAGGATGCCAACCAATTTTTATACTAATCTACCAACACAACCAATCTTTATGCCTTCAAATGAGTCAAGGAAGACTAGTATTGATACCTCGAGTAGCGATAAAGAGCCTGTAACACCGTCTTCAATTCAAGAGTCTCAATTTTCACCATATTCCACACAAATAGGGCTCGAGCATATTACCCTTGATAGAGATGTCGATGTGAGCAATGAAGTTGGTGAAAGTGACAAGAAACAAAAAGCTAATCGTACAAATTGATTAGTGGAGAAGAAAAGATGCTTGCTATAGCATGGGTTACAATAAGCAACGATCCAGTCATTGTCAATTATAAAAAAAAATCAAGCTTTCTGGAAACGTATCATGGAGTACTACAATAAGCATAGGCCCGCTGGATCTGTGGAGAGAATCACAAGCAGAGTTAAGTTACAATTTTATCAATTGTATTTGCAGGTAAATGAGTTTTCAGCATACTTTAATAATTTGTACAGCAATCGTCCAAGTGGTTGGAGTGAGAGATGATACTTGAGAAGGCACATGAACAGTGGAGGAACAATAATCCCAAAAAACTCAAGATCTTCAAGTACGAACATGTGTGAAAAATCTTAAGAGATTGTAAGAAATTTGTTCCACAACCACCTGATCATCGTGCTGCAAAAAAGACGAGGACACCGAAATTAGGGACATACACATCTTCATCCAACCTGGATACGAGTGTTGATCCTGACAACTACGAAGTTCGTGCCGATCCAATGGGGCAAAAGGCCGCAAAGAGGAAGGAAAAATCCAAAGTCAAAGAGAGTAGAATTGATGAAGACAAAGATTGGCAAGATATGAAAGAATTTTAAAAGCAAAAAATGCCTTTGAAAGAAGCTGAGATCCTTCATAGGGATTATGACATTCTTATAAAGGATATCAGTGAAATGACATCTACCTAACTTCCATACATGAGAAAATATGTGAAAAGATTAGAGAGCGGCATGGTATGATGTAGACTTTTTATGTTGTTGTGATCGTAGTGTTTCCATTTTTTGTATTGTTGAATTTATGTAATCGAATTTTTAATTAATGAATAAAATTGATGTCTTCTAAAATTATTTATTCTAAAGTAGCCATTGGAAACTAGCCGTTGGAAATTGGCTATAAATACAAGTAAGGAAACAAGAATCCTCCATTCAACCAACATTATCATCTTCGCCAAAAAAACCTCCTATATTCATTCCAAATGTCTCAAGATCCAAATCGCTCTAAATGAGAAGAAGTTCGTGAATTCTGGATGAATCAATTCAAAGATAATATTGAATACGAACATGGGAGAATAATGGTCCAACGTTTTGAGTAACGGCAAAAGTGTGGCGAAGAAGGTCAGAGTTCCTCCCATACAAGAAGGCATTTCAATCGAGATCGTGAAGTAGGACACATTCGGCTTTTCAATGATTATTTCTCTCATGCGCCAGTATATCACACTGACATATTCCGATGACATTTTTGTATGCGAAGAGAGTTATTTCTTCGTATAGTTAACGCGTTGGAAAATCGTTATCGATATTTCTAACAAAGAGTCGATGCAACAGGAAGACAAGGTCTATCGCCACTTCAGAAGTACACGGCAGCTATTTTTCAACTAACGTACGGAACCCATGCTGATCATTATGATGAGTATCTACGGGTCGCTGAAACAACTGCTATCGAGTGTTTGAACAAATTTTGCCAGGGTGTGAAAGAAATTTTTGGTGAACAATACTTGAGAAGGCCGAATGCTACCGACATCCAACGCCTGCTTAAAATGCATGAACAAAGACACGACTTTTCTGGTATGTTGGGCAGCCTTAATTGTATGCATTGGAAATTGAAGAATTGTCCTGTCGCTTGGAAAGGTCAATATACTCGGGGTGACCATGGGGTCCCGACAATTATACTTGAAGTGTTGCGTCTGTAGACTTGTGGATATGGCATGCCTATTTTGGGATCGCAGGATCGCGTAATGATATCAACGTGCTTAATGAATCAAATTTATGTAACAATGTCTGACGAGGGGATGCACCAGAGGTTAATTTTACAGTCAATGGCACATATTATATAAAAGGATACTATCTAACAGATGGGATCTATCCAGAATGGGCTACTTTCGTCAAAAGTTTTCCTTTCCCACAGGATGCAAAGCGAAAGATGTTCAAGGAACGACAAGAGGGTGCGAGAAAGGATGTCAAGCAAGCATTTGGGGTGCTCCAATCTCGTTGGGCAATAATTAAAGGACTGATACGATTTTGGTACAAGGATTAGCTGAGGGATATTATGCATACTTGCATAATTTTGCACAATATGATTGTTGAAGATGAGGGCTATGCAGTAGTCAATTGGACCGATGATGAAGTTGATAATTCAACACAAGTATTTCAAGGTTCCACCCAAGAGTTTCAAGAATATCTTTGAAAAAATTCTGAGATACGTTCTAACGATATGCATCATCAACTTCGAGCCGATTTGGTTGAGCATATTTGGGCACATTATGATCACAATGAGTGAAAACATTACTATTTATTAATTACGAAGCATTTCACTTTTTTATATGTATTTTATGAATTATTTGTAGTAATTAATTGCTTAATGTTGTACTCCTTTTTAAATTTATAAAATTTCAATAATATTGCTCAATAAATAAATAAATAAATAAATAAATATATTTATATATGAAAAGAAAAGTGATATAGATAAAGTGAGACCTATAAAAAATTTGTTAGGAGGTTTTTGATACTGAATAGAGGTTTGAAATTTTGAGTTTTTGAAGTGGAGATGGTGTAGTATGTGAGGGCCACAAAAAAGCTCAAAAAATGAGCTCCACCGTTGTGGATGCTCTTAAAAGAGACTTCATAACAAGGGGTGACTGCTTGTAGTCATTACCACAAAATTTGAGTCAGAAAATTTAAAATTTTACACAATATTATCTAGCTTTTAATATGAAAAAGTTTCACATCCGTGCGTTGAATGTATGAACATATATCTTTTTAATTAAATTATATTTAAGCAAAACGAAGAGAAAAAAATAAAATTAAAAGAATAAATTAAAGAAATTAATGTTACATGCAACTACTTAAATAGAAATACATCATTGTATCGGCAATATTATAAATTTTAAATATAAATTGTTATAGACAACATTTGTTGTTTTATTTATTGAATGTCCCTCTTCATCACATATGTGACGCCCCGGGTTCAGGATTCGGTATTAAACCCCAACTCGGTGCGCCAAACTCAATGAAACAACTACAGTCCGCAGAAGTGAACGAGCTACACGAACTCAAAACCAAAACCATACAGCGGAAAACCACAACTAATAGAAGCCTGAGTTTTAAAAACTCGAATAACAAAACAATAACTATAAAATCTCCGCGGCCAAAAACAAACCGAAAAACAATACTAATAGAAACTCCAACAATAGACCTCGACGGCTAACTACTGAGCCAGAAACAACAACATTAAACCCTCGCGAGCTAACATGCTCGAGGAAACTACAATAATAAACGGCTCGACATCAATGTCGGCTCCAAAATAGTATAACATTAAAGGAGTTACAGAACAATGCTACCCATAAGTAAAGTTTACTTAACTTTACATCAACCAACGTTCTCACTGAATTAAGAAACTAAGAAACATAATTATACACAAGCTCCGGAGAGCAACTACCCAAAGATCAATCAAAGACCCGCAAGTCTCACCGATCGCACTGTCGTCCTTCGATTGCAATCTAAAAGAGTTAACACAATAAGAGTGAGTCTAAAAGACCCCGTAAGCCACTATAATGCATTGTATGCTATGAGTATGAATGCAACAGTAAACCAAAACTCTACATGTAGCTAGTCTAAGTGGCACTTCCGGCTTACCTAACCTCTCAGCCACAAACCGGCAAGTCTAGGTATTATTCTAACTTGACCAATAATCAACAAGCTATGACATGCAACTATATGACATGGCATGATGCTCAACAGTAGGGATGACATGACAATAACATTTATGTACCATAACGATCATGTATCATATTGAAAGTATACAAGTCACATAAATCACTTAGCACTTTGGTGTTCACATAAGTGCAACTTAATTAAACCACATAAAGAAGGATATTATTTCTCTTTCTTCCAACTTCGCGTTGCTCCTGCAATACACGAGAAAACATATGTGCCTCGATACCCGTGTACGTAGTATCGACGTCCCCGACACAATCCCGTCGAGTTCAACATAGCAAACCAAAGTCGCGCGTATTGCTACAACAGTGGGGCTACATCCCACCTGCGGCCAACAGGTGAGGGGTGTGTGCAACCGGTGCGGCGACTTATAGCGATTACAAAACAAATTCGTAAAGACTATAAGTCGTCCCACCTTAATTAGTCAAACAATGCCAGCTGGACTTAATGCAATGCACAAGTAGACATTCACTTGTCATTCTCAACAATCATCATGTGTTCTTTGAATCACATTTCAAATCCACTCAATGTGCTTATGAATACTAAACACACAATCAATCATCAAAGTAGGATGATTGTCCTACGATCAATCATCAAAGTAGGATGATTGTCCTATTTCATACTAGAACAATCACAACATGTCCGAAATCACTGAACAAATAGACAAAACAAGGCAATAGGCAAAGTAGGCCCATTGTACAACTCAATCACTAAACAGTGTCTGTGATAGCTAGACACATACATAAACTCTAATGTAAGGTATTTATACCTTATAATCAACTGGCAAACAAGGTCCATAATGTGGAACCTATATAACACGAGGATAGGTTATTCACCCTAATCCCAAACTAAGGCAACAGGTTTCTCACATGTACGCCAACTCATAACCCCACATAGGTAAGTCTACTCGTACTTACAACCATTAATTAAGGCGCAATAGCTACGCCCAACTGAGGATCTCTAAGTATCCTATCGTCACACAATATCTCTCATCTCATGCGTATCATAATATATTACATATTCTTATCGACGCATACTTCACTTTTATTCGATTTAACTCGTAGTCAGCTAATATTTGACTAAGTCAACCAAGGTCAACGTTTCACTAAGTCATGAACCCGTCAATTCGTCATCCCACATGGTAGGGAATTAATATAGGTCATATAGGCATTACTACTACCCATTTCTCAACTCCGTAGAGTCAACTATTCACATTAATGAAATTACTACAATAATCGACGTTTACTTATTACGTCCTATTCGACTCCGCCAGAGTCAGTCACGACTAGTGTATATCTCATAATGACTCCGCTAGAGTCGTTACCAATATCAAAATATCGGGACAAACCGTAGTATCGTCCCTAGAAACTCATATCGTTTGCAATGCCCAACGCACGAAGAGTCTACTACTCGTAACGATTTCATAAGGTTTCCGCTAGTGCGTAAACGGTAAAACTTCAATGATTCGATATACTCGAACTTAAGATTAACGTAATGAAGTATAATTAATTTAAACAAGTCTTCGGCGACATTACGGCCGGAACCTAACTAATAATTCACAAGTATACATCAACCTCAATGAGTTTCTATTACTCGGCATAATGATTATCAGGACAACCGAAACAACACAACAACAACAACCATAATAGCAACAACATCAAGTTCTACGAGTCTCTATTATTCGAAGTCTACTAACTCAACGGTAATTCATCAATTCTTTCTTTATTCCGTAATCCTTAATCAAGCAAGTAATAAAGTATAACCTAACATCATTCGTAGGGACAATTATATGTATTCTTCCAATAAAGGTCACGAATATCATCGCTAACGCATCCTACATGCTTTACTCTTCCAATTCAACTCGTAAAACACACAAAGCATTATAGTTACTTACCTTCACAACAAATCCGCCACGAAATCAAGGGCTTATGGTGGAAGTACTCTTCTCGACAAGCTCTACGCTTCTACGGAGTCCAATCGTCGAACTCACACTCAATCCAAGCCCGAATCAAGCTTTCTCTCCCTCAAAACTTCACTTTCTCTCTCTAAAACGTGGGAGAAGAGATGGGGTGGTGATTCCTCAATAGATCGGACGATCCTTTTGGTTAGAATCGTTCTCCTCGCCGCCCTCTACGCTATGGTGAAGACGGATCGTCGATCCGACTTCAAACGCTCAAGATATCACGATTTCTTTCTCTACTCTCTCTCTTCTTTCTCTCTCTCTAATAACTGGCTTGGGAAGAGAATAATGAGGGAGAAAAGGGTTGGGTTTTATTATTAATACTATAGGTAAGTATTTGGTCCAATCCCGGGCTTGTTTGAGCATTTTAAACCACTTAAAGATGTTAAAAATCGAGAAATAACGAAAACCGGACGAACAGAGTGTCCGTCCTTGCACGGCCGTGTCAAGGGAATGTGCACGGCCGTGTCACTCTTGCACGGCCGTGTCAAGCGCGGCCGTGCAAAACGTTCTGGAATCTCTGTCCTCTATACGCACGGCCGTGCCAAGGAAAGGCGCACGGCCGTGCAACACCAGCACGGTCCAATTCCGCATCTTTTCACTCCATTTCCTAGGTTTGATCACTTAGCCACTCTTGGGTGTGATTATACAACACTTATAACACATCTTAACGATATCCTGGATCGCATATTAAGGCATAATCGATCTAACGATTCTTATAAGCATGAAATGGAATCATGAACTAAACATAATTCAACTAACGTGTTATTACAACGAGTCTAACATGTAAATCACGCATAACATAAACAAATCACACGTACAAGGGTTCAGGGTGTTACATCCTCTCCTAAGGAATTCGTCCGCGAATTCAGGGATTGTATATTCATGGGGGCATACACACCTCACCACAAGGCTGTACCATAGCCTACTTAATCAGACCAATGTCGATAGTGAGTGAAAGCCTAACGAAAAAGGCGAGTTGGTCCAGCCTAGAGGTCATCAACCTCCAGTAACATTCGCACGCGAGGTGCTTAACGGTTAGGTATAATTTCGAGACATAATCGTTCTCGAGGTTCCATTGAGAGACTAATTATCGTCCCCAATCAAGTTCACAATTAAAACACATCTTATAGAGTTATACTAACTCATCTCATATACGTCTCAACGTCACGCTTCCACAGCGCAAAACCCATTTTCAACTATCCGTGGTATATTTCAACAACTAGTCACGGCGAATTCCGTGATAAACTAGGTTCGGGCTTATACGACCCTTAGGTACACAAGATTATTCGATGTCATTCTCATCATCAAAAGAATGATTTCACACCAATGGTTTCACAACAAAAGTCACGCGAGTCATACGGACTTTACTATGAAAAACAACGTCACAGGCTATAACACAAGCCGATGAAATAATGAGGTCAATGAAGCCATAAGCTAACATGCTCGTGTTATAAATTCTAAGTTTGGTGCATCCCAAGGTCCACATAAACAGTAGTAAGAGTTCAAAAATCTAAACATGTCCGGCAGTATGGATCGATATTATCGTATACTAATGTTGGATATCATATAGGTTACACAAAACATAGAGGGTCTTGTATTCTCGATGATTACCTTTCCAAGGCATCTACACAAAATGATGTTTTAACGAACGTGTCCTTAATCGGAGTACCCGTGGTAGTCCAATAACTAGGAAACAAATAAACAATGCAATAAGTCACGATAGTCGCAACTCTTACAGGATTCATTCACAGAATCTCATATTCTAACCTTGACTCGCTCCATTGGAGTCTTGAGCCGATGCGAGAGGATTTGGTAGGGTCACGGTTTCAACCCGGGGTGCAGCGAGGGCCACATTCAATTGGTCCTCAAGTTCTCTCAGCTCTCGCAATGAGTGTCTGAGCTGAAATACGATCGGGTGCATGACTGACATCCTTGCAGTCTTCTTAGTTCGTGCCATCCTGTTATGGTATGGAATAGAGACGTTAGGTCCCTAAAGGAAAGTGGAACACATTAGGTAATTCGACTAAAGACATGCTTACCAAGGGAGATTTCTCAATCCTCAACCCCAGGCGTTTAACACGCGCGTAGGGCTCTAACATAAACCATCTCACTGGGCCAATCGACACACACATAAGGTTATACAATCTATTCATGTGTACACCCAGTAAAATTCGACTGAATTATCATACTAAACTCAGTCTATAGCACATCATACAAGGTAAACATTCCATGCTCATCCCAAGGGTGGCTAACCCATACTCAATATCTTTACAGTCAGGTTAATATACCGTTCACTTGATAACTTACAAGTCACAAATGGCTAATCACAAGCCTCCAATAATTCTTTCCACTGAGCACAATGGCTCACACAACCACAAATACATATCGAAGGATACACAATCCACACAAATGCACATACATGTCGAAGATCATAAATTCCATTTACTTGTCCTTTCCGTTGGGTAAATAGGTAAGGCAATTTCAACCTATCATACTACCAGCTTGGTCTCGACGAATATCTCTTGACAACCAAATCAGGGGCCCTTCTGAAGTGGCTTCAAAAGCTTCCGTCGCAGGGCGTTAGGGATAAGTGGTTACAAATATGCCCTTCGAATTCAGTCTCATGCACGTAAGTGTCAAATACAAGCAAATGTCTTAATTGTAACATATATTTCTAGTATGTACAAGTTTCGCATGCCATGATGTGATATGCAAGAATAGTCTAAGTTAGCACGGACTCATATCCTCGTACTATTATAACTCAGCAGTTAACACCAATCGCTAGTGGGCTTGTGACCCAAAATCTTAGGTCTTCCACATGTATCCTCTCTAATGATTAATACTCACGAGCCTAAGACGTTTCCTCGAAGCGTCCCGACTATACATCTTCACGACGAATAAGACCACCTAAGTTGGTCGAATCACAATCTTAAACCTTTCAAGCGAATCATACTAGTCGCCAACCTTCTAGCGAGGTCTTAACACACAGTCACAAATCTCCTTAAGAGAGATTAACGAATTACAAATCATTTGTCCCCGCTCTCATGAGCGTAAGAACTCAACCATCCCAGTCCTATATGGACTAACTCCATAAATTTACCAACATCAACCCAACACTTATACTCAAACACTCGACGTTAATCACTCAACCCAATGCCCAAACCACCTAAGCCGAGGATCCTATCCTGGCGAATAGCTAACTTAAGCTCTGATACCAACTGTGACGCCCCGGGTTCGGGATTCGGTATTAAACCCCAACTCGGTGCGCCAAACTCAATGAAACAACTACAGTCCGCAGAAGTGAACGAGCTACACGAACTCAAAACCAAAACCATACAGCGGAAAACCACAACTAATAGAAGCCTGAGTTTTAAAAACTCGAAAAACAAAACAATAACTATAAAATCTCCGCGGCCAAAAACAAACTGAAAAGCAATACAAATAGAAACTCCAACAATAGACCTCGACGGCTAACTACTGAGCCGGAGAAACAACAACACTAAACCCTCGCGAGCTAACATGCTCGAGGAAACTACAATAATAAACGGCTCGACATCAATGTCGGCTCCAAAATAGTATAACATTAAAGGAGTTACAGAACAATGCTACCCATAAGTAAAGTTTACATAACTTTACATCAACCAACGTTCTCACTGAATTAAGAAACTAAGAAACATAATTATACACAAGCTCCGAAGAGCAACTACCCAAAGATCAATCTGCAGCACCCGCAAGTCTCACCGATCGCACTGTCGTCCTTCGATTGCAATCTAAAAGAGTTAACACAATAAGAGTGAGTCTAAAAGACCCCGTAAGCCACTATAATGCATTGTATGCTATGAGTATGAATGCAACAGTAAACCAAAACTCTACATGTAGCTAGTCTAAGTGGCACTTCCGGTTACCTAACCTCTCAGCCACAAACCGACAAGTCTAGGTATTATTCTAACTTGACCAATAATCAACAAGCTATGACATGCAACTATATGACATGGCATGATGCTCAACAGTAGGGATGACATGGCAATAACATTTATGTACCATAACGATCATGTATCATATTGAAAGTATACAAGTCACATAAATCACTTAGCACTTTGGTGTTCACATAAGTGCAACTTAATTAAACCACATCAAGAAGGATATTATTTCTCTTTCTTCCAACTTCGCGTTGCTCCTGCAATACACGAGAAAACATATGTGCCTCGATACCCGTGTACGTAGTATCGACGTCCCCGACACAATCCCGTCGAGTTCAACATAACAAACCAAAGTCGCGCGTATTGCTACAACAGTGGGGCTACATCCCACCTGCGGCCAACAGGTGAGGGGTATGTGCAACCGGTACGGCGACTTATAGCGATTACAAAACAAATTCGTAAAGACTATAAGTCGTCCCACCTTAATTAGTCAAACAATGCCAGCTGGACTTAATGCAATGCACAAGTAGACATTCACTTGTCATTCTCAACAATCATCATGTGTTCTTTGAATCACATTTCAAATCCACTCAATGTGCTTATGAATACTAAACACACAATCAATCATCAAAGTAGGATGATTGTCCTACGATCAATCATCAAAGTAGGATGATTGTCCTATTTCATACTAGAACAATCACAACATGTCCGAAATCACTGAACAGATAGACAAAACAAGGCAATAGGCAAAGTAGGCCCATTGTACAACTCAATCACTAAACAGTGTCTGTGATAGCTAGACACATACATAAACTCTAATGTAAGGTATTTATACCTTATAATCAACTGGCAAACAAGGTCCATAATGTGGAACCTATATAACACGAGGATAGGTTATTCACCCTAATCCCAAACTAAGGTAACATGTTTCTCACATGTACGCCAACTCATAACCCCACATAGGTAAGTCTACTCGTACTTACAACCATTAATTAAGGCGCAATAGCTACGCCCAACTGAGGATCTCTAAGTATCCTATCGTCACACAATATCTCTCATCTCATGCGCATCATAATATATTACATATTCTTATCGACGCATACTTCACTTTTATTCGATTTAACTCGTAGTCAGCTAATATTTGACTAAGTCAACCAAGGTCAACGTTTCACTAAGTCATGAACACGTCAATTCGTCATTCCACATGGTAGGGAATTAATATAGGTCATATAGGCATTACTACTACCCATTTCTCAACTCCGTAGAGTCAACTATTCACATTAATGAAATTACTACAATAATCGACGTTTACTTATTACGTCTATTCGACTCGCGAGTCGGCCACGACTAGTGTATATCTCATAATGACTCCGCTAGAGTCGTTACCAATATCAAAATATCGGGACAAACCGTAGTATCGTCCCTATAAACTCATATCGTTTGCAATGCCCAACGCACGAAGAGTCTACTACTCGTAACGATTTCATAAGGTTTCCGCTAGTGCGTAAACGGTAAAACTTCAATGATTCGATATACTCGAACTTAAGATTAACGTAATGAAGTATAATTAATTTAAACAAGTCTTCGGCGACATTACGGCCGGAACCCAACAAATAATTCACAAGTATACATCAACCTCAATGAGTTTCTATTACTCGGCATAATGATTATTAGGACAACCGAAACAACACAACAACAACAACCATAATAGCAACAACATCAAGTTCTACGAGTCTCTATTATTCGAAGTCTACTAACTCAACGGTAATTCATCAATTCTTTCTTTATTCCGTAATCCTTAATCAAGCAAGTAATAAAGTATAACCTAACATCATTCGTAGGGACAATTATATGTATTCTTCCAATAAAGGTCACGAATATCATCGCTAACGCATCCTACATGCTTTACTCTTCCAATTCAACTCGTAAAACACACAAAGCATTATAGTTACTTACCTTCACCGCAAATCCGCCACGAAATCAAGGGCTTATGGTGGAAGTACTCTTCTCGACAAGCTCTACGCTTCTACGGAGTCCAATCGTCGAACTCACACTCAATCCAAGCCCGAATCAAGCTTTCTCTCTCTCAAAACTTTACTTTCTCTCTCTAAAACGTGGGAGAAGAGATGGGGTGGTGATTCCTCAATAGATCGGACGATCCTTTTGGTTAGAATCGTTCTCCTTGCCGCCCTCTACGCTATGGTGAAGACGGATCGTCGATCCGACTTCAAACGCTCAAGATATCGCGATTTCTTTCTCTACTCTCTCTCTTCTTTCTCTCTCTCTAAAAACTGGCTTGGGAAGAGAATAATGAGGGAGAAAAGGGTTGGGTTTTATTATTAATCCATAGGTAAGTATTTGGTCCAATCCCGGGCTTGTTTGAGCATTTTAAACCACTTAAAGATGTTAAAAACCGAGAAATAACGAAAACCGGATGAACAAAGTGTCCGTCCTTGCACGGCCGTGTCACTCTTGCACGGCCGTGTCAAGGGAAGGCGCGCGGCCGTGCAAAACGTTCTGGAATCTCTGTCCTCTATACGCACGGCCGTGCCAAGGAAAGGCGCACGGCCGTGCAACACCAGCACGGTCCAATTCCGCATCTTTTCACTCCATTTCCTAGGTTTGATCACTTGGCCACTCTTGGGTGTGATTATACAACACTTATAACACATCTTAACGATATCCTGGATCGCATATTAAGGCATAATCGATCTAACGATTCTTATAAGCATGAAACGGAATCATGAACTAAACATAATTCAACTAACGTGTTATTACAACGAGTCTAACATGTAAATCACGCATAACATAAACAAATCACACGTACAAGGGTTCAGGGTGTTACAACATATCACTATTTACTAAATAAATAATACAATAAATAAAAAAATAAGACAAAGCATAAATAGCACGAATACAATGTAATAATAAAACATAAAAAATGTAATAAACAAAACAAAACTTTACATTGAGTAAGAAACGGCGATTTATCTAAATGCATTTTCTTGTTCGTAATGGCAGTAACATAAGGATTTGAACAATCTTCATTTTGTCTCTGTTCTTTAAGGATTTATAATCCTTTCCTTTTGTCTTCCTCTCTCCTACATATTCTAGGTTTAGGATTTCCTTAGTATAAATAGAGAGAATTGTATTGTATCTTTCAATCAAGTGAAATAGAAAATCTTTCACACGATTTTACAGTTTTCAAAACGCAGTGTTTTGAAAACGCAACGTTTTTAAAACGCAGATTATTTAAAACGCGAATTTTTTCTTTATAAATGCGTTTGAGATATTATGTCAAAACGCAGTTTTTTATTTTCTATTGCGTTTTAAAATCGGCGTTTTGAGAAAAAGCTAGGAATTTCAACGTTATAAAACGCAGCTGCGTTTTAAAAACGCAGCTTTTTCTACCGCAGTATTAAAACTCTAAGTTAAAGAATAAGCTGTATTTTAACCCTATATTTTTAGCCAAAATGCACGAATAAACGGGCTCCTAGTAAAGTTGTGAGATACACATAATTTACTTGCATGTTTTTCAATTGATTGAACGTGCCAGCAAAGACCAAAGAATGAAGATATTTGGTTTGGCAAGATTAAATTATTGACAACAGTAATGTTATGGGTTCTTAAAGAGTGTCAAATTTTTTACACCAGATATGTCACCTGATGTAGCAGCTAATGTGGTATAAAAAATAAAATTAAAAATTATAATTAATACATCACATCAATTAATATATTATTTAATATAAAAAATTTAATACTCTTTAATTACAAATGACATTACTCTATTGACAATTAATACTCGTTGACATACCACCAAACAAGTAACAAGTAGAGATAATGATCGTCTCCCTCTTCTTCCTTATCCCTCTTTCATATAACCCCAAATAGAGTACTCTGTTTTATCTCAAATTCTTATCAAAAAATTGATTTTAACTGATTCATCTGGGTTCCAATTCAATGGGAGATGAAAAAGGTGATCATGTCATTACAGTTTGGGAAGTCGACAAAGATCGATTAGCCTCTATGCAACGAAACCTTTCCGATACCCCAAAATTACTAAGCAAATCGGCGGGGCACAGCAATTGTTGTATATTTCGAGTCCCCCAGAGCCTAATTGACGTCAACGGCCGATGCTACCAACCTCACATAGTCTCAATCGGTCCATACCACCATGGCCAACCTCACCTCAAGATGATCGAAGAGCACAAGTGGAGATTCCTCGGGTTGTTGATAAACCGAACCCAAAGCATTGGATTAGGCTTGGAGGACTTCTTGAAGGCGGTACAACCACTCGAGACAAAAGCTAGAGAGTGTTACGCCGAGATAATTCATTTTAGCACGGATGAATTTATAGAGATGTTGGTGCTAGATGGTTGCTTTATTATTGAACTTTTTCGAAAATTTGGAGGGTGGTTGAAGTAGAGCTAGATGATCCACTTATATCAATGTCATGGGTTTATTCATTTTTCTTGAGGGATCTTATTAGGCTCGAAAATCAAATCCCCTTCTCTGTGCTCGAATGCTTATTCGATCTAACAAAGTTGCCTGGCGAAGAATCCGGTCCCTCTTTTGCGACGCTAGCGTTGCAATTCTTCAACAATGCCATAGAAAGGCCCGAAGATCTTATGGCAAAATATAAGAACCTCCGAGGGAAGCACTTACTCGACTTTCTACGATCCAGTTTTCTTCCGATGGATTTTGATGAACCGGCTAAGCCGAATAGCAATCCACCAAGTCATGTCATCCATTGTATTTCCAAGCTTCGTCGTGCAGGTATTAAACTCCAACCCATAAAAGCCAATAGCTTCCTGATTATAAAGTTCAGACACGGGGTAATACACATGCCAGCCGTCACAATTGATGATTTTATGAGTGCCTTTTTGCTAAATTGTGTAGCGTTTGAACAATGCCACAGTGATTGCTCAAAGCACATAACTACATACGCAACACTACTAGATTGCCTTATAAATACGTCAAAAGACGTCGAGTACTTATGTGACAGGAATATTATTGAGAATTATTTCGGCACCGACTCTGAGGTTGCGAGGTTTATAAACAATTTGGGGAAAGATATAACGTTTGATATTGATTCGTGTTACTTGGCTGGATTATTTGACGAGGTGAACAGATATTACAAGAGTGGTTGGCATGTACAATGGGCAAGTTTTAGGTACACCTACTTTGATACGCCGTGGTCGTTTATATCGGCCTTGGCCGCTTTGATTCTCCTTTGCTCACCGTGGCTCAGACGTTTTACACAATCCTTGGCTATGTTCATCCTCCTCCTTAAGCAACTTATTTTAATTGGGCTCGTTTGATCAGATTATTACTATATGATTTTTATGAATGTAATAAGATGATGGCGTTCGTTCTGTTGTGGAACATGAGTTTATTTGATGTTGAGAGTTAGCTCAAGGATTTATTTATTTATTTATTTTTCTTGTAATAATTAAGATCAAATGGTTGTATTAAAACTTGGGATGATCTATTCTAGAATGATGCATGGTTAGCATAACAAAGTTAGAACACGCGGTTGAACTTACGTATGATACTCTTCTTAATTACTACAAGACACGTAATGGAGAGTTTTGGTCTTAAGCATCAACGAAAGAGACTTTGGATGGTAACATATACAATGCAAATCATTTTCATTCTTCGATCGATAATGAAAGTGGTGCCCGGTTTTACGACACTGATTATTATCTCAAAATGTGAGCTAAACGTTCTTCATAATACTTAGCAATTGGTTTCATGGTCGAATCTCGTTGGGGAGTCTTTGGGGGTTTAAGGTAGATTTAGGATATAAAAAAAAAATACTTAGCACTTAGCAATACAGTTTTGATATTTTAATTTATTTTGGAAAAAAATATATATATATATATATATAAAGTCCCAAAATAAATTTTGAAATTAAACTTTTAATTCTAAGAAGTCATGAATATTCCATCGGTGATCACCGACAGAAGTGGTGTTTATCGACGGAATATGCCTTCAACGTTTACCGACGGCTGTTATATTCGGTCTGTACGTAGTTACCGACCTAATCTACACAATACCAATGGAATGGGCGTTTACCTACGGAATATATCGTCGGCGTTCATTACCATCTACACAACACCGACAAAATATTCTGTCAGTAAATTAAAATTAGTGACAAAATATAGTAGTGTAGTTGGAATGTACAAAATTAAAAACATGATATAAATGAAATTTGTGAATGAATTCTATATATGTAGCACCATTAGTAAACAATAGAGGCCAAATGTATTGCAATTCTTTTAGGGTGAATTACAGGCCGGTCCCTTTTTTAACATTTGTAATCGCTCCAGTCCACTCATCTTTTTTTAAAATTGAAAAAAGACATTTTTTGGACGAAAAGACGATTATGCCATTAATGAAAGAAAAACACACGCGCATCAGTAACCCAAAGCATCGCGATGAGTAATCCAAAGCATCGCGTGGGTTAATCATCGCGATTAGCAACTAAGGCATCGCAATGAGCAACAAAGGCATCGCGATGAGTAACCAAGGCATCACAATGAGCAACCAAGGCATCGCGATGAGCAACAAAGGCATCGCAATGAGCAACAAAGGCATTGCGATGAGTAACCAAGGCATCGCGATAAGCAACAAAGGTATCGCGATAAGTAACCAAGGCATCGCGATAAGCAACCAAGATATCGTTTGAATTTCAACCTCTGGAGGGGACTTGATTTTCGTTTACCTTTCCAGGGAGTTGCCCCTGAACCTCCACGAAGGACATTGTCCTCTCGACCCCTGCGACCTGAACTGGCAGGTCAATCCCTTTTGCGTTACCCAGCATACTGCGATTAGCGAATTAAAGGCATCCCGATGCCCAATTTAATATAATATCAAAATCGATCAAAATTGTTGTTTTTGGTTGGAAAATTTACATACAAACATGGCATTGACTTCCTATAACAGTATGATATTGATATTATACAAAATTCAAACTCAAATCATAGATTAAAGTCCCAAAATCAGTCCAAGAACATCTCACTCTGTTTTCGGACAGCACACTGCCAAGTTCGATTTGGATCTCAAAAATAATATTTTTTGGTAAAAAAATTGTGCACAAATGTAGTACTAAGTTAGGATAACAATATGATATTGATTTTAAATAAATTCGAAGCTTAAAACATAGATTAAAATGGCCAAAACAGCTCAAGAACAAAGAAAAAGGGATGAACTCAAAAAATTTGAATTTGATCAAATTAGGTGTTCATGGGAAATTGATAACCAAACATGAGGAAAGACTATATTAACAACATGAAATAATTTATATATCAATTCAAACCTCAAAATCTGAAGCAACGATGTTGTTGATGGCATTTTAGGAAGAAAATTCTCAAAATGTCTTTTAGCAGTTAAAAAAAAAAGTGAAGACTGACGCTAAACGCAGCCCCCTAATGCGCTAAACGCAGCCCCCTCCCCTGTAAAATTACTAACTTGCCCTCGTTTGTTATAATGTATAATTTTGCAAAAAAAGAGACATGCGCTGGACCGGTGCATGTTCTTTGGGTCAGGCGCATGTCTAAAGGACATGCGCTGGAGTTTTTTTTTTTTTTTTTTTCAATTGTTGCACTTTTACACCCGAATTTGTAAAAATTGAAAAAATTTCACAATACCCCTTCAATTTGTTAAATTCGTTAAAAATTTAACGAAATTAACAAATTTAAGGGGTAAAGTGCAAATTTTCAAAAAAAAAAAAAAGACATGCGCTGGACCAGTGCATGTCCAAAAGCATCTTGCGCGGACAGTGATGTCCCGAAAGGACATGCGCAGTGTAGCGCATGTTTTTTTTCAATTGTTGCACTTTTACACCTGAATTTGTAAAAATTGAAAAATTTCACAATACCCCTTCAATTTGTTAAATTCGTTAAAAATTTAACGAAATTAACAAATTTAAGGGGTAAAGTGCAAATTTTCAAAAAAATTTGTTGAGTTTGCCCTCGGTTTTTTTTGTTAAAATATACATTATAACACAATAATAAAGCAAAAAATATATATTTAACACAAAATATGTCAAAAACAAAATTATATTTAACACAAAATATATAAAAAACATGCACACTAGAGCAAATAACTGAACAAAAAATAAAATTCAACACAAAATATGTCAAAACATACACATTCGAAGCAAATAAAAGTGAGAGTTTTAAGTTAAATATTTTCTATATATAAAGACGAGGGCAAGTTAGTAATTTTACGGGGAGGGGGTTTAGCGTTTGGGGGCGTTTAGCGTCTATGAAAAGTGAATTGGAGAGAAAAAATTTTCAAAAAGTAGACCAACCACCAATTTCCTAATTCTTTTATCATCTTGTGCAATAGGGTGTATTTAATAGGTGGCCGGGCTATACCCGCTAATGGATCCGATTCAAATTAAATCTTCCTCAACCTGAATTCGTTATGTTATAAAATTATCGTAATTAGATTGGATCAGATTATATTTTAGATATTTCAATGCTTGATTCATATTTTTTAATTTTGGAATTCAGATCAAGTTCAAATTTTATGCAATCCTAGTAAAAGTGTTTAACAGGAGTAAAACTAATATGAAGATTGATTAAGAGCCCGTTTGGTCATGCGTTTTGGCCAAAATGCAGGGATAAAACAAAACTTATTTGCAAAAATTGCGTTTCAATGCTGCATTTAAAAATGCTGGAATTCCCAACTTTTTCCCAAAACGCTGCTAGGAAAAAAAAAAACAGCGTTTTGAAGTGATATCATAAACGCAGAAAAAAGTTACGTTTTGAAAACGTTGTACCAAACAGGCTCTGAACAAATGTTTAACCATAGTATAACTAATATCAAGATTTAGTTTAATCATCCAAAACATATATGAAAAGTCTTGTGCCCATTCTACATAAACATGAATAACAAAGTTGTTAAGAAAATTTAATGCTAAAAATCATTTAAACATTAGTTGAAATAGGAAGTATAAAATGAGCTAGAGCTTAACACAAGTAACTTTATATTAACAATATTAGTACTATACTTTTGTAATTAGACCGGATCAAGTCATTAACATATTGAAAACACCCTTAATTCAATTCTAATTTATAAAATTATTTCAATCGTAAGATTCATACTCCCTCCGTCCTGGTTAAATGTTTCTAATTGACAAATCAAAGGAATTAAGAAACGTAATTCATGATGTGCAGTAAAATGTAATCTGTAGGATGTGATATATTAAATGAAGTTTTGAGGGTATATTGGGAAGATGGTAAAGAATATGTAAATTAAATTAAAGTTTTTAGGACATTAGTTAGAATATGTCTCAAAATAGAAAGTAGGAACATTTTTTCGAGATGGAGGGAGTATCAAAATTTGGTATCAAATTAAAAAAATCAATCCGCATCGTACAATACTATAATACTCCATCCGTTTCATCTATAGAGTTCACGTTTGAAAATTTTAATAATTAAAAGATATATAAGCAGTATTAAAGTTGGTCATAATTACAAAAATGCTTAAATATAACTAAAATATTTATAGCATATGTGAAGAATAAAATTGAATAATTTATGAAGATTGTATTCATAATTTTCTTTAAAATAAATTCTTTAAGTGAAACATTTCAAAATAAAATGTTAACTATTTACATAGAAGGAATGGATTAAATAAAGAAGATGCAACGCTGAGTGATGACAATGTTTTGGTTGTTGGACCCTTAAAGAAAACAGTGAGAGAATGATCATTGTTCCATATTTACATGCCGGGAGTGAACTCAATAATCATCCTATTATATATCCTTTAATTTAATATTTCAATGTTGACGTAGACTATAATAGTTCATGCGCCCCTGGTTTTTAAATACAAGTTTCTCTTCTCTATGAGATATCAAAACAAATTAATTGTAGTTTATTAATACAAGTGAAGACAACTGAATGTTTGTTGGATACAAGAAAATTGAAGAAATTCTTCACGGACCTTTCTTTGATCTTATCTTCTTTTAATATCTTCAATATTGTTGGATGGATGCTTCAATTCTTGGTTGTTCACATGCAAAGAGATAGCAACTGCTTATTATTATTATTATTATTATTATTATAATATAATAGATTTGAACAAACACCAACTCAAGAGAACAACGGTGAGACAGGGAATCAAATCTTCTATCCTACTACTCCCTGTCTCATTTAATATTAGTTTTACACGTGTTTTTGTTATTCTACCCAATTTTCTTTTTGTAAGATCAAACAAGGATATGTGTAGGGATAAAATTTAATGGAACAAGGAGTGGAATAGAGGGTTGACTGGCTGAGAAATCCAAACACCATTTGTTACACAGTTTTAAAAAGAAGAGCAAACTACACAAATAGTCTCTGTGCTCTCCCCCTTTTTTGGGATTAGTTCTTGAACTAAAATTCGAAAAAATTAAGTCCCTGTACTGAAATTTTTTATGCAAATGGTCCTTCCGTCCAACTCCGTTAATTTTTTTCCGTTAAATGCGCTCACGTGCCTCTCACACGACTTTGGTCAGGGGTAAATTTGTACATGTATTTTTTTGTTTTGAATGGACAAAAATACCCATAATTTTTTTATTTGTTAAAACTTGTAACAAGGGTATTAATGTAAATACACAAATTACATTACACCCATTTCTTCATTCTCAATTTTCTTCTGTCCGTTTCCATAGTTGCCGCCAGGACAACCACCATTGCCGGTGAGCACAAAAAGCAATTTGTTCATCTCCAGTCAAAGTCCACGTCATTGCCACCATGACTTGAGCGCAAGACTCACTTTGAATTTTTCAAAGAGGTCACCCTTTTCACGATCACTGCTCTTCTTGATCTCATCCTCTACCTCCGTCCTCGCCGCCTTCGGTCAGGAGACAAGAGGCTTTTTTGCTCATCAATCAAACTCACTACACTAATGCCTGCCCTCACCTCACCCTCTTCTCTTTCCATTCAACCACTCCTCTCTCCCAAACCCCCTAAACCCAATCCCTCCCTGTATCTTCCCCAGTTATCCCATCACACAAATAGTCAAACACATTACTCTCTCCCTATCTCTCTCTCTCTCTCTCTCTCTCTCTCTCTCTCTCTCTCTCTCTCTCTCTCTCTCTCTCTCTCTCTCTCTCACACACACACACACACACACATACACAAAGACACTATGTGTTTGTTATTGTGGTATTCAAGGCCCATCCAACTTGATAATTACTACTGTAATACTAGTATTTTACTACTCCAATGTTATTGACCTTTGCCTGCAATTTAGTCCAACCCCATTTAATTATCTTTCTCTCTCTCTCTATCACCCCCCAACAATTTCCCTCATCCCTCCCCCTGTCTCTCCCTGTGTGAATGGAACTTGGCATAATCAAATGGGTTTTGAGAAACTTGAGAAATTGGGTAAACCACTATGTAATCCATTTTTTTATATTGCTCCCAACAATCAACTCTAACCAATCAACACAAATTAACTTCCCTAATCGAGCACAATAAAATTCTCTACGATCCACTTGACAATCACTAATAATTCGTAAAAATTGCAAGGGATATACTGAGTTATTGGAAAAAACTTACTTGCAATTCTGCAAGTTTTGTTCCAATTTCGAGCCTTAAGCTTGAATTCGCAGCAATTAGGCAAGAGTGGTGCGGTGGCTTGCCCGAGCAAAGATGTCAGGGGACTTTGAAGATCGTTGTTAATGGAGGCCGGAGACAACACGGCTTGGCTGGATTGATGGGATTGTACAACTTTTGAAGGGGAGGGTCACCGCTGGCAGTTATGGGAGTACGTCGCGAGGGTTGAAGGAGGGTCCCTGTACTCTTTATTATAAAAAATATCTATTTTACCCTTACAAAAAAATACGTGAGTTGGACATGTCTCTACTTAACGGCAAATATTTAACGGAAGGACCAATGGTGTAAGTCATCCCATTACAGGGATCACTAGCGTGGGGTAAGGACCAATCCCAAAAAAGGGGCAGAGTACAGGGACTATTTGTGTAGTTTGCTCTAAAAAGAATTACAGTATAACTGAGAATCTATTTAAACATCTTTTTTCCTAAACTACCAAAATTAATTACAACACAACTTTGTATTTGGTCTATTAATGAAAAAACAAGACTATAACGAGCTCAAGCTCGTAATATTATTTGTTAACTATATATAATTGCTAAGTATTTAATGAGAGTATAGTTCGAAACTAAAATAATAATAACAATAATACTAACATATATAACCGAGACATTTTTTATTTTGTGTTGAAGAGAGTATTTGATTTGAAAAAATCGGGCGTCGAGTGCGTGTCGGGAGCCCTAACAGTCCTCGATTATCCCTCTCTTTCACCCGGTGATGAAACATTTAACTGTGACCTAAAATGAATACAAAAGGGAAGGATATAATAGGTCGAATGTAAAGGGAAGGATGTAATTTAGGGTGTTTTCAAATAGATGGTTGGTTTTGGTGGTTCATGTTATTTTTTTATCTTTCTTTGTTCGTGTGGTTTTAACGTCTCTCTCACTAGAACTATATATTTTTCTCTATTTCTCTATTTTTTTTTATAAATTACGAATAAGTCACGAAAAATCTATTTGAACATTGCTTTAAGTTTGTTTTCTTATTGAATAACATGGAAAAATGTCTTTTCCTTTTGGTGAAAGAGAAAATATTGACCCGTGGCCACAATTATCAAAATTAATTACAACACAACTTTGTATTTGGTCTATTAATGAAAAAACAAGACTATAATGAGCTCAAGCTCGTAATATTATTTGTTAACTATATATAATTGCTAAGTATTTAATGAGAGTATAGTTGAAACTAAAATAATAATAACAATAATACTAACATATATAACAGAGACATTTTTATTTTGTGTTGAAGAGAGTATTTGATTTGAAAAAATCGACGTCGGGAGCCCTACAGGTCCTCGGTTATCCCTCTTTCACCCGGTGATGAAACATTTAACTTTGTGACCTAAAATGAATACAAAAGGGAAGGATATAATAGGTCGAATGTAAAAGGGAAGGATGTAATTTAGGGTGTTTTCAAATAGATGGTTGGTTTTGGTGGTTCATGTTATTTTTTTATCTTTCTTTGTTCGTGTGGTTTTAACGTCTCTCTCACTAGAACTATATATTTTTCTCTATTTCTCTATTTTTTTTTTATAAATTACGAATAAGTCACGAAAAATCTATTTGAACATTGCTTTAAGTTTGTTTTCTTATTGAATAACATGGAAAAAATGTCTTTTCCTTTTGGCTGAAAGAGAAAATATTGACCCATGGCCACAATTATCAAAATTAATTACAACACAACTTTGTATTTGGTCTATTAATGAAAAAACAAGACTATAATGAGCTCAAGCTCGTAATATTATTTGTTAACTATATATAATTGCTAAGTATTTAATGAGAGTATAGTTCGAAACTAAAATAATAATAACAATAATACTAACATATATAACCGAGACATTTTTTATTTTGTGTTGAAGAGAGTATTTGATTTGAAAAAATCAGACGTCGGGAGCCCTAACAGTCCTCAGTTATCCCTCTCTTTCACCCAGCTGATGAAACATTTAACCTGTGACCTAAAATGAATACAAAAGGGAAGGATATAATAGGTCGAATGTAAAAGGGAAGGATGTAATTTAGGGTGTTTTCAAATAGATGGTTGGTTTTGGTGGTTCATGTTATTTTTTTATCTTTCTTTGTTCGTGTGGTTTTAACGTCTCTCTCACTAGAACTATATATTTTCTCTATTTCTCTATTTTTTTTATAAATTACGAATAAGTCACGAAAAATCTATTTGAACATTGCTTTAAGTTTGTTTTCTTATTGAATAACATGGAAAAAATGTCTTTTCCTTTTGGCTGAAAGAGAAAATATTGACCCATGGCCACAATTATCAAAATTAATTACAACACAACTTTGTATTTGGTCTATTAATGAAAAAACAAGACTATAATGAGCTCAAGCTCGTAATATTATTTGTTAACTATATATAATTGCTAAGTATGTAATGAGAGTATAGTTCGAAACTAAAATAATAATAACAATAATACTAACATATATAACCGAGACATTTTTTATTTTGTGTTGAAGAGAGTATTTGATTTTAAAAAATCAGACGTCGACTGCGTGTCGGGAGCCCTAACAGTCCTCGGTTATCCCTCTCTTTCACCCAACGATGAAACATTTAACTGTGACCTAAAATGAATACAAAAGGGAAGGATATAATAGGTCGAATGTAAAAGGGAAGGATGTAATTTAGGGTGTTTTCAAATAGATGGTTGGTTTTGGTGGTTCATGTTATTTTTTATCTTTCTTTGTTCGTGTGGTTTTAACGTCTCTCTCACTAGAACTATATATTTTTCTCTATTTCTCTATTATTTTTTTATAAATTACGAATAAGTCACGAAAAATCTATTTGAACATTGCTTTAAGTTTGTTTTCTTATTGAATAACATGGAAAAAATGTCTTTTCCTTTTGGCTGAAAGAGAAAATATTGACCCATGGCCACAATTATCAATAATTATGGACAATTTGTGCAATTTCCTTGAAGTTAAAGGATGATTAATGTAATTCGTCGAACACGAGAAGATACCACGAGAGTACGAGACCAAGTGGCCACAGTAATGTTTCCCAATTTGTATTTGGTCTTTCCAAGTAACCTGCATGGAGCTTGTTCCTTGTTTGACCCTTTTGAAATGTCAAAATTGAATGGAGACCCTTTAGAAATCGTCAAAACTTGCTCTTCAAATTTAGATCAGTAAACCCTGACTCCATCTCACATCTGTAGTTATAAATAGTATGGCCAAACCCTTAAGTCGATCTACACAAAAAACACTTTTTTTGCATACCGTTATTCGAATTTCCTTCATCAAACACAAAGCTAGAAGCTCTCTTTTGCTCTCGCGTATCTCAACAATTACTCATCCGCAGCCAAATATGGCCTTAAACAACTGTGTTTATGGTTCAGAGATGCCACAATATTTTCCTCAACCTTCAAGACCCCAAAACAGTTTCGAGTCAAGCATACCAGATAGAGTTCCTTTTCTTGAGGAAGAAGAAGAGGCAAGCGAGATAGATGATTACGATATACCTAGAATCCTGAAGGGTGTTTTCGAGGAAGTGGATGAGAGAGGATATGAATCACTAAAGAATCTATTTTCCAAGGTTGGAAAGAAGTTTCCATTCGAAAGATTCATTAAAGACTCATTACAAGACTATAGAGGTAGCACTGTCTCGGACTTGGTTGAAAATCTTCGAGGAAAACTAAACCAAGGCGTGTGGATTGATCCCATTAACACAGAAAGAGGTGTTGATTTGGATTTGAGGTTGATGGAGGAAGAATCGAAGCCAAAGATGGAGAGATTTAAAGTGAAGACTGTAAACTTGGGAGGGGTTGTTAAGCAAGAGCAGAAGTGAAGATGTGTAGAAAACACATCATTAGTTCAAGCTTACAACCTCCCAGTAACAATGTTTATGTTGGATTTTTTATTTATTTATTTTTTTTTTTGATGTTTAGAATTCTTTGATTCATTTATAATTAACTAAGGCTTACTGTAGACTAGATCCAAAAATTACTACTGCCAAAGTTTTCAGAACCAAGAATTACTGTTGCCAGAATTTTTTTCATGGCTTAAATAAAAGGTGAGACGTTTATCACATTTTCTCTTAATTCTCGAATTTGATATGAACAACTTTCGCAACATGAGAATTTGATCAAATCAGGGATGTGCATCTAAATATAGTTAATGGCTACAAAATATCGTTGCTAACAGCAAGGGCTAAAGTCAATGGATTGACCAAGTGCAACTTCAATGAAATGGTCATGGTATGGAAATAAGAATTGTTTTTATCACCAAATTTAACGTCGTCACACTTTGATTTTTTTTGGTCAACTTGATTAAACTTTTAACTTTGACTAAAGTTTTATTAAAATATCTATTAACTTACCTTTATGAAATTCAAAAAAAAAAATTATTAAATAATAATTTGACATATACCATCATCAATATTCCTGAATACCTCTTTGTTCCATACTTTAAAGGAAATCCTTCAACATTCTCGGTTTTCAACATGGCAATGATCGGAGATACACCTCTGAACTTTGAAGGAACCTCTTGAGAAATCTTTGGCAATGGCTAATCTTTGGTTTAGGTCACCTTTTTTGTGGGTTTCGAAGATCCTAAAAATATACAAACTTCCACGTGGCACTCGCGGGCCACGTGGCAAGGCTTACTTGGAGCTCGGATAAGAGGATCTCATATCCCGAGCTCGGACTACGATCGGGATCTAAATATACTCATCACCACTTCCAACCCGACCTCCCAGGAGCTCGGGCCGGTCCGAAAACCTTCCACTACCAAGTAACAAGCTCGCATAATCTTGAACCCGAGCGTAAGCAAATAAAGACCCCGAGGTATTCACCTCGGGAAGCCTTGAAAGTCAACGAAAGCCGCATTCAATGCCCTCAGCTACTACGTCATCCGGGACCACCATCTAGTCTCCTATTGGACAAAAGGATACTTGCTCACTAAGGAAGGCTGCATCTAGAAGGTCAAAGGGGACAAACAGGGAAGTTCTATCCTCTGCATCAGGACAGGTCACTTCCACCTTGAGGCCCATCAATGCACATTGCGGCTGTTAGAGACAAGCACATGGCAGCTCACCCCAGGTCGACATCTGGCAGATCCACTTGCTTCAGACCAACATTTTACCAGTATAAATACAAGGTGACAACCTTCCTTTAAGGTCTAAGTTCAAATTCATATATACACAACCACAAACTCTCCCAAAGAATTCGAGCATTCACTCTCAAGAGTGCTGAATCCTCACCGAGATCAATTACCTTACCATATACTGATTCTCCCACCGGAGGGCTTTAGCTGGACCAACGTCCAGCTCCCTAACGGTGTCTCTTTCATCACAGGTATCTACCGGAGCTCAAGTCCCACCAAAACTTGTGCCTATTGAGAGCCGGGGCACCCTGACTGTTGACTAGTTACACACGTGGACAACGACAGATCACCATAACCATTTTTGGCGTGATCAGTTTCTTTGTCGCATTTCATATCTGGGCTAATTTTTTTGGATATGTGGGCTTTAGTGGTGTGGGGCCCTCTGGGCTCATTTAGGTGTTGCGAATGTTATGGTGTTTGGAATTATGGAATGTAATTTCTTTAATGGGATAATGACTTTACAAGTCCTTCAACTATGGTCAATTTTATCATTAGTCCCTCAAAAAATATTTGTGCAGATTTTGTCCCTACCACTTCAAATTTTCACCCCGGAAGTCCTTTTGATGGATGTCGTTAGTGATTTGCTGTTAAGTTGCCCATGTGCCTCCCACGTGCGTTTGACCAAGGGCGAAAATGGATATTGAAATTCCAAAGTTTCAAAACTAGTATAAGTTTCAAAACTAGTAAACCCAAATCGATTTTGAAAATAGATTTTGAAATTTCAAAGTTTTAGTAAACCCAAATCGATTTTGATTTTGAAATTCCAAAGCTTCAAAATCGAAAGCTATGGACTCAAAAAAGCATTACTAAACAAAGAGAAAAACGGTCCCTTGGCTCACCGACTTCAAATCTTTAAAGCTATGGTATACAGAAAGACCTCAATGAATCATCTCAAATGGTACACTTCGAATCATGACCGTAACAGCTAAAAAGGCGCATTAATTTTCAACCCTTGGCAAGCCGTTGAATTCACGGGAATTATCACCATATTAGCAGATCTAATTTATTTCAATCAATCAATCTATATAGTGTCACCAATCCGATCTCTGGCCTCAAAATCGGAAGGGAAATTCGAAAAATTTGATGGCATGGGCGGCCTGCGCTTTCTTTTAAACATTAAGGGACGTATTCTTGTGTGGCGAGACAATCGCGGCGACGCCTTGCCGTTCAGGCCGAATGCTTCTTCACCAAACTCATCGAGAAAGAGGGCCCAACCTCCTCCTCCACTACTTATCGAATCATTCGCTTACACCACCTCTGCCTCCGTCTCCAAACCCCCTCTGATTTCGACAAAGACGATTGCATCGAGATTACGTACCTACTACGCTCTAAATAATACCAATCATAATTCACTCGAGGATTTGGAGAACGATGACATCAGTGAAGTTCCGTCTGCCACTAATCGTCCTCGGAGATTCGTTGTTAATGACAACGAGGACGAGGAGGTCGACGACGTGCAGGACCTCTACGGCGGTGTTGGTTTGGCCGAAGTGGTTGATGTGGAGGAGGAAGGCAAGGATAGTAGACCATGAGATGGATTGGGTTTTGAAAGGCCTAAAATTGAGTTGCAAATTTCGATTTAGGTTTTGGACTGCATTTAAGAAGGTAAAGAAGATGATAAATGAAATTTCATTTTTACCCATGGTCAAACGAATGTGGGAGGCACATGGACAACTTAATGGCAAATCACTAATGACATTCATCAAAAGGACTTCCAGTGTAAAAATTTGAAGTGGTAGGGACAAAAACTGCACAAGATTTTGTTGAGGGACTAATGGTGGAATCGACCATAGTCGAGGGACTTGTAAAGTCATTATCCCTTCTTTAATTAATATTCTACCATTCCGAACAAGGGTTCACGTTTAAAACCTCAACTATGGACTATTTCACCAATAGTACCTTAGCAATTTTTTTTCAAATTTCAGTCCCTGGAGTACCAAAATTAGACACACTTAATCCTTTTGATGGATTCCGTTAGACAAATTTCGTTAAATGACCCATGTGCCTCCCGCGTGCATTTGAGTAAGGGCAAAATTAAAATTTCACTTATTATGTTCTTCAAACCCTAAATTTCAGTCCCCTGGGTTCCTGAATCACACACATACAAGACCTATGTAGAAACGCTCCCATAGTTTTCGTTCATACCTACAACTGTTATCCCTGCGATCACTACCACCACCATCCCTACAATCACCGCAGAGAGAGAGAGAGAGAGAAAGAGAAGGGGGGAATGGCATTGAGATTGTTACCAGACACACTGTCTTCTTCTCAATCGAAGGTCACGAACGCCGCCTTTCGTAGCTCTAAATGTAGCCGAGCTTTGATGTCTAGCCAATTTGGAAAATCTCTGAAAATTGTTTTCTTTTTTTTTTGTTGTTGCTGGTAATTTAAAGTTTTAGATTTATGGATTGATCCATTCCCAGTGTGAGCGTGAGTCTGTTTGCGCGTGTTTGGAAATTACAATAGATATTGGAATTGGGACATCCACGACTATGTCACCATACAATAGTTGTGCACAGAAACTCCTGAGAGTATACAAACATTGTATCAATTACAGTGTGTGTATGTGTATATTTATGTGTATGTATGTATGTATGTGTATTTATGTGTGTGCATGTGTGCATGTATATGTTTGTGTGTGTGTGTGTGTGTGAGAGAGAGAGAGGGAGAGAGAGAGAGAGAGAGAGACTGACAATGGGTCGAGAAACTTGAGGGAGAGGTTTGCCATCAACTCCACGAATAGTGACAAGATTTCCAATATCTCCAAGTGCTCAAAGGTTCCAGCCTTCGCTGGCCGCCACTTTCTTCTGCTTAACACCACCAGCCCCAACAACTCCTTCACCTATAGAAATCAAATCCATTAGAAATCAACCCAAACCAAGACAAATCCCCAATTTTCAAGACCTAAAACGAGAAATCAAAATAAAACAAACCCAAAGAAATTTTGATTTACGAACATTCAAGAAATAGAATGTAACCCATCAACCAGATTAAAACTTCACAAGAGAATGATCAAGAAACAAAACGTCATAAGCAATCAAAACCCCAATTCGCCAGATCGATTGAGAAGGCAAAGTTGTGTATAATTTTTTATTGTTTACTTATTTACTATGAATTTTACATAATACCCTTGAAAAATGGCATGTGCATCACATATGATTGACTTAAGGGAATTTTACTAACGACATCCATCAAAAGGACTAATTGCGTGACTTTTTGATACTCTTGGGACTGAAATTTGAAAAAAATTTATTAAGGGACTACTGGTAGAATAGGCCATAGTCGAGGGACTAATGGTGTAATTAACCCTTTAAAAAAATATATAATTATATTTTAAATTGGTTATAATTACAAAAATATTTAAGATTAAACAAGATACTTATACGATATTTAAATTTAGAGGTTAAATTAAGATGAAAGGTTGTAAAAATTGTGTACAAAATTTTAAATTTTAAAATTTTTTTGGATGGGGGGATAAGGGGTTGGGATGATTACAGTATTAAGAAGAATTCTTTTTAGAATTTAATGAAGTAACTAATTAGAGTTATCCACCTTACCCTATTCATTTACTTGTATTTTCTAATAGCCTTAAAAATGTTGTATAAAAATTTATTTAAGAAAAAAAATAGTAAATAAAATTAAACAAGAAAAAGAAACATAAAACGAAGAACCATTGATACTATGCAAAATAATAACTCTCGCAAATAAGCTACAGTGCAATGTTGCGTCTCCTACCCACCCAAAAGAAAAGAAAAGAAAAAGAAAATCAAATGGAACAAAAATTGGTCGCTTTAATAAAGAAACAAAAACAAAACAAAACAAAGAAAGCAATAGTGGCACATCAATAAAGGTTAATTTCATTATAAGAAAGATTATCGACAGTCAGAATAAGTGATTGGATATGATTAAAATGTTTGGTAATTTTTTTTCTTTACTCGCAATTATTAATCCTCATAAACCGAATAATGATCTTAATCCCCCAACTATTAATACTAGGAGAAGAGTGTAGTTATTAATTCTCATATTATTAATAATAATGTTTATCTTTATCAACTACCAAACGACTCACACAAAATCAAGAAAAGGCATTCTCTACCTCTTTAACTTTCTTCTCTCTCTTTTCTGGACTAAGAGCACCACCACCATTATTGTCTTCTTAGACTTCTTCTTAAATAAGAAGATGAAATCAAACAATGAAACAAATCTTCTTAATTTAAGAAGACTTTTTTCTTCTTAAATAAGAAAAGAAGGGGAGGGAATGAAAAAATGGCAAAAAAGGGAAAAGTGGCTTGCACCTCCAGTTCACAACTTGAAAGTGTGCATGACGAGCGAGATGAAGAGAGTAGAGGGCTGAGAGAGGTGGGTCCCAGCTTCTAAAAAGTCTGAATTAAATTTTTTTTATTAATTGTTGAAGCGGCATATTACCGTTTTTTTAAAGCATATTACCGTTTTTTGTCCTTTTTTTTTTTTACTTCTTCCCTATAAATACACCTAAACTTTCATCATTTTTTTCACAACTTCTTCATTCTCTATACTCTTATTTCATTCTCTCTTCTATTTATTCATCATCTCTTCTAAAAAATCACTTTATCTATATATTCATTTTCCAAATGGATCGAAGAGATATTAATTTTTTCCAAAATTTATTGAATTCTTCAGATATTGAAGAAAATCAAAATACGCAAAACTCTCGTATTCCTGAGAATGTTCAATATTCTCAATTTTCATCTACTCCCCAATACCCGCCTAATTTTTCTAACACCAAATGTTCCCAATTATCCAAATTAATTTTCCAAATTTTCAGGATTTTCAACTTCCTCCAACTATTGGCAATTCGTCTAGTAACATTCCTTTTGCTCCAAATTATTGGCAACTTACGGGAAACCAATTTTTCATGCAAGGTCCGCCTCGTGCATTTTCTCCATTCAGCAAATCTTCGAATGATTCCCGAAAAACAAGCATAGATGCGACTTCGTCCGGTAAGGGATAGGCAACATCATCATCGGTTCATGAGACGCATATCAATTTAGAAACAATTGATTTGGACAACGAATCGGAATCGGTACCGAAAAAACATAAGTCATCACGTACAAGATGGACCAAGGATGAAGATATTGCGCTTACGGAAGCTGTGATGACTGTTGGCCAATGTCCAATGGTTGGTAATAGTCAAAAGAGTGCGCAATATTGGAAGCGTGTAGCTGAGTACTACAACGAACATCGCCCAAGTGAATCAATTCCGAGAGATATCGCGAAGCTGACACCACATTGGTCACAAAGAATTGCTCCATCGGTGAGAAGCTTCAACGAAATCGTCAATAGGCTTGAGAAATATGAACACAGCGGTTGGAGCGATGATATTTTAATGAAAAATGCAAGGGCGTGATACCATCAAGAAAAAAGTCTAACACTTTCCTTTCGAACATGTGTTGGGATGTGTTAAGATCTATTGCTTCATTTTCTTCACAAAATTTTCTTCACAAAGGGATATTCTTCACACCAACAAAATGTCTAGGACGTCTGAGGAAATTCATTCGAACACTAATGTGGATGTTGAAGATGTGGAGGAAATCGATATACGTACTCGTCCGATTGGATAAAAGGCGGCAAAGAGGAAAGGTAAAGCTAAAGGAAAAGCCGAAAATCCTTCGGATGTAGATGGGTTCGAGATGATTAGTTCTCGGCTTTCATTGAGGTTGGATAAATACACGAGATTAAAAAATTGAAGCGAAAAATCGAAAGATTGAAGTGAAAAGTAAGATGATTGAAGCGAGCGAGGCGGCAAAGAGCATCAACAAAGGAGCACGAAAGGTTCGTCAAAGACATAAGTTTTCTTACGAAAGATACCTCGAATATGACTCCGAGATAACCTTGCCTTACATCAATGCGGATATGAGGTAATAAAGGTGCGATTGAAGGAGCAAGGGTATAAATTGTAGTGCTTGTTGTTTGATGTAACTCTACTTTTAATATTAGAATGCTTTTATGTAACTTTCATCATCGTTGTTTTATGTAACTTTAATTATTAATGTTTTATATAACTTTAGTCATCGTTGTTTTATGTAACTTTAATTATTAATGTGTTATATAACTTTAGTCATCGTTGTTTTATGTAACTTTAATTATTAATGAAACTAGCCGTTGTAGAGCTTAGTATATATAGATGAAAAGTAGTTGTAATCTACAATCTACAAACCTTCAAGATATAAGCCATTGCCCTTGTCTTGCATTTTACCACCAAAGATGTTTTCTTCCTCTACCACAAGCAGTGATCCCGAAGAACGCAACGAAGAAACCAACACTTCCGAAGGTGAAGAATTGTTTATGGAGGTAATTGCATTACACCAAGAGATGATTGATAGGGCCAAAGCTAACATCGACAGGCGGCAAAGGAAAAAGAAAGGTATATACAACGAAATCGTGAAAGGGGAAATACTCAACTTGTCAATGACTATTTCTCATCTCAGCCATTGTATCCCGATCATATATTTCGTCGACGCTTCCGAATGCATAGAAACTTATTCATTCAGATAGTTAATGCATTGGAGAATCATTCAAGTTATGTTCAACAGAGGTGTGATGCATTCAGAAATGTAGGTCTCTCACTACTTAAAAAATGCACGGTAGCTATCCGTCAATTGGCTTATGGCTCCGATTGGGAGAAATAACTGCCATCGAGTGCATGTTCAACTTCTATCGATGTATTATTGAATTGTTTGGAGGTCAATACTTGAGAAGGCCAAATGGTAATAATACACAACGTCCGCTTCAAATGCACGAGCGGAGTACGGATTCCTTGGTATGTTAGGAAGTCTTGATTGTATGCACTGGGAATGGAAAAATTATCCGATCGCTTGGCAAGGTCAATATGCAAGAGGTCATGGGAAGCCAACAATTGTGCTCGAAATAGTTGCGTCTATAGATTTATGGATATGACATGCATTTTTTGGGGTCGCGGGTTCTCATAATGATCTTAATGTGCCATACGAATCACCTTTGTTCAATAACGTACTCGAAGGAAATGCACCGCCATGCAATTTTGAAGTGAATGGCACACAGTATACAAAAGGATACTACCTAACAGATGGAATTTATCCGGATTGGGCTACTTTTATGAGGAATTTTTCATGACCGTCGGATGCAAAGCGAAAGAAATTCAATGAGATGCAAGAGACTGCAAGAAAAGATGTCGAACGACATTTGAAGTGCTCCAATCAAGATGGGCAATTATCAAAGGTCCTGTTGGGTTTTGATATAGAGATAACTTAAAAGAAATCATGCTCACATGCATTATTCTACACAATATGATTGTCGAGGATGAGGGTGATCACGTTACGAACTGGGCTGATGATACCGTATATGGCTCTCCACAAGTCAACCATGGGTCAACACAAGCATTTCAAGAATATCTTCAGTGAAATTCTGAGATACGTAATAGAAGCACACATCATAAACTTCGAACCGACTTGGTTGAGCATATATAACGTCGTTACGGCGACAACTAGTGATAGAACTTAATTATTCACGTTTTTATGTAATTCTAATTATTCACATTTTTATGTAAGTTTTAAGTATTTATTTTGAATTATGTATTTTTTTAATTTTAATGTTTTATGTAACTTTCTATTTATGTTATTTTACGATTTATGTACAATATGTGTTTTATAGATTATTTATTAATTAAATTATAAATAAAACAATTTATGAGTAATTTATTATTTATAAATTAATTAAATTTATTTATTTATAAATTTATTTATTTATACGAAATATTTAAATATGAAATATATTAAGTAAAATTAAATAAATGTATTTATTTGAAAAGTATAAAAATAAGATTAAAGTGTAAAGTTAATGAGGTGTAAAAAAATAATTTCTTAAGAAAAAAATGTGTAAGTAAAAGTGGGACTCAACTAAAAAATATGTTAAGAAAATATACATTGTCTTGTTCTAACAGGCAGAAGTTATGTTTTAGTGCAGAGTTACGTAGCCTCAAATCTTAACACGTGTCCCTAGTTTTAAAATTGAGTTAACCGCGTAACCTTATTGTTATCACGGAAAACGGAGAACTCATTAAAGCCAAAACTTTTGTCCCAATTTTTTCGGCTTAGATGCCATTTTCTCTCCCTCCTTCTTCCCTCACAAGGCCCCCAACTGCCTTCTCAGCAAATGAAAAATCATCATAATGACTTCTCTGTTTCAGAAGATTCAACTCTCACAAAATCATAAACAAATCATTTATATATATAAATATGTATATACGTATATATATTAGATATATGTAGAGAGAGAAAGTTTTGTGTGTATATATATCTCTTTCTTTTACTTTTGATCGGTGGTTTCTCTCTCTAGACTTTCTTTTTTACTTTTAGAGAGAGTGGATCAGTCTGGAATGTGTGATCAGTTGGTCATTTTGTGTGTGTAGAGATTTGTCGTTCATACACCCAAACTATTAATTTGAAATCAAGATCCAGTTGTAATTAAAAATTTGAGATCCAACCAACAGGTTACACCAAAGCTTTAATACACAAATATGATATGATTTTTTTCCTAAAGTGAGTTGTTGCAGTATTTTCCTTTTAACAAAATGAAAATGATGAGTTTGTATTGCAGAGGGAATAGGTTTCTTTGCCATTGAGAGAGAGAGAGAGAGAGAGAGAGAGAGAGAGAGATCAGAAGTCGTGCAGTAGGCTTTTGGGGCCAACTTTTCTACTACTTTTGGGTTAACTTCACCGGTCCCTGAAATTTTGGGCTTTTACCAGCAGTACTTGGTTTCAAACTTATACATTATTGATCCTTAATCTTTTAATTTTGCACGCTACAAGTCCCTCCAACCGGATGCCATTAAAACCTACGATTAAAACCTCATGTGCCTTCCACGTGAGGGTTTTCAAGGGCAAGAATGTCATTCCTAGCCAAGGCAGTTTACACTTTACCCCTTGGGCGACAAGTGAGACAACTCCGGCTCCATCTCCCGAATGAGGTTTTAACGGCGATCCTCCGGCGATATATTCAAGAAAGAGAGCAATGACGATTTCCCATCTCGATCACTATATCTACATTACAAAAAATAGAAAAATAAAAATCCCCAATCAATAAATCAAAATCGGCCCCACAAAACAAAATAAAACAAAACCCATGAAAACACAAACACAAGGAGGGAGAGAGAGAGAAGAGAATGAAGAATTGAGACGGTGTTGATGGAATTGCCGTCGGAGGAACAACGATGGGCGGTGTTGCGGTTGAAAATTGCCCGGGGTAGTAGATGGGATGGGTGTTGGAGTAGTCGGTAGCGTCGGCAAAATTGTATGCGGCGAAGAAGCGGAGACTCGAAGGGATGAGATAGGACTCGTCGGAGTAGTCATTTGGAGAAATGAAGGCGTGAATGTCGAAGGAGAGAACTTGAGGGCTACAAGAGGGCATCGAAGAAGCGGAGACTTCGAAGGGATGAGATAGGACTCGTCGAGTAGCCGCCGGAGAAATGAAGGCGCGCGCAGAATGTTGAAGGAGAGGACTTGGGTGCGAGAAAGGCATCGAAGAAGCGGAGACTTCTAAGGGATGAGATTGGATCTTCGTAATGGCGGCGGTGGCAAGCTTGGTAACTCCGATTCAAAGATCGAGATTGATCCATCATCCAATTCTATGTTATAGAAACCCTAGGAATCTCATTGATGATTTCCAGAATTTTCAAATTAATTTTAAAGGGTTAACTTCAATTAATGAACAACAATGCTTTTACCAAGGGTGTGAAGTGTAAAAGCCTTGAAGAGAAATGACTTTCATGCCCTTGTAAAAACATAACGTGGAACGCACATCATAAACTAACGATAGATTTTAACGGCATCCGGTTTCAGGGACTTGTAGTATACAAAATTAAAAGATCACGGATCAGTAATGTTCAAGTTTGAAACCAGAGACTGCTGGTAGAAAACCTAAAATTTCAGGGACTGCTAGTGGAGTTAACCCACTACTTTTCGTAATGACTTTACGTGGTTTGGTTTAGTGAGTTTAAGCTCATAGAATTTTTAATTTGGGGCTGAAATTGGAGCTTAATATCACCTTTGCACTACTCAATTTTAATAAATATTTTCTTCGTCCTAAAATAAGTATCTATTATTTCATTTCGGAACGTTCCACAACAATTAGCTCTTTCTTTTCTTTTTATTTTGTTTTTGAAATGTGTTTTCAAGTCAATTATCATTATATTATTGTTATTTGTGAGATTGAAAAGTAGATGAACCCCCCATTGATTTGATATCACTAGTTAATTGGGGGTTATTAAAGAAATTATTTAAAGTAAAAAACTTTTTAAAAATAATTGTATATTCAATAAGGGACACTAATTTTAGGACGAAGGGAATATAACCTTAATTTTATATATATTCATGATATGTTTTCCGTAAAAAAATTCATGTGTTTGCCAAACACCGAAAAATATTTTTCAACATATTTTGAAAAGATTTACCAAATGCCTGAAAATAGAACCTTTTCATTATCCAGAAGCTATTTTTCAGAAATCAATTTTCAAATGTTATTTTCCTTGAAACAAATGAAACGTAACACCATTAATATTTTTAGGATGGATAGGACAGTGTCAAACACTGAGGGTTGTGAAAGAAATTGGGACAAGAAAGTGAGACCGAAAATTTGAAGCTATTTTTCTTTACAACAATTGCAAAGCCTTACACTCCATGCATGATAGCTTCCATAATTGATTTTTTTTTTAATAATAATTTCATATTAATTATTGCTTTTCAAGAGGGCATCATCACAAATTTGTTTAACGGTTATTCAACAAGCTAATGATTCGTAGAAATGCCCAAGCCGGTTTCGATTTCGGTTCGGAACCGACGATTCCATAAATTGTAACAAGGTAAATTGAAATTGAACCGTGAAGTTCCGGTTTCCCAGTTTCACGGTTTTTAATTTTTTTGAATAATTTTTAAATGTTTTAAACATTTGTTTAATTTTAATTTTTAAAATTTATTATAAAATGTAAAAAAAAGTGTTATAATATGTTATTAATTATCAAAATACAAACTTAAAAAAAAAAAAAAACTTAAGGTGTGTTAGGTATCATGATATAGTAGGTTGATATTGACATTCAAAATTTACTAGGCTAGACTCATCAATCATTTTATCAAGTCTCCTTCAGTCTTCTATCAAGTCTAATGTCCAAAGAGGTCAGAGTAGGTGCAGACGTGGAGCATGTAAGAGCAGATGATTTCAAAGTTCAAGTTTCAATCGTTTAAAATTTGAATTTGACAGTTTTTGAATGGTTTTATGGCGGTTTGGAACCGACGGTTCACGATTCTTGAGAATTTTAAACCGTTACCGAACCGTCTTAATCCGGTTTCAGTTCACGGTTTGGGTGGTTCCAAAATTGATTCGGTTCCGATTTTTGGAACTGAATGGTCATGTCTAGTGATTTGTAGTTGTGTAGGATCTAAAGAAATCTTTAGGAATGAAAATGCAGTCACATTAAAATTTTGTAGGAAGAGGTTCATCATACTTGTGGTAGTGTGTGGTTCAGGGAATAGCGTTGAGTCTTTGTTTCAAAGGATACCTTGAAAGAGAGAGAGAGGAAAAAAAAAAACTTTTGGGATGAACACACATTGTCTTTAGTTGCAATTTTCTTTTAAATTTTTTCACTCTACTATAAGAAATTATGAATACTTTTGTGTATGTGTGTATGATGCAATATGAGAAGAAAGTATCTAATATAGAGCCGTTTGGTGCAGCGTTTTTAAACTCAAAGTTTTAAGAACACAACATTTTTAAAATTCAGATTTTTCAAAACGCGGGTTTTTTCTTATAAATGCATTTGTGATATCACTCCAAAACGCATCATTTTTTTTTCGGATAGCGTTTTAAAATCCAGGTTTTTAGGGAAAAAACTGAGAATTCTAGTGTTTTAAAACGCAGCAGCATTTTGAAAACGCAATTTTTCTAATGCAGCACTGAAACACAATTTTTGCAAATAAGCTCCATTTTATCCTTGTGTTATGGTCAAAACGCACGACCAAACGGACTTATAATGAACGAAATTGTGATTTGTGCAAATTAGATGTGTTAATTACTATTTATACTCATTTTCTCGATCAGATTGTTTGCATATAAGTGGGTATATACGGGCACATATTTGTTTAGTAATGGGTTATAACGGGAAAGACCATTTTAGGCCACTTATTAATTATTGTCGACAAAATCGGGCATGTTGGGTATCCCACATCGATTGTGAAATGGCTGGGTGCATGGTGGTATTGTCTCATTCTTTAAGCTAGCTTCTTAGGGTTGAGAAGGCCCATCTAGCACTCATATCAAAGCGTGTTAGGGTATCAAATTACCTCACTGTTTGAGCTAGTCTTGGGGTTGTGAAGGCACGAGCTAGTTTTGGGGTTGTGAAGGCACAATCTGACACTGATATCAAAGCTGTGGAAGGCACAGGTGTGTGGTTAATATATGTGAAGCAAGGTCTTACCTTTTGAGTTAGTTTTTGAGAATAAGATGACTCAATAGCACCCAATGACAAGGCTTAAGACCCAATAGCACCCAAAAGGGTTTACATGGGTGCCCACAATATGAAAATTATAACAAAAGTTTGTGCATATTATGAAAAATTATATGTTCATTTGCTTTTATGTTTGATGATCCAAGTTAGTATTTGGTGCTTTCATTTGCAAACTAATCATTCAATAGTTTAATAATTTTATGTTAATGAATTATGTATGTGTTAACAATTGAACAATTAATTACCTGTCTATTTAAGCCCGCAGCTAACTTTGGGGTCGCCTATTCTTTAATTTTAAATATTTTTGTGTCCATCATTTTTTGTGTGTACAATGGATTTGATCCAACTTTTATGCAATTAATTTTTTAATTAGCATTATGTCACAATCCCAATACATAGGAAGACTGAGATTGTAGCAAATAGAGCTACTAAGAACATCACCATGATGTAATTCTAAGCAAATTCTTAATTGGGACAAGAATGACTCTTCATTGAGAGCAATTCTTCAAATAAGAATGAGTTTTTATGGGAGAAGGTGGGATCCATTCAAGGAAAAATGAATATAGTGGTTGATTTGGTAGTATAATAACAAAAAGTTGTGTAAATAAAATGAATAATTTGGTTGTAGGACCGATGTAAAATAAGTGAGAATAAAAACTATTGAAAAGATAAATTTTTAGAGTGTTGAATTTTTAAAATGTAAAGGTGACAGTGGAATTCAACTAAAAATTTGGTAAGAATTTTTGAGCATCGGAGATGCTCTAAAGATGTCTAATGATTTGAAAATTCTTATACTTAACCGTATTAATTACAAACTTACTCTTGTTTAGCGTATGATTGAGTGACATTTGGGGATGAAAGAGAGAGACTCCATGTCCATGGTATAATATCCAATCATCGCCGTTGACCATTTTCTTTCTTCGATAATGATTCACGTACGTGTGCTATCACAAATCTGAGTCAGGTAATTGAGTATTTTGGACTATAACATGCGATTATTCAAACATGATTAATCCTTTTAGAATGTCAACTAAAAAATAAAATAGCATGGAAAAATTAATTAAATAATAATATTCTTGCCAAAGGCGCCCTAATTATTTTATTCACTTCATTGCCAAAGCAGCTCAACTTTCAACCCACAAGATTTGGTCTTGGACTCAATACCACAGACTAATTCTTTTACTTGTTTGAGTAGAGAACAAATCGCCCAAGACTTTATTATGGCTAGATGTGATAATTTTTTTTCAGGTTCATTGCATGCTCAAATCCTTCGTATTTTAATAAGTAGGAGCATCAATAAATTTTGGGCATAAATGGACACTGCTTTCATGGGGACAAATGGGTGCCCATGAGTATAAAAAACTTTGAAATGTCAATTCTTTTTAAAGGAAATCTACCAATGGCTGACCACCGTAGCCTCTGGCTATTGCCATCCAAACAGTGACCATCTGCCACTGACCGCAAAATCAAAGAAGTAAAGAATGACCGTTATATATATATATATATATCTTGAAATCATACTTCATTCCCAAATCATCTAAAAAGAAATCAATATTAGCAATTAATTTGAATCTTTTCAATTAGGTGAACGAGTGATAAATTATACTCGAAAAATCGCTAGGGTAGCGAGTAAAATAACACATGCCGACGGTCGCTGGCACCCACAACTGCGGCTGCTAGAGGTGTCATTTTACTCGTTACCCCGACGGTCTTTTAGGCAAAAATTTCTTGTTCATTCAGTCAATCAATATGATTCAAAGGCTATGAATTTTTTTTAAATGATCTACGTATCAAGTATGATTTCAAAGACATATATTATCAAAATGATTTTTAATATTTATTTTTATTTGGTAATTTTATATTAATGGGTAAATGAGGTTTAAGATCATATATGGTCCGTCCATTTATGCCCATGTTATCAATTAAACACTTACTTGCCCACCCATTTAAACCTGCAGTCCACATAAAATATTGCTCATACTCACTTAGCCCGCCCATTTACCATCTCAAATTATGGTCCATCGTTTGAAGACCTTTAAATTCTTGGAAAATCATATAAAAATGGCTTGTCCTGTCCGGTTTAAGAATGTGAATGCACAATCCTCTCTACGAAACCCCACAACTCAATTTGGGTTGTTCTGAACCCGAAAAGACCCGTTTTCTTATTTCAGAAATTCGTTTATACTACTGTATAGTACTGTATGTTTTAAAACTAAACTTCTACTCCCTCTGTTCCACCCAAAAAATCTATGTTTAAAAAGTCTAATTATTAAGTGATAAATTAGTGTAATTGGATTTACTCATAATTAGTATAACACCCGTGTGCGATGCACGGGAATTTTATAGATATAAATAAAATATTTAAAAAGTTTAATGTTAACAAAATAAATAAATAATTGAAATGTAAATATTATAAATTAATGTAAAAAATAATTAAAATATAAAAGTTAAGAAAAAAATTAATGAAAGAGAATCACATAAATAAAATAATTTATTATAAAATTAGAAATAATTATGATGATGTCTGGGTCTCAAATGAGTATTACGAAACTTAGAGATACAATAACTAAGCTCTAAAACTAATTAAAACAACTAATGCTTTGATACTAATTAAATAGTTAATTTTCGGGCTTAGATATAAAATAGTTAAGCTTTGATGCCAATTAATGGATGATTACACCTGTGCAATACACGAAATCTATATTAATATAAAAATGTAATATTTTAGTGAGTGCAATGTATAAAAATATAATATTTAGTGAGTGCAACGTATACAAATTAAAAAATAATTAAAAGTAAATATAAAAAGATTACTCCAGACTTTGGTTGATGACATTGCATAAGACACAATTGTAAAAATAAAAAAATATAAATGCCACATACACCTTACATTAACATTATTAATAATTTACTTTTTCCAAAAAAAATTCCAATTTTTTTTTCCATTTTCCGATATACTTTCCTAAGGTTTTACTTATACTTGCTTCGGATTTGATGAAAGGAAGCAAAAATATTTTCATCTATTTTTTTTTTCTGATTCATCTGAATTTTTTACCGATCGAATGGTTTCACTTAAAGCTTATGTGTATTTTTCATATTTTTTTGTTATAAATATTTTGAATCTATAGAAATGAACTTCAATATTTTAGATATATAAAATTACCTATATTTTTTTGATTATTTACGATCTTTGTTTCCGACGACATTTGTTTTCTTATACCCCTACTTCAAATTTTTAGAAAGGAACCAAAAAACAAAATTTTAAACCCATATTTCTTTCTTTAAAATTTGCTTGACTTCCTCAAGGTAAGTCCAAATTTTATCAACTTTGATATTAACATATTCATAATGTGATCTGATTTTTTTTTTATTTTGACGTAAAATAAATGTGTTTATTTTTTTATTTTGTTTTTTGTATCTTAAAATTTATGATTTAAATATTTTATCGATCTAATGCCTTTTGCATACGATTATGTGAATATTTTTTTTTATAGTAACTCCGGATAAAATGAAATAGACAAAATTTTTAGGACTATATATTTTTATTAAAAGTTTCTTACGATGAATTCTTTTGTTAACATTAATTTGCTGAACCTATAAGCTCAAAAATTTCAAGGTCCCAAAAGTTATGGTCTTATCATTTGAATATGTGAAAGAACATTTGCTGAATTGGAAAGAAATCATCGGCAAAAGAACATTCATTGAATTGTGAATTGAAATCATCGTTATGTGGTAGACAGATTTTTGATCTTTTAATGTTGACCAGCTTAAAAATTAGAAATTTATATTTTCAAGGCAATGCACAAGTTTTCATCAAAACAAACTTGGTTCTAATTTTGTTAAGTAGATTTTGGCTGAAATTTTCCTTTTATAGACTCAGTTGTTATTATATATATATATATATATATATATATATATATATAGAGAGAGAGAGATATATATATATATATATATATATATATATAGAGAGAGAGAGAGAGAGAGAGATTACAAAAATATCTAAGCACAACTAAGAAGATTACAACACAAGTAGAGGATAAAGATGAAAGATTATGAAAATTGTAAGCATAATTATTTAAAAGTTGACTTTTTAAGTGAAACATCCCAAATAAGCTCTCAACTTTTTTTTTTCAAGAGACCTTTTTTTTTTTTTTTTCTCGTTTTTGCCCATGTAGAGAAATTGTTAAAATAAGCTCTCAACTTTCAGTTTAAAAGTAGTCTAAACTTTTATATGTAAATTTACTAAGAAACTAAAAGAAAATCAATGTCAATCTTTAACTTTTTTTTTTTTGTTTTTACTCTATGAGTTTTTAAACAAAATGGCTCTCCAAACAAAAGAAGGAATATGAATTAGATTTCTGTTTATGCTGGAAACTAGGGGTGTAAGTGGTTTGGTTTATGCTAAAACTAAGAACTGAACCGCTCTCGATCGGTTCTATATTTTTTAAACCGAACCGATAAGTTTGGTTCGGTTCCAACAATTTAATTATTAAAATATTCCAAAAAAAAAGCTTTTTAACACAAAATAAAATAAGTAAAATTCAAAATATTAAGTTTAAAATACAATAATAATTCAAACAAAATTTAGACAAACAATAATAGTTTACATATTTTAAAAGCAAAAGAGAATATGAATGTAATGTTTCAGTTCCATACTTGTTGGGTAGGGTTATTAATTTCAATTTTCAAAATACTAAATTATATATATATATATATAATAAAAATATATATATCAATATGGTGGTTCGGTTTGGTTTGGTTCGGTTCGATTCGGCACCAAAAATCGCAAATAGAACCGTATCGTTCGGTTTATAAAATTTTCAAATCTAAACCGAACAGTTCTATCCCAAAAACTGAACAGACCGATTTGGTTCGATTCGATTCAGTTTCACGATTTGGTGGTTCAGGCTAAGAAACAATAATCAGTACTAGTACTATTTTTCATTTGACATTAAAGATTAATGGAGATGGGGAGATGGAACGTATAAACACCTTTATAACTTATAAGTGTGTTTTTATGCCTTGAATAAAGAATGACAATTTTCATGCCATCTGAAAGCAGGGCTGTTCCTAGCATTTTATAGGTTTGGGGCAAAGTTAAAAGAAAGGCCCTAATTTAATTATCAAATATTAATCTCATGTATTTTTTTTTAATTTAATTTCTTAAAAAGACAAAAATAATTTTTACTATCAGTACAATTTCAATAACGGGTTCCTACTGAGCTGAAATTAAGTTTGGGGAAACATTATTATCTAGAAAACGAACAAATTCTTACGAATTTCAGTCTCGTAAAGTAAAAAAAAAAAAAAACTCAATTACTCAAATCAACAATTATCGTAAGAATAATTTAGGATTCTTGGTGCTTCGCACTTCTATTTCATGGTTCTCTTATCAATCATTCAGAGCTATGACCTCAAATTAGTAATTAACTAAATTGAAAATTCAATGTAACTATGTAAGATGTGAATAAACTATCAAACTCAAAAGTTCCAACAAACAATTGAACAAACATAATTCAAAATTTAACAAATAAAAAAAGTCAATGTCACTTTCAATTTTTAAACACACAAAAACATTGTAAAAAGAAAAATAATAATTAACAATGTAACAAAATTTAACAAATAAACAAAGTCTCAACAAACAATTGAACAAATATAATTTAAAATAATAACAAAAGTTTTGAGTTTGGGCCTCAGTTCAAGAAATTTGGATACTATATATTTTTAGTTTATATGTATACTAATAATACAACAGTAAAAAATTTTTTTGGCCCCTTATTAATTTGGGCCCTGGACGGGTGCCCAGCCTGCCCACCCCTTGGGCCGGCCCTGTCTGAAAGCAGAGATTTGACTTACTAGATAAGTATCTCGCAAGTTTGTATATAGTCGCAGGTTAAAGTCACGTAAGAGTGTCCACAACGGTGGACTTGATCAACCCTCTATAAGTAATTTTAGAGTTTTTTGTCCCCTGTTGATCTCACAATGGTCTCTTTAGTCCACTATCTTTCTCTAAAATCAATTAAATCACCCTTTAAATATAGAGTGAGTTTTAACATAAATAGTGACTTAAATCCTCTACATTCTCCTCACTTTATTTGAGCACAATATACTTTTATTTAATATCTTGGAATGGAAATTATTAAAATATACTCTCTCCAACTCTAAATTATTGTCCTGCTTTCTTTTTTTGGTCCGTCCCTAAATAATTTTCTTGTTTGAAACTTTCCATTTTAGGAGATCACTTTTATAATTTTACCCTTACCTCTCTCCCTACTTTAATTATAGGCTACATACACATGGGCATTAAAGGAAACTACACATTATATCAATATTAATAATCAAGTCAATTATTTTTTTCTTAATCTGTGTGTCGGGTCAAACAAAACAATAATTTAGGGACGGAGAGAGTACAATATATTTTTCATAGTATATAAAATTTAAAATTTATTATTTATAATATTTTATTTTATATGTGGTGGAAAAATATAAATAAAAGAGGAAAAATATAATGGTAGTTAGGTTTATTAGTTGAGATGAGAGAGATCAAATTTTTAGAGGGTCGTATATAGGGTGCTTGTTGGAGTGAATTTGTTTTTAGAGTGTTGAAAAAGTGAAACTGGAACAGAGAATGAGGTGTTTAGAGTGTGATATATGGTGTTGTTATTATGGATGCTCTAAGAAAGGGAAAATTTTGAAGAGCGATAAGGCTATATTCCATTTTGTGGCCTAGCTAGTACCGTATAGGAGTGTTGGGGATTGTGTGGACAATCTAACAAGCTCGGGCGCACTATTTGGTTTAAAAGAAATTGGTTGCGCCTTCCTAATAACTATACCTTTTGGGAAATATGGTAGTGTTGAGATCTTAAGAACATCATCAAGATTTGTCTTATGTCGTTTGATGTAGTCGCTTAAGAATCAACAATGTTTGCATTAGAGCTTCATTTGTTGATTGTAGACTTTGTTCATTAGAGCATTTCATTTGTCATTGTCACAACATTGTTGAGGTTACCCTGAGTCCTAACCTAAAGTTGTCATGGACTGTCCGATACGCGCACTCTGACTAAAACTAAGTATTGAGTTGAGTACAAGTAAATCATATGGATAACTACTGGTGAAGCCACATTAAGGCCAAGGGTGGCCATGGCCCCCCCAGGCTTTATCAATATATAATTTACCCCCTATAAAATATAGTTATTATCATTCTTATTATATTTTGGCTCCTTGAGTTTTAAATGTTACACTTTAAGTTAAATTAACTCGGCCTCCCTAAAGATCGAATTCTGGCTTCGCCACTGTGGATAAGAGAATATGCAAACGAATATTATACATTTGCATTGACATATTGTCTTATGAATAACAAGGGACATACAGAAAATGATACTCTCTCCCTCACAAAATAAAACTTCACTCCTGTATGTGGCACAGTTAATATTTTTATGCGTTCTACAGAATACTTTTATATTAACATTAGAGTAATGCTATGTGTACCTAAAGTAAGTACCAATTGTGCACCAAAATTTCAGTTATCATCTTTTGATTGCTTAAATAATTTGTAGGTCCTACCACTTAAAAAACTTCTAACCAACCAAAAGATGCCAACAAGGACTTTTGGTGCACACTTTAGGTGCACATAGCATTACTCTTAACTTTAACTACTCCTATATTAAATGTAAGAGTAATGCTATGAGTACCAATGGAGTACCAAATTTTTTGCACCAAATAATGTATCAGCTGATGTACAAAAAATAAAAATTAAAAATCATAATTAATGCATCACATCAGCTGCTATATCAGCTGACACATCATTTGGTACAAAAAATTTAGTACTCTTTAGGTACCCATAACATTACTCTAAATGTAATAACGTACTAGTTCTGTAAGGAGGAAAAATGTATATTAATGTAGTTGTAAGGTAAAAAATGTACTTATTTAAATGATTCACATGGTCTTTCACTTATTAAGGTTAGTATAGACAATGGTAGGTAGTAGTAATAATCAACACGTGAGAGAGAAAAGTACGTCAACTATTACTACGATTAGCACCATCATGAACAAAAAGAAAACTACGTGCGCACCAATTTGTCTTTGGACAAGTGTTGAAGGTTATTCTTTAGATTTATATGTAGATTTATATGAAATAAGTTCGATCCCTGCAATCGTAGCATTCAAACAAACAACAAAAAAATAGTCCATCAGAAAAAGAAAAAAGAAAGAAGACGAAAAACAACACGCGCTGAATCCAACCAGGCTTACACAATTTGTTTTTGGTCTTTACAAGCAACCTGCATGAAGCTTGTTCCATACGTGACCGTTTTGACCTCAAAACTTGGGTCTTTGAATCTACTCGTTCTCGTACCTAATTCCACCGTCTAATGCTCACATCCCTCCTTATAAAAAGTATCATGGTCCAACCCCTTTAGACTACACACAAACGGAAATTTCCATATATACTCTTATCACTCCAATTTCTTTCATCTTACTACAAACTTAGCTTAGCACTCCTGTTTTGCTCTCACATACATACCCTCAATAATTCTCCAACTTACCCAAACATGGCCTTAATCCACCGTTTCCTTATTAGTCTAGAGATGCCTCAGTATTTTCCTCAACCTGCAGGACCAAACAACAACTACGAATATATTTTCGAGTCTTTCATCCCCGAAAATAGATACCCTCTCCTCGAGGATGTCGATGCAAAAGTACATGATTCACTAAAGAAACTGTTTTCCATGGTCGGAAACTATTTTCCATTGGAAAGATCCATCAGAGAAGAAGTACAAGACTACAGAGATAATGCCACCATGAATATGGTTGAAAAGCCCCACGGAGAACTAAACCATGGCGCATTGGATGATTTCATTAATACCCAAAGAGATGTAGATATTGACTCTATCGACAGGTCAATGGGAGAAGGGGTGAAGCGAAAGATGGAGAGATTTAAAGTGAGGACTATCAACTTGGGAGGGGTTGCAAAGGAAGAAGACCAGAAGTGAACCTGTGTATGCCAAAATTCACATCATTAATAATATTATTTAGTTTGAATTCATTGATTCATTTGTAAAGGAGTAAGTAGAATAGTGGCAGATCCAAGTATTGTTTTCCAGCGTGTGCAATGTATTAAGAAAGACTATAAGCAATAATAAATACTCCATACATAGTTACATACATATGTATACACACACACACACACACACACACACATATATATATACACGTACTTTGGTGTACTAAGGACGCGTGTAAATGGTTAGAACCTGAGATTTCACACTTTGTAAAACCCCAACTCTACCACTGATCACCCCTTAAGGACATATGTATTGAGTTCATATGTATTAATTTACTATATTCGTTTGTTTCGAAACAATTGGACAGTTAAAAATACATTAATTTACTCAAAAGACTAGATCAACAATATTGTTACTTCAAAAAATGGCAACAACAACCAAAATCAGTGTACTTTCATTGCGCTGGAGAAACTCTTTTAAGCTCAAATTATCCTTTATGAAGTCCCATCTCTGTGTGATCTAGAAACGAACACATATTTATTATAAATTATTAATATAAATTAAACTTTGAACATTATGAATAAATAGAAGAAAAAAATCTTGAAATGCAAAACAAGCATGAACTCAAAATTTTTTTTTTTTTTTCATTTTGGTTTCAAAAGTGCTTATTTTTCAATTGAAGGACCTAATTTGATTTATAAGAGGAAAAAAGTATTTTAGTTAATATAAGATTATATTTTAGGAAAATAATAGAGATACAAACATATTTGTTCACTTCAGTCATATTCCGTTAGCTTTGCAAGATGAATCATCATAGGGGTGTTTGTCAGAAAAGATTTAAGCTGGGGGGGGTTTCTATCTAGTTCCTAAAACGACATAGAAATTTATTGCAGTTTACCCTAATTGTAATTTTATAGGGGAAATTTGGGCCGGTACCTTTTAATAAATTTTTAACTGCTTTAGTTCCCTATAATTGTTTTAAAAATGACACATTTGTTGCGAAATTGAGTCTATGCCCTTAAAAAACACGAAACATGCATCGCAAATCAAAAATTGATTCATCATAATTCAAAGTGTGCATCGCGATGCACAAATTGTACTAAAATATATTGTTTTGTTGCATCGCGATGCATGAAATTTCCTTAAGAGTTCAAAATGGGCGCCACGCCTATAATTTTGGGTGTCACCCAAAATCTTGGCCTTCATGCCAGTTCCAAAATTGATATATTGCGATGTATAAAATTGATGCATCGCGATGCACAATATTGTACTAAAAAGTACTATTTTTGTGCATCGCGCGATGCACAACTTTTATTTCTAATGCATAATTTTATCGCGATTCACAACTTTTAATCGACATTACCCGTGCAATGCATCAAAAGTGTATATCGCAATGCACAAAATTATACTAAAATGTTCTGTTTTGTTGCATTGCAATGCATGCATGAAATTTATTCCCGATTAAAAGGCATGAAAGGAAGAAGACGCACAACAGAAGAAAAATTGACACAAACTTGAAAGAAAAGAATAGAAAACACTAAAGAAATCTCAACCTACCTTGGTTGGACGTATTTTCTTTCATTATATACATTAGAAGATACAAAATTTCAATGATTGTGTCAATCAATTAATTTAAGCCTACTGATTACACCTACCAATTTACAATAATTGAAGATATTTGCCAAGAATACTACATGGAGTAAAGGAAAGTAAGACTAATTGTATACAATGAATTTGAACTATACAAAATAGAGCTAACTAAGGTAAGTAATAAATCATTCATCCATACAGTTTGAGATTTAATTAAAAATATTTGTTCACTATATTTAAGGTTGACATTAAAGTAATATGTTTTTTAGTGAGAGAAAAATGTCAAATTAACAAATTAAATAATTAAAAGACAAAGCTTGAGATTTAATTAAAAATATTAATAATTAAGAATATTTAATAAAAGTAAGAAATCGCAATTGAAGGAAAGTTGAGATTTATAGCAGTAAATCAAGGAATAGTGGAATGCATAGCTTAAAAAACATGTTTTAGGCTGTTACGGGGACAGTTTTGGAACAATTGACCAATTTATCACTTAAAATTGACTTAAGTAATTGAAAATAATTGTGGTGGACTAAAGCGGTTGAAAATCTTACAAAATATACTGTTTCGCAATTATTCCTAATTTTACTTAGAATCAAGAAAAGGTCATGGCCCAGCTTGGATAGGCAACTATATATAGGCCTGGACCCACGTTATAGCAAGACCGTTGGGAGGACTTAAATTGGGTTCCTCAAAAGGGCTGGGCCGTGCAGTGAGGAGATGGAAAGTCACTCTCTGTAGGATTATAAGATAAATGTCATTTCTGGCTCAGTGGCTTGTATGGCACCACGTTTTAGGCCCCTAGTTGTGTTAAAACTTAGAGCCCGTTTGGTCGAGCGTTTTGGCCAAAACGCGGGGATAAACGCAGCTTATTGGTAAAAATGTGTTTCAATCTTGCGAAACGCAGCTGCGTTTTAAAACGGAATTCCCAATTTTTCCCAAAACGCAGTTTTAAAACGCTCCTAGGAAAAAAAGCTGCGTATTGAAGTGATATCCCAAACGTATTTATAAGGAAAGACCTCCGTTTTTAAAACACTGCGTTTTTAAAACGCTGCGTTTAAAACACGGCGTTTTATAGCCGTACAAACTCTTAGAAGCCGAAATGCTGCCACCAATTTAGACAAAAAGTGTATCAATATGTGGAAGAAACATTTCGTTTAACGACATGTTTGTTAACTCAATTAAAAATTTGTTAACTCAATTAAAAATTTAATGAAGAAATTTTAAAGTAATATTAAAAATAAAATTATTTGATAATATAATATTATATTACATAATAAATTATCTCTTAAAATTGTCAAAATTTTAAATTAAAAGAGAATATCTTAATGTTTTAAACTCTACTTTTTCAAACATCGTTTTCAAAGTTTAATTTTTAGTTTTAACAAACAGGCCTAAATCTCGTCTATTTTTTATATTTTTCTTTGATCAAAGGCTACAACCTTGGGATCAAACTTCCCCCACAATTTTCGAAGGAATGATCTTCAATGCCACTCGATCACAGGCTGATTATTAAATCCTAGCAATTTTTAGAATGCTCAAAATTGGAGTCTTTGTTTTTTCTAAAAATTTAAATGATGAGATAAAAAAAAAATACAATTCAAAATCGATTTACCTAGCACATTTACTTAACCGTGTTTAAAGAAAACTACGCTTTTAAAAAAGTCACTTTTTCTATTAAAAAAAAAAAGAATATAAAAATACTTTGTTTCAAAATAGTCATAGTATAAGATTTGTTTGGATCTCAGAAAGTGTAACAAAAAGAGAAGAAGAGAAAAATAGTAGAAGATGAATATTTTTGAGTTTATTTTTCATTGCATTTTTGGAGATTCAAACAGATCTTAGAGCATCCACAATGGGGCTCCTCTTTCAACTCCCTAAAACCACTTTTAGGGATTTTTAGAGATTTTTATCCTCCCTTGATCCTACAATGGTTCTCTAGTTCACCCTCTCTCTAAAATCAACTAAATCACCCTCTAAATATAGGGGGGGTTTTAACATGAATAGTGACTCAAATCCTCTACATTTTCATCACTTTATTTGAGTACAATATACTTTTATTTAATATTTTGAAATAGAAATTATTAACATATACTCTCTCTGTCATTAAATTATTGTCTTATTTTTTTTATCCGTTCCAAAATAATTGTCTTATTTTTTTTATCCGTCCTTAAATAATTGTCTTGTTTGAAATTTTCATAATTTAGGAGATCATTTTTACCATTTTACCCTTACTTTTCTCTCTACTTTAATTATGTGCTATATACACATGGGTATTAAAAGAAACTATACATTATATCAATATTAATAATTAAGTCAGTTATTTTTGTTAATCCGTGTGCCGAGTCAAATAAGACAATAATTTAGGGACGGAGAGAGTACAATATATTTTTTATAGTATATAAAATTTAAAATTTAAAATATTTTATTTTAATTGTGGTAGAAAAATATAAATAAAAGAGAAAAAATATAATGGTTTGTTAGTTGAGATGAGAGATATTTAATTTTTAGAGGATTGTATAGAGAGTGCTTGTTGGAGTGGATTTATTTTTAGAGTGTTAAAAAAGTGAAACTTGAACGGAAAACGAGGTGTTTAGAGTGTGATATAGAGATATATTGGGAGTTATTGTTGTGGATGCCCTTAGTTCGTAGATGGATAGCTATATGCAAATGGAACTAGATAAATGAATGCATATGTCATGCATTTTTATGCACGAAGAGGATATAATTAGGCATATTTACAAACATTTTTGGGCAACAGTCAATAGTGGTGATAATTAATTAAGCAGGCTCTCTATTAATGGTCATTAAGTCATTGCTTAATTAATGTGCCTAGCTAATTATCACTTATCTTGACTGTGTTTAATTAATTAATTAATTAATACTAATGTAGAAGTTTGAAAGAGAGAGAATCCAGGGAATTGGGAAACTCTTGATTGAGTTCTCTTTTTATTTATTTAAAACTGATCGTTTTTAGATACAAGATAGGGGAGTATTTATACACCACTATCAACTAAAAGCTTTAACGGTATAAGAATAGGACATTTACACCCGCTACCCTGGAACTATAAGCTTATTACAATAAAACTTTTTTAACAACTACTGAAATTTATTTGTGACAGACTGACCCCTTTGGTTTGTCTTCATTGCTTGATAATCTTCCTTGGTCTTGAACTTGGGATCTGATATGATCATTATTGGTATGAGCTTTATCATCCCCCCTCAAGTTAAGAGTTCCAAATAAATTGTGAACTTGCAACTTGGCAAGTAAGTAGCAGAATGGAGCAGAAGGTAATGCCTTGGTAAAAATATCAGCAAGTTGATCAGATGAAGCAATGTGTTGAGTTGCAATGAGGCCTTTGTTGATCATTTCTCAAACAAGGTGACAGTCGATGTCGATGTGTTTTGTGCGTTCATGGAACACTGGATTTGAAGCTATGTGTATAGCTGATTTGTTGTCACAGTGCAGAGGAACAGGAAGAGAAGGTTGAATCTGAAAGTCCTTGAGGAGAGCTACAAGCCATTTTACTTCACAGCAAGTATTAGCCATACTCCTAAACTCAGCTTCTGCAGAGGATCGACTGATAGTGGTTTGTTTCTTGCATTTCCAGGACACTAAGGAATCTCCCAAAAAAACACAAAAACCAGAAATAGATCTTCTAGTAATTGGGTAGGCTGCCCAGTCAGAATCACAATAAGTACTAAGGTCAAGAGAACCAGAATTGGAGAATAGAAGTCCTTGTCCAGGGTTGCTTTTAACATATTTGACAAGTTTTAGAGCTGCATTCCAGTGTTCTGCAGTAGGGTTGGCCATGAATTGACTAAGTATATGGACACCATAGGAGATGTCAGGCCTTGTGATTGAAAGATAAATCATCCTGCCAATTAACCTCCTGTAGGCAGCTGGATCAGAGAAAAGAGGACTAGTGCTAGATGCCAATTTGTGGTTCAATTGGTGTGAAAGTTGGTTTAGCATGAAGAAGACCAGTATCTGTGAGGATGTCAAGAGCATATTTTCTTTGATGAATGCATATTCCAGTATTATTCCTTGCAACTTCCAAACCAAGAAAATACCTCAAAGGAACAAGGTCCTTTATAGGGAAAGCAGTATGCAGATAGGACTTGACTTTCTGGATCAAATCATTGCTGGATCCTGTTATAAGAAGATCATCTACATACACTAATAAGGCTACAAAACCAGTGTCAGTGTTCAAGGTAAATAAAGTGTGATCATTAGGGGATTGATGGAATCCAAACTGAATAAGAGTACTAGAAAAATTCTCAAACCATTGTCTTGGGGCTTGTTTTAGGCCATAAAGAGATTTTAAGAGTTTGCAAACAACAGGGGTGGTGGACTGAGGTAGGTTGTGTGAATAACCTTGAGGTAAATCCATATACACCTCCTCATGGAGATCACCATGGAGGAACGCATTGGATACATCCAGTTGAATAAGAGGCCAATGTTTAATAGCAGCCACATCAATGAAGACTCTGACAGTTGTCATTTTTGCAATTGGTGCAAAGGTGTCAAAGCAATTATCTCCTTCAGTTTGAGTGAATCTTTTGGCAACTAGTCTAGCTTTGTATTTGTCAATGGATCCATCAGCATTGTGCTTAATCTTAAAGATCCACTTGCATCCAACAGTGTGTTTGTAGGCTGGAAGGTACTGGACAATCCAGGTTTTATTAGTTTCAAGAGCTTGTAATTCAGCTTCCATAGCAGTGCACCAAGAGGATTCTTAACAGCTTGGTTATAGGTCTTGGGCTCATGGTGCTCAGAGATGTTACAAGAAAAGAGTTTATAGGAGGATGAGACATTGGCATAGTGGCAATAAAGATGAATGGGATAGGGAAGATTGGAAGAGATAGTAGACATTGAAGAACTGTGAAAGGTAATTAAGTGGCAATCCAGTAAAATCTTTGTATTTACCAAGGATAGTTCTAATTCTTTGAGGTCTAACTACAGCTTCTGTAGGCTTAGCATTGGGAGGAGAATTAGGATCAGTATCAGGGTTGGCATGACCAGTGTCCTGAATAATGTCAATATTAGGATTGTTATCCTTTAAAGCAGTAGAAACATCTTCTTTTTCACAGATAGAAGAATGGTTAGGGAATATATGCAAATTGGAAGTGTGATCAGAGGTAGACTCAAGCTTGAAAGGAAAGAGGGATTCATAGAAAACAACATCCCTACTATAGATAATTTGATGAGTATCTAAATTATAAACTTTATAGGCCTTTTTATTATAGGGATACCCTAAAAAGACACATTTTTGAGACCTTGGCATGAATTTGTCTATGTTATGAATAGAAGTGGAGACATAACACAGGCATCCTAAGGTTCTTAGGTGATCATACTTAGGTTGTATTCCAAACAAAGCTTCATAAGGAGACTTAAAATGTAGAACTGAATTAGGAGTTCTATTTATGATATAAGTAGCTGTTAATATATAGTCACCCCAAAACCTAATAGGAAGACCAACTTGGAATCTTAAAGCTCTAGCAAGTTCCAAGAGGTGACTGTGTTTCCTCTCAGCCCTACCATTCTGCTGATGAGTATCAACACAAGTACTTTGATGTAAAATTCCTTGAGAAATAAGAAGATCACTGATAGCTTTATTGAAGAACTCAGTTCCATTATCAGTTCTAAGATATTTGATAGAGGTTTTGAACTGATTTTGAATCATTATTTGAAAATTTTTTAGAATATGATACACTTGAGTTTTTGAAGTTAACAGAAAAGTCCAAGTGATTCTTGAGTAGTCATCAACAATGGTTAAAAAGGAGGTACACCCATCATAAGTTTTGTGTTTGTAAGGCCCCCATACATCACAGTGAACAAGGTCAAACATGGATGTACTATGAGAGTCACTTGAGGGAAATTGTAGCCTAGTTTGTCTAGCTAAGTGACAGACATCACAACAGAGTTTAGACTTGGAATTTATATTTAAAGGAAGAGAAGTAATATGTTTCATAGATTGTAGAGGCACATGGCCAAGTCTAGCATGCCACAGATACAGAGTATTAATGGGAACTGTCAAATTATAACTATTACTGACTTTGCACACCTTATTAGTAGAACTATTACAAGTAGGTGTAATCTTTTTAGAACACTCAGGTAAGGTCAGCTTATAGAGGCCTCCATTGATTCTACCAATCTCCCTGTGTCTCTGCTGGATAAGGTCCTGAAGTAAACAAGAAGTAGCAGAGAATATTAAACTACAATTAACCACTGTCAGTGGTTAATTTACTTCCTGATATAAGATTGAATTGGAAGTCTGGGACGTAGTAAACATTATACAAGGTCAAGTCCTTGGATAAAAAAACAGTGCCTTTGTGTGTGATCACAGATTTTTTCCATTAGGTAAGTGAATGACTGAATTCACATTTACTGGATTTACAAGATGCTCAAAACAAGTTGTAATATGATCACTTAGCACCAGTATCTAGTATCCAGTATGTAGATAAAGGTTTTACACTAGCAAAACACATAGGAGTAACAGATTTGAGGTTGGAAATACTTGAAAGGTGCACTTCAGGATTATCCAGAACAACTACAGAGTTGACATTCTTCATATTACTGAGCATTTTCATGAGCTGTTGGTATTGTCCAGGAGTGAAGTGATCATTGTTGGTTGTAGTGCTAGCATCATTTAATTCTTTGGTTCCAGCAGCTTTCACAAAACCTTGATTGACAGTAGTATTGGCATTAATGGTATTCCTGCCTTTGCCTTTATTTTTTGGCATTTTATTAAGGTCAGGTTTGGTTCCAAATAAAGGGTGCCAATCAGGGTAGCCAAGTATAAAAAAACATTTTTCTTTAAGATGGGAATCTCCAAGGCAAAACTCACAGAAGAATTTGCCTCTGTTAGAAGTGGGGCCTTGAGGATTCCCTTGATAATTTCCTGCAGTCTTTCCTTTGGGAAATTTATTTCCCAATCCTACAGCATCAGGAATTTTACCCATCAATACAGTGGGTACACCTACTGAACTACCAACACAAACCTGTTGTCTTTGACCCTCTTCTTGGACTAACATGGACACAGCCTTGGTAACAGAAGGAAGAGGGGTCATCCTAAGAATCTGCCCCCTTACATCTGTGTAATTTTCTGATAATCCCATCAAGAATTGTGTCAATTTGGTGACAAGTTCATAGTCTTCTTGAAACTTGACAGCACCACAATTGTAGTTGCAAACACACTTAGGCATATGAAGAAGACTAGTGAGTTCATCCCACAATCCTCTGAACTTGGTAAAATAGGCATTTATGCTTAACTGGCCTTGGGTGCAAAGCATGATATCTTTTCGAACTTGGAAGATCCTAGGGGTATCACTTTGAGTAAATCTGGTGGAAAGGTCTTCCCAAATCTCATATGCAGTGGTAAAGTAGGCCACACTTTGTCTAATTTCAGAATTGACAGAATTTAAAAGCCAAGACACAACCATACTGTTACACCTAGTCCAAGCATTGACATATTTTGAGGAGGGTATAGGTTTTGGATGAGACCCATTGATCAATCCAAGTTTGTTTTTCGCAGACAAATCAATGGTGACAGAAATCTTCCATTGTGAATAATTGGAATCTTTAAGAATTTCAGAAACAAGGCTTAATCCTGGATGATCATTGGCATGTAGGTAAAGAGGGTGGCCAGAAGGTAATTGGAGAGTGGATTCTGGCAGATCGTAGATGTCAACAACAGGATCAAGAATTGTGGAATTTTCAGTTTCTGAGGAATTTGGGTTGGTTGATGCATTAGGGTTAGGAGGGGGTATATTTGATTCAGACATGAGAATGCAAGAATTGATAACAGATCAAGAGAGGGAAGAATATAACAACCAACCTTTATTGAGAGGGAGAGATCAAAGGTGATTGTGGAAGCATGATGTTTTAAAGATCGTATTCACGAGGGCTTTGATACCATGTAGAAGTTTGAAAGAGAGAGAATCCAGGGAATTGGGAAACTCTTGATTGAGTTCTCTTTTTATTTATTTGAAACTGATCGTTTTTAGATACAAGATAGGGGAGTATTTATACACCACTATCAACTAACAGCTTTAACGGTATGGGAATAGGACATTTACACCCGCTACCCTGGAACTATAAGCTTATTACAATAAAACCTTTTTAACAACTACTGAAATTTATTTGTGACAGACTGACCCCTTTGGTTTGTCTTCATTGCTTGATAATCTTCCTTGGTCTTGAACTTGGGATCTGATATGATCATTATTGGTATGAGCTTTATCAACTAAAATCTGAGGTTTGAGGGGCCACATTCAGATTTCCTTGTTTAGAATTGGTTCGCCTTCAATTCATTAGCTAAATATATAATGGACGACATTAGTAGTAGTAGTAGTAGTAGTAGTTTCTCAATCCGGACCTTTCTTTTCTATCCAATTATTTGTTTGGGTACGTAATTTTTTAAAAAAGTCAAATAAATTAAAAAATCCACAATTAAGCATATCAATCTCTTTGATTCTTACAGTAAGTAGCTTAAGGAAGAATTACGTGCACATAAATGTTCATTTGTTAAGAGTTACAGTAGTTCTTAATAAATACTCCGATATCATGAAATAAGAACTACTGTAACTCTTAACAAATGAACAAATCTCTTACGGTACTAGATAAGTAAGACGCACAACTTTAATTTTAGGTAGGATATATATATCCGATATCATGAAATAAGTAACAATATTCATATATGTCCACTGATGCACAAGTGATAAACACGCAATAACTTTCCCTTGGGAAGGAACCATATATAAGCTAGCTTAGCGCCTTAATTTCTGGCTACTAATAATACCCCATAAACGTACGGGCCGGTAGCAAAAGGAGGATTATTCAGGCGACCGACCGGACTGAGAGGACGAATTAATTTTAGGAGACCCTAAATAATCATGCTACGATTCTTTTTCAAACCTGCCACAATATTTACAAGTGAAATAACTCCAATGCTAATTAATTAAAGTGCAAAGTCAGTTGAATAAATACTAATTAAAGATTATTGAACTAATGCAATATATATGCTTTTTCTACAAGAAAAACACTTGCTCATTTGAAATGTTCTATCTATGATGGCCGGGACTCGGAGCGAGCTAGGTATGAATAAATATGAATGAATGAATCTAGACGACATATACATATAGCTAGGCATCCGGGACCTGGAACTCTTTTCAGGGCCGCTCAAGTGTCACCTTCTCCCATCTGCTCCCACTTTATATCAACTCTCCTCCAGTACGAAAATAACTGGTCAACTTACAAGTAACAAATTATATATAGGGACTTCACATCTCTTGGTCTACCATTTTATTGTGTCCAAACTCACCCATACACTTACAAACATGACATTTGAGTTCCTCGACTTGTAAACACTATTTATGAACCTTAGGATCATATCAGAGAGGAAGATTGTTTGATCCGTAATCAAATCTTCTAAGAGATGATTTGATTGAGTTTAATTAATCGACTTTGTCTTTCTTAGGTCATGATATTATTTGTGATTGATTTAATTTGATTGATTTGGATTAGTTAGTATTCTTTGTAATAGGCAAAATTGTACAGGAAATTTCGGTAATTCTTTGTAATAGGCAAGATCTCTTCACAGACTATGAAAGGGAACGGACGGTCTGTTCATTTGTACCGAATTAATTAGAGAGAAAAATCAAGATACACAAATCACTCATCAAAAAGCCGAATCATTCTGGAAGAGAAGGTGTGATACGAGGTGCTGCTACATCTGGAACACATCCTTAGAACAATCTTTTGCTTAGAGTGTTTTCTTTTCATCCATTTTTTTTTTAGTTTACATAATCGAGTCATCTATCTTCTAACGTTGGATGAATCGAGTTATAAGTTGTAGATTTATTTTATATGGAGTTTTTCACTAGAGTTATATTTAAATAGTTTGTATTGTCAATACAAAGTTTTTCTAGTGGAAATTTTGACATATTTACAAGTAATTTGTAGATAAGTGTTTACACCTTGTATTTTTATTTATCTTTCAATTTATTTCGCTGTCGTATTATAGTAGATGTGATCACATCTTTAATCAAATCTTAGACCACATCGATATTTTTTATTGAAAACATTGAACATTCCTAGCTAAAAAAATTTCAAAATATATTTTGTGACTTGGACGTGATCACTTAACACCGATTTCTTAATGGAAGTTAGTTAATTAAGTCTGATATAAAAATGTAACATTAGATCCTACTGTATCTTGCTATTTTTGTAAATCTAGGACCATTAAGTATTAAATGATGCAAATAATGGACTTAAAATGCAGTTCGCACTTTCTTTTAACTCCCAAAAAATTATTGACCCTTTCACACCCTTGGTGAACTGATATGTTGAAGGAGAAAACCCTGAAGCTAGGATCAATATTTTTGATGATTATCGTTGACAAACCATGTTGCTTGCTTTTCCTTACGAAAGTATGAATGTTTCTTGCTTGCTACTTCTTCTTGTTTAGTAACATCGATCTAAAAACCAAGCACACTCCTAGTCTCTTCTCATTCTAAAGATTGTCTTAATGCTCAACCATTTAGCCTATCCTCATGTGGATACACGCCTGGGGGCCCAGAGAGAGAGAGAGAGAGAGAAGGGGAGGGGTTTGTAATATGATGCAAGAAATCATACAAATCCTGCAGGAGCTATAGGAATCTGATAAAATTAAGTAGAGGTTTCGAAAGACATTTCCTTCAATATCTATGTGGTAGTTGATAGTTGTGAACCGGGTACTTTAGTTAGTCGTGGTTGGTGATTTCTTTTCAAAGGTTGGAGGAGTACATATTGTACCTGATCAAGGTGCACCATAGATAGATGGACCAGAAACAATTCCAAAGAGCGGCCATGAAGAATCTCGTGAGACTTTGTGTGGTACTAGTTGTACTAAAAGCTTCTCTTTCATCCAGATCGATGATCGTTGATCAGCAGCTTTGAGTTCAAGAAAGTCCTCCATGTTAATCCTTCAAATCATTGGTGTTAAGAAAGTTCAAACAAGAGAAGAAAGAAATAAGAAGTAACATGATCAAAGCCAGCTGAACTAACTGTGTTACGAATATGCTCAGAGTGAAACAAAACCTAATTTTGAGTTTTTGATGCTATGCAACGACCAATCACAAAGTAGTGCAATTTATTTACTTAATATCTTCTGTTTTAGTTCCACTGGTAATATAGGGATACGACTTGAATAGCAAAAAGATGCAATTAATAATCCGAAGTCCAAAAGAGGACTTCTTACAAACAATCTAAACCCTTTCAAGCCATATTTTACATTCTCATTTCTGGCTCACATTTTGCTCCTAAGCCTTCCATATGAGATGTGATTTATTACTAATTTTTTCCCCTTAATTCTTTGGATAGCTCCAAAGGTTGTGATCATCCATATATTCTGCAGCAGTTTCATCGCTTGCAAAATTGAGAGGCGGAGGGCTAAGCAGCATCCCCTCAGCCATATTCACAAGAACATTAGGCATATCAAATATCAAATCCTCATCAACAAACTCATTCTCCATTGCACCTTGTGGCTCCGATATAGTAGTAGTAGTAGTAGTAGTAGTAGAGCTAGTTCCCACCCTCCCAACTCTACCACCAACAAAAGCATCCACCGCTGCCCCAGCAGCGGCTGCTGCACTAGCAGCAGCTGCCTGGATATCACGTGGTGCGGTGGATGCTGGCACTGGCAACGAAGAAGCAGAGTTGGGGAAATTAAGCTCAGCATCCCGACCTTTCAGAGCAAGTGCAGCCACATCATAAGCCACCGCCGCCATTTCAGGCGTTGAAAAGGTGCCGAGCCAAATCCGGTTAGGCGATCTCGGCTCACGGATTTCAGAAACCCATTTTCCACTTCGGCTCCTACGCCTAACTCCTCGATAGGAAGGGTGTCTGCCTGAAACTAGAGAGGAGGTTGATAGAGGGAGAGACACATTGCTGTCATTGCTAGGATTGCCAGAATAGGACATTAGAGTGTATTAATTTACGTATTCCATTCAAGTTTATCGAATCACAGAAGGTTGGAAAGAAGAGGTACTTGGAGTTAGGGAATGGAGATGCCATTTATGGAGGATGAGTTTTTAGGGTTTTAGCTCTAGTTATGAGTGTACTGATCAGCTTGAGAGTGATCAAAAGTGCAAACCAGTTGTGGATGAAGTGCAGTTTCTGAGGTTTTGAGGTGTAAGCCAGCTCTAGTAGTTGGAGATCTGGGTTGGAGGCCGTTTTGCAGCCAAAATTGGGATAAAGGGATGTCAGTTTATATTTTTACAGTGTAGTACTGGAGTAGTATTTTTGTGCGTCACTTAGAATTCTAAAAGGTGATTTGACTGCTGGGAAAAATGCACTTTACCACTACTAAACTTATACTGTATGATTTTCGAACAAGTCCCGACATGTCCAAGTAGGATGTGTCTCTAACAGCCCAGTGTTTATTGGGGCTTAATTTGCTTCATTTAATTTTTTATTCTACTTTTTGTCTTCATTCACTACTGTTTATCAATTCTTTTTTTTTTTTAATTAATTTTGTGGTGATTTGTACATTCTGAACTAGAAGCCGGACATGACGGTTGAAGTACAACTTCTATTTTATTTTATTACTTTGGGTTGGGTAGAAGCATACTTCGATCTATTTCACTTCAACTCTTATGGTCAAGTTGAGATTCTTGATTATAACTACTACTATAAGATAAGATATACTCTTCTTTCCAATTATTTAAGACTCAACTATTTTATTTTTAAAAATCTATTTATAATTTTTATACCCTTTCAACTCCATTCTCTAAATGAGATTTAAACATCTTTGATGTACATTGATATATTTTTGAAATTATGATCAACTCTAAGTATATATATTAATATACTCTTTTATCAACAAATATATATATATATATATATATATATATATATATATATAGTCACACATTTTGTTTTGGTATGTCACAAAAAAGTAGTCATGTTTCTAAAAAAATATATATTTATAGTGTATTTTTAAAAATGTACAAATAAGCAAAGCTACAATCTTATAAAATTTGATTTGTCAAATGAAACTATTTTTTCGAGACAAATAGTATCCCTTAATAATTATATTTTTTAAATGTGATATATTCGTTAAAGTGGGGTTTGTATACTACATCAAATATAGCTTCATACAAGTAAAATTTTAATTTTTAAAACTAAATAAAACATAATAATCTTGACCTACAAAAAGTCAAATAACCACCCCCTTAAACCTAAAAATGGAAGTATGTGTTTGCATAGTGATTTTGTAACTTAATTTTGATCGATTTTGGAGTTTTTTTTTGTAATGATTAAAGAAAAAGTAAGAGAGAGATAGAGATAGAGTTAAAGGTTGTCGATTTAAGGGAGAGAAAGTACAAAACTACAAAACTAAATTAATAAATTGCCAAAGAAAATGAAGCCAAAGAATATAGGTACATGAATGTTTTTATTTATTTATATTTTAGAAAAATCCGTTACATAAAATTGACTTAATGGATCGCGGCTTGACCTAACTTCTTTTATTACTGTCCTATTTGATTCACGTTTAAAAGGTTTAATAATTAAGGGATTTATAAGTATTCCTACGTTCCATTTAAATAATTCACGTTTGAAAAGTCTAATAATTAAGAAATATATAAATAGTATTAGAGTTGGTCATAATTATAAAAATGTTTGAACATAGTCAAGATGTTTAATGTGTTTATGGAGATTGTGAGCATAATTTTTGAAAGTAAATTATTTAAGTAAAACATCCCAAAAGAATAGTTGACCCTTTGCCTGGAACGGAAGGAGTATTAGAGTTTGTAAATATAATAGAATTTTTTTTAGTATAATTAACTTGTTAAAATCAAATGTTGGTAAGTAGGAGATCATTTTTCACTTTAATGTATCATTATACTTTTTAAAAATAAACTCCTGAAATAAAGCATTACTCCCTCCGTCCTTTAATTATTGTCTTGTTTGATCCGGTACACGGATTAGGAAAAAATAATTGACTTGATTATTAATATTGGTATAATGTATAATTTTCTTTAATGCCCATGTGTATGTGGTCCATAATTAAAGTAGGAAAAAAAATAAGGGTAAAATAGGAAAAGTATTGTCCTAAAAAGAAAAATTTTCAAACAAGATAATTATTCTGTAACAGAAAAAAAGAAAATAAAAACAATAATTTAGGTACGGCGAAAGTGCAAAATATAGCCAGTGAATTATTTGCGTAGATACCAAGGGGACATAAACGCATTATGAGTGGGCAAAATGGATTGAGGAATCATGATGGACCCCAGCAGATGGAATAGTCAATAGTATGGAGATCTTTGAGGAACCCACATACATCTATGTAAATGTAATGGGGTAAAAGAGCTGCTGATAGAGAGACTAGCCAGTGGCTAGCTACTTTATAACTCTGACAGCTTCCATGCACGAATGGACGAACCTGGCCCCGTGTAGCAAGCCGTGTTGCCTCTACCGTGTGCGGCATCGCCCGTAATTCCTAAAGTCTTGCGCACGGCATTCCCAACAACCACACATTCGTTTCCTCGACAACCCCAGAGGCCAGAAGGAACACTTTGTTGCAGGATTGACAAAAATCAACTAATCTTAAATTTTCTTTACTTTTTAGTTTTTATTTTTGCAAATGTGGAAGGTTTGAAAATCAATCCTGTCCATGGATAATGCATTAATTTCCCCAAGTTATTATTGGGACTGTTGATATATATTGTTGAGCCCCTCTCTAATAGTTTAAACTTTTAGATGAGTTGATAACTTAACATGGTATTAGAGCTTTGCTCCTGGCAAGGTTTGTGGCTCAAATCTTCCCGCTTGCGTTTTTGTTGCCTTTGGTGAGGCTAGTTTGTTAATATTCTCCACGTGTGACCCTTGATGTCTTCATGTATGGACGGGTCACACGTGTGGGGGGAGTATTGGGACTGTTGATATATATTGTTGAGTCCCTCTCTAACAGTTTAAGCTTTTAAACGAGTTGATAACTTAACAGTAGGTTGGATTTTGCTTTATGTTTCGGTCAATTTCTGCTGAGCGTAGGGCTGCAAATGAATGGACTGACCGTGTTCTGATTGATTGAGTGAGGTTCGGCTGTGCTCGTGCTCATGGTCCCATTGTTTGTCAAGGGGTTCAGCTTAGGTGTTTGTGCATGAATATGCAAATTATTGATGATTAAAATTCGAACCATTGTGATTAAAGAAGTTTAAGGCCTTTTTACCAAAACGAATTTGTGTATTAATATATCTGATATATATATATATATATATATATATATATATGTTAAAAATAAAAATAATAAAACGAGTTGTTCACAAACATATTCACGAGCCTTACATTAATGTTTAAGCTGGGATCATTTAGCAAACAAGCCTAAAATTTTCACTCAATCTTGGTTCATTTCTAATTAAACCGTTTCTGAGTCGAGCCTTCAACGAGGCCAGCCTAAATTTGTTCATGAACGGCTTGATTCATTTGCAGATGGACATGGAGGAGCAAATTAGCCATTTTTCATTTTTATCACTTGTCAAGTTGTTGTTTCTTTTTCTCTGTCGTTTTTCCTAGTGTCATTACTCCTGCTCCAAAAGGCGGGTTTCATTAACGATGTTAAACTTCTTAATATATACTGTATATTTAGTTATTTCTAGTATTTCCTTTAATTTGTATTTATATCTTTTTTGTAAGACACACGAGGAAAAATATATATATATATATATATATATATATATATATATATATATTGGAAATATAGTGCAAAGCTTATAGGTTCCAATTTATGAAATCACAGAGTCCGTTTGGTGTAGCGTTTTCAAAACGCAGTGTTTTGAAAACGCAGCGTTTGTAAGAGCCCGTTTGGTGTAGCGTTTTGAAAACGCAGTGTTTCTAAAACACAGATTATTTCAAACGCGGCTTTTTTCTTTATAAATGCGTTTGGAATATTATGTAAAAACGCAGCTTTTTATTCCCTACTGCGTTTTAAAATCTGCGTTTTGGGAAAAAACTAGGAATTCCAGCGTTTTCATCGCAGCATTGAAACGCTAAGTTAGGGAATAAGCTGCGTTTTAACCCTCCATTTTGGCCAAAACGCTCGAACAAACGGGCTCTAAAATGCAGATTATTTAAAAAGCGACTTTTTTTTTTTATAAATGCGTTTGGGATATTATGTCAAAACACAGCTTTTTATTCCCTACTGCGTTTTGGGAATGTTGGATGTGATGGCTCGATGTCCTGGCAAGAGGCCGGCGCCCTCCAGACTATTCGGGTTTTTGGATGGTATGCGGCCGCATAAGGCGACCGCGTGGCACACTGGAATGTATGTGGCCGCATAAGGCGTCCGCACAGGTATTCTGGAAACCATGCGGTCGCATAGTGCGTCCACATGGAAATCTTGTAAATCGCATGCGGCCGCATAGTGCGACCGCATAGCGGCGGTTTTAGGGTTTTCTATTTTGTTGTATAAATAGTTGTATACCTAGAACGTTTAAAGGAAAAGCCTCTAATAAAATTTCGATAAGTCTGTTGACCCCAATCTCTCTCTCTTTCGATTCTCAACTGCTTTTGAGTGTTGTTTTGTCAATTGCTTCCGCTGCATTGCACAACAGGGAAAAAGCTAGAAATTTCAGCATTTTAAAATGCAACTGCGTTTTGAAAATGTATCTTTTTCTACAACAGCATTGAAACGCTAAGTTAAGGAATAAGCTGTTTTAACCCTGCATTTTGATCAAAACGCACGATCAAACAAGCTATTAGTGGACAAATTAAATTGGAAAGTTTAGCTACTTTTTGGGAATGGAATTGGAACTTTTCCTCCTTTGTGAGAATTCCGTTGGAAATAAAAACCCCACACCATTTCAATAAGACAACGAGTTTCCCAAACTTAAAGAACAGGAGATGTATTTGAACTCTCATAATGGACTCTACGCAATCAAAAGAAAACATAGTTGTTACGATCGTTTATTAGGAAAACAAAAGAAGATAATTTGATATAAATATTTAATAGATATGAAGGCTAAGTTACGAATTGAGATACTGAGATAGATAGTATTGAGAACCCAACTCAGCCCTTGGATCTCAAATTGCTAGCATATTTGAAATCCGAATAACAGGTCAATTGTCGTTAGTTGGTTGGGTTGGTTTGGTTTACCATCAAAACATCACAAACTAAAGAGTCAAAAAGGCAGTATTCACGTATAGTAATATGTGCATCTAAAATGTTCATCAAAATTATACTTGTAATCTTTTGGTTAGTCTAAGACTTTTAAGTGGAAGAACCAACATATCATTTAATCAATCAGAAGATGTCAATTATAATTTTGGTACATATTTGGTTTACACTTTATTTACACAAACTCATTCACGTATCAATAGAATAATTGGCAAAAGTTCTCAAACAACAATTGATGGTTAGTCAAACAAGCATTTTAACTTGAGGCTAATTAACTTAGAGTCAACTGAACCCACCAAATCCAAATAACACACAATTTGTAGCATCAGAACATATTTAAACAACCTAAGCAGGCAAAATATTCTACGCACGAGAATTTCATCAAAATATGGTAATCTCGTAACCTAGAGGGCTGCTCAATCCACAAGCAACACGCAGGAATATGAATATCCAAGTGATCCGATTAAAACTCAATTAATTAATTTTAATATATATATATATATATATATATATTAACCTCTGTCCTATATTAATTTTCATTTTAAGAATTTGTACACAGATTAAATAAACTTATAAAAAAACTTATCTACCCTTATTAAAATTTAATTATTGTAGTTATTGTTTTTCTCTTTCCTTTTAACTCATCCTACTTTCTCTCAAAAATTGTGTGTTTTAACAATTCACTTTGATGAGTCTCCTTATATTCTTTCTGTCGAAATCCAAAATCAAACAAAGAACAAGAAAATTTGAATGTGTTGTGGGTATTTGAGAAGATTTTTGAGTTTTTTTTAAGGAAAAAAACTGTTCATACTTCCTATGTATAAATGGTTGAATACAAATATTTTCTCATTCCTAATATCACTTTATACAACATTTAATTTGACAGTAGTAAATAAGAGTAGTTTTGAAAGAATAATTATTTTGGAAAAAAATATTAAAATAATAATTATTTTGGGACAAAGGTAGTAGCAATTAAAATTTTGTTTGATGAGCTTTCGAATTCTTTTAGACCAGTTGACTAAGCATAATTATTTAGAAATTTTCCTATCCCTTACACAGTCCAAGCATAAAACTGAAACTTAAATAGTTGAGCAAGTCCTTCCAACTCGATTGCATTTAGTCTGGGCCTCAGTCTCTTTTGGGTTGAATTCTGAATTGCTGGAGCTTATTGGACTTTGGGTTCAGTTCAGTCTGTCTTAATTAACTGGATTGTGACACTTTGAATTGTCTTGAAATTTGAACATAAACCCAATCTGAAATTTGTAAATAAACCCAACCCGAAATTTGTACAAGTCTATAGGACACTCATATAAGTGCACTTTATTCATCTTCTTTTATTCAACTTAAAATATTTCTTCATAATAATATCTGGAAATGTTTTATGAGTTTATCTACTAAATAGTCACTCTATTATATATTTTTGGTCTCTTACAAAGTGTCCTTATATCACATTGAGTTTGAGATTAATCATTACTCGTGATACTGATCATGAGCCTACTGCTAGTCCTAGGAATTTATTCCCGGTGAGAATTAAATACGGAATATTTCGCTAAATAATGAATCGCTTCACACGAATAGCCACTGAGTCAACCCTTTGAGATTTCCACTATCTTATATATATATATATATATATATATATATATATATATATATCATGAATATTTCAAAGTAGATTATCTTTTTAAAACAGAAAAAGTAGTATTCATCACAACCTAAACGAGAATTTTTCCAACCTCCTCCATTCGATAAAAAAAATTTACTATTTTATTTTTAAATGTTTCATGTTAATTGTTTACTTTTAAAAATTGTGCTTACAATTTTTAAAACCTTTCAATTTTACCGTACACATGTGATATACAAACTTTGGGCATGCTCAAGTTTGTTTGTATTTCTGTCCAACTCTACGGATACTCAATTTTCCTTAGTTATTAGACATTTCAAACGTGAATTTTTTTTATCGAAACAGAAGGAATACTTTTTTTTGCATTTAATAGCATTTTGAGATTTAATATTCCCTCTATCCCAAAAAATAGTCACATTTGATAAGTCAACCTTTTTAAGATCGTAGCTTAACTTGTTTGTATCTTTTCAAATTGCACTAAAAGTATTACTCACTTCTTTCAATTCCTAAATAAGCTGTCATGTTTTTCTTTTCGTCTATTCTACATTAACGAGCTACCAGTGAATTCTAAACTTTTCTTTAAAAACAATTTTACCGATTTGTTCATACTTTCCTTGTTACTCTAGTGATGGTATCTACTTGAACATGGATTATAAAGTAACACTCCCTTCGTTTCTAAATTATTGTTCTATTTGACTTTTTGAGTCAAACGAGATATTTTCAAATACAAATTTGTTATAGTATATTTTATTTATTTATCTCTGAATCATAAATTACATAATTCATAGTACTTTTCTTGCAATACGAATTATGTGTTTTATGATTTTGAAATATATATATATATATATGTCATTTTGTTTAACTCCAAAAAGTCAAACAGAACAATAATTTAAGAATGGAAAGAGCATAACATACTAATATTTATAATAGACTTGATTAATTTTTTTAATCTTGTGTTAGGTCAAACAAAATAATTATGTTTGCTAGGTTAAACAGAACAATTATTTAGAAATAGGGAATATTATCTTTAGAGACAAGGCTAGGCTATTCTCTTAAGACAAACAAACAAAGAGAACAATTTTTCAACGGACGGAATATTAGGATTCTAAATTACATATATGACGTACACTCAGTTACATTATACTCCCATAAAAGCAAAATCATTTTTAAGATGGGGAAAGATCACTGACACTCATTAAGAATTTGTTTTTAGAAACTTTGCTTTTCAATCGGGAATACTCGTTAGTATGTAGTACTGTACTAGTATATATTAAGAAGAGTTGTCGAGATATCAAATCTTTATCGGATGTAAGCAAATTAACCTAGCAAGGAGTAATTTATAAAGATGTTTGTAGATGCACCACTCATAAGCTTTAGCCGATATATCGAGCCTTTAGTTTGTTCATCGTGAAATAAGCTAGCTATTCAGAAGTACGAGTACTTGTGTTATGAAGTTATTTCGAACTAGTCATATATGGAGCAAAGTTGAGCGAACCTAAAATGATATATAGTAGTTAATAACCAATCTAAGCAAATATACTTTAAGTTGGGTTAATAATGAGGTTTAAAGCACTAAAGATTAATGGTACGATCGATGTCTAGATCGAATTAGAAATGACATGCCGCGGTTCGATTATTCAAAAAAAATTGATTCTTGGCAATCAAAAAGATTAGATATGACCTTTCCAAAACTACATAAAAAAATCAAAGCATATTTATAAACTTTCTAATGTCGAATGATTAAGCTTTTTTAAGGGTGACAACTCACTCCCAGTCACTCCATATAACGATAAGACAACTTTTAATTACAATCAACCATAAAGCAAACTAAAAGGACGCCTTGGCTTGGCTGGCCTCCGCCTACAAACTTCAATTCTTGATGTGTTGTTTTTCTTTTTCCGGCCGGCAATCAATTCCTTTTTTGACTTGGCTAACTCGATCACCCCACCTTTGAATACGATTGGCTTCTAAAGAAACTGAGTTTCTTACCAACTAGAACCATTATTTTCGATATCATTGTTTGTTCAAACCATAAAGCCACCCAACATATTTTTTCCTCGATCGATCGAGCTCTTTTTTGTTCGGTGATCGAGGTTGACTTGCTATGCCTATGGTAAGGCTAAGTAAATTAGGACTTAAATTTGATATTGAGTTTGATAATTTATTAGGACTCGACTCAAACTCAATTGATATATTGGTTTAATCTTTGAGTTTTTAATTGTAGTCCTTGAAAAGTGTTAATTTTCGATCAAGATACTTTAAAGAAATTTAAAATGTAAAAAATTATAAATTTTGGTTTCCACAAATTAAAAGAGACATCAAATAAGTTCGTAATTAGTTGGAAAGTGTAACATGTTCCTTTTCAAACACCAATAAGAATCTGAAAGATGACTTTCTTTTTCAGATTGAACCAATTTTTCATGCTATCATAGTTAAACAATCTGTTTCAGTAATACTATATGTAATTAAGGTCCTTACTTAAATAAACCATAACTATGCCTTAAAATAAGAGATACGCTTTGACTTTTAAAGTTAAATTAATTTAACAAGTTTCTAGTAGCACTCGTTCTTGGCCTTACTTCTAAGGCCGTAACATCATTAAAAATAAATGAAATTAATTTTATAAACTATGACAGCATATGTTACTAGCTTTACCTTAGATTATTGCGAAGAATTTTATTTTTTGAAACAGCAAAATAACTTCCTCATCATACATCTAAACAATTTTTTTGAATCAATAATACCCATAAACAAATGTGAGAATTCCAAATTCGATAGTAGTATGTAACAAACTGACAAATAAAACATTGGAAAAGATGTCGAAAATATCTATGCTGTCTCGCTCTCTTCAACTTGTTTGGGATGATTTTCAAATGTCCATCCAACCGTCCATCTTTCCAATCCAATGTATGGCCATACTAATCCCAATCCAATATAAGTGAATTGGACCCCACATTTCCTATTATATCAAGACAGCCCGTCAGTTCCCTCAAAACCCTACCCTAACAAGAACGTCAACCGACCTCTCCCCCCCGTCCATCTCAATTATTCGCACCTAACAAGTTCGATCAATTGATATATAGCCAAGAACATAACATTTTACTTCAAAAAGAATGGAATGGTTTTGGTGTAAAATTAATTATTTTGCATATTTCGTTGGTCTGAAAATATACATATTTTTCACAAAATTTATATTTATTTAATTTTTCAAAATATATATATATATATATATTTGCTCAGATAATTTATCTAAAAACTAATTTTTTTAATTGGTTGGAAAGACTTGATTGTAGCCGAACTTCAATTATATATATATATATATACATATATATATATATATATATATATATATATAGAGAGAGAGAGAGAGAGAGAGAGAGAGAGAGAGAGAGGAAGCGGCCGAATAAGGGCCATGCATGCATGCAGGGTGAGCAGAGGGAGGTAACACCTGATCAGCGTGAATTAAGGGACACTCGTGTGTAGCCTGTTAATTGTTTTCGGTGTCTTTTACGTGCATGGATGGAACGTTCTGCTATTTCTTTCGTCCCTTCTAAAACAAGCCATCAGTTTTTACTTCATTTCAGAACTCTCTCTCTCTCTCTCTCTGTCTCTCTCTCTTTCTCTCTCTCTCTCTCTCTGTGTCTATAATTTTTTCTGAAATGTACAGTGTTACTGACTTACTGAGTGGAGGCAGTGAGATTCTTCTCAGTATGGTAATTAAGTGAGGTTGGAGCTTTGTGGCAATACTACTTGCCACTTGCCCCATGACTTTTAAAGGCATCCTAGTGGTTTGTTTGGCAGTTTTTCCACTTCAATTTTTACCTTTTATTAGGTTGTAAAATTAAATATTGCCTAAAATCTTTGTACAAATTAAGCTTGTCATTTCTTGTTTCAATATATACTTTAGAGTAACATTACATTTACAAAATTATTACGAGATTTCCTTTATATCTAGCTTTAAAAAGTATTGTATTGCGGTTGGAAAATACAATACTTAAAACTGAATGTAAATAAAATTTTTAAACAAATTCTATGGATGTATAGTTTTCCTTTAATTTATAGATAACTACTATATACAAGATTTTTTGGCATAAAGTTTGTTCAATTATATGCACATCGATATTCTTAAAGAAAGAATATACTTATTTTAATTACAAGTAATTAGGGTGAAAAATCACATCTGAAATGAGAGAAGTAATCGAGCCTTCTCACATTAGCATTATAAACATTTCGTAATTGAGATGAAGTCACGCAATACCTTGAAGTTGATAAGTCGTCTTCTTCGGCTAAGCAGGTTTTGGAACCTCTTTTGACTAATAGTGACTACGAAATGCTTCTAAGCTGTGGACAGTGGCAGATCCAGAAATTTTTTCCAGTGGGGTCACAAATTTTACGTATTACATAAAAAACTTAGAAATTACAATTGTCCTCTACGCATTTTCATACTCTGAAAACGTTTAATTACATCATCATTTGTAATGCTCCTAAATAACTCTCTCTCAATAAAACATACAAGAAAGTCATTTAAAAATTGATCACATATTCAATTTCGTAAATCCGTCTTAACAATATTCATTGCAGAGAATCATCTTTCCCCGCTTGTTGTTGCTACCGGCAAAATCAATGTCAACTTCAAAAGTCGATACACCAACGACTACGATAAATATTTTTTTGTTTCCACTAGCAATGTAGATAGATCACCAAGCCCCTTCAATTGACTGAATCTGTCATCTATCATTTACTCGCACATCCATAATATATGTCTCTAGTTGATTCTTAAGAGTCATACATTCATATATAGAGAAGTCATGAGGATAAAATTGAGTCATTCTTATCAACGCTACTACATTAAAATCACCAAAATCATTACTTGGATTCAAACTAGCAACACAAAGAAACAACTCAGAATTAACCTTATTGAACCGATCATTAATCTTGAAAAGCTACTTATCCATAATGGCATAAAAACATTCCACACGATAATGAAATTCGTTAGTAATGTTTGTTTTACGCCAATGATTGCAAGGATCAACATATTTACCATTATATCCAGACAATCTATCTTATTCTTATTGCAAAATGCAGCAATCTCTTCTAGAAGAGATTCCCATCCATTATCTCTTATCGTTTGCAATCGCATCCTAGTTACTTTAACAAGTGACATAGCATTCAAAATATCTTGATCTTTCCTTTGCAAAGCTAATGACAACTCATGTGTGAACCCTAATATAAGCAGCATTAATTGCAGATTAAAGACAAAATCAAATGATTGCAAATATCTCAATAAACCATGTGCTTGAGCTTTTTTCAATGAATCAAAAACATCACATGAAACCATTTCAAGAACTTCACGAATAGAAGAAAACAAAGTAACCAAGTTCAACAATGATTTATGATGAGACTCCAACGTGTATCTGCAGCCTTATGAAGACTTAACTCTTGATTTAATCATTTCCCTGTCTCAATTAAACCACTCTTGATTCCTTCTACCACTTTTTCTATTTGTTTTTGTCGAATTATATATTTACGCTTACAAGAGGCTTCAACAACATTCATTAAGGTGAAAATCATACTAAAAAATTCTGCAATATTTACATGTTTTCTAGCCACTACTACAAGAGCTAATTAAAGTTGATGGGCAAAACAATGAACATAATATGCAGACGAATTTTCATTCATAATCAAATTCTTCAACCCACTAAATTCACCATTCATATTACTTGCCCCATCATAGCCTTGACTCCAAATTTTCATCAAACTCAAACCATTATCAGAAAACAGATTATCAATAGCAGACTTTAAAGACAAAGTAGAAGTCTCCATCACATGGACAACACAAATAAACCTCCTTTTCACATTCCCACGGGAGTCAACAAATTGCAAAACCTGCCAGAAACATCACTATACTCATCCACCATCAATGAAAAAAAATCATCGTTAAGCTCTTCAATTATCTTTTGTATTATCTTTACTGCAAAATAATTAACAATATCCATTTGAATGCAGGGAGCAACCATTAGACAATTTTTGTGTGGAGCATTTTTATAAAGACCGTAAACATTCTCTTCATGCTTAATCAATTCAAGAAAGTTCCTCTATTTAAAGAACCTTCGACTCATCATGACCACGAAAAGCCAACCCTTGGTACAACAAATATCTACAAGACTCATCAATTGAAGCACATAATCGAATTCGATATTCATTTTTCTCAATGTCGATTGTCTTTGAAGAGCAAGCAATGCATTGTTCTTGTCTCATTAGATCCTCACACTTCTTTAATGACAAATTATGAGCACTATTAACCGCACCAACTTGGGAATCCAACCTATCTTTTTTATTCCAAGCAGAAAAACCTTCATTTATAAATGCCGCACCACCACCTGAATTGTTGACTTGATCTTTAAACAAATAACAATATAAGCAATATAAGCAATATGTTTTATCTTCTTCCATGCTATATTCTAACCAATTAGCATACCGATCAAACCAATCTGGATTAAAACGACGCATTTTAGTTCCCATCATTTTTAGGAAATCATGGCCACGGGTTGAAAGGGCCCCTTTAGATAAGCCCTCTAATTTCATCAACTTCATTTGGGTGAAATTCATATATCTTTTCCTTTCGAGAATCGAAGGAAGGCTATTCAAATCAACAAAATCTTTCTTAGCTGAAGTTATGGAAGCCGAGATTGAATACTAGCAGATGCACCACTAAAAATACCCCCTAAACCAATTCCAATTTCTGACAATTTTCGTTTAAAAAATCTCTCCACGTTCCCCCAAAATTCAAAACATTAATCCTGTTGAAGAGACCAAAAGCCTTGAATTAACATTAATTTATCAAATTAGTTTGTTTCTACAAAAAATCACACACAAATCCAAGTAAAGTAATAATAACTCAATGCTCAAACTAAACAAATCCACAAATTCATCTTCAATTTTCAAACGCATATCAGCAGCAAAGTAGCAAACTCCAATAGATCAAACATGCATCACCAAACAAAAACCCTAATTTTAACCCCAAATAAAAAGCCCTAATTTTAACCCCAAATAAAAAGCCATAATTTTAACCCCAAATAAAAATCCCTAATTTTAACCACAAATAAAAAGCCAAATAAAGAGGGAAGAGATCAAGAGTATGAGTGTGTTACGAAATCTTAGATTTTTAGTGAAGCCGTGGAGCCGTGGCGTGTGGAGTCGGAGTGCCGTTTGCCGGAGGAACGAGGAACCGAGGAACTTCTTACTCTGCCTCTGCCGATTGCTGTTACTAAACTGAAGTCTTCCTTGAATCCTTCTTGAGTTGTTTAATTGCTTTGTTGTGGCTGTTGCTTTCGCCATTCGTTTCTTGCTTTCTTCTTTTTGCTGCCTTTTTTTTTTTTTTTTTGCTACTTGTGTACGTGTAGGCGTTCCTAGGTCCAGTGAAGAGAAAATTCAATGGGGTCACCACAGTAAAACGACGTCGTTTTACATGGGGGGGGGAATCTCTTCAGTGGGGTCACTTGCCCCCCAACCTCAAAGAGTGCATCCGCCTCTGGCTATAGAGTCTATTAATTTGTGAAGATTAAATAGATAAAACTATAAATTCAGAGATGAGAAGAAGAAAAATTATGATGTCCTCATATTCATTATCAACCATTACAAAGCTTAATGCCGAGGTAGAGCTAATACAACTTAACTTTGTTAAAGCTAATAATTATATGGTGTCTGACAAACTAATAACATCACAAACTTATACAAGTAAACAACTAATACGCACCTCGCCAAGGATTAATTGAAAAGCCACAATTTTGCCACAGGGAACGAAAGTTAACATCTAGGAATTAGTGATACATCGACCTATTGACCTATTGAAATTAGTATTAACACGAACCTTGGCATTTACATCAGTAACTTAATAAGTTGAAGGGTTTGAACATCACATGAAATTCCTGATAAGTTCAAAAAGTTCGCGAAGAACCAAAGGAGAATTGTTATCTGACGTAGATACAAATTATTCTCAAAGTTTTATAATGTTTACAAAGCATAATGATGAACTCAAATAAGTGTTATATTTTTTATTGATTTTGTGCTTTAATTTTGAGCAAATATTACACTTTTGGTAATGTTTTGTGTGGTTGAAGGTTGTAGGTTCATGAGAGACTTATGCAAGAAAAGTTAAAAATAATGCTGGCTTGAAGGCATAATTATGATACAGAGATTGCGTGTGGGCATGTACATGCTAGCTAAGTTGTGCTTAAGTGAACAAAGCTATGTCGCGTGGGCACGTGCTATTGGGATTACTAGCAAGGCTTAATTTCAAGACTCAAGGTCATTTCAGACTTTAGTTATTTTAGGAAAATTAGAGAATTGTTCATGTCGCTAAAGTAACTATTTTCTTTTATTATTTTATTCCTCTTGTAAAAGCATTAAGAGTCAGTTTTTATGAGTGATGTGGCAGTTTTATTCTGGAAAAAATTGCTAAGGAGTAAGGCTCTTAGTGCGAAACGTGGACTCTCATTTGGTGGAGAGAGTTAGTAAAAGCGGGGAGGGCTAGGAACAGACACACACAAACACAAAAACACACGCATAGGAAGAAGAGGAGAAAAAGTCTGAAGCAGCTCCTTGTGAAGAGAATCAAGAACAATTTGTACTTTCATTGGTATTTGTAAGTTGAACCCGAATATGTATAGCGGCTAATTTCTCTTATACAGTCAATGAATAATTAATTCTCAACATTTTACTATTGTGAGATCTAAGTGGTGTACGTAATTCATGTTCAATTACAAATATTTGTTCGTTCTCTGTTTTGCACGTTGTATGAGTGTTGTGTTTAATTGACGTTTAGGGCCAGAATTTTAATTAACATAGTAGTCTATTGTTAGTTAGAGTCGCTGATCCGTAATTGTTTTCGAATTTTAACGTAGGAGCAAGTAACACATTTTTTAGGCATTACAAATATAATCGAACCATGTTGCAGGAGCAAATAATCTTAATTAAATGATACTGCTTCAGTATGCACTATTTAGAATCGGGTCTCTCTTTTCTTAATGCAATTGGAATTACTAAATCTTACGAGCATCTCAGGAGTTGTATTCAGATTAGGTGGTAGTTAACGAGCTTCTCTTAATTATCGATACTGTATGGAGAGATTGGTTGTTAAGCGTTCGTCGACAACTATAACCGATTTATTTATAGCTAAGCAAGACAATTTTGCATCGATGATCGGTAGTGAAATGTGAGATGATGATTGGTTCATTGACTGGAATTTTCGTTTATTGAAATCAAACCTAATTTCAGCGTTGTTTACATTTATAAGTCTTTTAATTTTAGCTATTAATTAATTCATTGTAGGTAATTAGTTTAGATAAAAACCTCAAATTGTTTTGTAAAAATCCTTAAAGAAGTAAGTACAACGTTACCTACGGATACAATCCCAACTTACCCTATACTCGTTTATTGGGAAGTAGGAAATTAACTTTGACGGTTTAACAACCATCACATAAAGAGACCTTATATAGGCTGAATATAACCTAAGTAAATCCTAAAAAGGATAAGAAACGGATCCCAAAGAAATAGGAAAAATACACCAAGTTTTAGGTAAAAATTCGTCACTTTACAAAACTAGCCGAGACGTAGCGCCTTCGCACTGCTACGATAGCACCTTAACGTTGTGTCCGTGCTTAGGCCATAGCCTTAGTGCCATGTTCTCTGCAATTGGTGCCTTAGCGATAATTCCTAGCATTGGGATGCATGTTTAATTTTCACTACTAGAAAAACGTATTTTAGCGACGAAAATTCATATTAGCGACGAAACTCCGTCGAAAGAAAAGGGTCACTGATTAGGGACGGGGGCATTTTCGTCAAAAATTAGTGACGGAAATTAGAAACAAAATTTTTCGTGACTAATTGAAACGGAAAATTCCTTGTCTAATTTTCGTCCCTAATTAGCGACAGAAATTAGACACAGAATTTTTCGTTTCAATTAGTCACGAAAAATTCCGTCTTTAATTTTTGTTTCTAATTAGTGACGGAACTAGGGTTAGCAATTAGCAACGGAAATTTTTGTCGATAAAATAAAAAAAATTTAAATAAAATTATTTTTATTTTTTTTTGTACCTGATTGAAACAAATAACATACAACAAATTGATATAAATAAAAACATGTATAAAATTAAAATATACCACAAATATCTACAAATTAGTTACAAAATTACCACAAATTAATTACAAAATTATTACATAAATTAAAATTGTTATATTCAAACTAATCGTCAGGAAATAAATTTCGGGAACGGGAATGATCGGGAAATGGGTAACTCTGAATAAATCAGTCTAGGGTGACCTGTATTTGGGACAAGGATTATCGAGTGTCAACGAGCTCGTTGTGGGTTTGAGCGAGATCGGTCTCCAACCTCAAAATGACGTGTTGCTAGTCAACGTTCGGTTGGGCCTATGTTCGTGCTGTCGATCCAAAAGCACGTGAAGTGATGATTTGGCACATACGAGGATCCCCCGTGCACGCCCATCCTGTAGGCCCTATCTCCCCTCTTCACCCGTCCTGTGGAGGTTATCTACTCCCAAATGGTTGGCTCCACTCATTCCCATTAGGATCGGTCCTTTCCAACCGAACCTTAACCAACTTCGTCCTGATAGTGCTCCCGTACTCAACCTGTCATAAAAAAAAAAGAAAAATATATATTAAAATATTGTTATATCAATTTAATAGTAAACAATAATTTTAATACATACATACGCAGCCTCTTCCCGGAAATCAATCCACTGACCGGATCCATCTTATCTGGTGTGCGTACTCACAAACACATTAGGGAATCGCACATGAGAACCATGTATAAGCACCTACAATCAGTACATATTACTATTAGTTTTTTATATTTCTAAGAAATAAGAAATAAAATAGATTTGTTGAATCTAAGTGTTTAATTAAACATATATAGATTCTAAGTGCACACTTAACCCCCCTTATCTTTCTTACCGCAAATCTAATTATACTTTGAATTAAATTATTATTATGGATTTCATAGCATCAACATGGCTTCTCAACTACTTTTAACATATATAAAATAATAAATTTAATAAATATTAAAAATATACACTAACACCCCCTATAGATTTTAAGTGTTTACATTTAACCCCTCTTATCTTTCTGAACTCAAATCTAATTATGCTTTGAATTAAACTACTACCATGGATTTTATAGCATCAATATGGCTTCCCAACTACTTTTAACATATATAGAACAATAAATTAAAGAAACATTGAAAATATACACTAACACCGCCTATAAATTCTAAGTGTTTACACTTAACCCCTTATCTTTCTTAACCCAAATCTAATTATACATTGAACTAAACTACTACCATGAATTTTGTAGCATCAACATGGCTTCCCAACTACTTTTAACACATATAGAATAATAAATTAAATAAACTTTAAAAATATACACTAATACACATATAGATTCTAAGTGTTTACACTTAACCCCCTTATCTTTCTTAACCCAAATCTAATTATACTTTAAATTAAACTACTACTATGGATTTCATAGCATCAACATGGCTTTCCAACTACTTTTAACATATATAGAACAATAAATTGAATAAACATTGAAAATATACACTGCTTTCATAATACGATTATATGCGGACTAACTAATATTGCAATCAGCCTTAATGTTTAAGATCTCAGCAACAACCTCCAACACCGTCTTTTCTGAACCAGGATAAAGCTTCTCATTTGCAGAGTCCATAGCAGCAATAAACTTCTTGGCTGCAGGATTTGGTTCCTGTCGAATGTTCTCCGACCAGAAAAATTCAAGACTAGCTGCATCCCTAACCATATCTTTCATACCCTACAGTGGTTTTTCGTCAACATTCATATGATTAGGTTCATCTATTGCTCCAGTTTCGACTAGAAGATCACGATTCCTTTGCCCTCCACTAGAGCCGACGTTTTTCTGTGCTACGGTTATCTCGCCTGAGCAATTCATCGTCTGTACCCGGGTAGAAATTCGCTCTTCAGAAGGTGTTTCTCGGTAACTACTACATGCAGGAACTTCTTATTATGACATTTAACACACGAACACCGGATTTTGTCATCACTCATTTGTCGGGGTTGGGATGTAGAAACTCAGTAAAAGTCTTCAAACCTCTTATGACCTCATCCGTAATACCCTCTCGGTTTGGCAACCTCCAATTATTCATCCAACCACGATAAAAGTCAGGAAAAGTAGTTTACTGATTAGCTTGTTTCGATACTCTTCTTAGCCTTTGGTAAACCTTATGAAATTATACAAATACATCAAAATGAGGCTATAAGGCCACAACTGCTCTACATGAACCTTGGTGATAGTCTTGTAGGCCACCCCTTCCAATTTGATAAGACGGAAATGCCACATAAGCAGGAGATCCAAATAGATCGACTGGTGAAGGCTTTCATAGAAGTCTTAAAGCGGCCTTTTTGAATAGTTTTAGAATATAAACCTACCCGGATCGTCAATAGACAGCACTCCTGCATTTACAACTATACATTAAACGGATAATCCCAATTTTATATCCTAACCGGCTACATCCAACCCATCTGTCGGTGAAACATCAAAGACGGATTATATATAACATACATGAACGATGTTTCAATGGAATTGGCAAGTCATTTGATATCGAGTCAGGATTTTATCCCATACAAAAACCTACGATTGTATGTCTTGTAATCTCATTATTGTCTACATGTTTTGAATTCAATACCCGAGAAAATTTTGACAGTACCTCCCCATGGCTCTCCAAGTGCATGACCTAGACAGTTGGGTCATTACAACCCACATCTAGTATACACCCAGAAAACAATAGGAAATGTAACCAAAATATCTCAAATATCATATACATTGCCAATTATAGTAGACAACAATGTTTTACAAGTACACACACCGTGAGTTTCCAAACTGTCCAAACGGACAATTCATCAAGAATTTAAAGTACATGTTGACCGCAACACGAACAAAAAGTTCGTGTTGACCACAACACCTACTAAAGGTTCTCAAACGAGTTTCTAAGTTTATTTCCTAAAACCACATATAGAGGAGAGTGCAACATAGATAGAAATGCTTGACGTCAAGCATTTGAAAAGACTAATTGAATAAAGGGCCAAATCTAAACACAAATTGATTATTCCCCCTCTTTGGCCCCTTTTATTCAAGAACGACTCCCTCCACGACACCCAGTTAAAGTTTTAAATGTCTCAACATTTATAAAAAGTTGCTACTTTCTTATACTTTATCTCTGTTGAGACTGACTGAATTATAAGTTACAAATTATGTTTCAAACACTGACATATCTTCTATGTTTGAGGATAACTAGAAGGAACAATGATTTATACTTTTGTTACGGAGGAATTTAGTGTCATTGCTCATGAATTGTACTACTAAAACCCTTACTACACCTTAAGGAGGTAGAGATTCTGCTCCACATCGTAAAGATAGAATAAGGGTGTTAGGTGTTCAAAACGACCAACAAGATTAACTTCTTTGACAACAAAAGCAACTGTCATTTCTCTTTGTAATTATCAAACAAGAGATATGTCCGAGTCTAAATAAATAATTGTAGCTAATAATAAAAGGAATCTCAATAGAGAGAAAGTAGATAGTAGCAGCTTGAGAAATCTAAAACTTTGACGGAGGTTGTAGAGGAAATCGTTCTAGAAAAAAAAAAGGGTCAAGGAGTGGGAAGAGTCAATTTGTGTTTGGATCTGGCCTCTTAATTTCCCAAAGTTCCCCTAAGCTCGTTACACTGTGACGAAAAAGATTCCAACTTCAAGGTTGGGAAGATTTTACCAGTTTAAAAATAACAATTCCCATTTATTAGGAGTTAATCTTGCCCTCGTCACATTGTGACACGGGTAGATCAAGTGACACGAAACAAATCATCGGTGTTAGTGCTTAGAGTTAGTGTCTAGGTTTTATGGTTTAGGGTTTATGGTTAGAGTTAGGGATTAGGGTTAGAGTAATGGTTTAGGGATAGGCTTAGGTTTAAGTATTTATCTAGGTTTTAGGGTTTAGGTTTGATGGATTAGGGTTAATTATAGTTTAGGGTTATAATTAGGGTTTAGGGTTAGAGTTAGGGATATATGTTAGGGTTAGAGTTAGGGTTTTGGGTTATGGGTTAGGTTTAAGGGTTTATCTAGGTTTTAGGTTTTAGCATTAATTATAATTTAGGGTTTAGGCTTATAGTTAGGGTTTAGGGTTTAGGGTATAGGGTAAAAGGTAAAGTGTAAAGGGTTTAGAGTTAGAGTTAGGGTTTAGGTTTTATGGTTTAGGTTTTAGGGCTTAGGGCTTAGGGTTTTAGGGTTTAGGTTTAGAAAAAATTATTGGGTTTAGGATTAATTAGGGTTAGGGTTTAGATATGATTACAATTTGTTTAGGGTTTAGGATTTAAAGTTTAGGGTATACAATTTAAAGTTTAGGGTTTAGATAGGCTAACTCAACCAAACAATCTTGATCACTATGCAATTTCTGATCAATTTCATATGTAATTAAACTAACCTAGTAGTGTTAATTAGTCTTATTTATTCATAAGTGCAAGTCTTCGTTTCTAATTTTGTTCGCATACACACTTACTCGATTATTTTATTTTTTTATGATATCCTAAGACATCAAACATCTCTACCAAATAAATTGGATATAAATCTAATACATTAAGGCATTGATAACATAAAACTAGCATACAAGTTACAAAAATAACATAAATATCACAACTAAATATAACTAACATAAAAATAACATAAATATCTCAATTACTAAAGCCTTTAAAACATAAATAGCATGCAAATTACAAATGTCTAAAACGTTTACAAAGTTTTATAGAATAGCATACAAATCAAAATACAAATATAAAAAAAAGAGCATGCATAAAAATAACATAAACAAGTAATACAGTTTTTTTTTATATAAATTTACAAAATAGCAAAAAAATTAACTTAAAATAATAAAAATTAACATAATAGCATTCAAATTAATAAACTAACTTAAATTTAACAAATACAAGATCACAAAAATCAAATAAATACAAAAATGGGTAAAAATTACTTAATGGGAGAGAATGGGGGGCGGTGCGGCTCGGCGGCGATGATGGAATCTGTTGAGAGAGATAAAGTGTGTGACAGAGATTATAATTTTTTTTAAAAAAGGGTAAACCAGAGATACTTACAGGCGGTTTACAACTGTGGTGACGGAAGACAGGTGAGGGGCCGGTGACGGTAGTGGTGGTGGATAGTGTAATCTGAGAAAAGGGAGGGTGCGGGTAAGGGTGAGAGAGAGTAAACTGAGAGAGAGAGAGAGAGAGAGAGAGAGAGAGAGAGTAATTTGGGTGGGCAGCGGCGGTGGTGGGAGCTCGTTTCTTGGCCGGAGATAAAGAGGGAAAGAGAGAGAGAGAGAGTAATCGCCGGTGAGAGGGAGAGAGAGGGTAAGGGGCGGTATGGGTCTTTTTTTTTTGGGAAGAGGGTGGCCTGGGAATGGGAAAGGGAGTCTGGGGAAGGGGTAAAAAAGAGTTGACTAGGAGTAATCGAGGATAATTTGCGACGGAACCTCCGTCGCGAATTTCAAATGGTAACCGTTGTTTTTAGCGAAGAACATAAGGAATAGACTTCGAATATTACGAAAATTAGTGACGAAAACTATTCCGTCACTAATTTAAAAGCCACTACTTTAGCTATGGAAACCATCGCTATTTTTATGATTCAATTAGCGACGAAAATTTTCGTCTCTAATACTCATATTTCTAGTAGTGTTTTTGAATCGAATTTAAGCCACTTTAGTCTTCAAAAACACCAAAATAGCCTTGAATCAAGTTGAGATAGTTCCCTTGAGCCCGTAAATCATCCTCCACATGCATTAGGGTCCTCCATTGGCTCATGAACATTGTTCACCTCTCCTCGGATCTTCATTACATGACTCCACGTGCTCTAGGGTCCTCCATTGGCTCATAAACATGTTCACCTTCTCTCGAATCTTCTTTGCACGAGCTCTTGTCATCGGACTGGTTGATACTTGCATTGGATTCGGTCCATTGCTTCTTGGATCACATTAACAACACTCGTCACTCTCTTTTTATGAAGAAATTACACCTGACACCCTTAAATATGTACAACCAGGATAAGTTGAGAATTTTTGGCTTTTATAGCTTTAGCATGAGGTCATGTTGCTTATCTGTGTCTTGGTACATTACTTTAGAAGCTTTATCATCTTCCCTCAAGTTACAAGTGGGAAAAGATTCATCACATGTAACTTGGAGAGCAATCTTGAAAAGAAATAAATGATATTACTTTCATAAGGATTTATTGGCTGCTCTTGAGATCGAGCATGAGAGGTTGTGATGATGCCAATAAGTAACATATTTTTCACCATTTAACAATCTGGTTTAATATGTTTAATTAGTTCTTTCGTGGAATACATAATTAACAAGTATGTATAGGGCTGATTGATTGTCGCACTGAAGTAAAACTAAGAGAGTCAACATGTAGATCATTCAAAAAAGCAACAGTTCATTTTAACCATTTGACCTGAACAAAGATGAACCAAGGAGTATACATAAACTAGAAGAGAGTTTCTTGTGAGAGGACAAGCAGCCTAATTTGAATCACAATATACTGGAAAAGTAAGAGGGTTGTGAGATGAAAATGAAATACCCTGACCTGGAGTTCCTCTAAGATGCTTGACTAATTTGGAAGCTGGATACCAATGATCCTCACTAGAATTGGTCAAATAAAACTCAAAATGTGAAGAAAACAGGATATGCTAGGTGACTAGGTCTAGAGATGGTCAGATAAATAATTCTTCTTACTAGCCTTTTCTATGTAGATGGATTAGAAAGAGGACTTGTACTGTGGCCAATAAAGATGTTGTTCAATAAGAAATTTTAAGGGTTTCAATTGAGAAGACGTGTCACTTATAATGATATCCATAATCTAATTTCTTTGATGTAGACATATGCTAGTAGTAATTCTACCATTTTCCAATTCTAGGAGGCATTTCAATGATCCAAGATCCTTAATAGGAAATGTAGCAATATAATAGAGGTGCTCTAACGATCCAAATCGTCGATTTTGGTTTAAAACTTTCGGTTAATCAAACCGCTATTGTACAAATCGTAACCGGACCATATATGACCGATTCCAGTTCCGGTTTCTTATTTTTTAAATTTTTTTTAATTTTTCGTTTTATTTATTAAAAAAATTTATTATAAAGTGTACAAAAATGTGTTATATTTTTTTAAAATTTTTGCAAAAGTTATAAATTGTAAAAACTTTAGTTTTGAAAAATTACAAGTATAAATTTTTTTTTAAAAAGTTTTGTAATGATAACAAAAAATTGAGAACTCAAAAAAACTTACAATAAAAGTTAAGGAAGTGAAAAATAAAAAAATTTTAAAAAATAGGGAACTGGAGAAAAACTGTGAAAAATAAAAGTTTAGGAACTCAAAATTTTAAAATTAGCTACTTTGGCGGTTCAAACTGCGGGTTTGTAACCGAGATTGAACTGGCGGTTTGAAACCAGAGAAAAACCGGTGGGTCACGGTTTTTGATAAATAGAAACCGAAATCGAACTATGGAATCGGCAATTCCAGTTCGTCACATTTCCGATTTTGGCGGTTTTCAAGGCGGTTCGGTTCCGGTTCCGAACCGTTGGGGCACCTCTATGTAGCAAGAAGATGATGTTTAACTATATAGGTCAACAATACTTTTTTTTTTTTAAATGTTGGAAGGTACATAGACCTTACTTCGATCCTTATTATTATTATTTAATGTCTTAAAAGACTACAATTAAGACTATATAGTGTTTTTGATGTGACTAGAACAAATGGTGAGGCTTTGAACACCCGACCTCAAGTACTAGGGTACCTCTAGTGGAACTTGAACACTTGACCTCTATATTATGCCTTTGGTTTGGCTTGAACAACAATGATGCCTTTGGTAAGACTTGAACATCCGACCTCTTTGTTGAGAGTTGTTACGTACCAAGGTGTCTTTGAGACATAAACACCTGACCTTTCCGTTAGGAAAAGTGATCGGTACCAATTGAGTCAGTACTCTTTGGTATATAGGTCAATAATACTAGATCTCATAATCGATCAATAAGTCATCCACATAGACTAAGATAGCAATAAAAGTTTTTGAGGTCGAAAGAATCAACAGCAGGTGATTAATTACTTGTGGACTATTTGAACCCATACTTAACAAGAAAAAGAGATGGCTTGTCAAACCATTTTCGTGGAACATGTTTAGGGCCGTATAAGGACTAGAAAAGTTGCAAGGAAAAGGTCTTCGAGTCTATGAAAGGAGAATACACATGAACATGTCCAAGGGCAAGGCCGTGTATTCTTCTTCACGTAAATCTCCATGAAGAAAATAGAAAATCTAAAACCTAAAAACCAATCCGAAAGTTACCATGCGGAACAGACCTAGAAATTTTGGTTGTCATGATCAAACAACATTTGTGGTCGGTGGGGGGGGAGGGTTAAACTTAAAGAAAGAAGTACAGATGTATGGCCAGCCAAAAAACCAACAACAAGAGACGGGGATAAGTCATAAGAGAAGGAATTTTGAGAAGGGATCGAAAAGGACATGAAATTGCTGAAGCTGTGTCGAAAATGGAGAAAGGGGAAGGGGGGGGTGGGGGTATGTAACACAAGTACATTTTGTGTCAGTGATCTTCCTTTTTAATCACATGGACTGATAAACCTCCAATATGCAAATACACTTATTCAACATTGATAAAATTAAATACCAGGACAAGAAAATATCCTAAGTATTCAAATTTGTTTTGATTAAGAAACCCTGAACCCAAAATTAAGATACCATTTTACCATAACTGGGACAGAACGATCCACACTCCATAAAATCAAGTTTAAAATTAGAGAAACTATTATTTGTCAAAGTAAAAAAAAAAATCTCATGAGTTACAGCGTGTAACTGATGCTCATATCCGAATAACATAACTCGCTCGCTTGGAATCTAATTCTAACTCAAAAGCTTCGATCCTCATTCATTTTAGATAAGGTGCATAAACCTGAACATGCCCTTGTTAGTCCGAACCTGATTTAACTATATGAGATGATCCATCTTAGTATTCATTGGTGTTAGATAGAGTAGTCCGCGCTCAAAATCATATATTAGTTCCTATTTATGCCAGCAGATTAAGAACTTCAATACATATATATATATATATATATATATATATAGTGTAATTAATTAGTACTCCAACTGTTAAAACATGCATAATTCACTTAAGTCAAAACAATAAAGCTTCTAGTTTTATTGATTGAATACAAAAGCTACCTGGCTGTTCCTTGCCCTTTTATTGAAAGGTCAGTTTGATTCCAAGATAGGCAGCCCATCTTTCTGTCTGTCCCAAAGTGGCTTAGACAAATTAATGATCATGGAAAAAAATAAATAGTATTTAATTATTGTAGTTATGGTGTCTACCCCTCAACTCATTATTTAACTGATGTTGTACTGGCAGTGGTCAAATTGTAAAAAGCGTTTTCAGAAATATGTAAAAGTTAAAAAATTAAATCTGGTACAAATAAAAGAATTAAATTAATCATTACCATGAGTGTTTTACTTTAAAGAAACTACTTGTTATAAATAATACTCTCTATAGTTTTATTTTTCCTTTTGGTTTGTTTCAAAACTATACTTTCATTAAAAACAAGAAATATTTATCGTACAAATCTAAAGAGGTACAAACATGTAAAATTATAATTTTAAAAAATTTTACTTATTAAATGAAACTATTTTTTTGAAATGCGAGAGTATACAAATTTATTAATTTCTCTTGGTTCCAAAAATTAATGAGTATTAAATGCAATAAAGGAAAGATATTTTGAATATTAAATGCAATAAAGGAAAGATATTTTGAATATTAAATGCAATAAAGGACAGATATTTTGTCTTTATTTCTACATAAAGATGGTTTGTTAAGGTCCACTAAACTTTTGAACAATAAAAGGGTTATTGTAACGGTGCAAAAGTTATTTTTGTTTCTTCTCAAATAACTTGCGGTGCTAAATACATGATCTCTCCCGGCGAATTTATTATTTTTTTATTAAAAATTTATATTTATAAGTATTATTCCCTTTGTTCTTAAATTATTGTCTTTTTTTTTTTTTTTGTCCCAAAATAATTGTCTTGTTTGAAAATTTCCTTTTTAGAACATCACTTTTACTATTTTACCCTTACTATCTCTTCCTACTTTAATTATGGGCCACATACACATAGGCATTAAATGAAACAACACACTTTTTCAATACTATTCCAATATTAATAATCAAGTCAATTGAGTTTTCTTAATCTGTGTGTCGGGTCAACCCAGACAATAATTTAGGGACGGAAGGAGTATAATTGTAAAAATAAAAATTGAAAACTAAAAAATTAGACAAGGTCGCTACCCTTTCACAGCCATATTCTAAACACTCATCTAGACTAGGCGGCTATCATTATCCCCTCTCAATTTTTTTTTTTAACATTTTCAACCCCTAAAATTTACGATTTCATTAAAAGGTTAACGAATATGTTAAAATTTAACAGCAGATTGTAGAACCGCCAACCCTAGGCAGCCATCATTGGAAGGGACGTAACCCTTAAGTGGTCATCCCACATTCCACCCCTAGGGGTCCATTTGCGCTAAATATAAAATAGAGGGCATTTTGGTATAAATACTAATTTACATCAAATAAGGAACAAAATGGTATTTTTCAAGGGTTCGGTATTTAGTACATTTGAGGTGTTGTATTTAACAACTATGATAACTTAATTTTAGGGTAAAAGTTCACTTTTTAAAACGATAAACACACACACACACGTACGTATATTTACCCTTGGCTCCAAAAGGACTGTTCTTACCCAAAAAGCCTATGTATAATAAAATCGCAATGCATTACCTGTTCTTACCGAAAACATTTGTTACGATAATTTGAGTGCGAAAAATATACACATGAAATTAAATCAAAATGACGGTATGATCTTTACAAAAATAGAAACTATATCTCTTTAAAAATATAAACTATTATCTCTTTATTTAGAAACAAATAGTATGCTACCTCTGTATATCAAACGTTTTAAGAAAAGACTCTTTAACTTCTAAAAGAGTGTTCGTAAAAGAAATAAAAAAAAAATTTCCTAAAATGACTGTTTATCGATAAAGTACCTTTGTCAATTATGATATTTCAATATGCACTTATAATGTTAAAGGGTAGGGGTGAAGGTGGTTCGGTTTGAGCCAAAACCGCAAACCGAACCACCCTCTAACGGTTCCACATATTTCAAACCTAACCGAATTGCTACAAACTTTAAACCGAACCGAACCGAACCGATCGGTTTGATTCGGTTTCGCGGTTTAATTATTTAAATATTTCAAAAAAGAAAAAACTTTTAAATATAAAAAAAATACTTTTAACATAAACTAAAAAATTAAAAGTCAAAAAATTCACTTTAAAATTACAAAAATTCAATCAAAATGTAGGCAAACAACAATAATTTTCTTATTCAATTCAATTACTAATTACTAAATAATATATATATATATATATATAAAATAAAAATTAAATGGTGGTGGTTCGATTCGATTCGGTTTGGTTCGGTTTGGCACCAAAAACCGCAAACCGAACCGAACCCCTCGGTTTATAAAATTTCCAAACCTAAACCGAATCGTCCTAACCCAAAATAGAACCGGCGGCGATTCGATTCGATTCGGTGGTTCGGACTTACACCCTACTAAGGGTCCGTAAAGGTAATTATATATATGTACTTAATACTTATATTAGAATTCTTAATGGTCAACTTTCTTTAGTACTCCCTCCGTTCCTTAATTATTATTTTGTTTGACCCGCTACATGAATTAAGAAAAAATAATTGACTTAATTATTAATATTTGTATAATGTATAATTTCCTTTAATGCTTACGTGTTTAGGTCCATAATTAAAGTAAGAAAAAAAGTAAGGGTAAAATAATAAAAGTGAAGTCCTAAAAAGGAAAGTTTTCAAACAAGATAATTATTCTGGAACGGATAAAAAAAGAAAAAAAAACAATAATTTAAGGATGAATGGAGTATTATTTTTCAAAAAACCAAATAAAAATACTCATGAGAGGAAGACACAGAGAGTATAATTTCTTACAAAAACAAGCTTAAATTAGTCACGTATTAACTGTTTAAGTTAAAAATTGGGCAGTCAAGTATCAATAGATGGGGGGCATGCTATTCTACCCGATTTTAAACCAGGTACTTCTTTATATACTTGTACACAATATTTTATACTTCTCGTTCCTAAATTATCGTCGTGTTTGACCTTTTTTTTTTAGTAAAACGGGGTTTTTTTCTTTAAAGCAAGTCTAACATATATTTATTTCTTTTATTTTTTTGAAGATTTTTTTATTTATTTTTTAAATCATAAAGCACGTAATTCGTATTATTTTAGGAACTACGTGTTTTATGATTTTGGAACAAATAAAAAAATAAATGTCAAATTATCAATTAAAAATATCATGCATGTTTGACAAAATAAAAGTCAAACAAAACGATAATTTAGAAACAGATGGAGTATAATACATATAGGATTGTCTTAATTGAAAATAGAGTGAAAATAAGGCTCCATTTGTTTCACGGAAAATGATTTTCGGAAAACTTTTTTCTTATTTTTTGGTGTTTGGTAACATTTGAAAAATGTAGTCAATGTAAGATATTTTACAAGTTAACGGAAAATGAAGCCTTCTTTTCAAGAAAATGACTTACGAATTCAATTTCCATAAGTCATTTTCTAAAACTTGTTCATTCCAATTTTCTTCTAATATCACCTTTGCACATTTTGATATGCTATATTCATTTCTAACTTTTCGTTCAAGAAAAATAATCGTAATATTTTACCGTAATATTTTGAAGTAATTCTATGAACAAAGTTTTATTTATATAATTTTTGTTGATATTGTCAAGATTTATGGAAACTTTTATAACATTTAAAAATATATTCATGTTCGTCCCAAAATAAATGTTCACTTTTATTCACGATCACAAATAAAAGTAAATATTCATTTTGAGACGAGAAAATAACAATAATATTACAGATTTAAGTAGTTGAATTCCGAAAATATTTTAACTTAATATTCAATTAGAAATACTAAGATAGAGTGAATATGTTATATATATCCTGTTTGAAATTCTTTAGTACGTTGATTTAAAATTTTAAATTATTTTTTTAATACTTTAATTTTTAAAGATAGTATTACACGGAATAAAATATTTGGTTGAAGAGTACATAAAGCTTCTGGTATAATATTTAAGATCATAGAATTTTTAATTTGAGGCTGAAATTGGAACCTAATATCACCTTTGTACTACTTAATTTTAATAAATACCCCTTCGTCCTAAAATAGGTGTTTATTATATCATTTCGGGACGTCCCACAGCAATTATCTCTTTCTTTTCTTTTTCTTTTGTTTTTGAAATGTGTTTTCAAGGCAATTATCAATTATGTTATAGTTATTTGTGAGATTGAAAAGTAAATGAACCCCCATTAATTTAATACCACTAGTGATAATTGGGGGTTACTAAAGAAATTATTTAAAGTAAAAAAAAATTAAAAATAAGTGTATATTCAATAGGAGCCACTAATTTTAGGACGGAGAGAATATAACTTTTTATATGTATTCATGTTTTCCGTAAAAATTTCATATATTTGCCAAATACCGAAAAATATTTTCTGACATATTTTTAAAAGATTTACCAAACGCCTGAAAATAGAACATTTTCATTTTTTAGAAGTTATTTTTCAGAAATTATTTTCCGAAAGTTATTTTCCTTGAAATAAACGGAGCCTAATACTCACATTCTACACCTTTGGATGGAACAAATGACGAGAATTGAGAGGTTCCAATCCCCAGTTTAGTTGAATGCAAATGAGTTTATGAAAGCATAAGCTCCACTTAACCATTATTAAATCATGCTCATTTTTTTAATTTCAAAAAAATTACGCACAATTTGCATAACATATAAAAACTTTTTCCATGCATTTCGAGCAAAACTATTTCCAAACACCCATTTATTGAATATTAAAACTAATTATAGACCATCCAAAATAGGGTTACTCTTCTCCTTAATCTTTTATCCAAATTAACTGCTCTCTTTCTTATAGACCAGAACAACTACGTAACTAAGTTATAGAATTATAAAATTATTTGGTCCCTTCACTTTATAAAAATTATGCGTTTAGTCCCCTTCATTAAAAAAATTCATTCTGGTCACTCAATTTATATTTTCATGTGAGATTTTCCCTTTATCCCGTTACCGTTATAATTTTCGTCTAAGATTTTTTAAAATACCCAAAGTACCCTTATTACGTTAATTTCCATGTGTAAATTATCCTATTTATTGGGGGTTAAATGAAAATCTCTTTTGCAAAAATGGTTGAACACCCAGAAGACTTCCACCTCGCGTAACTCCATCTCCCTCCACCTCCTCCACCGATCTAAACCCATCTCCAAATTCGGCTACAACAGGGCATTCCCCCCCCCCACCAAATTCAAACGCCGCCGCTAGCGCAAGGTTCTTCACCGTAAAAATGTCGTCATCAGCAACCTCCTTCGTCTATCTCTACGTCTGTGTAGCGAAATTGGAGAAAGGCTTAGACTGTGGTGGTGAAATCTGAATTGAACTTGGTTGTGAATTAAAGTTAAATCTATCAATCGAGCTCTATAGAACATAACCCAAAGCCGAAGGCAAAACCGGTGGTGTTTGCAGTCAATGAGAATAGATTAAAATAGAAAGAGATATGGAGAGGGTAGGAGGAGGTGCGAAAAAGCATAATAATAATATTAATAATAATAAATCAGGAGGAGGAGGAAGAAGAAGGGGTTTGATGTATTGCTATGCTTGAGTCTCTACTCAGAGCTGCTCTCGTTGCATCTACTTTAGGCTTCCTCTTCCTCTTCCTCCTTTTCTTCTTCTCTTTATAGATCCTCCGTCTCTTCCAATTCGCCTTCTCTCCCTTACTCCCACAAGAATTTGCCTCTTTTTCACAATAACACCCATCATACCAAGGTATTATCATTTCTCCCCTCTCTCTCTCTCTCTCTCTCTCTCTCTCTCTGTGTATGTATGTATGTATGTATACGTGATTTGTGTGAGTGTGTGTGTGTATGTATGTGTGTGAGTCTGTATGATCCTATTTGAATAAACAATTTCTTATTAAACTTAGGGCAAAACTACATCACTAGTGCACTACCCGATAGCTTGGCAGCGTGTATGAATCTTACCTTTTTGGATTTGAGTTCAAAATTATTGCAAATCTTTTCAGTGCCATGAATCTAATCACTACTTCATATTCAAAACCCAAGCCTTGAGCCTCTATGAATCCTTGCAAAGGTTATTTAATGGAGTTAATCCTTGCAACGGGCTGAAGGGGGAATCTCACAAGGAAATGTTAATCGGTGATCAGAATGAATTTTTTTTATGAATGGGGACCAAACACATAATTTTCGTAAAGTAGAGGGACCAAATAATTATATAATTCTAAGTTATACTAAAATTTGACCTCTTATTCTACACATAAAAATCTACTCCCTTGGTTCTAAAAAATAAATAGTAAAAGGGAAAATTACACATAACCCCCCTCAATTATAGGTCGAGTTTGATTTGCCCCCTCAACTACCAATTGAAGCTTTGTGCCCCCCTTAACTATAATATTTTCTTAAACTACACCTTCTTTTAGACACCGGGGTTTGAATTCACAAAATTTGTCCACCAAAGACTCATGTCACCATCTCTACGTATGATATTTACCATAATATTCAAAATAAAGATAAGAAATTATTTTAACGACCATCTTTATGTACAAATTAGGGTCATAGAACAATAAGGGTAATATAGTAAATTAAAACACCAAAAGGGCACTATGATTAAAAAAAGTGCCTAAAGATGGTCACATGAGTCTTACGTGAAAATTTTACGTCAACTCAAATGACAGTGCCTAAACAGAAGTTACAATTAAAGAAAATGCTATAGCTGAGGGGTCATATTATTTCAACTGGTAATTGAGGGGCAATTCAAATCTAACCCATAGTTGAGGGGGTTATTTGTAATTTACCCATAATAAAATTAGGGAGAGGCTATTTCTTGTGTATTAGTTTTGTTCATTCACCATATTCATTAATGTCTAATTAAACTAACTAACTTCTTGACCTAATTTCCCTTCAACCATATTGAAAACAATTTTTTTAAGTTAACTAATTTTTTCATTTCCCTTTGTAATTTTTTATTTTTTTTATCATTCCAAATGAATTATATTTAATGATGCATAGGAAAATATTAAAGAATTTTATATGAACAAAAATTTAAAAGTAGAAATAAATAGCTAAAAGGATAGTAGTAAGTTTTCCTAGTTTCTTTTGCTTAACAAGGAGAAAAAAAACCATAAATGAGAAAAAAACCATAAATGAGAAAATAAAGTGGAAAAGGAGGTGACACATTCTTTCTTCAAGTTTTCTTTGTTTGAAGAAATTGAATGAAAAATAATGGATGATATGAAACTAAATTTTTTAGTGTTGGCAAATAGAAAATTTTATTTGAAAAGTTAAGAAAAGCAAAATATATATGTGTGTGTGTGTGGATGTATATATATAAGTTACAAAGGGAAATAAAAAAAATTGCGACTTTAGGCAATTGCTTCATTATTAAACAAGGGAATCATTTGAAGAATAATTATGTTATGGCATTGATTGATTTAGTTAATAAAGGTAGTGAATAAATAAAATTTGTAATGAAAATAATCTTAATATTAATTTTATCATTTTATAAGTTGTTCCAGAGAAGGTATTTAATCTCTATTTTTTCCCTTTAGGGTGTTAATTTTACTACTTTACCCTTAATTTGCTTGCTACTTTAATTAACGAATTCATTTCTCACATGGGATGTCAATGAAAAACATAACACATACTAATAATTACTCCCTCCATTGCTAAAAGCGAGTCAATCTTTTCATTTTAGATCGTTCTATAAAAGTGTCACTACTAGAAACACGCTAATTACTGTCGGAGGAATTTCTGTCGGAATAGTCCGACAGTAATTACTGTCGGATTTTTTAATATTACTGTCGGATTTACCGACAGTAATTTAAATTACTGTCGGATATTGTCCGACAGTATTTTTCCGACAGTAATTGAGGTATATTCTACGAATATGCCTTTTATCCGACAGTAATTACTGTCGGAGGCTTCCGACAGTATTTCAGGGAATATTCTTAGAATATTCCATTTTTTGAGCGCCAGAAAATGTTTGTCAAAATTACTGTCGGAAATTCCGTCAGTAAATACTCCGACAGTAATTTCGTCGGAGCTCAGAAAGTCCGACAGTAATGTAAATTAAAAGCCCTAAATCGAAGTCGCCCCCCTCCTTTCTCAGATCTATCTTTCCACTCTCTCTCTCTCTATCTCTCTCTCTGTCTCTCCCCGCACAACCTCTGCCGCGCCACCTCCGCCGCTTCACCACCGCCGCGCCACCGTCCCTTCCTTTCGGTCTCCCCACGCCACCGCCACCCTCTCGCTCTCCTTGCTCCACCACCACCGCCACCTTCTCTCTCTCTCTCCCTAGGTATATACTTGTATAAATTTCTAATTTTTTGTATTTAATTTTTAAATTTTGTATAAAAATTGTATATATGTTTCTTATTTGTTGTTTCTATTTTTATGTTTCTGTTTCTTTTTTTTAGTCTGCCGCGCCACCGTCCCTTCCGTTCGGTCTCTCTCTCCCTGCGCCACCGCCACCCTCTCTCTCTCTCCCTAGGTATATACTTTTGAATTTGCATATTTAATTTAGGTGAGATTTGTTCACTTTAAATGGTTGCATCTTCATGTTCACTTTCTCCCCCTGAATTGGCCTTTTACTTCACTACCTAGTTCTATCTACAAAATAAATACTCATTGCTGCATTGGTAGTCTAATATCAAGGACCAAACAGCTGAAGTTGGTAGCACTTGAATTGTCAAATGACATGGTAATCTGTACAAGGAAGTTAGTTGGTTTATTATCAGATTTGTCATATTTGGTTCAAAAATATTTTAATTCTTCCACTGCAGCTTTTGCCTTCTCATTGTAATATATCCGCCAATTTGGCTATGCCATTCAATAGGTCTCTTCCTTTTCGCTTTTTGAGTATGACAATATTTTGTCAAACAAAGACGCACTCTCAAATTATTCGGTGAAGTCTCCATTCAGCTCTACGGTAGATCTAGATCAATTAATAAGTCGAGTGGATTGATAAGCAAGCCGTTATAGACATATTCTCTAGCAACACAAAATGATGACTCACAAAAAACTGATTTTCACAAGTAATATGTTGATATTACTTGTGAAATGACGGCGAGACGGTTACTTGCTATTGAGAGTATGAATATGTCTCTATTGTATGTAATATGTAATATGTTGATATCAAGTAATATGTCTGTAACACCCGCATCATTTGCACCATTTCATCATATATAATTTCATGTACATTTTTCATATCTCATATCATCATTTACATCATTTTGTCATAAATGATTTCATATGTTTCGTGTACTATATTGTTGCTTAAGTCTTGTAGTATATCGTGTTTGACGTCGTGTTGCGAGTGAGTGTGATCGGACCTAGGAAAAGAGGGAGAAACGAACTGTTTTAGGGCACACAAGCCTTGGCACGACCGTGCAGCCATGTTGGCACGGCCGTGCAAGGCAGTCCAGAAGGTTAGAGTTGCTGTTTGAGCTTGGCACGACCGTGCAGCCATATTGGCACGGCCGTGCGAAGCTATCCAGAACCCAGACTTTGAATTTTAGGGTTGGCACGACCGTGCAGCCTTGTTGGCACGGCCGTGCAAGGTTGGCACGACCGTGCAGCTTGTCTGGCACGGCCGTGCGAAGCGTATCAGATTGAATGTCTTACGCGAGAAGCCTTGTTTTATTTTAAATGAGTAGCCCTTGTTAGGCCACGTCACCAACCCGAAAAGCACACTCTCTCAGTCACTTAAAACAATCAAAAAGGGGGTCTAACTTCCTCATTTGCACAAGCCAAACACAAGAGAGTAGAGAGAGAGAACCTTGAGGGTTTAGAGAGAGAAAGTGGAGACATTGTGAGTTTGTGAGAGAATCTCGACGATCCGACCACGCCATTGCGAAGGTCTCGACGAGAGGAAGCTTTTCTACCGATTAGATTCTTGTTCTCTTCACTTTTTCCGACGAGAGGTAAGCTACTACCCCCCTCTTCTTCTCGTTTTATGTCTTTTATGGCATCCTAGACTTTCATTACGTAAAGCTACCATGCTAGATACGTGTGTATGTGATTCTTGCCATGAATGCCATTTTTGGACTTGTGAAGTATGTTGCTAATTGTTCTATGATGTCGGAAAACTCGATATTGGGCGATAATGTGTTAGGATTAAAGTGCAAGATCATTTTCGTAACTCGTCGTCATTAGTAACCTAAAATGACTCTAACGGAGTCGGTTAGGGTTTGATAATTAATGTGACCACGTGTGTGTTTTGTGAAGCTCTTTGGATGCTCGAGAGACCCGTTGGGGGATTGGTTACGCGATACACGTATATTGGTATTGTGTTAAATTGATGTTGATATTATATGGCTATGTGTACTAGAATTATTGGCGTACATTAGCATGTTATTGTTGGTGTCGTTATACTCCCTACTTTGGAGTATAATGCTTTTATTTAATGTTAAGTAAACATTACTTGAACATTTGGTTGATTAGTTAATGTGTCGAGTAAACATCTACTTGAGCATTGTTTAAGTCCATGGCATATTTGTTGGAGGTGTATTGACGCTCGGTTATTGCGTGAGCCGGGGCTACGTAATAGCCGAAGGCCAATACACTGGGCCTCGCCCTACCGTTGGCCGCGGTAGGGGTTATAGCGCTAAGTGTTGTACGGAATAAACGCGACCTTGGTAAGCTATACCGTGATTGTTTCTCGGGTCGTTGGGGACCGAGTCTTCACGTCGACGTGGATACGGAAAACGGTTCACCATGGTTTTGTTATTTGGTTCGATGATCGGGTACGACATCAACGGTTTCTTCATTGGTATTATTGGTTGGTTGGTTGGAAGTTGGTATGTCGAAGGTGTACCTCGACGGTATCCTTTTATATATGTTACGTATCGCACCTATGTGAGTTGCATGCTATGTGACCTATGATATACATTATTTGATGTGATGATGATTGGAAAATGATTATGTTATATCAACCATGTTATATACAATTCTTATTACTGTTGCATCTCGCATGCCATATTGTTGCATTAGTAGCTTATTGAGTTTTATAACTCACCCCGTCCATTGTTTATTGTTTTCCTTAGATCCCGAGCCTGCGAGAAACCCCCAGTGATCGGTCGCCGCCCGGTGTCGTCGTCAGTCATTCTTTTGGTAGTGCTCCTTGAGCCTGGTATTTTCTTTTGGTGAGGCCGAGGGTACATATGTTAAGTAAACATTGTAAAGTTGGGTAGTAGTCCCGTACATGTGGTTTATTCATATTCTTTTGTAGATGCCGACATGGATGTCAGGCTTTTGTAAACGTTACATACTTTTATTATTCCGCGCACTCTGATGATATTACATGTTTGGTCCCGAGCCTCTTAGCTCGTGGGTTGTTGGTTATGTTGTGTGTTCATTTTCGACTTTTGTGTGCTGTGACATATTGTTTTGTTTTTAAAATAAACATACACTTGCATTACAGAGTTTTTGCACGAAAAGTGATTTTGAAATTGTGCATTTTGTGTCCCGTCTCGCGAACCGGACGAGTTTCCAAGTAGGATCTCGGGTCGGGTCGTGACAATGTCTCTATTGTATGAATATGTAATATGTAATATGTTGATATTACTTGAGTATGAATATGTCTCTATTGTATGAATATGTAATATGTTGATATTACTTGAGTATGAATATGTCTCTATTGTATGTAATATGTCTCTATTGTATGCACGGGTTACTTGCTAGGTGAGACACCCCGAGTACAAGGCATGAATATCAAGTAATATGTAATATCAACATATTACAAGTAATATGTTGATATTACATATTCTCCATTGAGAGTATTATGTTGATATTCATGCCTTAGTTGAACCACTTAATGTGTTTCACTTCCCTTTAGAGATTTAATGTCTCTATTGTATGCCTGTAGCAGGATGGCACGAACTAGGAAGACTGCCAGGATGTCAGTTATGCATCCGACCGTATTTCAACTCGACACACATTACGAGGCGAGAGAACTTGAGGACCACCGAATGTGGCCCTAGGTGAGACACCCCGAGTGGAGCAAGTGACCCCACCGAACCCTCTTGCACCGACCCAAGACTCCAATAGGGAATGTAATCATTGAAAGTGTGTTACACTCTATGTTTCGACTAGCATGTGCAGTATGTGGTATTGGTGTCCAATGATACCGATCCGTTCCGTTGAATGTATTTAGAGTTCGAAACTCTTATTATTATTTATGTTGACCTTGTGACTTATTGACGTGAATAGTGCATCACGAGCATGTTAACTTGCGATTCCGTTAGCCTTTTATATTGTTGAAGTGTGATAAAGCTGGTAGTACAATTATTCATAACAGAGTCCTATGACTCGCGTGACTTCGAGGTGTTGCATTTATTGCACCCTTTGACTCAAGTCTATTCCTTTGATGATGGGATGTAAGCTAAGAAATCAACTTTGACTTAAATCAATTAAACATATATTTTGTGATAATTCATTAATAAATTATAATATCTGGACACCAGTCGCACTTCGGTGGTTCTTAGAGTTATCAAACTTTAAGAATGGACGGGTAGAACAAAAGGATATTATTTTTCAATAATGAATTTCGCTTGTTTCTTTACCCTATAAAGTTTTAGAAATTACCCTTAATCACAACCTTAAATTCTAAACCCCAACCTAAACCCTAAATTGGACCCTTAAACAACCATAAACCATATCTAAACCGTATCCAGTTAAAATTAATCAAATATATTTATCTTTTAAAAAAATCAAGTTTTTAGAAAATTAGGATGTAAGCTAAGAAATCAACTTTGACTTAAATCAATTAAACATATATTTTGTGATAATTCATTAATAAATTATAATATCTGGACACCAGTCGCGCTTCGGTGGTTCTTAGAGTTATCAAACTTTAAGAATAGACGGGTAGAACAAAAGAATATTATTTTTCAATAATGAATTTCGCTTGTTTCTTTACCCTATAAAGTTTCAGAAATTACCCTTAATCACAACCTTAAATTCTAAACCCCAACCTAAACCCTAAATTGGACCCTTAAACAACCCTAAACCATATCTAAACCGTATCCAGTTAAAATTAATCAAATATATTTATCTTTTAAAAAAAATCAAGTTTTTAGAAAATTAGGATGTAAGCTAAGAAATCAACTTTGACTTAAATCAATTAAACATATATTTTGTGATCATTCATTAATAAATTATAATATCTGGACATCAGTCGCACTTCGGTGGTTCTTAGAGTTATCAAACTTTAAGAATGGACGGGTAGAACAAAAGGATATTATTTTTCAATAATGAATTTCGCTTGTTTCTTTACCCTATAAAGTTTCAGAAATTACCCTTAATCACAACCTTAAATTCTAAACCCTAAACCATATCTAAACCCTATCTAAACCCTAAACCATATACGATAAACACTAAACCTTATCTAAACCCCCTAAACCCGATCTAAACCCTAAATTCTAAATCATATCTAAACCCTAAACACTCAACCCTATCTAAACCCCCTAAACTCTATCTAAACCCTAAACCATGTCTAAACCCTAAATATTATCTAAATCAGTATCTATCATTATATTATCGTCAACCCATCTCTAAAGCTGATCGTCCCAAATTTCCCACATCAATGTAGGTTTATTGGATTCAAGATGGGAGATCCTTCAATTGAAGTACCTCTTTCATTCGCCGTAGAGCAATTACTTGATAAAATTTGTGTACGTCGTCATTTATCTCTGCCCCCGAATTAAGCTTATTTAAGAAGAGGAATTCTTGAAAGCATCCAAGGACAACGTAGTTTTGTAATTCTTTATGTCGTTGATAGCTGTCCGTCCTTTCATAGATCCCTACAAATATTGCTCGTGAAGAAGAGTTCTCGGCACTTGGGACTGACCTCAAAAGGGTTGAAAACTATTCTTATGCTGGAGATGCTACTAAGTTTTGTTAAAGCTTAGTCTTAACTCCAGTGTAAGGATACTTTGCAATCCTTGTGAGCTCACTCCCAAAGTGCTGAGAACTCTTCTTTACGAGCAATATTTTTAGGCTTACGAAGCTGCGAGACTCTATATACTCCTTAATTGTCCTGAGGTTGAGGAATATCTCAAGTAAGTTAATTATCAATTTTATTTAATTTTAGATAGTCGTCCGATTCAAATTAAAGTTGCAAGATGCACAAATAACTCGTATAAACTCTAAACCTAATGCAGTATGTTCGAAGATCAAGCCGGAGATGATATATCTGACGAATTGCGAGAAATCAGGACAGAGAAAGAGTTTTCGTCGTGGTTACGCATATATGTAAATATCATTTCCTGGCTCGATTTATATGTACACATCTTATATATGCATCCAAACGATATAATGGCTCAGTCATTTAAAAATGTCTATTATGAAATACTTTTCAGGTTTTGGAGCATCCTAATGACCCGAGAGTCACGAGATTATCTCACATATCTGCAAATCCGTTGATGAGAGTTACTTTATAAAACGGATATTATGTGAATGGCTATGTCTTCCATACAAAGGAATACGGGGAGGGAAAACAAACAGATAACAGCGGTGTCAATCTTAAAGGTAACCTTGACTATTATGGTGTCCTTAAAGAAGTCATCGAGTTACGATATCTCGGGAGGAAAAATATAGTCCTATTCAATTGTGACTGGCGAGACGCTATACGAGGTATAAAAAAGCACGACCCGTTTGACCTAATCGATGTAAAGCAGACGTCTAGACATGCGGGTGATGATGTGTTCATCTTAGCATCACAAGTACAACAAGTCTACATGACACCATACCCTTATCGGCGAGCTGATGAGAGGGGATGGTGGGCTGTTTGGAAGACCAAGGCCAGAAGCACTATTGATATAGCATATCGGTCTGACGACATAACTACAGAATCGTCATTAGAAGGATGTTATCAAGAGGATGAAATGCCCGTACCTCCTGTTGTATCTTCTGATACTCATCCAATGGATGAAATGCCCGTGCCTCCCTTGGGGCTGGAGATAGTATTGCCCGTTGATTTGCCACCTCCTACCACGTCTGAAGACGAAGTCCCGATTATTGAAGGTAATGCAGAAGAAGACGACGAGGTAACAGAAGATGAAGAGGATTGGATGTCCGAGGATGAGACTGAAGAAGAACTTGAGTTTTGTAGTAGCGACTCAAACGCCGAGCGAAGAATCGAGAATGAAGAAAATGCAAACACCGAGAATGAAGACTCGAGTAGTCTTGCAAGATGTACCGTTTAGGCTCTTTTATTTTTGTTAGAAATTAAATGTCATGTGTAGAACGCTATTTGTATGTTACTTGTTATCATGAAGATGAGAGATTTTAATTTATGTTATGTATTTTAACTTAATTGTCATCTAAACTTAGCGTTAATTGTCATCATTAATATACTAATTTATATATAGACATGTCAGGACGAGCCGGTAGAGGTAGGAGTCGGACACCTAAGGTCCGACTTCTACCTAGTTGCATTACGGGTACACAACTACCAGTACCTGCAGGAGGAGCTGAGCCTCACTTGGATCGGCCCGAGGATGCGCCCGACTCTCCCCACGAGCCGATGAGCGAGGCTGGGTCCTCATCGACTCCAGATGGTGTTGATGGAGATGGTAGGATTATCGTTACCATCTTCAGCCTTAAGCAGTAAGTAATAATATTTCAGTTTTAAAATTTTAATGCTTGTACATTGGTTAAATGTTAATTGCATATTTGTATAATATATTTGTTTAATATATATTTGTCAGGTTTGCAGGCGGGTATCCCGATCCGACTCGCTTCCTTGGACGTATTCTACGTACGATGAGGCACGAGGAGTACTGGCCACAGTACTCTAACGTGCCTACGGCGGTCCGAGACTCCTGGTGGGATGATTTTAGGGTAAGATATATAAGATATGTTAATGTTTAATAATTTAATAATTTCTATCAAAGTTTATAATTAATATGTTTAAATTGGTTAAACTTGCGCGGACTTATTGTTGGCTCGAGCTCTCGCCGAGGCGCACGAGGCGTTTAGGTTGATGTGCGCGAAGTACGCGACCGGATTTACGGCATTAAGAGGCGTGGGCGAGAAGAGGGCGAGGGCTCCAAATTTCATCGATGATGTCTGGCGCCAGTAAGTACATTATAATAATATACTTGATTTAATTTCATTCCTTAAATAGAGTTTTATCGATTTTGTATATATTGTATCTCTATAACAATTTTAACATTTTCACAGGTATACCGAGGGTTGGGATTCCGATGACGCTAGGGCTGTCGCCGATAGCCACAGGCAGAATATGCTGAGCGGCACGGGGAGGGGGGTGAAGCACACCTCGGGGTCGATCAACACCTCCGAGCACCACTTGCGCATTGTAAGGACTTTAATGTGTTGTATTGTAATTAATTAATACATGCTTTAATTGTTTTACTTATGCTTTAAATTGTTTTGTTGGGTAGCCATGTGGATGCTATGAAATCCATGGTGAAAGGCGATTAGTGCAAATATGTTGTTTCAGAAGGGGTTTGAGTGTAAATGTACTATTTTAGAAGGGTTTGAGTGTAAATAGGCTGTTTTAGAAGGATTTGAGTGTAAATAGGCCTTTATGAATTCATCAAAACATACATATTATATGTTATTGTTTTACTTATGCTTTAAATTGATTTGTTGGGTAGCCATGTGGATGCTATGAAATCCATGGCTGAAAGCAGGGCACTGATCAGTGCAAATATGTTGTTTTAGAAGGGGTTTGAGTGTAAATATACTATTTTAGAAGGGTTTGAGTGTAAATAGGCTGTTTTAGAAGGGTTTGAGTGTAAATAGGCTATTTTAGAAGAGTTTGAGTGTAAATAGGCCTTTATGAATTCATCAAAACATACATATTATATGTTATTGTTTTACTTATGCTTTAAATTGATTTGTTGGGTAGCCATGTGAATGCTATGAAATCCATGGCTGAAAGCAGGGCACTGATCAGTGCAAATATGTTGTTTTAGAAGGGGTTTGAGTGTAAATGTACTATTTTAGAAGGGTTTGAGTGTAAATAGGCTGTTTTAGAAGGGTTTGAGTGTAAATAGGTTGTTTTAGAAGAGTTTGAGTGTAAATAGGCCTTTATGAATTCATCAAAACATACATATTATATGTTATTGTTTTACTTATGCTTTAAATTGATTTGTTGGGTAGCCATGTGGATGCTATGAAATCCATGGCTGAAAGCAGGGCACTGGTAACAATTAGGTTGTTTTAGAAGGGGATTGGGTGTAAATGTACTATTTTAGAAGGGTTTGAGTGTAAATGTACTGTTTTAGAAGGGTTTGAGTGTAATTAGGCTGTTTTAGAAGGGTTTGAGTGTAAATAGGCCTTTATGAATTCCTCAAACCCTTCATATCATGCTTTATTGTTTTACTTATGCTTTAAATTGATTTGTTGGGTAGCCATGTGGATGCTATGAAATCCATGGCTGAAAGCACGGCACTGAGTGCAAATATGTTATTTTAGAAGGGGTTTGAGTGTAAATGTACTGTTTTAGAAGGGTTTGAGTGTAAATAGGTAGTTTTAGAAGGGTTTGAGTGTAAAAAAGCCTTTATGAAAGGGTTTTTCAGTTTAAATAGGTTGCTTTAGAAGGGTTTGAGTGCAAATAGGTTGTTTTCGAAGGTTCTGAGTGTAAATAAGTTGTTTTAGCAGGTCTCTAAGTATAAATAAGTTGTTTTAGAAGGGGTTTGAGTGTAAATAGACTATTTTATAACGATTTGAGTCTTAATAGGTTGTTATGAGAATGAATTGAGTTCAAATAGGCTATCTTAGTAGGGTTTGAGTGTATATATAGGCTGTTTTTATTGTTTTCTTATAAGTTGATCGTGTTATAGCTTAATATGTGTTCTTCGCTAATTTTAATTCATTATATTTGTAGAATCGATACTATGGTACCGAGGTACCGATGACTGATTTATTTGCTGCAACCCACACCACTCCTGCTGCTCCTGGTGCTGATTCGCCATTTGTCTTTGTCGATGAGACGGCAGAGAGAGCATTTGTAAGTATTACTTAAAATATTTTAATTCTATTTTGTTTATTAGTTAATGGTAAATGTTAATATTAATGTTTTTATGTTTTTTGTGACACAGAATGCCTATAAGGCGAATATGGACACGCAGGTCGCCGAGGGGCTTGTCCAGACGACCCCTGAGGTGCAGACGCCATTTGTCGGCAACATTTGGCATTCGGTCACTGCGGAGTCAAGGAAGAAGAGGGGAGATCGCCTCTACGGCTTTGGTGACCACGGCGCCGCTGCGTTGAGACCAGGCGGATCGACTTCTTCCTCGGCGACCACGTCCTCTGGTCCTCGTAACCGCCGGCTACGAGCGTGCCCCGCTCGAGAAGACGCAGACTCGAGCAGTTGCAGCTGAGCCGGCAGATGCGACGAGGCCGAGAGCGCAGCGACGCGACAGCGGATGCGCAGCAGCCGAGCGCAGCGCAGCCGAGCAGGGAGCGCAGCGGATGCGGCAGCGAGGCGACGAGTGCGGGAGATCGACCGGCGATGCGGCGAGCGAGCCGAGCACTGCGACGGCGGTTATGGGGCACCACTACTACTAGGCGTAATTTATTTGACCCCCCTCCACAGTAGACACATTTATTTTAGTACTGTAATATATTTTAATTTGTATATATATTAATTTTAATTTAGTTTATATTTTAGTTGTTAATTAGTTTATTGTTGCAGTGTTGTGTGTGTGATTTGTGTATATATAATTGTTATATCAGGTGCAAAAAAAAAAAATCAAAATTTTAATTTTTATTTTATTTATTTTTATTAGAAATTACTGTCGGACGTTCCGACAGTAATTAAAATACTATTTTACTAGTAAATTACTGTCGGAACTTCCGACGGAATTCTTGTCGAATATCCAACGTAATTGCGTCGGAAGTTCGGCGAATTAAAATACTATTTTACTAGTAAATTCGTCGGAACTTCCGACGGTAATTCCGTCAATATCTGTCTGCTATTGCGTCGGATATTCCGACGATATCTGTCGGATTCGTCGGATAGAAATTACCGTCGAAGGTTTACTGTCGGAAACTGTCGGAGCGCTTCCGACAGTAAATTCATAATTACTGTCGGAATTTCTTAATTACTGTCGGATTGCTCCGACAGTAAAGACGTGTTTTCTAGTAGTGGTTCATATTCTAATACTATTTTTATTTTATTTTTGGACAACACATAACATCTTAATATTTACTCGCTAAGTTCTTGGCAAAGAGTTCACTATTCTATTTATGAATGTTTTATTTAAAAAGTACATTTTCAAAATTATACTAACAATTTTCATAACTGTTCATCTTTACTCTCCACTTATGCTGTAAGCATCTTGGTTGTGCTTATATATTTTTGTAATTATAACCAACTTTAATAACACTAATATATTTCTTAATTATTAAAATTTTTAAACTGAACTATTTAGGTAGAGCGGATTGAGCATAATGAAGTGAAAAAACGAAGGGAGTACATATAATGGTACGACTTTACCCTTGTCCATTAAGAGAATTTGATAGTGAGAGAAGTAGGGAAAAGTGTGAGTGTGGACATGGACTTGGCCCGGAGTAACTTTGAATAGTACCGGAGGTTCTACCTAGACGTTCTAACTTCTACCATAAAAAGTAGGGTGAAATTCAGGTGCTCCATTTCACACTATTTTTAACTGCTTTAGTTCACTATAATTATTTTAAATTAAAAAATAACACTTTTATTGTGAAATGTTGTTTATGCTTTTAGAAAACACAGAACAGGCATATTATGCATCGCAAAACAAAATTGATGCATTGTAATTCAAAATATGCATCGCGATGTACAAAATTGTACTAAAAAATATTGTTTGATTGCATCGCGATGTATGAAATTTACTTAACAGTTCAAAATGGACGTCACGCCTATAATTTTGACCTCCACGCCCATAATTTTAGCCTTCACGTCCGTTCCAAAATGATGCATCGCAATGCACAAAAAATATTATTTTTGTGCATCGCGATGCACGACATCACACTTCTGATGCATCAAAAGTGTATCGCGATACGCAAAACAGTACTAATGCACAACATTACACTTGCGATGCATCAAAGTGTACATCGCGATGAACAAAATTATACTAAAAAGTACTGTTTTTGTGCATCGCACTTGTGATGTATCAAAGTGTGCATCGCGATGCACACTTTTATTTTCGATGCACAATATATTGTGAATATTAGAAAATTAAAGATTAAATGAACTTTCCAAACATTTCTAAAAATTTGATCACTTTCTTTTGAATTTCTACATCGGGATGGGGCTGAAATTCATTTTCCTTTTCGTTGTGGCAACATTTAGCAATTGACGAACAATATTGATACAACAAAAATACAAAGAATTAAAATAATTTTAAAAATTATACTGGTCTTGTTTTTTGATAATGAATTAGACGTGGAAAAAAGCTGTGTGTGTGTGAGAGAGAGAGAGAGAGAGAGAGAGAGAGAGAGAGAGAGAGAGAGAGAGAGAGAGAGAGATGAAGGTTGGAACAAAGTAAACAATTATTAGAATGGAAGAGAGAATTTACAGGAGAAATTTAAACGAAGACAATGCTTAAAACGTTGTTTAGGTTGTTACGGGAGCAGTTTTGAAATAATTGGTCAATTTATCACTTAAAATGAACTTCAGTAGTTAGAAATAAAAATTAAAGTTTAATTAAAGCGGTTAGAAATCTCAGAAAAGGAACCGGTCAGCAATTATTCCTAAAAAATAATAGGGGTTAACTTCTGCGATCGTTCTTTGCTTCAATCATAAGAGCCCGTTTATTCGTGCATTTTGGTCAAAACGCAGGGTTAAAACACAGCTTATTCCTTAACTTAGCGTTTCAATGCTGCGTTATAAAAAGCAGCGTATTCAAAACTCAACTGCGTTTTAAAACGCTGAAATTCCTAGCTTTTTTCCAAAACGCAGATTTTAAAAAGCAGTAGGGAATAAAAAGCTGCGTTTTGACATAATATCCCAAACGCATTTATAAATAAAAAAGCCGCGTCTTAAATAATCTGTATTTTAGAAACGTTGTATTTTCAAAACACTGTATTTTCAAAACGCTACACCAAACGGACTCTAAGTAGAATAACTCACTCAAAATTGTATACTCTACACAGGCAATACCTATTTATTATTGTAACAGGTTTGACAATCAACAAATTAGGTTTTAAGAAGCTTGACAAATTAATTGAGTTTTTATGGAGTAATTAGTTTCAAATTCACCAACAGCTAATGACAAGCTGCAGGAAGAGTGAGGGTGAGGCAAAAAGGGTTTAACGCCTCATCATTTGATGCTGACAGAATCCTTTATTTCAAAAAAATATTTCATTTCCTATTTTAATTATCAGATTTTCGTCACATATATATGAGAATAAATAATATTAATTACCCCGTAATTTTTGATGTTCATGTGGCGAAGATCTGATAGTTGAAATAAAAGATGGAACATTTTTTTAGAATAGAGGATCCTATCCATATTTGATCGACGTGTTGTCTTGCAAGTTGAATATTTGTTGCTTAATACTCCCTCTTAATATTCTTCTGCTTTTAAAATTGAGTCTATTTTTTCTTTTTTATCCGTTAAAAAAAAAAATACTCCTAGCTTTCTAATTTTTACTTTTTAGAAAATTATTTTTATTATTTTACCATTGCTTTCCTTACTATTTTATTGGTGAGCCACTTGCACGTACATGGGCTTAAAGGAATTAGATATATGTATACAGCTGAAAAGGACAATTTTTCAGGAACATGAGTACATGTTTTGGGCCTAAACACGTTAAATTTTTAAAATAATTCATGAATTAACTTGTTCTTAAAATGGTTAAGTATGAAACTCGAGAAAAGTGGTGGTCAAAAAGGAAAATGACACTATAGTTATTTGCACCATTTATGATTTCAATGACTGAGAATTTTCGGATTAATAAGTGGTGTATGTCAAAAGTATTTTTATTTTATTTCTTATTTATAAAAATGTATATACAGTGGTTCAAAAAAATATATACTCCATATATTAGGTTAGAAATATAAATTGTTATTTATAAAATCTGTTGAAAAAATTAGTAGATGTCCTTGGAGTAAAAAAAAGGGCAAACTACACAAATGGTCCCTGTATTTTTCTTATTTTTTGGGATTGGTCCCAACCCCACGTCAGTAGTCCCTAAACTTAATATCTTGACGCAATTGGTCCCTCCGTCCATTGCCGTCAATTTTTTGCCGTTAAATGGAATCACATGCGTTTCACGTGCGTTAGCCCAAGGGTAAATTAGTCAATCTAAGTTAAAAAGTACAGGAACCTTTTGTGCAACCAATTAATTTTCAACAATACGAAGGAATCAAACATCAACTTCCAGAATCTAAAGGGGGCACATTGTATCTTTTTTTTTTCTTCCAGCCGCACACCCCCCTCACAGATCCGGCGAGCAACACTCCAAGCCGGCGACTCCCTAGCGCACACCAGCAATAGCAGCACAGACAACTGCCTCCCTCATCCGGCGACCCCTCCGTCCACCCCGACTCTTTCCCCCTATATCACAGAAACCACAACAACTCGCCCGCCCTCCGTCTTTCCGGCCATCTCCATCGCTCTCTCCACGTTTAACCAGCCCGCCCCTGCCGCCGTTGCTCTCTTCACCCGCAAGCTCCAAACCGCAACGGCACCAAGTCGCCAGCAAACCCATCATGAAACGATCTCTTAGCTTTCTCTTCATTTCTCCCTTCTTTCTTTCTCATCCATTTTAAAACTATTTAAATAATTACTAATCTCTATCCAGACCCTTTATTGGGTACCCATCAGGTTTCAATTTTTCCATCAATTTGAGGCCCCAAAAACTTTGAATTTCAAAAGGTTGTCAACGAATTTGGGAGATTTTTGTGTAATTTGCCCATATAAAAATTAAAACCCAAATTCATCTTCTTCCCAATTCTTTCCTTAGCCATTTCCTCTGTCTTCTCTCTCTCTCTCTCTCACTCTCTCTCTCTCTCTCTCTCCTCTCTCTCTATCTATCTCTCACACACACACACACACACACATTGTGAGCTCTTAATTCATAAAGAAATTAACCTCTCGTTGGCAACATAAACCACTCTCAATTTGCACTCTTCCACAATTTGGGTACTGCAAAATGATGTTAGGAAATAGTGAGGTGGTGGATTAATTGGAGAGGTGGTTTTGGGGGGTGCTGGACTTGGAGGTTGTGGCGGTGGAGGGTTTAGCAGAGGTGGTGATGGGGATTGGGTGTCGGGGTTGGCTTTGGAGGGGAGTTGGTGGTGGGTTTGGTGGTGGTCTAGAAATTGGTGGTGTGTAGGTGGAGGAGGTGGTGGCGGTGGACTTGTGTTCGCCAAAGAACCCGGTGGTGGTGGCGGCGACCAAGGTGGAAACGGGTGGAAAGGAAGAAGAAAGGAATGTAAAATATATAATTTATCTAATTACAACAATGTCCTTGTATCAAGTTTTAGCAAATAAAGATATTATGAGTATTTTTGTCTATTCAAAAGAAAAAAGGTATGGACAATTATACCCCGATCAAAAGCACGTTCAAGGCACATAAGCGGACTTAACGGAAAAAATTAACGGACTTGGACAGAAGGACTATTTGCGTTTTACTTGTTTAGTACAGGGACATAATTTTTACAAAAATTAGTTTAGGAATGAATCTCAAAAAGTTGAGAAGTGCAGGGACCATTTGTGTAATTTGCCCTAAAAAAGGAGTATCGTGAGCGGTGTACAAGCATAAGCAAAAAGCCTTGAGGCTTTAGGAGAGGAAAGGAAAAGCCTACTACTGCCAGGCTTTCCAAAACAAAACCTACCTTCCCAAAATACTATTCTCCACCTCCATCAACTCTCTTCAAACCTTCAATATTTGTCATCCTCTCATTGGCCACACCACTCCAGTCTCTCTACATCTCTCTCCTTCAATTCATACATACCTTAGGCTTAGTATACATGTAGAGAGAAAAAAGGAGACCTCAAATCTTGAACAGTTTGTGTTTCTCCGTGTGTGTGTGTGTGTGAGAGAGAGAGAGAGAGAGAGAGAGAGAGGGGTCCATAATATTGTCCTCTGCATAAATTCAAAGCTTTTTCGTGGACGACACGATCCGCGTCTGGCGCTCCTTTCACCATTGCTCCCTCCTCAACCCCACCCCCTCTTCCTCCCTTTCTCACTCTCAAGTCTCACTATCACTACTACTCTATTCCTAGGACTGATTCCACTCCTCAATCCAAACTCAGACATACTTCCCATGGAAATGGAGGACCAGTATGAGAATGGGATTGCCGATCTGCGCCAGTACATGAACGTCAGACCCATTTTTACAGCCATCCCGCCTCCTCCGTTGCCTCCTCCTCCGCGGCCGCCTCCTGACCTTTTGTTGTCTACGCACCACCATCACATGACCCAAGCTCACTATGAAATGGTGATGGCAAGTGGTAGTAGTGGCTTAATGTTTCGTAGCGATAACGCCGGTGGTGGTGCTTCTAACTCGGCAAGTGCTAGTCTTAGTGGTGGTGGGTTGGAGATGGAGGTGATTGGGGGTGGTGGAATTGTAGGAGGAGGAGGAGATGTGGGAGGAAACGGTAGGTGGCCGAGGCAAGAAACTTTGACTCTGCTTGAGGTCAGATCAAGGCTTGATTCTAAGTTTAAGGAGGCTAATCAAAAGGGTCCTCTTTGGGATGAAGTCTCTAGGTACTCTCTCTCTCTCTCTCTCTCTCTCTCTCTCTCTCTCTCTCTCTCTCTCTCTCTCTCTCTCTAGAACCAATATCTCAAATTGATTAGATAATTAAACAATGACATGTATGGGTCTATTTCATCTAATTTCAATTGGTTTCAGGTTAGAATCTCTGGTATAATCATATCTGGTCACGGACCTATCTCTGTGTGTGTTATTTGGTGAATATTACGCTGCACCGACTCTTTAGATTCAAATCTCTCTCTCTCTCTCTGGCCAAGGGCAAAACCTAAACTTGGGTTGCTTCTTTCTTATAATCTTGGCCATTGTGTTCATCAACTAACTAAGTTAAATGCTAAATCAGTTCTAAACTTCCAACACTCATACATCAGTATCAGTATGTGTGATTTATTCAAGCTACTGCTGCGGCTAGAGAATTAACTTGGGGCAATACCAAAATGTCTTTGAGTTAGAAACACGTACGGGGACACTTCCTGTATCCCCATTGATTTTCTGCTCCAAATTTACTTTAAAAAAAAAACTTTTGCTGCTAATTTTTGTGTTAGAAAATGACAGCCCAAGAAGTTCAGTTAAAAGACTCAGGTGATACTTTCTTTTTGCTTCCTCTTTCTTTTTCATGTTTCAAGAACTACTTCTCATACATACATACTATATATATATATATATATATATATATATATATATATATCCACTTCGTTAATTGGTTATTCATTGTCAAATTTGTTCTTCTTAAAATTTTAAATTGTATATTACTCAATTCGAATAGGTTTATATATATACCTTTCTCCACTTTTTGACAAAAAAAAAAAAACTCTTCCTTTTCAAATCTTTGTAACCCTCCTTTGTATAAAACTTTTTGTTACTTTCAGTATATTCAAAGAAAATGTCTAACCTTTCGAATGCTTAATTTTCATGATTTCATTAAAATATTCATATTCCAAATTTGGTAAGGAGAATCCTTTCAAAGAAACAAAGCATGAGATGCTCATCATTAGGGCTACTTTTTCATTCTTTGTAGTAATTAATTAGACCAAGGGTTTTCTCCATCTTTTTCTTGTCTTTAATTTTTCAAAACCAAAATTATATGCAGGATAATGTCTGAAGAACATGGATATCAAAGAAGTGGGAAAAATGCAGAGAGAAATTTGAAAACTTATACAAGTATTATAAGAAGACTAAAGAAGGGAAAGCTGGTAGGCAAGATGGTAAGCACTATCGTTTCTTTCGCCAGCTCGAAGCTCTTTATGGTGAAACTAGCAATAATCCCACGTCATTAGTCTCCGAAAATAGCCATCTTGTTGGAACTAGTTTTCAACCCTCATATCCTTATCAAGAAGCCTATCAAGCCCCTTCAAGACTTTGTGATAGTCTTAGCCTCTCCAACAATTCCTCGGGTTTTGATACTTCTTCATCTGAGTATAGCGATCTTAACATGGCCACTGCCTCGTTAATGGAACCTAACGATTCCTATGAAAAGATGAAGAAGCAAAAGGGGAAAAGGAATTGGAAGGCAAAGATAAAAGAGTTCATTGACTCACAAATGAGGAAGCTAATGGACAAACAAGAGGAATGGTTGGAGAAGATGATGAAGACAATTGAACATAAGGAGCAAGAGAGGATCTTAAGGGAGGATGAATGGAGAAAACAAGAGGTGGCTAGGATCGATCGAGAGCACAAGTTTTGGGCTAACGAGCGGGCATGGATTGAAGCACGTGATGCAGCCTTCATGGAGGCACTACACAAATTAGGTGGGAAGGAATTGATCAAGGCTTCTAATTCTCCACAATATGAAAACCAAAGTGAACAAAATTACGGATCGTGTTGGCAAGAAACGGAGATTACAAGACTAATTCAATTGAGGACTAGTATGGAGACAAAGTTTGAGCAAAGCGGTGGTTTGGAAGAGGTTCTTTGGGAGGAAATTGCCGAAAAAATGGCTCGTTTGGGATATCAAAGAAATGGGTTGATGTGCAAGGCAAAGTGGGATAGCATAAATGACTATCTAACAAAATCGAAGAAACCTAAAGATAATTCAAGAAGCTCGTTATATTTGAATCAGAACAATGAATCTATCATCCCTCATCAAGGGGTAACGTATCGTGAAACTACCGAAAGACCTGCACCACATGATCATCAACATGGAGCTTCTCCTGCTAATACCATGCCAGATAGTTGCTTTAGGTTCTTCATGGGAGATGCAGAGAATATATGGGAGAGTTATGGTGTTAAACTCACCCAAGGGAGAGAATAACTAAGCTTAAAACATGGCTAGAGGTTTGTGTGGTTGACTTTGTTGGGAATTAAGAAGATTTGACTGTTTCTTATGGATGAGATATGTCAGTAGTGTGTTTATGCAAGTTTCTAACTGGGATTTACATTAGGGATTGATGTTTAATGGTTCAATCCTCTTTATTTTTCTTTTTATTTTAGTACCCTTTTCTAGGATCTAATTTGCTTTTCATCTCTCTTTCTTTTTTTCTTTTTCTATTTTTCCCTTTTGGTGGGAAATTTAAATCCTCTATATTGCTATGCAACTCGTTCCATCCACCATGGGACTTCTTGCATCCTTGTCTCAATATCTTTCCCTGTATTATTAATTTTTGGTTTGAATTCCAGAATTTCTTGGATCATAGAAAATTGAGAAAGAATGGTACATAAGCTTGTTGAACATAGAAAATTGTAAGGGAACTATACGTAGATGAGAAGCTCGTGTTCTTCAATAATACCATATTCATTTCATCTTTTCTCTAGTTAGTAAAGTTGTTTAGAATTCTATACCATAACACATTCGCATTTGCAATATATAGCTTCCATCAAACTCACAAATTTTGCTGATCATGACAACATCATTATTATCTAGAAGATGGTGCCCAAGTGTATCCAATCCACTCATTTTGTCTATCTTCTAGCTCTACCACATTCAACCCCAGTTTGCCATTTTCCTTAATCCAAGTTTGCCTATATTACCTTTTTATCTAAATTTCATCAGCCCCTTTATAACATAAGTTGGAAAATACTTCGAACCAGTGTTTCGTTTGTTAGTACAAGTATTCATTCTCGTACGCAAATTCAAGAGTGCACCACCTAGTAACTTTATGAACAATTTAATCCCCAAGTTGCCGGATGCTTGAACGAAACTCTACAAGTTGATGGATGCTTGAACTTGAATTGAAGGACACTGTCTCCAAAAGATCAATTATGGATCACGTGTCATTAAGGCATGCACTCAACAATTTTGTGGATTAAATTGCTCAGCAATTGCTAGGCGCTACGCTCTGGTACACAATAGGAAGATGTATATATTGGAAATGAAGGTTACCCTAGAAAGAGAGATAGAGAGAGAGAGTGAGAAGAGAGAGGAGATTGAGGAAGCTTGTCTATTATTTCTGTGCAGTTTAGCAAAGCAAGATGGCTGTGCAATGTTAACATGCAGTTTCACCCTAGTACATGTTCCTATATTCCAGGCTATTTTGGTTTTAATATTAATCACAGAGAGAGAGAGAGAGAGAGAGAGAGAGAGAGAGAGAGAGAGAATGTAGTGGATAAAGAGCTCTTAGATCAAAATCTAAAAGTAAATAGTGCAGGGTCATTTCAAGAACACTGCATTCGAGGTCCTCCCTAATTTAAAGAGCAATATGCTCAAATAAGTCACAAAATTTTTTTACAAAATTTTTGCTAGCGTTTATTAATTAATTGTATAGTTTATTTGTATGTTACTAATTAATGAAAAAATTAATTAAAAATTAACAATTAGACTTTTAATTAAAAATTGACAACAATACTTTTATGGCTAAATTTTTGTAACTTATTTGCCCCCAAAGTATTACTCTAATTTAAAATCAATCTGATCAGGACAAAATGCATCTGATTTGAAGGCATTGAATAGTAAATGATGTGAGTGGTCTAGTAACAGTTGTAGAATCGCAGTTCCCTCTCTCTCTCTCTCTCTCTCTCTCTCTCTCTCTCTCTCTCTCTCTATTTTTATATATATATATACCTCGTTAATACTTCTGAATATTCATCGACTTGTCAATTTAGTATTTTCCAGGAACAACCATACGAATAGAACTACACTTAGTCAAGTGCTTCTAATTATCTCTCTCTAGCTAAACTATTTGCCTGCAGCAGCCAGGCCACTAGCACTGTGCTGCTGCCTGCTTCTCCATTTTGATGGGTGTTTGAATTGTTGAACCGACTTTCTCCTTTGGCTCCTTTCCTCTCTCCAAACCTTGTGCACTAATCCGTCAACAATACCCATAAGCCTGTTTGATTTGGCTTTTGAAATATGTTTATACCTTATGACTTATTGTAAGTTAATTTTGAAGCGTTTTATTTTATTTATGAAAAGATAAATAATATTATATCTGTTTTAAAATAATTATCGTTTTAACAATTTACACGTAGATTAAGGAAGTTTTTAAAAAGACTAATGACTAATGTACCCTTATTTAAACTCATTTATTGTAGAGAAATTGTAGGGGTATTTTTCTCTTTCTTCTTACAACTCTATTTAATGAGAGTAATAAATAAGGGCAATTTTAGCAAAATATGACTAAATGTTTCTTGAAATCCTATAATAAAAATTATTTTGGAACAAAAAAAACTTTGCTAAAATGACAATTATTTTGGGACGGAGGTAGTAAGTCATTTACAACCACTTGAAACACATATAAGGTCATAAGTTATAACTTATAAGCACTAGGCTTTGTGCTTATTTCTAATTTTCAAAAATACGTAAGCTTTTGTCTTTATAAAAAAAATTTATATTCCAAAATTACACTTAATAGTTACAATAATAATAATAATAATAATAATAATAATAATAATAATAATAATAATAATAATACATGATAATAATAATAATAGTAATAAATGATGATGATAATAATAATAATAATAATAATAATAATAGTAATAATAATAATAATAATAATAATAATAAATGCTAAATGCTAAATATAACAATAAATAATAATAACAATAATAATAATAATAAATTATGCAAGAACATTCTTTGATGCGGGGTATTTCAGTCTTATATTTTAATTTAGCATTTTTTCAGTTTGTTAATCAAACAGTCACACTAACTTAATCCAGCTCATTAACCCTTCCAAAAGCTAAATCCGACAATTTCAGTTCATCATCCTATCAGTTATAAATCATCAGTACTAAGTCATTAGCTATAAATTAACAGGTAAGTTCCTGAATTTTTAAATCTATTTTTTTTTTGTTATTTATGTAATTATTTAATTGCAAATGTGTTGTTTTTGTAGCAAATAATCTGTATTAATTGCAAATAATCTGTATTAATTTTTTTAATTTGTGTCTGTGTGTGTGTGTGTATATATATATATATATATATTTATATATATATATAGTTTTTCTATTTTTGATGTAATTAATTTGTATTTTTTTGTAATTAATATGTATTTTTGTAATTAATTTTATAGTAATTAATCTGTATTTGAGTAATTAATTTGAATTTTTGTTTTCTTTTTTGAAATTTTTGTAAATAATATGTATTTAGTGTGTGTACTGTGTGTAAGGGGTTGTATTATGACTAATTAGTGGTGGTTGTAGTATTTGTAATCAATTTTGATGAACTTGTAATTTGCATGTTATTTTATGTTATTTGCATGTTATTTATGTTTTAAATGCTTTAGTTGCAATATTTATGCTATTTTTGTGTTAGTTATGATTTAATTGGGTTATTTATGTTATTTTTGTAATTTGTATACTAGTTTTATGTTATAAATGTCTTAGTGTATTACATTTGTATGCAATTTATTAGGTAGGGATGTCTTGTGTCTTAGCATATCATGAAAAAATAAAATGATCGAATAAGCGCGTATGTGAGCAGAATAGTTCTAAGCACTTGAACTTGTGAATAAACAAGACTAACACTATTAGGTTAGTTCAATTATTTATGAAATTGATCATTAGTTGCATAGTGATCAATATTGTTAGGTTGAATTAGCAAATCCTAAACCCTAAACAAACTGTAACCCTATCTAAACCATAATTAACTATAAACCATAACCCTAATTAACTCTAAATCATTACCCTAATTAACTCTAAATCATAACCCTTATTAACTCTAAACCATAACACTAATTATCTCTAAATCATAACCCTAATTAACTCTAAACTCTAACCATAATTAACCCTAAACAAACCATAACTAAAACCTAATTAATCATAAACCTAACCCTAAACCTAAACTCATACCCTAAAACCCTAAACTCATACCTTAAACCCTACACTTAAACACTAAACTTAAACCGTAAACTCATACCTTAAGCGCTAAAATACTAATAGTAATACATATTGATTGTATGTGGCTACATATGGTGATCATATACGATTCCCTGATGTGTTTGTGAGTATGCACACCAGGCAGGATGGATCCAGTTAGTGGGTTGATCCCCGAGCAGAGGCTGTGTATGTAAGTATTAAGATTATTGTTTATAATTAAATTAATATGACGGTGTTTTAATATTTGTCTTTTTTTATAACATGTTGAATACGAGAGACGTATGAGGAACGAACCTAATAGGAATGAGTGGAACCAAACATTATGGGATGAGATCACCTCCCAAGGACGGGCGAAGAGGGGCGATAGGGTTTACGGGATGGGCGCACACAGGGGATCCTCGCACTTGCCAACCATGGCTTCACGTGCTTCTGGATCGACAGCATGAAGTTCGGACTAGTCAAACATTGACCAGACGCACATTTCAAGGTTGGAAACCGAACTCACTGAAACCCGACAAACCGTGGCCCATATGTAGGCCGCCATGGAACGATTTTTTAAGAGTCAACCCCGTTCGTCTGGTCAACCATCCCCTAATCATATCTAACCCCAAAATTTATTTCATGACAATTAGTTTTGAACAGCTTTTAATTTATGTAATTTAAGCAATTTTAATTTATGTAATTTAAGCAGTTTTAATTTATGTAGTTTAAACAATTTTAATTTATGTAAATAATTTTGTAATTAAATAGTTGTAATTTTGTAATTAATTTGTGGTATGTTTTAATTTTTGTAGATTTTTTATTAATATTATCTGTTGAAATTAGGTACAAAAAAATGCTATTTTTATTATTTATTTTTTTATTTTATTTTTAGCGACGAAAGACACCGTCACTAAAATTTTCGTCGCTAATTTCGTACCTATTTCCATCACCGATGATTCCATCGTTAATTAGAGATGGAATATTCGTGGCAAAAATTTCGTCGCGATTAGAGACGGAATTTAGACACGAATATACCATCGCTAATTAGCGACGTCGTACTTAGCGACGGAACGTAACCGTTGTTAAATTCCGTTGATGTTTTAGTGACGGAAATGGTTGTCGCTAATTTTCGACGAAATAACCTTCGTTTAAAAGTTTCGACCGTTTTTTTTCGACAGAGTTTCGTCGCTAATATGGATTTAGCGATGGAAACCTTGATTTAGTGACGAAAATTTCGCTAATACACGCTTTCCAATAGTGCAAGGACATTGCAGGATGATTATTTGGATGAAGGAACAAAGGGTGAGATGCAGGCAAAGTAAAACTTACCTCTGCAGATTCGTATTCATCTATTTCAACATCGCCTGTATTTCCAATTGATGTAGATTCATTTGTAGGATTTGCAGTTGGTTGTTCATCAGTAGACATACTTCTCGAAATCTTTGATTGTTCTTCAGAAATTGGGACTCAATTTTGCGTTTAAACTGATCAAAATAGGTTTGCGGAAGCTATCATGCTCCGATACCATGAAAGAATTGAAATGGATAATATGCAGAATATATTTGAAGAAAAATGGAAGCCATTAATGGAGTAATTGAGAAGCTTTGTAAAGGAAGAGAGATATCTTCATTCGTATATTCAACATACTGATATCAATACAGACTCAATGTATTTATACAAACTATAGAGAGATTACACAAAATACAACCATTCTTCAACTTGCGCTAACTAATTCTGAACTGCCTAAGGTGATGATGTCATGTAACAAATTCATGACATCAAGAAACTAACTCAGTTACAACCTTGGCAGATTACATCCTTTCTGTTTCATCTATATACACTCGATACCCCTGGGCTTTAGTTCGGAGTCTTGACACTTCACACCCTCAACTTCTTGGCCAGCCTCCTTACCCATATCACTAATTGGCTCCAATGTAGTATATATACCAAATATTGTGAGGAGCACAAATTAGTGAATTATTGTTTTCCCTATAAAATTATTCGATAGCTGATGGAGAGTCATGCACCAAAATAGATTTTCATAATTTAGTACTATACTCCGTCTATTTCAAAAAGATTGTCTTGGTTACAATTTTTATATGTCCAAATGGTTTTTCAGATTCTAAAAGGGGACAATGAATTATTTTTGTTTTCTCTTATAACCCTCATTCAGTCATTTGGTACCTAGTTTTATAGCTTTCTGACTCATTATAGAATAACAACGAAGTAGTGCTATAAGGGCGTCCACAGTGGAAAGCCTGCCCCACTCTCTAAAACCAATTTTAGAGATTTTTAGAGGTTTTTATATCCTACATGGTCTAGATCCACCCTCTATCTCTAAAATCAAATAAATCACCCTCTAAATATAGGGAGTTTTAACATGAATAGTGACTCAAATCCTCTACATTTTTCTCACTTTATTTGAGCACAATATACTTTTGTTTAATATTTTGGAATGAAAATTATTAAAATATACTCTCTGTCATTAAATTATTATCTTTTTTTTTATCCGTTCCAAAATAATTATCTTATTTTTTTATCTGTCCTTAAATAATTGTCTTGTTTGAAATTTTCATAGTTTAGGAGATCATTTTTACCATTTTACCCTTATTTTTTTCTCTATTTTAATTATGTGTCATATATGCATGAACATTAAAAGAAACTACACATTATACCAATATTAATAATTAAGTCAGTTATTTTTTGTTAATCAGTGTATCGAGTCAAACAAGACAATAATTTAGGGACGGAGAGAGTACAATATATTTTTCATAGTATATAAAATTTAAAATTTAAAATATTTTATTTTAATTGTGGTGGAAAATATAAATAAAAAAGAAAAAATATAATGGTTTGTTAGTTGAGATAAGAGATATTTAATTTTTAGAGGGTTATATAGAGAGTGCTTGTTGGAGTGAGTTTTTTTTAGAGTGTTAAAAAGGTGAAATTTGAACGGAAAATGAGGTATTTAGAGTGTGATATAGAGATATATAAGAAGTGCTTATTGTGGACGGTCTAACTATAACTATAATATAGGTTTTTAGGGATATATTGGGAATACACTCTCTCTGTTTCAGGTAAAAGAGTACAATATATTATTTTGGGATGTTTTACTTAAATGGTTCACTTTTAAAAATTTATGCTTACAATTTTCATATTTTTTTATCTTTACCTTCCACTTGTGTTGTAATCATCTTGGTTGTGCTTAAGTATATTTTTGTAATTATGACTAACTTCAATGACACTAATATATTCTCTTAATTATTAGACTTTTTAAACGTGAACTTTTTGGGTGAAACGGAGGGAATATAATCTAATTAATAATCTTGCTTATTATTATATATATATATATATATATATATATATATATATGCTTACTTTTTTATTTAACCATCAATGGTTACTCTCATTATCAACTATTGGATCAAAAATTAAAGATTGAGATTTAATGGTTAGTTGGAAAATGCAATTAATGCAAGTAGGTGAGTCATTTAATGCATTAAATCTCAACCTTTAATTTTTGATCCAATGGTTGATAGTGAGAGTAACCATTGATGGTTAAATAAAAAGTAACCATTAAATAGTCCCCATATATATATATATATATATATATATATATATATATATATATATATATATATAGTTAAACAATACAGTCTTTTGAAACTCATGGAGTATTCTTTTTCTTGGTGTCAACTAAGGTTGGGAAGGAAGTAGATAGGACTTGAGGCATTCTCCGTCATTATATCGTGAACTATCAAGTCAACTACAAATTAAAGAGTGAAAACGTAAACAAAGGTGAGGGGGTTGGGTGTAGGGGTGTTCAGTATTTGGTTTCATCCGAAAATCAAACTGAAAAATCGATCATCCGAATCAAATAACCCGAAACCGAATTTGAATTTGGTTTTTGGTTTGTTTTGGTCGGCAAAACCCAATTCTAATATGGTTTTTGGTTTGGTTGTTGGTTTTACCTTTCAAATCGAAAACCAAACCGAAAACTGAATTAGAAAAAATATAATAAAATTAAATATATTATTATTAGTTATATAAATAATTAATATTCATAATTATTTTAATGTGTCGCAGAAATAACACAAGTGACAACTTAAACAAATTTCTTGGATGTTTAGTGACAAGAAAGACCATACTAGTGTGTGGAATCCAAGACTTCTTTTAAGTTCAAGTGACTAAGTATAAGTAATTTTACATTTTAGGGATATTATGTAATTTTTTAAAGTTTTAATCTTTATTTTGGATGGTTTTTAAATGATAAATATTTTAAACTTTGAATTGGATTGTAGTTTTAACATTTGTTTGGTTAAAATCGAAAACGAACCGAACCAAACCAAACCGAATTCGAATTTGACTTGGTTTCTTGGTTTTTATTTGGTTTGGTTTGGTTTTAGTTTTAAGGTTAAAATAACAAAAACCGAAGCGAACAACCCGAAAACCGAACCGATGAACACCCCTAGTTGGGTGGAGAGGGCCAGTAGTATGTTTTATACATTTTACTTATGAGTGTCGGGTTGGGTCGGGTCGGGTCTTGGGGAAGTTTTCAATACTTTAGAAGCTAGCTAGAACCATGGATGGCCCTTCCAAGTTTGTCCTTACCGAGCTCGTTCCACAATTATTCTATCCAATATTTGATTAATCAAACTCATATATGTGTACGTACTCAGCATCCTGCCTTAAATATGAGTAGTTTGCATTTGAATCCCTCTAATTGGTCTAACCACTACTCTTAAAAGCTCGCTCATTGCACATGATTACCGCCAACTTAGGGAGGGAGTTTTTCTCTTCATTAATTAAGAGCCCCAGCCCAAACCCGGCCCCTTTATTTTTTTCTTTTATAGCCACATGAAAAGGTGTAAACGAGATTGGGGACAGGGGGTTTAATTGGTGGACATGGCAAAGAATACGTTTTTATAAATTTTTATGTGGATGATGATACACATAGTAAAAAATTGATCATAACTTTTAAAGCACGTGTGGGCAGGAGATTCAAGTGTTTTTGTTAGAGAAAGAGAGAGGAAGATGGGAGTTATCTCCTTGTGCCACATGTACGGGCTTTAAAAGTTATGATCAATTTTTCACTATGTGTATCATTATCCTTTTTATATTATAAATACAAAAAAATTTAAGTGTCTGTGTGAACCTTTTAGAATTTTTAGGCGCCATGACCATCATTGTCCCCTCCAAGTTTGTTTTGTACAAAACTATTAATTTCAATTGGCTCCCTCTGATTGTTTTAATCCATTACTCAGCAAAAGCTGGTCACACATGATTACATATTGTTAAGTAACCAATTCATCTAAAAACTTAAGCTATTAGATAAAGGCCCAACAATGTACAATATCAAGCTTCTTAACACTTCCAGCCAATCGATGGAGTTTTGCTCTTCCTTAAGAACCCTAGCTAGAGGGCCCATTTTTGTCAAGTCTTCTGTGAACTATATGTGGCCATATATAGCTCTGATACCATTACCTTGGATATACATGGAAGGCAAAAACCACATGAAAATGTGGATGGGGGACGATGGAGATCGAAGGCCAAGAATATGTTTGTGTATGAATTTTTATATATGTTATAACTACATCGTCGGCCCCTCAATCTGTCCCAACCAAGCTCTTAATTTCCATCTTTTATCCCACATGTGATTCAAATTCAACAGCATTCTATATATCTTTTAGAAATGAATCAATGACCCTCAATACACATGATTCCTTCCACTCCAAGGAGTTTTGCTCTTCTCTAAGAACCCTACTAGCTAGCTAGAGGCCCATTCTGCCTAGTACTAACATTTTCAGAGTACTGCCACATAAGGAAGTCTTCCATGGCCAACGACGCTTTAGTTCCATAACATGTGAGAGACATGGAGGCCACACACCAAGTAGAAAGTCATAACCCACAAGTAGGGACTAAAGTTATGTAAAATGACAAAGCCAAAAAAATTTCAGCAGGTCACAAGCTAAAAAGTTTCAACTTTTAGAAACAAGGGGGTCAAAATCAAAGATTATTGTAATATTTTCTATAAAAGTAAGGGGGACGCTTCTGCTATAATTCTTATTTATTTTTTGTAAGTAGATTAATGATACTTACTCTGTGCCAAAACAAGAGGTGTGATTTATTTATTTTTGGTCAGTTTGATTTTTATTAAATAAAAATTTTCTATGGATTTGTTTGTACTTTCAAAAACCATAAATACGTGACTTTAAGTGCTTTTAATCCAGAACTTATTATCTACAAGTAGAGTTATATATCAATACAAAAATTGGTCAAATTGATGCGAAAAAAAAAATAAAAATCAATATAGACTATTTATTAGTACTCCCTACGTTGTAGGTAAAGAGTTCACTTTCCTTATTTAGAAGTCAACATGTGACTAAATCAAATCAAAATTTTACATATTTTTCTTATGTTTTAGGAAATAAAATTTTATTAATTAAATTTTTTTTTAAGAATACTATGGATTGCAACTTTTATAACTTTATAAAAATCACTAAATTTATGTTGATTATCGGTCAAACTTTAACTAAGTTGATCGAAAAAAGTAAAAAAAATGCACTCTTTACGTGGAACGGAGGGAGTAATTAGTTCTTAAACTAATTTACAAACTTGAAGTGGTCACTTGTCTCCTCCATTGTATACCTTTCTATCAAGTGCAAGGTGCAATTAACATTGTTTAGTTACTCTTCCAACTTCATCTTTTATATAGTATTTCACTTTTGTATCTTTTGTGCAATTCTAACTCATAAACTGTTGTCTATGGCTATATATGGCTACATTTTATGTCACCTTGATCTGTTAATTACTGTTGTTCTTATTTGTTTGTCTGGATTTTTATATATGTGACTGTTTGGGGATTTATATAGTTGGTGTTTCCTTCATCTTCATGAATTGGTCTTGCAGGACAATTTTGTGATTTTATAGGGTCGGTTGGTTATTTTCGTGGTTTATTTGGTTCGCCTTTTAGGGATTCTGCTGCTTTTTGTTTTATTTGGCCTTTTTAGGATTGATTTTCCTTCTTTCTTGGTCTCTGTTGATGTTTTCTTTACTTTTGGGGTCGCTTTTGAGTCTTGACCCTACTTCATGTTGTTCTTTGTGTAATGTAACGATGATCTAGATCGTGTTCCATATATTACATGATTGATTTGTTTGTCTGAGTAAGAGTTAATAATACGCCCTCCTCCTTAATTAACAGAAGATACGTTGACAATCTATCGACTTCCTAAAAAACCCTTCGTCAACAGATCCGCGTCATTTAGGTCGTTAGTATAGTTTTACTTATAATAGTCTTATGTACTCCTTTCGTTTCATCCAAATAGACCATGTTTAAAAATTTTAGTTATTCAGGGATATACAAATATTATAAGAATTGGTTATACTTACAAAAATGTTTGAACATTGTTAAGATGTTTATACCAAATTTGAAGGGTAAAGCTAAAAAGATGTGAAGATTGTTGGCATAATTTGATAGTAGACTCTTTAAGTGAAAACATTCTAAAATTGAATAATGAACTATTTGTATGTAACGGAGGGAGTATGTCATTTATCTTTCAAAACTAGCAAGAGTATTAACATCATGACTCTCTGAGAAATGTACTACCTCCCTTCTTTCACTAGATGGAGTGTTATTTTGTTCATAAAAAGTTGAGCTAGCAGTTGGTAAAAATTACATTTTCAGAAAGCAATTTTTACTCCTTAAATATCAATTAATCTAGCCTGAAAGTGGTCTTTTAGAAACAAAGTGAAACACCGTGGGGGGCGCCATTTAATCTACATGTAGCTAGTTAGAGAAAAGGTTACTGTAAACGAAGTGCAGTAAGTTTTTCCCACAGTAGAGCTACAATGCCTCAAGATTAGAATACATAGAAGGTCCTACTACTCGTAATTTCCAAGTAGCTGCTTCTTTGGGCACTTTATCATAGAAAAACTAAAACTGCTTTCCCGTTTTAGATTAGCTTTACAAGAAAGTGAACAAAAAATAACCCTACTCTAAATCTCCAATGAGTGCTTCCTAACATTTATAAGATTTGATCCCTCTCCCTCACTTTCTGTTTTTGTAGGTCTATATATGAGGGCATCCTATGGACTCACCAATTTCATTTATGTTTTTTGTTTTCATTTGCTACTTTATATTTGGATATTTGAGTGATTACTATATGCATATCTGTATTTGTGAACATATCATCTCAAAGACTCAAACTCTGAGGAGGTTACATTACTCCAAGTGGTAGTGGAAAAGTATCGAAAATGAAAATGCTAGGACTATCAACATTTTATCTCATTTTTCATCGCAACCTATATTGACGTTGTATGTCATTAATTAGTCAGTAACTACACGATTAAGTGATGTAAACGCAAAAAAGCAAACGAACTCAAGATTGAGAGAGGAGAAGGCAAAAATGAAATTTGAAAAGGGTAGTGAATATGGGGTGTCTTGTTTTTGAGAAAGCTAGAAACTTAAAACAATTTTTACTCTACACTACTCAACATTCCATTCAAAGGGATTCACATTCTCCTTCCTCAATAGCCTACCAAAGTGTACGAAACCATGCATAATGGACCCATGATGATAATATGTATAATGAATCCATAATGATAGTAATATGCATAATGAAATTGATGTGTCAGTTTGTCAATACATCAATAAATCCTAGACCTAATTAACAGAGTGTCAGTCCCGTGGTAACTTGTAAGTTGAGTTAAAGAAGCTTCCCCCCTTCTCTTCACTCTTCTCTTGGTAGAAGAACCAACAAAACAGACAAATTAAAGAGATAGAAAGAGAGAGAGATAGTGTGTGTGTGTGTGTGACAGACACTGCAGTCACTGTCACCCCATAACAGTACAACTCCCATTTTGCTTCTTTCATGAATTCTCCCCCCATTGCTCTTCCCAAGACTTGCCTCTTTCCCTCTCCTTAAAAGCTTTTGTAAGTAAAGACCAATTTCTTAGAAATGGAGCCAAAAAATTTTAAGCTAGCTAGCCACAGAGTAGTGTCTGTATCAGTCAAAGGAAACCAAGTTACCAAACAATTATGGGAATCTTTAAGTAAAAGAAGAGAAAAGTTATCGTCTTTTTTTGCTTGCATGGGTGGTGATGCAATGCCTTTTGAATTGATTTGACTGGTTAATGAACCAAACTGATCCAAAATGTGTCATACCCTTTTCTCTCCTAACTCACTCTTCTCAGAATCCTAAATTTGGAAACTCTGGTTTTGTCTGTGGTTGTAAAGCTGCTTAGCCCGTAAATGGCAACTATGAAATCTCACATATCTTTTGAGTTTCTTTGTGGGAGAGAGAGGTCATTGGCAGATGTGCTTGGTGCTTGCATAGCTACTTAAGGGTGTGTTTGCTAGGGACATAATATCTTGAAAGAATTCATTTAGAGAGACATGAGTAGAATATTGCTCAAAATTAAAATGCTAGAAGGTACAACCCTTGGGAGAAGATATTAATTAGAAGCATCATGATCTTGGCTAGGCTTTGGACACATGGAACATTGTGAATTAGTGTGCTCTGATACCAAATTAAAATCAGAGGTCAAATAATCGGATTGCAAGCGATTTAGCCCCCAAAATGTTATATATTGAGTGGTTAGATGTTAAATTGCCCGATATAGGATTACATATCGCCACAAGTCTTTTGTAATGTGATCGGGAGAAGTGTCAATGTTATACTATTAGTTTTGTGTCCATTTACATGGATTTAGTATCTATTTTATGTTAAATTTTGGGAAAGTTGATCGATAGGTTCAAATCCAAATTGGAACAATGTGAAGCCTTATATTTGTTAACAGCCAGAGCTCTTAGCCGACAACCGGCTTTGTAACCTTAACAATACTCTTTATGTCATCTTAATGCAGTACTCTTGAATCTTGATCACCAAGTAGCTATATAGCAGCCAATTGTCATGTCTTGCTCTATAATAAGTTTAGTACAGTACTCTTGCCATGCCAAATAGTAGTAGAGCTTTCTTCTTGCAAGGAGGTTCAATAATGGAGTATGTGGAGACTTTAAGCCATTGTCCAGTACCAAAGACAAAATTTAATGCAAAATCTGTCCAGTACAGACTCTACAGAGATAAAACTTACAAGGATTTAAAAAAAAAAAGGTTAAGCATATAGATAGAGCAGAACTAACTTATGAAACTCTCATTTGTTTATCCTAATTACACGGTTAAGATTATGACATCCACCTTAATCATATTAAGAGATTAGTTCACATAAATTTGCTTGCAGAATATGGTCTAATCGCCTTCAATAATTTCCAAATGAAATAACTCTAGAGATGTCTGATCTCTCGAGCGAGAACAAATGAACAAATTCAAACTTGGAAAAAAATTAATGGTTCGTTTAGCATAATGTTTGTTTCATTCAGCCGTGTAAAAGGTTAAAGCTCATATATATGCACTCATTTTCATCTGAAATTCAGATGTTTGTGAAGACCCCGTTCACATCACATCATCATGGCACAAAAAAACATCACAGCTTTAACGTTGCACCAGCCGGGAATCGAACCCGGGTCTGTACCGTGGCAGGGTACTATTCTACCACTAGACCACTGGTGCATCTCTGCCTTTAATTCTTGATATTTTTTTTGTAAACTAAATAATGGCTTCTTTTCTCAAATGAGCACTGATGTATTGGCTCTGATCTACCATTTAAGGTTCGATCGGTAAAGCTCGAGGGTAGGATGTTGAAGTTTACATCTGGAATTGTAGTAGAATTTCTTCTCCGTTTTATTTGTTGGCCTCTTCTTTTTCTTGGTTTTACTAGTTCATCAAGTCATTATTCATTAATTTTGTTTGGTATTTTATGCCGATTCGGTGTTTTAGGTTCATGATCTTTGTAGTGGAATCTATACTAGGTGAAATTACTTGGTAACTAGTAAAAGGTGCAAGCTTAGAGAGCGCAACATTGCACGAGCTATGAAAGTCTCAGATTTTTTTATCAAAACTAAACGTTTTAAATCATGATACCTGCTTTGCCGGACATGAATTCAAAGATTACTATAGTAAAAAAATTGCTTTTAGAATATGATTTGATTTTCTTCATTCATTCTTCACTGGAATGACACTTGAGAAATCGTATCTTTTAAGTAAGAAGGAGATCAAACCCAGAAAATAGAATAATTGATGGTTTGTTTTATATTTCATGGTTTCTTTAATTGCTTAGGCTGGCCTCCTTGCGATATGAGGTTAATGTTGCGCAGTCTATAGTGTCAAGTGCTTACCTAGCATGCTCTGAGACACTACCTAGACCAATACAGTCGATATAATGTTTTCAATGTTTGCCATTAACAAGAAAGATTCAGAAAACGTAGATTCGTAGCATGAATCGAAGAACAACCACCATTATTCATCAAGGGCTTCATTGATGATGTGCTAAATACGCCATTGTACAGAAGGGAAAATGAACTTCACAAAACAAGAATCCTAACAAACTGTCTATATATATATATATATATATATATACATAACTAATTGTGGGACCCCACTAAATAACGGCCTCTAACAAAAAATGATATAATGACTAAAACACACTTCATTATCCAACCAATAAACAGTTATATCCATATGTCTTCATACAATGCTTTGACAACCTCTAACAGCCTCTGTAGATCACTCTTTGCACTTGGTAGGAGCCTTTGTGTACTGTGAACTTGAGCTTGAGCATTGTCTTGATCATCTGTAGTATTCTCAATATGCCTCCCGCAAGTTGAAAGTGGGGAAAGACTAGAAACTTTCAACTTGGAAAGAAGAAAGCAGTGTGGGACTTTACCAAGAGGTTTAGTGAAGATGTCTGTCAGTTGCAACTTGGAGGGAATATATAGTGGCTTGAGAAGACCTTGTTGAACCTTCTCTCGAACAAAGTAACAATCAAGTTCAATATGATTTGTTCTAGCATGATAAACGGGGTTGGAAGCAATAGCAATAGCTGCAGAGCTATCACAATAAACTGTGACAGGAAGAGGAATGTCCACTTGCAAGTCTTTAAGCAAAGCATGCACCCAAAGAACCTCACTACTAGCAGTAGCTAATGCTCTATACTCAGCCTCTGCAGAAGACCTCGCTGTCACATATTGCTTTTTGGATAGCCAAGATAAAAAAGAATCACCCAAAAGAAGACAATAACCAGTGACAGACTTCCTATCATTAGGATCACCAGCCCAATCACTGTCACAATATGCCCTGAGGATGAAATCATTTGAGGAAGATAGAAGCAAACCTTGATCCGGACAAGCTTTGATATACCTCAAAACTCTTAATAAGGACTTGAGGTGAGTGGTAGTAGGAGTATGAACAAACTGACTTAACACATGAGCTGCAAAAGCAACATCAGGTCTTGTCACTGTAAGATAAAGCAGCTTGCCAACTAACTGCCTGTAGAAACTAGGATCACTGAGAACTTCACCAGAAGAAGCCAACAATTTTTCATTACGATCCAAAGGAATGGTCAAAGGTTTGGCCTTAGTAAGACCAAAGACTAGCAATGAGATCAAGAGCATATTTTCTCGGCTCAAATGAAATCCCTGAGAAGACCTGGTAACCTCTATTCCCAAATAGTATTTAATAGGCCCAAGATTTTTTATACTAAACTGGGAATCAAAAGTGTAGCAATAGCAATGGGATCATTCCCTGTAACCAAAATATCATCAACATATACTAGGGCAACAGTAAAGGAAGAAGCTTGAGCCAAAATAAACATTGAGTAATCAGCATGAGACTAGACAAAACCAACATGTAAAGGTGATTCGGTAAGTTTTGCAAACCACTGCCTAGATGCCTGCTTTAAACCATATAATGACTTTTAAAGCTTGCAAACCAAGTATGAATCCTTCCCATCAGAATACCCTTGAGGCATGGCCATGTAAACTTCCTCATTTAGGTCCCCATGAAGAAAAGCATTATGAACATCCAGTTGATGTACCTCCCATGACTTAGCAGCTGCAATAGTAAGTAAGGTCCTAACAGAAACCATCTTGGCAACAGGAGAAAAGGTTTCTTGATAATCTATACCCTCGATTGAGTGTATCCCTTAGCCACCACCTTGCTTTGTATCTTTCAACGAGCCATCAAGATTAAACTTGACTTTATACACCCATTTACAACCCACAACCCTTTTACCAGTGGCAAATGTACCAATTCCCAAGTATGATTTGCCTCCAAAGCGCCGATTCATTATTCATAGCATTAACCCAATTTAGATTTTTAATAGCTTGGATATAGGATCAGGCTCTATATGATCATCTAATGCATTGATGAAATGAAGATGCGAAGAATCAAATGAATTATCAAGAGCGTAATTATTAGAAGAATGATGGATCAAGAATTAAACTACAAAATCCTGCAACTTAACTGAAGGAAATTTTTCCCTAGTAGATCTTCTAAGAGGAACAGGGGTAGGATCAAGTAGGAATAGATGTGGTATCATGGGATGAAGTAGAAGGAAATATAGAAACTGGTGTTGAAGTAGGTTGAACTGGTGCTACAGAAACTGGTGATGAATTGGGTTGTTGAATAGGAGCTTCAATATTATTGGATGACAACGAGGTGGAATGATGAGAGTCTAATGGCTGTGAATTTAGAAGAACATGATTAGGATCATCAATGGGCCAAGGTAAATATATAGCAGGATCGGGATGAGGAGTTTCAACAGGCTAAGGTTTGAGAAGGCCGTAATCGAATGTGGTGAAAAGGGAAGACATGTTCATGGAAAATAACATGCGCTACAAAAACTTTCTTAAGAGCTAGATCATACAAAGTGTAACCTTTCGTCCAAAAGGATAACCAAGAAACACGCACGATAGCCCTTGGTTCAAATTTATCAATGGGATGGACTAAAGCAAAACATAGACAACCAAAGGTTTTCAATTGTGTGTAATCAACTTTTGACTGAAAAAGGATTTCATATGGTATTTAAAAATCTGTGGCACTAGTGGGTAATCTATTTATAAGATGAGTGGCTGTAAGTAAACAATAGCCCCAAAAATGCTTAGGAAGATGGGCTTGGAATCTCAGTGCTCAAGCTACTTCAAAAAGCTGTTTATGTTTTCTTTTTACTACGCCATTTTGTTGAGGTGTTTTTGGACAGGAAGATTGATGTATGATCCCTAGGTTCTCAAGGAAATGTACAACATCTTGGTTAAAGAGTTCTGTTCCATGATCAGTTCTAAAAGATTTGATTGTTGTATGAAATTGGTTTTGGACAAAAGCATTGAAATTCTGCAGAATTTTAAAAACATGATATTTGGTTGATAGCAAATGTGTCCAAATACACATCTTGAGCAATCATCAACAATAGTAAGGAAATATCTACAACCATTCATAGTAGAAATTCTGTAAGGGCCCCATAAATCACAATGAACAAGATCAAAGCAGTTTTTGCTATCAGAATTGCTTACAAGGAATGATAGTTTGTGCTTCTTAGCAAGAGGACATACTGAGCAAAAAGAAATACAATCTTTATTAAATGTCTTGGAATGAAAAACATGAGACAATTGAGGAATTCTCTGTAATGTACTCAAAGATGAATGCCCCAATCTCTTGTGCCAAAGTTCAGAAAGAGAAGTGCTAGGAACTTCAGCAACTTGACCAATGAGATTAGTAGATGATGAAGGATTAAGGACAGATTGTTGCTTTGACAAAAGATATAACCCCCCATGAAGTTCACCAGTTATTATGACATTCTTCAACTAGTCCTGGAAGATGCATTTTGACTTAGTGAATTCAACAGAGTATGGATTATGAGCAAACAATTTAGAGACAGATAAAAGGTTAAATTTGAATGTGGGAGCATAAAGGACACCATGAATAACCAGATTGGTATCTAAGATAACAGAACCTTTGTGAGAAACAACAGTATGATTACCATTGGGAAGGGATAAAATGATAGGCTTATGCAATTTTGTAATGGAATGCATTAGTGAAAGAGAAATACAAATATGATCAGTGGCCCCTAAATCCACTATCCAAGGAGTTCCAGTATGTATTGATGCTATAAACATGTCATGGCAGCAATTGGAAGTGCTCATACCTGCAAAATGGACACCTGAACTGGTAAAGGCTATAATATGATCCTCTGGACAATCTTTACCTTTCAGGATTGTCAAAACTCGCCCAAGCTGTACCTTCAACTGATCAATCTCAGCTTGAAAGTTTCTTTCCTCAGCAGGCTAACTTTGTAGCTGCATAACTGTAGCCCCATTATTGTTATTGTCATTGCCATTCTGAAACTTATTCCTTTCTGTGGTATTTTTGAACTATTGTTTTTTCTTGTTCAAACCATATGCAGGATGTCCCACTGGAAATCCATGCAATCTATAACATTCATCTTTGGTGTGACCCTCCTTGTTGCAATAATTACAATAAATCTCTTTCTTGAAAGTCCCTTTCACATAGCCTCCTTTATGTCCATTATTCCCAAAATTTCTATGGCTTACAGCAGCTACCACATTCTCAGTATCACCATATGCCTTGGTTATATTTGCAGCTATAGAACTACATTCAGAAACATATCCTACCCTCAAGGATTTTTCTTGTCTCACCATGTAATAGGCTTCACCAATGGTGGGTAATGGTTTCATTCTCAAGATCTGGCCCCTTATGTTTGCAAAACTGTCATGCAATCCCATAAGAAATTGCATCAACTTCTTCCTTTGTTCTCTGGCTTCTTGTGCTATAACAAAGACCACAGGAACAATTATTACAAGAACAAGCAGTAATCGTGTCAAGTGTAGTGCCTTCATCCCATAGTCCCTTCATCTTGTGGTAGTAAGCCTCCACAGAACCATCTCTTTGTTCCAACCTATGCAAATCCTTTTCTAGCTGGAAAACTCTATGGCCATCTATGGTTGAGTATCTTTCTTTCAACTCATTCCACACAACAAATGCAGAGGATACAAATCTCAGGCTATTACTTATCTCTTCAGAAACTACATTAAAAATTCAAGAAATCACCATATCGTTGGCTCTTGCCTAAAGAGGATATAGACTGGAATTTGATTCAGGAATCGGAAAAGTACCATTGATCAAGGATGATTTGTTTTTAGCAAATAAAGAAATTTGAATCGATCTGGACCATGCACTATAATTGTCACTACCTGTGAGTTTAGTAGCAATCAATATCAAACCAGGATGATCATTGTTGTGGATGAAAAGTGGATGCATATTCGAATCAATCAGTATTTCCATTGATGAACTTGTCGTGCGCTTTGAAGAATTTCCATCAGAAGAATCTGTTTGATCACCGGTAACATTCGCCATGAATCTTCGATAGGATTACTGGAATTATTAGTAGGTAAGTTGGAACAAAATTGAATCTCGAACAAAGGAATTCCAACAAGATGAATCAAGAAAACAGATTGTGAAACAGAGTAAGTAATCAAAGGAATTGGGATTAGGATTTGGATCTATGCTCTGATACCATAACAAGAAAGATTCAGAAAACATAGATTCATAGCATGAATCGAAGAACAACCAGCATTATTGATCAAGGGCTTCATTGATGATATGCTGAATACGCCATTATAGAAAGGAAAAATGAACTTCACAAAACAAGAATCCTAACAAACTGTCTATATATATATATATATATATATATATATATATTTACATAACTAATTGTGGGACCCCACTAAATAACTACCTCTAACAAAAAATGATATAATGACTAAAACACACTTCATTATCCAACCAATAAACAGCTATCTCCATATGTCTTCATACGATACTTTGACAACCTCTAACAACCTCTGTAAATCACTCTTTGCACTTGGTAGGAGCCTTTGTATACTGTGAACTTGAGCTTGAGCATTGTCTTGATCATCAGTAGTATTCTCAATAGCTATATATGGAGTCCGGCTAATTCTGACCATTTAAAAGACCAAAATCCCAAGTTAATTAGATCATATAGCTAGCTGTCCGACACTTGTCTATTTTGGACATGTATCGAGCTTTTATAGAACAACTTATGGATTAACTTGCCATTCAACGACGATCTATATATTGTCTTGAATTCTTGATGATGACTTATCTATATATATAATAGCTTATGTGATGTTTTGCTCTATAACAAGTTTAGTACATGTACTCTTATCATCCCAAATGGGAAGCTTCTTCTTGTAAGGTGATTCAAGAGTACTATGGTTTTGATTAAACTATAGGCCAAAAGTTAAGGTATCATCTTAAGGTAAAATTAGTTCACTAGAGACTCCTTATAAATAAAAGAAAACTTATGAGAACCTACATGCTCGTAGCCTGGTAGATAATGCAGCATTGAATTATGAAATATTGATAATTTATTTTGTCGTAATTAAATATGGTTAAGATTACGACACCGTCACCAAGCATGCACAGAATAAAGATTACCGCACTTATATGAGTTTCCAGAGTACTGATCTGATATCAACCCTCCATTAATTTCAAGTGAAATCACTCTAGCGCGGATCTCTCAACGCTCAGTCATCTATATATCTTGTTTTAACTTTACGGGCTTAGGTTCTTTTCTCTCCATGTATGTTTAGGCTTACATCAGAAATATAGGAGACATACTAAGCCGAGTTAGTGACTTGGTTTGTTTGGAGTCTCCAATCTCTTTTCGAGCGACTCTCCCTATTGTCTCTCACACAATCTGCCTATATATTAATTTTAGATGATTGATTTGTGGTGCAGGCAACCAAGGTTACAAAATGCATAGAGATATATCAGAAATGTGTCCTTTGAGCCTCATCGTAAGTGAGAATGAAAATAGAATGAAAAAATGTTTTAACACTTTGAAATGGGGAAAAATATATATATATATATATATATATATATTATTTTTCCTTTTCTTTGTGAGTGGAAAGAATTCAAAAATATTAATTAAAGCTCAGAAGCACTCATTTTCATCTGATATTCAGATGTTTGTGAAGACCCATTCATCACATCATGGCGCAAAGTATCATCACAGCTTTAAAGTTGCACCAGCCGGGAATCGAACCCGGGTCTGTACCGTGGCAGGGTACTATTCTACCACTAGACCACTGGTGCTTGTGTTTGGGTTGGTACACTCTTAAATAATAGACGTGTTTCTCAAAAGGAGATTCATGGCTATGTTCTGAGAGTTTAGAGTTTCCTCACGAAAGTAAATAAAACATCTTCAAGGGAAAGTTCCTTGAGAGTCCTGTATAGAGAAACATTACAATTGAAAAGGAACTTCGCAAGAAGCTAGACGATGCGACATTTTACATTGAAATAAATCTAAGAAAGTCAGATCTCTCAAGTGAAAAGAATTTAATGGTTTTCTTTGTATTTTGCTTAAATACCAATAAAAAAATATTTGTGCAATCTGGCAGAGTAACAAATTAACTTTCTTTTTCGTTTCAGTGAGTATTCTGTCCAACTCCTAACAAAAATGTTGACGTGGTATCCAAGAAATGCCATTTGGTTATTTACAAAGCACTTTCTCACTCACTTAATTTACATGTGACTTTGTTTGATCTAGTACATTATTAAGTAAGGTTATAATTGAACACATAGATCAACAAAAGAAAAATTAGAAAACAAATAAACGAAAAAAGAAATAATGTTGTGTTGCATTTTAGTCGGGTTGTGGCCCTAACGGGCCGCGGGCTAAACGGTCTAATTTTTTCGGGCCACTAATATTGCAGACCTAACCCTAACCCTAGCGGGTTTCGGGCTAAACGGGCCACTATCGGGCCACGATTAAAGATATGATATAACAATATTTTTAAATAGTGAATCGATAAACCATTCATAACTTTGATAGTTTCTTATGCTTTTCAAAAGAAATATAAACTAGACATTTTTTTACATCGATGTGTTATAATTTCCAACTTGTTTTTCTCAAAATAAATAATGTAATAGCTCTACTTAGCAGTTCTTTCCAAAAAATTTGTTTATATTTCAGTATTTATTCACAAGTACACAAAGAAAACCTGTAGTGCAAAAGATAAATGTGTTTGACTTTGGATTAAAAGGTTGCTAGTTTTATTCTCATGCTGGTTGTTTTACGTATCTCCTAAATTTTTTACGGCCTAATTAATATTACGCGGGCTGATGGGCCAACCCTGAAACCTAGCGGGCCAGCCCTAACGGGCCGCTGGTTAAACGGGCCATGATTTTAAACGGGCCAAAAATATTGAGCCCTAACCCTATTTTTTTCGGTTTAAACGGGTCAACCCTACGGGCCGTGGCCCTTTTAACATCTCTACCCATTCTCACAAGGTCGGTCTAAGTTCGTTACCCTTTTATAATCTTCGGGTTGGGCCTTGTGGTTTATATTCTACTGGAAACGTTCTGCACTCACTTTGCAGCTTCGGCTTGTTTTCTCTTGGAAAAATTGTGGGCCGACCTCCCCTTTAGATAATTTATAATCGCTTAAGTTTACTATAATTATTTTCAACCGTTAAATTTTATTTTAAGTGATAAATTAATTATTTATTTCAAAATTGCTTCCGTAATAACAAATAACATTTTTTAAGTATAAATTGTGCATCGTCATGTGTGCGATTATGTACATCGTCAATACATTTTGTAGTTTTTGTGTTAAGAAATGTGCATAAATGTGCATCGTCAATGTATTTTTGTGAATTTGTGTTAAGAAATGTACATTGTCAAGTATAATTTAAATATAATTTGTGTTAAAAAATGTGCATCATCAATGTAATTTTATGCATCATCAATTATAACAATATTATTTTCAGTATAATTTTGTGTTAAGAAATATACATCGTTAAGTATAATTTTGTGCATCGTCAATTATAACAGTATTATTTTCAGTCTAATATGTGCATCGTGAAGTGTTGCTTTATGCATCGTCAACTATAATAATTATAAATTTTTATTAATTCCTATTATTATTACAAAAGTTATCAAGAATACAATTCATCTCTAGTATTATTCAAAGAAGTGTATTCTCTTAACATGGGTCATGGAAAAATATTTAACATTATTCCCACCGGCCACAAAGCTAACGATTAGTTTTGCAAAACTATCACAATATAATCAACATCAAATCGAGTCAAACTTTCTACTTAGCAATAAAACGTGACATCTTTCACATTATCCATGATCATTAAATGCAGCCAAATGCGCATAGTAAGCAGGCGAAATTGCAAAAGTCATCAACACAAATGTGAAATGAAAGTTGGCGAAAACAAAGTCCACAAAACAAGCAGAATGGAAAGTAATTTATTTACAAACCTATTGAACAGATCGAGTGCACCTCGCGTAGCTGAAAAAATATTATTGAGATTATAACTTTTGATTTCACGATGCACATATTATACAGAGGTTGTGCATCGTGATACACAAAAATAATATTTTTATTGTATAAATTTGTGCATCGTGATGCACAAAACATCTGTATCGCAAACGTAATTTCAAAAAAGATAGAAATTATACAATGTTTATTAGCACAGATTTATAAAAAGTAATTCATTTACAAACCTATTGAAACAGTCGAGTGCACCTCGCGTAGGTGAAAAACATTATTGAGACTATAACAGAGGATTTGTCACGATGCACATATTATACAGAGGTAGTGTATCGTGATGCACAAAATAATAATTTAATTGTACGACTTTGTGCATCGTGATACACAAAACGTGTGCATCGTAAACGTAATTTCAAAAAGATAGAAATTACACAATGTTTATCGACATATTCATAAAAAGAAAGGAATAATACGAAAAATGTAATGTTTGTATACATATTTCACTCTATTCGGAAGTGCAAAATAAAAATTACATTTATAAAATGTATTACGTACTCGAGATCATATAAAATCCTAGATCCAAACTTTTCGTGAAGATTTTGCTAAAAGATATGTGTGATTTCTTAAAACTCGATCCGACTCTACGGATCAACTATAAATAGCAATAGATGTTACAACCTATTGATTTGTTGAAAAAATGTATGTGCGGATGGATCTTGTTGGTACTAACGTTATTTAGGATATTTTTGCTATGTTTTGAAACACTAAAATGTACTCACCATACTAACCTAATATTCGGGCATCGTAAAACATCTTACAAACTTGTTAGAGGCGAGGACATCTTTGATGACGATGCGAACCATTTGGAATATAACCAATAGAATATCATAATGTTTTCAAAAGATTTTGCAAAATTTTCGAAGGGTTTTAAGATTTTTTGCTGCGTTTGAAGTGAAGATTGTTGTGTTTTAAAAGTTTATAGGGTTAGTTTATTTTTGTAGTCTGACAGTCGATGTAATGCGTACGTGTATCGAATCATACGTGTGTTGTGCATCGCAAGTGGAAAAAAGTAATTTGTGCATCGTCTTATATTACAATACATCGTTTTTTATTTTGTGATGCACTGTTTGTCGTTTCATGTTTTATGTGCATCGTGTTGTGTTGCGATGCATCGTTTTTATTTTGCGATGCATAACGTACAATGTTAGTGTTTTTAAAGGGCATAGATGATATTTCATTAAAAAAATACTCCCTCCATCCCTAAATTATTGTCTGCGTTGACCCGGAACGGATTAAGAAAACTCAATTGACTTGATTATTAATATTGGAATAGGATTAAAAAAGTGTGTTATTTCCTTTAATGCTATGTGTATGTGGCCCATAATTAAAGTAGGAAGAAAAAGTAAAGGTAAAATAGTAAAAGTGATGTTCTAAAAAGAAAAGTTTCAAACAAGACAATTATTTTGAGACGGACGAAAAAGAAAAAGAAATAATTTAGAGACGGAGGGAGTATCAATTTTCGATTAAAAATAATTATGATGAATTTTAACAATTAAAAATTATCTAGAGGAGGCCCGGCCCGAATTTGCCCCTTTTCTCTTTCTCTCTCTTTCTATGCTTTTGGGCAGAGTACATATATGAGAAAGAGCACTGGCCCATTTCAGTTGCTTTGCTGGTAAAACTTCAAGCAAGGGCAAATTAAGTATTATCGCCCTCCCGAAATAAGTATTAGTAATTTTTTTAATTTCTTTGTCCTGAAATAAGTGTATTTATGTAAAAATTTACTAAATATTATGTCCTAGTATTCACTATAGCATAGCATGGACACTAAGAGCATTAATGAATATGTGCGCTACTCCTTTCACCCAAAAAAAAAAAAAAAAAGTACTTATAATAATACTCTAATAAATAGACAAAATTAGAATATACCTGCTTCAAGCAGCAGCAGCATATTCCAAAGGGGGTAGCAAAGAAAGCAAACATATAAAACTGAACAAGATGCACCATCTACAATAAGTAGATCACAGCTCCACATGGCTGTGCCCACTGATTTGGGATCCCACATCACATAGTTCATGATCCACATCTCAAACCAATCTGCAGTATCTACCAAACTCCGATAATAATGGTAACCAATTTGCAGGCCATCGACCAGTTGCAGCATGTACCAGCAACTCGTCAACCACAGCACAGCGTAGGACTATCACATAAATGCGGATGTTGTTTTAAAGGAAGTTTGCTTCAAGCCACGAACCCTGCCAATAGTTATGCAACCTTCACATTACTCTTGATACTACAGTTATGCAACCTTCACGTTACTCTTGATACTAAGTAGCCTACCTAGTCTTACCAATCTCTCTTTTCGCATGGAGAAATATGCATTAAAAACATTTCTTAAAATCCAGGAGTCGTCTCCATCCTCAAACTTAAAACAGCAAAAACCTCCGCTGACCTGTAGAAGAAGGCTATGGTGCTTCCAGTCATTCCTATCTGGTATAAAGAACACATAATCGGGCCAGATGCTAATCGTGTTAAACCATGGCAGAAAAAGAGTCTCCAGACTGAACATCGTTGAAGTGTTCCCAATCATTCAGTCACTTCAAACCATTACGTGGAGGACCAGGTACATATATGAATTGCTGTTCTGTACTCGAACAAAACCAAATGGTTCCAAGTCAAAAAACGTATCATTTGCAGCTTCCACCCAAGCATTATATACCACGCTTTGCTCACATCAATCAACGGGGAAAGACAATCTAAATAAGATTTTCTACAGAAATCATTTCAGCAGACAGAAAATTCAGATCATTTTTTAAGATCAATCACTGTCAAGAACCAGTCTTAGTAACAAAAACATCAACACTATTAAGGGGTAACCATTGTTTAACAACAAACCTTCAAAACAAAAACCATTAATGGTCCGAAACCAGATGACAAAATAGCAACTATCATCCTCAACATGCTGATGTCTCTCAAGCACATTATTTCAAGCTAGTGAACTAGGATCCGATTGAGATTGAAATTAAGACACAAACCTAATTTGATGTAACGACACTTGCAGACCATACCATATTCCCCCCTTCAATACAAAACAAAAGACAACCTAACAAAACCAAAAGCTCGAATTTAGTACTTGTAATCCTTAACATGGAGAGACTCTGCAGCACCCTCGCTCAAAGAAGCACCACCCTGGTAAGTTCCAAGAGTTGCCTCAGAGTTGGCCTTGCATCTAGCAAGGAAAGCAGCCTGAGCCTTGGCTACGTTCTCTTCCTTTCCAGCCCAAGCCTTGAGGGTACTTTGCTGAAGCGCACGCCCAAAGGAGAAGGATAGGTTCCATGGTTTCTTTCCCTTGTACTTGTTCATGGCATTGAGGTTGACGGTGGCCTCCTCCTCACTCTGTCCACCAGACAAAAATACAACAGCAGGAACAGCGGGGGGCATTGTCCGTTGCAAGGCACGGACTGTGTACTCAGCCACAACCTCAGGTGCAACCTTAGCAGATTCAGATCCTGGGGTCACCATGTTAGGCTTCAACAAGGTTCCCTCAAGAAGGACATGGTGGTCGTTAAGAGCCTTGTAGCAAGCAGCAAGAACGCGCTCTGTTACATCAGCACACTTTTCAATGTCATGGGATCCATCAACAAGAATCTCGGGCTCAACAATGGGTACCAGACCGTTCTCCTGACAGATAATAGCATAACGGGCCAAGCCATTAGCATTCTCATTAATGGCCAATTGGGATGGCTCATTAGGGCCAATATTTAGGACTGCACGCCACTTTGCAAACCTCGCACCAGCAGCATAGTACTGGGCACAACGAGCACCAAGGCCATCAAGACCTTGGGTGGTTGTCTCACCATTGGTACCAGCAAGCTCAACAGTGCCCTTGTCAACCTTGATCCCTGGGAGGACACCATTCTCCTTCATGACATCAACGAATGGTTTCCCTATAGATCAATGAACATCGAAGTTCAGATGAAATCAAGGAAAACAACAGTGCTTACTGGAATACAGGTGAAATAGCTAACATTACACAAATATTTCAAGTCATATGGAGGACTCTTTGAAAACAATATTAACATTTTAGTCCAACATACCTGCAGCAGTCTTCTGGTACAAAGTTTCCTCAAACAGAATCACTCCACTGAGGTACTGAAGGGCACCGGAGTGCAGAAAAGAAGCTCACGAAGAGCCCTCCTGTTTGATTCAACGTTTTCAACATTAATACTGGAAAGACGTTTCCGATTGTGCCAGTGGACTCATCGGCAGCAAGAATACCCTTGCCAGGGGTGCCAATATAAGTGGCATTAGCAATGAGCTCATCTGCAAGGAATACACAATCACCAATCCAAATTCATGAGTAAGAACTGATAAAATCAACACAACATGATAGAGGTAAAATTTCAATTACAAACTAGCAGACAACAAACAAAAGGATTTTTATTGCAAGGTCACTTTTTTTTTTTTTTTGATAAGTATAAGGTCACATATTCAACAGCTAACACAAAAATGAACAACCTATTTCAAGAAACCAATAGAAAAATGCAAACATCAGGATTATGGATCAGAGTATCTCTAAATATAACTCTCTACTTGAAAATGTCTAACATAACATTCCAGCATCAGTCTTTAAGTCTATAAAATCTATTAGGTAGTGAAAAAAGGTTCAACAACTGTAACACATAAGCTGCATGATAATTCTAATGACAAACAATTAATCGTAGTATTAACTATGAATCTCCGTAAGTATGACGTCTCATTGATCTAGCAAGTGAAATCACAACTACTGAAGAATCAACCATCAAATAATCCATAGGAAAATAACAAATAGATCAACAAAAAAATCATCCCATATTATCCATCATTCATTTGAGAACACCAGAAACACCAGATAGGAAAAAATAAAGCAAACAAAACCCATAGCTGCATGCAATATGTCCACGTTTCTTTAATAAATTAACAATTTATTTTCTCATGGAATTGTGTACATAATTTCTCATCATAAATGGAAGAACAATTAATTTAACAATAAAGAGCCATAGCAGTACACAGTTACTTTCTCCATTTCATTAACAATGCATGTGTCTTTAGGCAACAAATCTAAAGATTACAAAATTAACACAACAGGATCAGACCACCTACAGATCTAAATATTTCAAAATTTTTGCACAGTAAAATTTAGTAAGCCATGAATAGATTAAGCATGTTTAGCTCCCATTCAATCAAGATAGCATCATGGGCATTAAGAAAACAAATCAAAAAGCCTACAAGGCTGCAACAGGATCAACCACCTTCGGATCCAAAGATTGCACAAATTTAGCAAAACTAAATTAATAAAATATATTAGTAACAAGAAAAAATGAGTTGATAACGAAGAATAAAAACTCAATAGGCCTCAGAAAGAACAGATTTAAACAGCAAAAACTCAGCTTGACAGATCCTCGAATACCTAATTTGCACTAGACACTGTCACATGTAACACACACCCACCAGACCACCCACTATTTTGCCCAAATCTGAACAATCAATAACACCCAGAACACACATATCGCTGAAATTAAAGAATAAGGAGAACAAAACTTAGCCCAAATGATCAGATCTAAAAGCAATAATAGACTAAACTAAGATCTAACATACATATCAAAGATTGAACAAACCCAGCAACAGAAATAAATTAATTAATTATCTAGAAAGCGACAGTGTAAGAGATGAAATTACCAGCGTATTTGCCCCTGTAAGCAGACATGATTAGCGATGGGTACTGAGAGAGCGCTTAGAAAGAGAAAAAAGAGGGTTTAAGGGGGAGAGCGGTAGAGAGAGAGAGAGAGAGAGAGAAGTTGGTCGAGGGGGCGTGAATTTAAAGGGGGGCGAAACATCGAGATTGTCGCTGGCTGCCCTCTTTTACAAGAAACCGATTTCCGTGGCGGTTTTCCGCCCTTTGACATTTTTCTCCCTCTCTTCTACAGTACTTTTCATGCCACTATTAAATTCATTATAATTTTAGATAAAAATTAAAAATTACAAACCGAAAAGAGTATAAGTAAACTAATATTTCATTTCAATTTTTGGGTCAACTTAATTAAAATTTGACCGAAGATTACATAAATTTATTTATTTTTAAAAAGTCATAAAAATTATAATTCACATTATTCTTAGTGTAGTTTTTAGTTAATAAGATTTTAGTCTCTAAAACATTAATAAAGTATGTTAAATTTTAGTTTGATTTAGTCGTATATTAACTTTTAAAATAAAACGTGAATTTTTTAATCGAAACAGATTGAGTAATAAATAGTTATGTGCACGCAAATTCATATTCTCTTTTTTGTTCTAATATTCTATTGTTTTTCTAAGTCTTTTTAAGTTTTTGCCTACGATTTAGTATGTTTTAGAAAAATAATTTGGGTGGTTTGAAGATAATATTAGAGCCCGTTTGGTCGAGCGTTTTGGCCAAAACGCAGGGATAAAACGCAGCTTATTTGCAAAAAATGTGTTTCAATACTGCGGCAGAAAACACAGCGTTTTCAAAACGCAGCTGCGTTTTAAAACGCTGGAATTTCCATTTTTCCCAAAACGGGTTTTAAACGCTCCTAGGAAAAAAAGCTGCGTATTGAAGAGATATTCCAAACGTATTTATAAGGAAAGACCTCCGTTTTTAAAACACTGCGTTTTTTAAAACGCTGCATTTTTAAAACACTGCGTTTTGTAAACGCTGTACCAAACGGGCTCTTAATCTAACTTTTACACATTAGAGCATTATTATTGTTATTGAAATCTAAAAGTGGAAAGGGTTAAGTCTCATACCTACCCCTAAGGATTGGCCAAATTTTAGAGCCCGTTTGGTGTAGCGTTTTGAAAACGCAGTGTTTTAAAAACGCAGCGTTTCTAAAATGCAGATTATTTAAAACGCGAATTTTTTTTTATAAATGCGTTTGGGATATTATGTCAAAACGCTACTTTTTATTCCCTACTGCGTTTTAAAATCTGCGTTTTGGAAAAAGCTAGGAATTCCAGCGTTTTAAAACGCAACTGCGTTTTGAAAACGCAGCGTTTTCTACCGCAACATTGAAACACTAAGTTAAGGAATAAGCTGCGTTTTAACCCTGCATTTTGGCCAAAACGCGCGAACAAACGGGCTCTTAGTGTCCCTCCTATAATGTGCCTTGGTCTAAGTGTCCACCCATTTGTTAACAACCTATATATGTCTCAGGATGTTAAAGATAACATGAAAATTTTCTATGATTACCTAAAGAGATGTGAACTCTATATAAGTATATAACCCCAACCATATCTACAAAATCACCTCAAATCCTCGTACACAAACAAACATATATACAAGCAAACAACTTCACTGAAGAAACAAGATCACCTTCCCACACTCGTAAGTTTTCCCTTTAACGTCACCATCTTACTATCTTAGGCTTGAATGCTCTATATAAAGGCCTAATTAATTCGTGTAACACTATGCCTCTTCTCATTCACATACAAAAATTCAAAGTTACCAGTTGTGGTGGCTTTGTCTATGATAGATTCCATGCGTTATGTATGTATATGCACCAATGTGTGTGTGTGTGTGTGTGAGAGAGAGAGAGATGTGCAAGACAGACAATGATGAGAAATAGGACTGACATAGACCATGCGGTAAGCTTTTCTTAAAAATGGGCATTACGGAATAAGATAGAGTTATGGAGTTTTAGTATTTTTCATAATAAAAATTCTTTTTATTATTCTTGGCAAAAATAGGTAATTCGCCAGTCAAGTTCATGAAATTTTTAACTTCTTTGAAATGGTTACTAACAAAAGAGTGGGCACTAGGGTGAACTTAAACCACAAGGAGGTAACTTGAATTAAGGCAAAGCTTAGGGATTAGTAGTAAAACTAACCCAGTGAAATGGCTCTTTAGTGTTTCTTGTTTTTTAAATAAAATGCTTTTGTACTATAAAGTGATGGACAAACTACCCAAATGGTTCCTCCAGAAGTACACTTTTTTGGATTTGGTCCTTTTATACTACAAATAGTCCCTAAACTCAAATATTGAACATAATTGGTCCTTCTGTCAAGTGCTATCAATTTTTTTCCGTTAAGTGGCGTCACGTGAATAACACGTGCAGTTTGGCAAGGGCAAAAATGTTATTTTTTTTCTCTTCCCCCATTACCCAGCTCTATCTCTCTCAATCACTCAATGTTTGCATCTCTTCCTATTTCCTCTACACCTTTGCCCACCCCGCACCTCGTCCCTATCACAACTGTGATTCCAGTCCCCCACCTCTCTCTCTCTCTCTCTCTCTCTCTCTCTCTCTCTCTCTCTCTCTCTCTCTCTCTCTCTCTCTCTACCCTTTTACAGAATCTCCAAACATCAACGACCTACAAATTCTCCAATGGATGTAATTGGACTTTTTATTGGCAATCGGTGATTTTGACGTTGACGGCGGCGACGATAAATTGGTCGGAGAACAAGCCGAGGACTTTATGGAAATTAAACACCGGTAGCATCAATTTTAGACCACCATCACCACCCACTAAAAGCATCTCTGCCACCACCAATTTGAATTCTTTGTTGTAGGTGTTGGTGTTTGAAAGGGACCCATTTGGAGAGAATGAAGGAGGTTTTTTAATTAGCATAAACTGAGAGAGTTTAAATTTTATGGAGCTTCGACAGTCATTTGGTTCATTCGATGAGTTAATGCATCAAACGATCTTTTTAAGCTTCTGTTTAGGGTGAGTCAGAAAAAGGGGTGAGCATCAAGCGGTGATGAGTGGCAATGAGAGTCGGCGAGTGACGTTGGGTAGGTTTGGAAAGAATGGTGCAATTGTAGAGCACCCCCTGGAATGACGTGTTGTAATGAGAAGTCGAGTCAGTGTATGTAAATGTTGAATAGATTCCTGCTGGTTTGGTTGAAGTAGAGCTCCCACAATGGCGCCATCGAAAGCGGTGCTGTAGTAAGGAATAAAAAAGCTAATTTTCTGGGTGAACTCGGATGCGAGTTGACTCGGGAAGCGAGTTGAAAGAGTGAGTTATCGTCTTCGTCATTTTGTAGCTGGGCTGGTGGTGGTGTTGGCAATGGCAGGGGTAAAATCGAGGTGGTTTTGTTGAAGAATTTTTGTTGATTAGGTGGTGATGTGACAATTGGGTCTAGAAAGGATTTGTTGATGGTTGTAGTGATGGTGCTGGTGCTGTGGGTAGGGAGGCTGGTGGCGTCGCCTTTTTTGGTAATGATAGGGGTGGTAATGGTGAAGACTATGGTGAGGGGTAAGGTGAGGAGGAGGGCGCAGAGGAGAGAGAATGGTGTATAGTGATATTGGTCCCTGTACTTTCAACGTGGAAATGACATTTTTACCCTCACATGCGATGCACGTGGAGAAATTTAATGAAAAAATTTAGACGAAATTGGACGGAAGGACCAATTGCGTAATGGGTTTTAGTACAAGGACGACTGGCATCAGATTTTTTGCAAAAGGACAAAATCTGAAAAAGTGAACTTCTGGAGGGACTATTTAGGTAGTTTGTCCTAAAGTAAACAAGAGATTAGATCATAAAATTTCATATTTAGCTCTTTAAGTGGCGTTATGTGCCATTTGCACACATTGCCTACTATACTTAATAATTAAGGGGAGCGGGGAGAAGATGGTAAAGCTAAGGGCAAGTCCAAAGTATAAAGAGTAGCAAATTTTGTATTAGTCCTAAGAGAGGTAGCAAAATTACTACCATGTGAAGGACTTCACCAAATTCTAAATTTGATCCTTATGGGCAAGGAATACTGAAAGTTTTATAGCTATGAGATGATTGTGATCCAACTAGGATACTTTGACAGATTGTAGATGTTATCAAAAATGTGATAACAACTACTCTAACAATAGAAAATGCTGCGGAATAAGTAAATAAACAGATTGTTTAAACATTTATCTACAAGTATTAATACTTGTAGATGTGTCAATATGACAAAAATCTTTCACTAGTAAAATTTGAAACTCGATACAAAATAAAACAATTAGCGAAATTATAAAATGTTCCTACCAAAAGTAACTCAACTGGAGATTACAGTTTACCACACAAGGATCTAAAATCCTATATATTGTCTAAGGATAATAACAGTGGTCAAGGAATTATAACTCAGTTTCAGAACACTGTGAGTTGAATGTGACAGAAGATGTTGGAACGTCCGTGCTTACATATACTTCGGGACAGTATATGAGTGTTTGAAACTTTTTTTCTCACGAATCTCTCTCAAACTTCGGTAAATAGAATGCAACATTTGTTGCTCTTTATATACCCTTGAGAATTCCTTCAGAACAAAGAAAGAACAAACACCAATCAAGATTCTTGATTAAATCAATTTAAAGTCAACTACTATATACCATATTTATAATCAATCACCTGCAATCAAAGATTTTAAAAAAGGAAAAAACATTATCTACTCACAAATCAAGCTTTCGTGACTATGCTAATCACGGATTAGAACTTTGGATTTTCACAATCCAACAAATACCATTGGACTTGCCCTAAGAACTGAGTCTCATCAACACATCCAGAATAAGACATATTGTGCTTGACTATGAGATTGTTGTTGCCTTTGGCTAATGTGTGTGTGCATAAAAGTGTCGCATCAAGTTGGTGAAATGCTTATGTTGTTGAGATTTGGGTGTTTTTAATTTATTGAAATTCTTGACATAATGTAATCACTAGTTTGACAATTTTAGAATTCTTGACATAATTCAAAGAAAATTTATGCAGTGAAAAGGGGGTTAGCATGTTGATAGAATGGGGTGGGTGCAAGTGAATGATGCGTGGGTGGTGATCGATGGTGAATGATGGTGGTTTAAGGTAATGGAGGATGCATATGAGAGGGAGGGAGACTAGTTGATGGAGAAAAAAGTAAGGTAGGAGAAAGAATGAAAAAGGAAAAGAGAGAATTGAAAAGGATAATATGTAATTAAAGAAAAAATAGAGAAGTAAATTATAGCAAAACCCCTAATCAAACTATCTCGGATTAATTACTGGATCAACCCCCTGAACTTTTTTACCCGATAATAAACCCTCATGAACTACGATCACTTGTTACGTTTCCCATATCTGTCACATACCTAGTTAAAAGAAAAATAGAGAGTTGAACATGAGACATGATGTTGCTAAATATCAAATGACTAATCTATCCCTCTACCTTTCAATTTGCATTATAGGGCTCCTATTTCTCTTTTTGAATCTGAACACCAATTGTCCAACTCCAATTCAAAATTCCATATGTGAAACTCTCTAATCTAACCTCTAGCAATCGACATTCGGTGTTCTATTCAAAGCCCTGCTACAAGAAGCACATGTCCGACCATAGTTTACTTCTCACCCGCAGAACCAGATTAATCAGGGGAAAAACATATATGGGTTGAAGATAGAGAGAAAAAATTAAGTTTTAAATATTAAACTTATAAGCGGATTGACGGGATCCTCCCAAATATTTATCACACGTGTCCTCCATGTCAGCCTTAGGTGGGACCTTAGATCCACGTTGACAGTGGAATCTCGGGTCTCAGAACGAATAAGGTTGCCTGTCAAGGTCCTCGCCAGGGTCCTCGGATGAAGTCTTCAGTCGAGGTCACAGAGACGAGGTCGTCAGTCTAGCCAGACCTCGGCATAATCCATTAATGACCTCGCCATGACGAGGTCGCCTCTAAAGCGAGCATTGTTTATCCTCGGCACAGGTCAACATCAAATTATTAAATGCTTACTGTTTGTCAGTACCTAACCTGGGAGAATCAAGACATTCTCATTTGAAGAAGACATCCCTTCACCATGAAGCTTCAGTGGCATTTATGAGCTTCTCATCTTCCTAGGAAGAAAGCTTCTGTTTATTTGCTTTATCCTGACAACAGCCTGACCTCATTAATGAGCATTTACTTCTCAGTAAGCAAGTGGCTAAATTTATTCCATTCTGCACGTCACCTTCAGCTATAAATACCAGATATCACCTTCATTTATGGCTAAGTTATATTTACTCTGAAACACACAAGTGCTATAAAGTTTGCATTTATTCACTTACCTACAAGACACATTTATTACTCTTCTTGAGATTAATAGAAGGCAGTTTGCTAACTACCTTCCATACACTCAGTACATTTGAACTGACTCCCACGCCGGAGGATAATATTCGGGTCAAACCCCCAACATCCCTAACGGTTATTTTCTTTGTTAAATAGTTATAGGTCCAGTCACCCCGTAATAGCTTAGTCCCAACAAGAAGAGCCTTTGAGAACCGGGGCATCCTGACTATGTATTAGCTACATACGTGGATCCGACGTGGTCACGGATATTCATTTTGGCGTGATCACGGATCGAAGATTTTTTTTTAAAAAGTTGGCAATCAAAATGAACACGAAAATTCAAGATTTAAATTTTCTTGAAAGAAATCAAAATTAATTAAAAATTGAAAGAAATCAAAAACATTTTCTTTTCCTTGGCACGTTTAAAAGTCAAATGTTTTTCAAAGAAAAAGGTCAACATTTAATGATTTGATTTTTTTTTTTGTCATAGATAGCCTAAATCTTAAGGATTAAAATAATTTGCTTACTTTTCTCAATCAAAAAAAAAAAAATCTAATCTAATATAAATAAATTTGGAAAATTCATAAAATTTACTCCTTTCGTCTCAAAAATAGATTTTTGAGAATTTAAAGAGGAAGTTTTTGTTTGGGATGAAGGGAATTTTTCAAAGATGACTTTTTTAGTAAAAGTTTAATGATAAAAAGTACTATCTCCGTTCCTAAATTATTGTCTTGCTTTTTTTTTTTTTCATCCGTCTCAAAATAATTGTCTTCTTTGAAAGTTTTATTTTTAGTGCAACACTTTTACCATCTTACCGTTACTTTTTCTTCCTACTTTAATTATGGTCATATGCACATAGACATTAAAGTAAACTACACACTATACCAATATTAATAATCAAGTCAATTTATTTTTTTTAATTTGTGTGTCGGGTCAAACAAAAACAATAATTTAGAGAGGGATGGAGTTGACGAGAGGGAGTATATAATTGTCATGGATTGCCATAATTTGAAATTAAAATAGGATGGAGATTTGGGGAAATGAAGAAAGGATGTCTAAATTTTGGGAATTTAGGGATTAGAGAAGGGTAGAATTGGGAAAAATGATGAAAGGTGAAATATACCAGAAAATTGACATGCTTGACGAGGTGGTAAACAAAAAAGTAATAGCCACGACACGAAGAACCTGTGGGGTGGGATCTACTTTTCTGGTAGATTTGAAAAACACGGATTTCTGAAAATTGCAAAACCGAGAGCCACACACACTACACCTAATACTGTGGGTTTAGTTGATGGTTCTCTTCTCGTATTCAATTCTACAGTAGTCTTTTAGTTACTCTTTACTACAATTATACATTATTGCCCTCACTCACATAGAGGACTAGGTCAAAACAAACCAGGAGAGATGGATAGATAGAGAATTAAGGCCCCATGCATCTAATCTTAAAAATTAGCTAGCTAGGACCCCGGCCGAGAGAACCCGTCGGTTGGGGGTTGGTGAACTTTTTTCTTTTTCTTGGTAAAATACAAATACAAATGGCTGGTTGGGTTGAATTTGTCTAAAAAAAAAAAGATGACTATCTTATCACGCTTGGTCGGTCGTAGTTTGAGAGAGATTCATGATATGTCATTCACTCTATCAAATACTCTGTATTTTCTTTTTCCTAATAATTATTTTAGAACAATTATTTTTTTTTTAGCTTAAACGACCTCATTTTAAAACGAAAGGAGTATGAACATTCATTTAACACAATATATTTTTAAAAATAAGCACTTAATATGCAGATGATTATTTCACCACGAGAAAGTATTTCAACATGCGGAGATTATTAGGACATTTACTTTTATCAGATAAGCATATTAAACTCATAATCTTACTAGATTGTGCAACTAATCATTTTTCACAAAATAATTTGCCTAAAAATTTTTTTCTGTAATGACCCGAGCTCAAAGCCGGTGGTCCGCTATGCATGGCCCACGCATCTGTGGTAGACCACCCAAAAGTTTATGAAAGGTTGGTGTCTAGTGATAATTTATGACCACTTATAAGGCACACACAAGTCTTACATCTACCCGATATGAGATATCACAAAATCTCACAACGCATGATGCATCATTGCAGGCTAAGCTTTGGTAGAGTGATATAAACATATTGAAAAAATAAAAATAAACAAAAAAGCATGAGTTGTGATGTAGTCCTTAATTAGCTTGTCACCAACCCCCCCCCCCGGCTAAACCCTAATTATTGTTACTCAGAAAGGTACACTTAATTTAGATATAATTCAATTGCGTAAGAGCATATTCTCATTAAGCATGCTTTCTTTCCCAATTGCAATTATTTTATTTTAATACAATAAGTCCAAGAAAATCTTATGATCACCGGTCACTAATTAATTTTCGGTGGTTGGTCTAAATCAGTTTTGAGGAAGAAAATGCACGTCGCTTAGGTAATATTTTTCACATTTGAATTAAACATAATTGTTTAACCAGATTTCAAATAAATTTGCGGCTTGATACATACATAGTACTGTGTCAGAACATAAAGAGTTAGCTGTTCTAGGAGATATAGATCAAATGTCTTTAAATTATTTTTAGGTCAAAATCTATAAGTAATTACCAAAAAGAATACAAATTGATAAAGAGACTATTTTTGACTTTTTAATATCAACTTTGTTAAAGTTTGATCTATAATTTACATAAACTTATTTATTTTTACAAAGTTATAAAATTTGTAATCTATAGTATTCTTAATGTAATTTTTAATAAATGAAATTTTATTTCTAAAAATATGATTAAAATATGTTAAAATATTAATTTAATTTAATTACATGTTAACTTTTAAAAATAAAAGTAAACTCTTTAGTCGGAACATAGGGAGTATTATTTTCTTGTTGGCAATTACAACAATAATATCCACCTTTCCTTAAACTATCTCTCGCACTCCATAAAATTTGAATTGCTAACCACATGCAAGTAGGCTGACAAAAGGAAAGATCATTTATACCGATACTAACAAAATACATTGGTGAGAAAAAGATGGTTTTCCCAGAATAACAGTCGTAACGGTTGCTAATACCCCGAATTGAGTCCGCACTTCAACTCCCGTGCCGGATTCTTATTGTAAGGGCAATGCATAAACATAGTTTCTTTGACAAATTTGTACAAAAAATTTGAGTAAGGTGTTATATTAAAATGTGTACAATACAATACATTAATGCATCTTTTATTATTATATAAAGAAGATTTTTATAAATAAATGTGTTTACAAAAAAAAAATCATTTTCCTTTAATTTCAATCAAGCTATCAAGGTTGCCCCAATCCAAAACCATAAGCCCAAAAACAAAAACAGTGTTTAGATTTGGTTATCCTAATCCGTATTTGGATTTATATATCGTTTTTTTATCTTGAAAATAATAGCCCCAATTTTTGACATTGGTTACTAGTTAGCATTTTCATTTTACATTATTAAATCATAATCAAAGAAATAGTGACAAAGAATATCTCCTAAGAGCACACAAATGGTTATGACAAAATTTTGGTTTTCTTGAGTATTAATCACACGCAGTTTCATATTTTTTGACATCCTTCGTTAAGTATTCCGGACCTGTACAAAGACGGCTGAGCCCTGGTCCAGTTTCGAAATAGAACTCGACGGCCAAAAATTTTGGGCTAGTAGGGTGGGCTGAGCACTGGTCCAATTTACAGCCAAAATATTTTGGCTAATGTGATGGGCTGAGGCCTGGTCTAATTTCTTAAACTATCAACCTGTACAGCCAGAATGTTTGGGAAAATGGGGTGGGCTGAGCCCTGGTCCAATTGTTTCTAACCAACCATTTTAGAACCTTCAACCAGAAAGGCAGAAAAGAAAATGAGTTTAGAATCAATCAACCTCTTGCTAAGAAGAGGAAGGTAGATACAAACTACTAGCGGTGTGGATGGTTCGATGTTTACCGGGTTTAGCTAGAGAAAACCTGACAAACCAATTTCTCTAAAGTGTAGTGCTATTGCACTCGGAAACATGTTCTACGTTTGGGTTTAAAATCTAAATCCCGTAGAACCCTAGTATGAAAGTGTTTGACTTGAGTAAATGGTTTACATTTAATGAACCGCCTCAAGTTGGGAGTTGCCTACATACATCTGCCAGTGTGCGATACAACTGACTTTTTGAAATCTTAACATACTCTGGCTTGAAAGCAACCGAATGAAAACGACATGGTTTTGATCAATTTTATTGATTGAATATTAATGAACATGGGTGTTTGAACAAGAGTTTGCCTCGAACAATTTCAACATCTCAACCAAACCGTGAATGTGATATCCCTTTACAAAAGAATTGACTCTAACTAATACAATTATATACTAGTATATCCTAGGGTGTCAATTTCAGAGTGTAGCACATATACATTAATAGTTGTACTGTACAACACTTTAAAACATTTAATTTTTCCTATGTTTCATTTGGCCAAAACATGACACTTATGGATTGTCTGTACGTGGGTTTTCCTTCTCAAGGTAAAAAAGAGAAGCCTTTGCCTTCGTTCCCATCTGCGAGGAGGGGATTTAAAAGGCAATCATTTGTGCTTCTCACAATTGCTATTTATGCAAAAGAAAGATAGTCCTCTTTTGGGGAAATGTACATGCCAGTGCATCAAGGGAATTGGTACCACGTGCAGTCAAAGTTGTACTAATTGTTAAAGGGCAACCTTTTCCAAGCTTCTCCTGGTGATTCCTTTCCCCTTTTTGAATTAGAGAAGGAAAAGAAAAGAATAGAAACTTTTTGATGAGTGTTGCCTGGTTTATTGTTTATTCTTCCTTCAAAAATCAAACAAAATACTCACGTTTCTAATTTATTGTCTTATTTAACTTTTTTTTTTTTTATCAATTGATGCATATTATTTTACTTTTTCTGAAATCACAAAACATGTAATTCATAGTACTTTTAAAATACTACAAATTACGTGTTTTATAATTTTAGAAAAAATAAAATTTGCGTTTGAAAATTTTTTCGTTTAACAAAAAATAGTCAACCAGGACAATAATTTAGTAACGGAAAATGGGGAAAGGAATCAGTACATTTTTTCTTACATCAGGACAGGAAATTGACAATATCTTAATAAAATCCAAGCAATCAGCAGTGATTTGTTAATCAAACCAGGTCTCACAAACGTCCAAAATCAGCTTATTTCTTGATTGTGTCATGTGTGTTGTCCATAGATGCAATAAACATTAAGAGTCAATGCTTATAGAAAAAGGAAGAATTTGTTTAGAGAGAGAGAACCTTAGCCAACTAGTACAACAATTTATTCTAAGGCAATTGGCAAAATCCCAATAAAGAATAAAGGCTAAAAAGAGGAAAAAGTTCAACAACTCATTTATTGTAATTTCAAGATAAAAATTCATAGTAGTATATATATTAAGGATTAAATCAAGTAAAGAGCATTTTAATCGTCAAGATCAAACCAAGACGTGACTCGGCCAGTTAGCCAAGGTTTTGAGAGAGATGGAGAAGAATCCCAAAGGACAATTCGAGTCTCTTTGGCAGTTCAAATATCATAATAATTCACTATACGTAATCGATCCCGAGCACACCGGTCGTAGGAGGGACCGTTCGAGTCTCTTTGGCAGTTCAAATATCATAATAATTCATTACGCATAATCACGAGCACACCGGTGGTAGGAGGTTCCTCGTAAAATTTCTTACCTTCAATGTATATAATGTGGATATATTACATTTAACCAGCTCGATGAGGTGAATTAGTTAAACAGCGAGCAAACGAGAGAAGGGGAGGGGGTGTCATTAAACAAGTGTACAATGCCCAACTCAATCTCTTCAATCCCAAGTTAAGCATGTTATATACTATGGTCACAAAATTTAACTAATATACTATATGAACATAGGAAAAAAAAATCAGATAAATTAAAAAAAAAAAAGCAGGAACAAAGAGAATTAATTAATCAGGGTTCTTACAAGCACAAATCAACAATGATAATCCAACATTTTCTTGTTCCTTGTGTTCCAAATTGTTCTCCTCCAACCATAGCCGGCTATCCAATCCACTCCTTGGCCTAAACAAGAACACCCCAACCCCTGTTTTTGAATTGAAAAACCAATCATAAACGTTCCACATCATATCCACCAACAATCCATCCAAAAATATTGTTTGGTTCCCTCGAAAATTCCATTGCAACCTCTTCACTTGAATCACATTTTTCTTGTCAATACAAACACTTAAAACAGAATTCTTCAACCCCTTTTCCTCTGTAATGCACTTGATCAAGATATCGTGGCACGTTCCCGTATCGAAGAACTTCGCTTTGGTTGAGTACACAGCACTCCCTGAAAAATGCTCCCTCCGAGAAATTAAAGAAAATTTCGCAGAAGGGTGATTGAGAATGGTTTTCTTGACATCTAATTCCTCCTCCATGTCTCCAAGAAGTAGACCGATTTCTGAATTGACCAAAACTGCCACATAAAACCCGCTGACAGGGTCAGGTCCAGTTTCATACTTGGCATTAGAGAGATCCCAAAAGACTTCAACCTCCTTTGAACTGGAAAAATCATATCTTTTTACGCCTTTGATCTTTCGAAAATGGCAAGGTTTTAATGGAGACAAAGAAGAAGAAGGATCATCATCAATGATAGCGAGGGTGAACCCATTTTCGACGAGGTTTGACCATTTGACTGTGATCAAGAGGTGCATTTGGTTAGCCAGCTTGACTCTGTAGATACATGTAACTGAATCTTGAATGGAAGGGATCAAATTTGGAGAGAGATAAGTCTGGTTTGAATGGCCAGAACAATATGAATCTGATACTTTTATGGCATGTTCACTATAACAAGTTGCTATATTTCTCATCCTTTGAGAAAAATTAGAAATACCCACAAAGGAACAATGATCAAGATTGCAAACTCAAGCAGAATTAAACCAATATCTATCTTATAGAGAGAAAGCTCTGTGTGTGTGTGTGTGTGTGAGAGAGAGAGAGAGAGAGATGAATGATATTTCTTGCCTTGGCTAGAAGGGTAATCTCTGTTCCTTTCTTATCAGAACTGTCCTTCAAATTCGTTTGTAACTGAAAAACCAGAGAGAGAGAGAGAGAGAGAGAGAGAGAGAGAGTGTGCGTGTGTGTGAAATAAAGGTAGGAAAATCAAGGGTTAATGGCCAGCACAGGCTGCAATTAATGGGATTCCATTTTAACTTAACATCTCTATTAAGAAGAAGAAGGAGGAGGAGGAGGAGAGATGAGATGGTCATAATAAAGTTTCATTTGACAGTTCATTTTCCATATGTACATATAATAAAAAAAATAAAATATGGAAAGAGAGAAATTATTATGTAGTGAAGTTTGACTTGATCTCAGTTAGAGGGCACAAAATATGGTGTTAGTTGACTGATTTGGTTTGACAGAGCCAATCAAAGATAGAAATCTGCTTAAAATGTGGGAAGGGAGCAAGTGAAGATTTGATTATTTGTTACTTTAGCTATCTCATTTCATTTAGTTTAGACTTTTTCTCTCTATTAGATTTTTTTGGCGTGACATATAACCAACCAACCTAGGAGTTTTATGTCCCCCAAAAAAACAAAAAAGTTTACAGCAGTTTCTCTGAACTCAAAGTATGAGAATAAAGCTCCTTAAAATTTCATTAATTTTTTCACAAAACCAACAAATTCGGGAAAACGTATGTTATAAACATAGTTGGTCCATATAGAAAACTTGGGGGAAGACTAGAGAGCCCGATTATATTAGACTTTTCTAGACTAAAACAGGAATTAATGTACTTCAAACTATAGAGAGTTTCTAAGATTTGTGGGTGATGTCGAATTTGTAGCATACGATTTTCTGGTCTATTGGATCTCGATCGAGTCCTTGACGAAGTAATCCTCGGGAATCAAGAAGTAGTTTCATGGGACATATATTTGATTTTCGAAAAAAAGAAAGACCTTTTTTTTTTTTTGGAACAGTGATGGTAAGAGTATAATATTAGACCAACGATTACTAGTTTAACTGATACTGCTTACTTATCTTAATAGAAAGGTCGGGTGATCAAACCTCACCAGAGTCACCGTTGTTGTTCAAGTCTCACCAAAGACTCAATTCGTACTACTCACTTCTCCGTTGTTGTTGTTCATGCAAGTCTCACCAAGAGCTCATTTAGTACGACTCAATTCTCTTAACAGAGAGGTCAAGTATTCAGTACTTCGCTACTTCACCAAAGGCTCATTTAGTACTACTCACTTCTCTTAACGGAGACATCGAGTTCAGTACTTCACTACTCTTAACGGACGGAGATGTCAAGTGTTTAATACTTCACTACTCTTAACGGAGAGGTCGGATGTTCAAAGACTCACTAGAGACACAATTTGTTCTAGTCACACCTAAGACACTATATAGTTTTAATTGTAGCCTTACAAGATACTCCCTCCGCTCCACCCAAAGAGTCTACGTTTAAAAAGTCTAAATATTAAGAGATATATTAGTATCATTAAAGTTGGTCATATTTATAAAAATACTTATAGTACAACCAAAATTATTACAATACAAGTAGAAGGTAAAGATGAAAGATTATAAAAATTGTAAGTATATTTGTTTGGAACGGAGGGAGTATTAAATAATAAGTACTAATATTGGTTTCCTTATCTTTCTTGGTTTTACAATTACTATCTTAAATTTTCTTAATTTTGTTTCTTAGTCAAATATTGGTTGAGTGATATTTGGTAGGATCCAATGGTTACAAGAACACTTTTTAGTTACTGTACTGCAATTAAGGGCGGATTTAAAGGGGGGTCGACGGGTAATTTTTGGATCCGACCCATACCCAACTCATTGCAGTCCCTACTTGGACTTGGAGAGAAGAAAATGGAGTGAACTAATTCAAGAAAAAAAAAAAAAAAAAAGATCAAATTTATCAACTCCTTTTAATTGATAATTCTGTTATTTCTGTTAAATGTGCAAGGTTGGGACAAATACATGCTATCGGATACTGATGAATGGTTGGTTGATGGTGAGAGTTGGGGACCAAATATTAAAAACTAGATGGGAAAGCCACCCACTACAACCCCCAAAAAAAAAAAAAAAACTATCCATATGTTTTCTATGTAATTCGTCTATCCTTACTCCCTTATTTTTATTTTTTATTTTTTATTTTATGGTCATCCATGCATTTCTTTCAAGTCAAGATCAATTGTGTTTTGATGTTGAAAGAAATGACCTTTTCAACCATTGTACTATTTTAAAAAGGATAAATTACACATAACCCCCCTCAACTATGGGTCGGATTTGATTTGTCCCCCTCAACTACCAATTGAAGCAGTGTGTCCCCTCAACTCTAACATTTCTTAAAATTGCACCTTCTATTTAGACACCGCGGTTTGAATTCACGAAATTTGTCCATCAAAGACTCACGTCACCATGTGTACGTATAATTTTTACCACAATATTCAAAATAAAGATAAAAAATTATTTTAATGACCATCTTTATGAACAAAGAGGATTTTAGAACAACCAGGGTAATATGGCCAATTGAAACACCAAAAGGGCATTATGGTTAAAAAGAATGCCTAAAGATTCTCACAGCAGTTTTACATGGGCATTTTACGTCAACTCAAATGACAGTGCTTAAACAGAAGCTACGATTAAAGAAAATGCTATAGTTAAGGGGGCATATTGCTTCAATTGATAGTTGATGGGGCATATTGCTTCAATTAGTAGTTGAGGGGGGTTATTTATATTTTTTCCCTTTTAAAAATTTCATTTTGAGTTGATATCGTAATATTTAATTTGTCTGAATAGTCAATGCACTAACAAACACTATAAATGAACTTAATTCGTTAATATTTGTTAAAAACTTAGAGCCCGTTTGGTCGAGCATTTTGGCCAAAATGCAGGGATAAAACGCAGCTTATTTACAAAAAATGTGTTTCAATACTGCGGCAGAAAACACAGCGTTTTCAAAACGCAGCTGCATTTTAAAACGCTGGAATTCCAAGCTTTTTCCCAAAACGCAGGTTTTAAAACGCTCCTAGGAAAAAAAACTGCGTATTGAAGTGATATCACAAACGTATTTATAAGGAAAGACCTCTGTTTTTAAAACACTGCGTTTTTTAAAACGCTGCGTTTTTAAAACACTGCGTTTTGTAAACGTTGTACCAAACGGACCCTTAATTGGGGTGTCCAGTCATGCTTATGCGGAACACATCCACTGCAAAAAAATTATTGAGTTGAAATTCCACGTGTGTTGAAGGATCTTAATCGCATCAACAAGGCATACACAACCTAGCACAAAAGAACCCTGAATTTTGAAAACCCTAATTTTATGTTTGAAAGAACCCTAAACTCGTAATCAAAGTAGAAGCAGAATGATCGAACCTTGTTGCTACAATTAAGGTCCTTCGGCACACATGAAATTCAATCGATCCAATTCCCTCAACGATTGAACACTCACGCACACTCTCTTTTCTAGTTTTGACTGTCTAAACTTCCTCCAAAACAAGTAACGGAGCGTTATATCTCTTTCAAAACCCGATTGAACAGATAAAAATTTCAAATTATTAATTTTTTGGTGATGAGTGGGTTTCACTATGTCCACATAAGCATAACTAGACACCCTTAATTTTTAATGAAGACTAATGAATTAGGTTCAATTTTTAGCATGTTTCTTAGTACAGTAGTCATTTTGACAAATTGAATACTGCAATAGTCAAATTGATATTTTTTAAATAGTACAACGCTCGAAACATAGTTTTTCCTTTTGACGTTTAAGAGTGTGTACTTCAAATCTAGGGGTGAAAATCGGGTGTATCTGGATAAGTTTGGGTAAAACCATTAACTACCCAATAAAATTAATGGATAATTTTGAGTATTATCTAATAACACTCATTAAACATTAATGAGTATAATTGGATAATACTCAATTCTATCCATTAATAAATGGATATTATCCGGATATATCCAATAAAATTGATTACCTTTTATAAAGTAAAAATGTTAGTATAAAAGAAATATATTTAAAAAATACTTGAAAGTGGTCATACAACACTTCATGCATTAAAGTATTGTACATTATAATATGTTAAAAGCATTTTTTTTGTAATTCTTTACAAAATACAAATGTGTGTGTGTGTTTGTGCGCGTGTGTGTGCGAGTTACATGAACTAGTGTATGTAGGAGTAACTACTTTGTAAATGTAATGTGTGTGTAGGGTAGATTGTGTTGTATGTTTTGCATGGGTAAACAACAAATAAGTTTAAAATAGTTGTGCGAATGATACTAATAGTCTGTTTGGTCGTGCATTTAAGCCAAAACGTAGGGATAAAATGCAGCTTATTTGCAAAAATGCTAAAAAAATGAGAAGAAGTGAACTCGTCTTTCTACGATTAAGAATAAGGTTGATTCCAAGTTGGCTTATCGGAAGTCACCTAAATCTATTTAGCAGTGTTCTAAAAATCGGGCTAGGCGCTAGGAGGCCCCCTAACGCCGAAAAATTGACCAAATCGGTCAATAAGTCATTTTTCCCAGAAATTGCCACCTAGGCGCCGACTAAATCGCTTTAGGCGCCACCCACGCCTAGTCGGATTTGCATTAATTAAAAAAAATTAAATCTTTTCCCCAATCGTTTTGGTCTTCAAAAAAAAAAAAAACCTGGTTAAAAATCGACTGAGAATCTGTCTTCTCTCTTCTCGTCTTCTCTAAAGGACCAAATCTCTCCATCTCTCTCGTCTTCTCCAAATTTCTCCATCTCCGTCGGAAGCCCTTGGATTTCCAGTTCTTGCGCTCCGTGACGATTTGACAGGTGCATATAGAGCCTTTCCCGATTTGGGACTCGAGAAAATTGTGGAGCTCTTTGGCTATGGCTGATTTCGGGATGTCTGTGAAATTGTGAGAGAGAGAGAGAGGCGAAGGGCTTTTAGTTTTAGGGTTTTTACTTTTTAAAATGACAACCTCCCCCCTCAAGTTATTATAGTATTTCTCCTCCCCCCTCAAGTTATTAAAGTATTTTCCCTCCCCCTCAAGTTATTAAAATATTTCCCTAAGTATTTTCCCTCCCCCCCTAAGGTTATTAAAGTACTCCCTTCCACTTTAAAATGATAGTGAATTTGATTTTAATTTTTAACTTTTAACTTTTAATCTTGTAATGTAATCATTACTTTTAGTTTATTTGGTCATATTTAGCTATTTAGTATTGTTGTAACAAGTTTGGTATGGACCTAGGTATAATTATGCCTCGATTTCTAGGCCCTTAGGCGCTAGACCCTGCTCTGGCGCCTAGCACCTGCCTAGTAATTTTTAGAACACTGCTATTTAGAGTTTGTAATATCGTAATTCAAGTTTATCATCTCATAGAAAGTGACAACTTAAAGCCTTTTGCCCATATTGGCTCGCTCCATTGGTCATTCCCTTGGATAGGATGGCACTTGGCTGCTTAAAAAAGACTCCAATTTGGCTATTTGACTGTCTTGGAAGGAGCTTAAATCAAAGCTTTTTTTGAATTTATTCGGTTACAGGTAAGTAGGGAAAGCAAGCCTTTCAAGAGTGCATTTTCCGCGGTTACAGTTCTCGTACCAATGAGTCATCTCCACCAGAAAGATGCTTTGGACGTCAGTCGAATTTAGTTGAGCCTTTCCACGCTTAAATCGGAATTCCTGGCACTTCGCTTTTGTGTTTCAATGCTGCGGCAGAAAAAACTGCGTTTTTAAAACGCAGGAATTCCCAATTTTTTTTTCAAAACGTTAGGTTTTAAAATGCTACTAGAAAAAAAAACTGTGTTTTCAAGTAATATCTCAAACGCATTTAAAAAAAAAAGTTACATTTAAAAAAACTGTATTTAAAAATGCTACGTTTTGAAAACCTTGGGTTTTGAAAACATTGCACCAAACGGACTCTAACATGTTCAAGTGTAGGTGATTTAATTTTTGTGAGAGGAAGACTGCGGAGGATTACCTTGTATAGAAAACGCTTTCCTCCTAAATAATTATCTTGTTTAAATTTTTTGAGTCAAATTAACTGTTTTTCAAATAAAAATTTAACTTTTTTTTAAATTTCAAAATCATATAACACATAATTTGTAGTTCTATAAAAAAAAAATACGAATTATGTGTTTTATGATTTTGACGAAATGAAAAAAATAAGCCAAATTTTATTTGAAAAAAAAATAACTTGACTAAAAAAAGTGAAACAAGATAATAATTTAGGAACAGATAAGTATTTATTTACATTACACTTTTTTATTTATTACTGTAGTTAGCACAATTTCTAATTTTATTTTGATCCCATGTACACTGCTCGCATGTGTGTTTTGCTGGGTGTTAGACCCTTAGCCAGTAACTCATCAGATAAGGATAAGGATTAGATTAATTGATGTCTCCAAGATTTAGACTGGTAATTGTATCACTTCATATGCATTCTGTAAATCTCTTCATATGCACTCTGTAACTATGCAAAATATATATTCTCACGTTAACATAAATCAAACATATCAGTTATCATTAATAGTATTCAGTAACTATATGGTATCAGAGCAATAACACAGCCTTACAACTCAAAAGATCCATGGTCGAGTCTGCTTCATCCTCAACTCCTATGATTGTTCAATTTAACTCCATAACCCATCTCCCAACCAAACTCAACAATGAAAATTTCATTGTTTGGAGATCTCAATTGTACTCAGCTCTTGAAGGGTACGAACTAATGAGCTTCATCGATGGCTCTGTTCCCGTACCGTCTCCCAAAATTTCTAATAAACCAAATCCTTCCTATACTCTCTAGCGTCGCCAAAGCTTATCTACAATACCATGATTGGAAGCTGTGAACCACTTATACAACCATTCATCTCCACTGCTTCCTCTTCCAAAGAAGCGTGGGACACCCTTGTCCAGACCTTCGGCAATAACTCTCGCTCAAGGGTTATGAGCCTCAAGGAGAAACTGATTCGAAATCCATGTGGCTCACGATCTCTAATCGAGTTCTTACATGACATGAAGATCACAGCCGACACACTGGCTATGATTGATTGTCCTATCTCTGATGATGATTTAAGTGTGCATGTTCTCAACAATTTGGGGCCAGAATACAAAGAGCTAGGGGTTGCTCTTCGTGTTCGTGAATCCTCCATTTCTTTCTCTGAATTGCATGGCAAACTACTTGACTTCACTATTCAATTAAAAAAAGAGGAAGTACCATTGACTCCCATTACTTTGGCTCCTGTCACTGCCAACTACACAGTCCGGAACAATCGCAATTATTTCTCCCGTAATACAGCAAATCAGTCTCGTGCTCCTCCTTCCTCACAGCAGCTCAACCAAAATCGTGCTACGTCCAATACTCATACAAATAGGAACTCCTGGCAGTCCACTCCGTTTCATGGCAATCATGTCTCTCAATATTATCGCTTCTGTGATCGCCAAGGTCACAATACATTTGATTGTTAGCGCTTCTGTTAGGTCCGAGGGTTGCTCAGTGTATAGGCTAGAGGGGGGGTGAATAGCCTATACTGTATGTAATAAAAATTTTATCCAATTTTTAACATTTAAAAATTGAGGAGTAGATGAAATGATTAATACAAGTTTATCATCTTCCTGATCGTAACTGTTTAGCCGAAGTTAGAAACATAGGACATCCTTGATCAGCAGATGTAGATCATGGACATTCGAATCGAGATATGAAACATGCGGTTGGAAGATATATGTTTAACTTAGCGATGGAAATGAGTTTGAGCCGGAAGAATAAACAACATAAGTTTAACAATTTAGATTAAAGTAGCGTAAAGATTTGATATGAAAGAGAACTTGACATTGACTATAATCTGTATTAGATGCATCATTTACTTTCCTTAAGCAGTTGCACATGATAAAGCAAATTATACAAGAAGAGAAATCAAAATTTGAATGTAACAAATATATATATTATATTAAAATTCAGAGAGGTTTGCTCAAAGGCAAACATGCTTAGTACATCAACCTAGACTCTCTAACCTAGCAATCTCCTTAGGAAAAAGAAGGAGAAATGAAGAAAGCGAAATCAAATATATCGAAAATACATTAGAAGATGTACTTAACATTTATTAAGACATCTTCCTGTAGTTTCAACTCGATATATTAGTTGTGAGAAGAGAATATTAGGAGTTGTTCAAATAGCAAGTATTTGAACACGAGTGCTAAGCACTCGACCAAATATGATGACACCTTATTGCCTCGGCACGACATAATGTAGTATAAGTGCGATATGAATGCAATCTGGACATGTAAGTTACGGCTCTTCATCGGACATCTTCAAGCTTGATTTGACTTCAACGATCGTAAGATACTTGGTCTCTTTCTTTGGATGATGAAGTTGAGGCCAGCGAGTTCTTGAAGGAAGAAGAACTCAAATCAACAACAAGGTTGTTACTTCTCACTTTTGGATTTTCTTCTCTCTCTCTCACAAAGTGTTTGTTCTTACACTTGTGATTTCTCACTCTGAAGGAGTGGTTCTGGATTGAAGAAATGAAGATCAATACCACAACCTTTCTCAAGCATAAGCATACACAGATTGTGTGTTCTAGTGCTTGTGCTCTCTCTCTTGTATATTTTAGAGATGAGGATGAGAGTCTTCTTATATAGCTGGAGAAGAAGAGGTGACCGTTGGTGTATTGAATAGGTTTATGCCCGTTGGTGATCTGAATCTCATAATGCAGCAGAGTACATTTTTGGATTTGTTGGGCAAAGACCTTGGTTAGGTTTGAGTCTTGAAGATGATGCGTGAATGGACATAGTTGGGCGTGTCGAGCTTAGCTGGATGCGGTTGATTGATGTGGGCGTATCATTGCACAAGCTTTGAAGACCGCGAACAAATGTCTATTGGATAAACGTGAAGGGGACATCGATGCGTATCTTGGATTTGTATCTTGTAACGGATCTATTTTGGCTTGAAGTGCGTTGAGTAATGACCGATGTATCTCGTGATCTTACGGTTTCGGTTGTTCGATGAGGATATGGCGATTTCGAGATCTGCCATTATAGAAATGTAGAAACGATGGTCACGATGTTCCTCTTGAATAAATATTTGCTCGATGAAGTGCTTTGGCGGATCGAGAATCTGCCGTGATGTAGAGATGGCTATTTCATGAAGGAAATGTGCTAGTGAGACATCTGGATAGTCACGTCGCAATTTGAAGAGCTTGATTCATATGAAGGTTTGTCATCATTGGTAGGACAAAGACTCGGATATGTCAAAGACTTCTAGTCTAATGACCTATGCATTGTTTCAACAACGCCCAAACCCTTTTAGCCACTTGTGAAACATGCGTTGTAATGGGAACAAGCAAATCACTGTGTTGGAATATGCATACATATATATCAGCTGATTTACAGGCATATTCCTAACAGCTTCCTTCGTGAAAACAATGTTCAACCTACCATAAACTCAACACAATTCACTCCATCAACTCCTCAATCTTGGCTGTTTGACACTGGTGCTTCTCACCATGTTACACCTGACATTGGTAACTTCTCTCACTTCTCAGAATATGGTGTCCCTGATGAAGTCAACATGGGTAATGGTACAAGTCTACCTATTACACACACTGGCACTGGTATTTTACATACATCTTGCCACAAGTTTACTTTAGCACACAGCTTACATGTTCCCACAATCAATCAAAATTTAATTTTCGTTGCCAAATTTTGTTCTTCTAACAACACATCAATTGAATTTTTTCCTTCATTTTTTGTGGTGAAGAATCTGACCACGAGGGCACCACTGCTTCGCAGACTGAACCAAAATGATGTGTACTGCTTTACGCCAAAGCCTCCTCCGCAAATAAATGTCACTCTTCGATCTCAAGTTAATCTCTGGCATAAGAAATTGGGTCATCCGTCTTCTAGGATCCTTGCATCGGTCATTAAGTCAAATAGTTTAGTTAATAATTTCAATTCCAGTGTTCGTTTTTCTGTGATTCCTGCCTATGTAATAAGAGTCACAAAACTCCTTTTAGAATAAATTCCTTAGTCAGTACTAAACCTCTTGAGCTCTTATATACTGATGTTTGGGGTCCAACGACCACCTTTATTGATAATTTTCGTTTTTATGTCATCTTCGTTGACCACTTTACCAAATATACATGGATTTTTCCTATAAAAGAAAATCTAATGTAAATATCTTGTTTCCTAAATTTAAAACAATGGTTGAACATTTTTTCTAACTTCCTATTATCTCGATCTACTCCGACAATGGTGGTGAGTATCAGAAACTTGAATTACTATTACAGTCTCTTGGTGTCTCTCATTTTACCACTCCAGTCCATACACCTGAACATAACGGCACGTCCGAAAAGAGACATCGCCATGTTGTGGAAACCGGCTTCTCCCTCCTCCATCATGTATCACTTCCACTAACATATTGGTCTCATGCCTTCGAGGCTGCAGTCTATCTAATAAATCGTCTCACGTCAAAAATCATTCACCACAAAACACCACTTGAGCTTCTCTTCCGGCGTAAACCACATTACCAACGACTCAAGGTGTTTGGTTGTCTTTGTTACCCATGGTTAAAACCATATGCTCCAACAAAACTTCATCCAAAATCCACCCCTTGTGTCTTTCTCGAGTACTCTACTTCTAAGTCTGCGTATAAATGTCTTGATCTTAAAACTGGTAAATTACATCTTTCTCGTCATGTTCAATTTGTTGAACATGAATTTCCTGGGCTCAAAGGTGGCACATAAAGTTTTGGTTCAGTTCAAATGAGTGGTTAATCACATGATTCATGGTCTCACGCCACGTTATTAGCTGCCTCTACTCTGTCCATTACCATCCTGAGTCCCTCCCATCCAATTTTAACTACCCCACCGTCCCTTCCTGCCTCTACCATTTCCCCTCCTACCAATCAGTCCACCAATCCTCCCGTATCCTAATCCCCTCTCATGTCACCTACTACCCAACAAGACATCTCTACTTCCACCACTCCGACCTCCTTTACCCCACCTTCTCTTCCATCACATCTTCGTCCTGTTGCAAACTGCAAACCCAACCCCAAATACTTTAACCCTGCATTCATAAATAGCACAACAGTTCATCATCTTCCCATGTCTCTTGAACCAACATATGCTAGTCAAGCTATTCAGGATTCAAATTGGAGAACAGCTATGTCCAAAGAGTTTGATGCTCTTATTCGAAATGGGACATGGGACCTTGTACCACGAATAAATCAAAATTTGGTATCTTGTAAATGGGTTTTTCGGATCAAACGCCACAGTGATGGTTCGATTCAACAGTACAAAGCACGCCTTGTTGCAAAAGGTTTTCAGCATCGTCTCGGCATCGATTTCTCTGATACTTTCAGTCCAGTGACTAAACCAGTGACAATACGCATCATCCTCAGTCTTGCTCTTTCTCATAACTGGCCGATCCGTCAGCTTGACATCAACAATACATTCCTCAATGGCTCTCTTGAAGATGAGGTTTATATGTTGCAACCTCTTGGGTTCTCTCACTCAACGTATCCTAATCATGTATGTTGGTTACGGAAAGCACTTTATGGTTTGAAACAAGCACCCTGCGCTTGGTACCAAGAACTGCGTTTCATTCTTGTTAGTTTTGGTTTCAAAGCTTCGATATCTGATGCATCGCTTTTTATCTACAAACATGATGGAATTACTCTATATTTCTTGGTTTATGTAGATGACATAATTTTGACTGGGAATGATTAAGGATTCTTACAGAAGTTTGTCTCGTGGGTGGATAGCAAATTTTCCTTAAAGGACTTAGGATCCTTACATCAATTCCTTGGTGTAAATGTGGTACCTACCTTTACTGGATTATTTCTCTCTCAACATAAACATGTCACTAATCTCCTAACCAAGTTCTCTATGCTTGGTGCTAAAGAGTTGACGACTCATATGTGCTTCAATGCCGATTTGCTCCTGGATATTAATTCAACTCCTATTGATCCTACACCCTTTTGTCAACTCGTGGGTGGTCTTCAATACTTGTCTATCACTCGTCTCAACATTTGCTTTGCTGTTAATCGTCTCTCTCAATTTATGCATAAGCCAACAGAAGCTTACTGGACAGCTTTGAAACGAATTCTTCGATATCTCAAGGGTACACTATATCATGGTTTGTACCTTAATCCATGTTTAGTGACTCTGATTGGGCTGGTCAGCGAGATAGCTACAAGTCAACTACTGGCTATATTATCTACCTTGGTTCAAATCCAATATCTTGGAAATCTTCATGACAAAAATCAGTCTCTCGCTCATCTTCCGAGGCTAAATACAAAGCCATTGCCAATGCTGTAGTTGAAGTAACGTGGGTTCAAAATCTTTTAAAGGAGCTGGATGTCAACATATCACAACCTCCTTCGTTATTTTATGATAACACCGGGGCTACTTATCTTTGTTCAAATCTAGTTTTTCACTCGAAGATGAAGCACATTGCTCTTAACTATCATTTCGTTCGTGAAAAAGTCACTACTGGTGATTTACGGGTTCGTCACATCCATACTAAAGATCAATGGGCTGACACATCCACTAAACCTCTCTCTCTCGAGAGTCCTTTCTTTCTATTGTTCCAAGATCGGAATCTCCAATGGAGTCTCCATCTTGCGAGGGCGTGTTAGACCCTTAGCCAGTAACTCACGAGATAAGGATAAGGATTAGATTAATTGATGTCTCCAAGATTTAGACTGGTAATTGTATCGCTTCATATGCATTCTGTAAATCTCTTCATATGCACTCTGTAACTATGCAAAGTATATATTCTCACGTTAACATAAATCAAATATATCAGTTATCATTAATAGTATTCAGTAAATATACTGGGCAAGGGGTTGGGAGAAGGGCTGGTAGGAAGAAGAAAGGTACTTTTTGGGCACAAGAAGGTTGCCGATTAAAAAGAAGCCACCAAAAGTAATTTTTATATTAATATTAATATTATTGTTGGGTAACTTATTGGATAACCCAGTTAAAATCTAAAAACACTCATATTCTTATTGGATACTTATTGGGTAACTTATTTAACACCCATGAAAATATATGGGTTTTAAATGGATTAATCCAGTAAGTTATTTTTAATGGGTATAATGGATAGGCTATTGGATTGGTTAAAAAATTGACACCCCTATTCAAATCTTATAAATTAAAAAGACTATCAAGATGAATAAGGAAAGAAGTAGTTGTTTACTTAAAAGTGTTTAATTAGGATTGTAACTGAGTTATATTCATATCTACACTTGCACTTTTACATTTGATCAGTATGACTTGTACTTTTATAAGGTGAGAATTCGGGGGTTAAGAGCCCGTTTGGTGTAGCGTTTTGAAAATGCAGTGTTTTAAAAACGCAGCGTTTCTAAAACGCAGATTATTTAAAATGCGGCTTTTTTCTTTATAAATGTGTTTGGGATATTATGTCAAAACGCTGCTTTTTATTCCCTACTGCGTTTTAAAATCTGCGTTTTGGAAAAAAGCTAGGAATTCCAGCGTTTTAAAACGCAGCTGCGTTTTGAAAACGCAGTATTTTCTACCGCAGCATTGAAACGCTAAGTTAAGGAATAAGCTGCGTTTTAACCCTGCGTTTTGGCCAAAACGCGCGAACAAACGGGCACTAAGTCGTTTTACAATGTCATCTATAATAAGAAATTGTCACATTTTGGTTCTATTGCAACTTCATCAATCTTTCCTCTTTGTCTGCAATTTTTTAGTAAGATTTTAATCGTTCAGTTTTATTGTTTAATTAGTAAGATTTATATATATATATGTAGTCCTTGATCGGCACCTCGGGCTTGCTCACTCGAAGCAATTCTCTTGCTACACTTTTGGCAATTGCTTTCGAATTTGAGTCATTTACACTAGTGATCCAACAACTCTAACATTAGATCTTCAAATTTCGAGAGTAATTTGTTCATTATACTTTCCTTTCCGTACTAATCATAATAAATTCATCTCTTTCTTCACACATTTGGTTAAATTTCACCAGAACCCCATCTTTCTCAGATAATCTTATTTGTTCGTATTAAGAGGGTTGATGATAAATAAAAACAAGTCAATTCTCATTTCCCTCCTATCATAGAAACAAAATAGGAGATCGACACACTTCCTTAGAAAGAACCCTCCCTATATACCACCCGCTCCTCGTCCATATATGCATCCTCGATCTTCTTTTAATTTGTACCAAATAAAGCATGAATGCGTAACATTATATATGTTAATTTATCATAAAATTTTATATAGTAAGAGGAGCTTAGTTACAAGTATTCTTTTTTAGGTTAGGCCATTTCCCAGCCTACCAGACCCAAACTCTATCGAGTTTTGAAAAATTGTAAGGGAAGGTCCATTCCGAGTTTGAGACGAGTTATCGTATTTTTTTCATACACAAAAGAGATAGCTTCAATTTTCTTGGAATATATATTTGGTACATTAACTTCAAAATCCTTGCTTAAAAAGAAGAGAATATTGAGGATGACATCATAATCCTTGGTAATGTATTTTTGTCCAGCAGATGAGTTGGAATTGGGATCCGAAACCGTTTTGTGCAGTTAGATGAGATTCCCTATGAATATATAAATAGACTTCTAATAATAGAAGTTGCCCGTATGAGCTAACTAATTTTATGATTCCTAAATAGGTAACCCACCATATATATAATTCTACTTAACTTAATCAAAAGAATTATAAATATGGGTGTTGGAATGGTCCTGGTGGGTGCCCAACAATTTACATTATTTAATGGATTAGTTAACAATTATTCCATTTCAAGAAAAAACTTGAAAAGGAAAAAAGGAATAAATTTCCTTCGCAATTTCAAGGCTTAGTTTATCATTTTTGACTTTTTTTTCTCTTTAATCCCACCAATTTTCTCTTTATCTTTCTTACTTTTTCTACAATCATCTATATGTATAAAAACAAGATAGTCTCCAAACAAGGAAATATCCCGCCAAAATTTAGTTTCCAAAAATGAAATCTAATTTATTTAGATTAAAATCATTAAATCAATAGATAACTCGAAAGATAAAAGAAAATAAAGAATCCTGAGTCCACAGATATAGATAAGGAAGATCAGTTGAATATTTGATAAATGATGAAGACTTTCTCATCTTAAGAGATCGTTACAAGTACTTTGGTTTCTGAAGACTTCTACAAGCAGTTGAATACTTATAAATAATAGATTAATTCTTTTAAACATTTAAATAGTTTATAATTTAAGAAAAAAAAAAGAAGGATATCAAATCCATAACTACTTTCTGAAATAGATTAATTTATTTTTTGTGCTTTTATCTGTAAGGAATTCTAACAAAAAAAAAAACAAACTCTTTGATAATAATGAAATTTTAACAAAACAAATCTCTTTCAAGTTCTCATTTTTTATTTCCATAATTTTTATTTTCTTTTGTATTCTAATTTCCGTTTGACTTCCTATGATTTTTGTGTAATAGTAGTAAGCAGGTACTCAAATTGAGAGGAAGATAGCTTCATTATACTCCCTAAAGAAGCTAATTGAGTCCTCACTTAAAGAGTTTGGAATCTGAAGCTTAACCAAAATCCAATCATTTCATATAACTTATATGTACATTACGTTATTAATTTTCAAAGTTATATTATTATTTTCTTAAGACTTTAATGAAGATTTCTTTGTATGTAAGAGTGAGTAGTTATATATAAAGATTATTTGTGGGGCCTAAGAACAGCTTTAATGGAGCCAAATGCAAAGATTGCATTTTTGCTACTTCAATTCGATTGCTCCTCATCATCCATTGTTGATGCATGCATTGATATAGATCCAATTATACACTTAATTGAAATCTTGTAAAAGGTTATAGTTTGAGATATTACCACCAGACGTTAGATTAAAACATAAACCAGTCTAAGAGTGATCGACTTTGATAACATGGTAGATCCAAAAATAATCATAAAATATTTGCAAAAATATACTCCCTCCGTCTCACCCAAACCCAAAGAGTTCATGTTTAAAAAATCTAATAGAGGTGGCAAACGGGCGGACTTGGTGAGTATGGGCAGCACCCATGTGGGGGACGGGCTCAAATGGACGGGCAAGTGAGTTCCAATTAATTACACGGGTATAAATGGGCGAGCCTTAAATGAATTTGGGCACCCATTTACTAATTAAAATAAAAATAAACATTACAAAAATTCACCACTTAACAACTAAAAATTAAACTATATAATATAAACATACCGTCACACTGGCTCCTAGTTAACGGGATTCATAGTATACCTTCGTCTAGCTATATTTTTTAACTTATTTCAAAATTTGACTAATTTTATATTGATATTCAACATATTTTCTTTAGTTTGAGAAAACAAAACTATAAAATATGTAAATTGTACTAAAAGCACTATAACAAACGTGTTTCAAATTTTTTGAAAAAATTAATTCATGTTAAATTTTCATACTAATAAGCCACAAGTAATCAATCAAATTAAAACATGCAAATTGCTTACTCAAAAGGTACGTGGACTTCAACTTGTCCATCATTACCTTTGATCTTAGACATGGGCTTGGGGTCGCGGTAGAGATTTTCACAGAACCCTTTGCGATCTCATCATCAAAATTCAAAAGATCATTGATCTTGTTCCTTTAACGATTAAGTTGGAGTTCACTATCACTGGTACTGGAATAACTAACTGCGCAGCTAAGTGGTATACATGTCCCAGGTCAAACATGTATCACTGTTAATGTCCACATATGGGTTAGATGGGCACCCACTTAAACTCATATACGCCTACAAAAATTAATGGTTTTAAATGGTCATGCTCATTTATGCCCGTTAACACTTTTATATGTGCACATATGACATACCCATTAATTAGTAGCGGACTAGGCAAACATTTGGACATGGGCAAATATTATCACCTTTATATATATATATATATATATATTAATAACATTAGAATCAATCATAATTACAAAAATGATCGAGCATTTACTTCTCATACCACGTGTAGAGGGTAAAGTTATAAATATCATTGTAGATGTAATTTTTTAAAGTGATCTATTTATATGAAATATCTCAAAATAAAATAGTAACTTTTTTGCATTGAACGGAGGGAGAGTATATATGCACCGGGTGTTTGCGCTTGTTTAAAAGAAAAACACAAAACCCCAAAACAAAGTTAGAAAATTGCGAAATATGCCCTTGCATCCTTAACAAGTGTCCCAGGCGGTCGTTAACAATACTGTTATTCCAAAACCAGGCTACTATGAAAACCCCTAGACTATATTCGATTAAGTGCTATTTTGTTTTGCAGTGCAGAGATTGAGTCAACTTCTAGCTTTCTAGATCATCTTTTATGTACCCAATTGATACTAAGGCAAGAGGCCAAGGCTCAAAACAAGAACTCAAGAAATTTTTTTACGGTAGCTAGGATCTACCCAATCTTCAAGTGATTGCACGTTCAAATCCTGTGAGTTCTCTATCAATACTCTTTGTTAGCATGGGTAGTTTAGTCTCATTTCTCCGAGAAAAATGGCATATCATGGCAGTACTAAGATCGCTTCTCAATATCATTGCAAAATATGCACTAAGACTGTGCCAAAAATGTAACATAGACATCATGAAGTACTTACCTTCAGACAGTCCTCACCCTTGTGGGAGAAATCACTTCACCAGGACACAAGTGGTCCATTATAGACCCCCCCCCCCCCGGCAATACAGAAAGACACAAATAAAGCACAACAATGTACAGCAATCGAAGATGAAAAAAGTCAAAAACCAAATACAGGAGCCATTGTTGTAATGTATGATAGCCATGGCCATGCCTATTTATGCCCTCTCTGCGTGATGTGTTTACTACTTGATGCTCCCAGTCCCTTTCTTCTAGTTGACGAAACAATTCGTCCCCTCTGCAAGACAATAATGGATATACTCTATAATCTTCATCTTTCCTCCAAATGGTGAGACAACATCACTCCACAATGATTCTACTCACCTTCCATGGATCTATCCTTTTGAGGAAAAAGAAAAATACCAAAATTTATAAATACTCCCAAGTCTTGTGAAGAGATTAGATTCTGACATACAAAAACTAAATACAAAATCAACTTAAAACTGCAAAAAGTGATACCCCAGGGTTCATTTAGATTCTGCAAACCAAACCTCGACTTGGAGCAGTATTAGATAGAACCAACATAACATAAAACAACCTAACATTGGAATTTTTGGACACTAGATCCACCAGAAACAAGAATTTACTAAAATAAATCAAAAACGGAATTTACTCATTTAAGAAATTCCACTGCTGTTGTGACTTGCATTGCATAAGCAGTTTTACTTCTAGATCACATATTGGGATTGTTCTGAAAATTGTCTTTTCATCTTATTTAATTTTTACTAGGAACTTTTTCAACTCCTCTATTCTCTATTCTGCAGCTATGTTGGTTGGCTATAAGTATGGATTAAAGACCATGCTAAACTCCCTAGAGCTATGTTACCTCAACCCTTCATTTCTACCAAAGTACCCGTGTCCACACAACACATGTGTGGATGTGGGTATCGGTGTGGCAATTTTACACTAAGTGCAAAATCTTAAAATTTGGCCTATGTGACACCCGGATCCGATCCTCCTAGCCGAGCCCAGGTAACATAGCCCTAGAGTTGCAACAACTGTACCTATTTCCACATCTACATTGAATGGCTAGAGGATGATTCAAAATTAAGTATTGCTGAATGAAGCTTGGCACAAAAATATACATCTTGATGCATCTTACTAATAGCACCAATGCGCCCGACGCAAGAAAAACAAAAAAAACCATATAATCGTCAAAATAATAGTACATATTTGGACATTAGTATAATTGTATATACAGGTCTGTGGTCCATGTCCTTTTGATACTTGCAGCTAAACCGTTGATTATTTGAGTATGCAGTTACAGGTCAATTATCAATATACAACTTAAGGCACACACAATGCATTTGCATGATTATATAGCTTTTTATTTTTTGTTGCTTATAATTTTTTATAAACAAAAAATTGAAACATTTTTCAGTTTTAAATTTTTATAGTAGTAGTTTTTGGTAGTTGTTTTTAATGAGTGGAAGAAGTTTGTAGTTACTAGAGGATGGACAACTTTTAGTTTGTAAGTCGTAATTATTGTTTAGGGGTAGTGTCCCAAAAGGGCTTCCTTTTTTAGTCATCCCGCTTAATAATAGTAACAGATAAAATGGTCCGGCTAACTCACCTATAAATATATCCAAATTTTCAAAAAGTTCATTTAGAGAAAAGCTCAGGAAGTGATGTACATCAAAAATTTGATTACCTGCAAACTATGAGCAGAACCGATCTCTCCTCTGAAATCTAGAGAGGCTTGAAGCCCTGTTTGCAGGGAGTAAAGAAAACAGGCATTGTAACCGAGATGGTTCCAGCACCACCTATCAGTATAAGAAGAATTATCAGATCAGTTTAATACAAATTTGAAAATTCACTAATGCAAAGATCTGCAGTGAGGTTTAGAAGCCATAAACATGTAGTTTCAGTAAGCAGTTTCAAACCGTTTTTCTGACAAACATACAAATTTAAGATGTCCTCCCATGCAATATAAGGATAGTCTCGTTTAAGCAACAAAATATAGGCTCCAAATAATTATCAGACAAAGGAAAAGGTTAATTACTTCCATGATTTCTGCCCTACATCCTGCATTCCTCAAGTGTTGGAAGTCATTACATAGAACACATACACAAATGTATGCACTCTCCTCAGGGTTCTTATGCCACACCTAAATAAGAATAGTGATAGGGATACAAATTTTTCATACAAATCTAGGTGGCAAGCATGTGATTGGTTAGATATCCCATGACTTAGCATGTGATGTCACCCTTTAACCCATCACATGCTTGACACCTAGATTTGTATAAGAAATCTGTACAAAAGTGTGTGTATCCCTATCATTTTCCCTAAACTAATAATGATTGCTATCGACAGCATTCTTTTTCTATGTTTCCTTAGTTTGCACGGCATCATCATACCAGTTACCTAGTATGTCAATGACCGTTTTGGTTCTGCATTCCAAAGGATTCCTGCCGAATTGCTCTTAAACGTGACTATGCAATCATATTCCTTCCCAATGATGATTGCGGTAGAAACAATCAACAATAGTGTGGTAACAGATATAAAATGTGAATCTAAAAAAATGTCATGCACAAAGAACTTTGATTTTTACAACTAGTAAGTGAAAGAAAAAATAAATGATGGATGATTACGTGAGTAGACAATCTTAGTATCCAATAACAAAGCAAGGGACTTGAAATGGATAGCTGAACGGTTTTCTTGTTTACACAAGTGATTTCAGCTTGGTATATCAATGACATCATATAAATACAAAGATAGTTGCTTAAATACTTTACAATGTGACATCTGAAGTAAACTCCAATAAACCCTGGTCACACACTTGGATAATCGGGATAGTTCTTCTCTTGTGATAGTTCTCCCTTGGACAATGTTCTTGCTTGTATTAAGTAGTATATACAAGTCATATCTTTATATGCTCTTATTTTGCACGTCTGTTCCTTTTTACCCCCCCCCCCCTCAAACATGACTCTGGGGTGATCTGTAGGTAGATGGTTTCTCTTAACGCTAAGCCCTATTCAAGAGATATGTGAAACACATCTGCTTCTTCTGTAGCTTAATGTTTCAAACTTCAATACTTTTAATCACACTAGTTCCTATAGAAGTTCATTCAATCTTGACAATGACAAAAATCAAGAGTCCCAAGTCCCAGCTTTACTTTTTAGAAGTTATAGAACTCCAAAACCGAGTGCACACAAACAATTAACAAAATACTCAAACATTCATTGTTGCATTTTGCAACATTCTCATGATATATAGCCCAAAAGAGGACATTTGGAGCAAGACTGCCAGAGGACGGCTTATTTTGTAAGGAACTATTTGGAAAACAAGTTCTTTTCCTTAAATTTATAAATCTCTGCATACATTTAAGTATCTCTTGAAGCAAGAAACGAGGGTCTTCCATGATCTGATGCTCACAAGAAAAAGCTATCAAGGAGAAACAGCAACATTATGGATGCAAAACCCCAAGGTCCGAAATCCATGATTACTAAGGAAAAACAGATGCCGGAATCGACACAAGCACATGATTTCTTTAAATGTATCCCTACAACCAAGTCAGAAATAACCTATTCGAGCAACAATCCTTTGCATAGAGAATGGATAAACCACATCCCCCTGAAAACCTCTTAGTTGTACTGATTTTCTCCTCCTAACACTTGCGGTTAACCTAGAGCAGTAAGAGCTGAATTCACATGTATAGTATCATCATTGCTATGTACATTTTCCCTATAACCTACTCTTCAAACTGAAATCCATCTCCCAAAGATGGAAGGTGCATTGCACATAAATTTTTATGTTAAGTTACCCACTCATCTGAAAGCTTAAATTGTTAGAAAGGGGATTAACAATAAATGTCAAGTTTGACACACACGTGAAGAGATAAACAAAGGTGCCTCACTAGGGAATTGCAAACCAAATGGAGCACCCACATGTGCATTCATGATGCCCGGGTAACAAATGCAAGCAGGTTGACTTGAACCCGTACTTGCAAAACCGAAGTTCTGATGCATTAAGTTACCAACTCATCTAAAAGAAGATACCAACTCATCTAAAAGCTTAAGCTGTTAGAAAGGGACCAACAATGAACATCAAGCTTAACAATATATAACCCCAAATTATTGACAACTGATCTAAACCTGGGCCGTAAAATGGACTAAATCGAATTATTGATTATCATTAGTGCTAACGTATATGAATAGGTTAATGACCATGCAACTCTTTCCCGGAGTATAGTCCAGTAATCCATCGACAATTTATAATCATGTGAGGTAGTGTGATCGTACCAAGAAAGATGCAACGTAATCTGGACGTCCAAGTTGAATGAACACAATGCTTAACTGATCCTTCTTCATTTTCCTTTCCTTTTTCCCTTGTTAAAAAGTAGGCACAGCCACACAGCATGGATATAATGAGAAAATCTTATAAATTCTTGATAAAACAACTTGAAAAGTGACTCGACTCCGTGGACGCACATTTGACTCTGTGGACGCACATTTCACTTTGTTATTTAGGTCAGAATAACAATTTATGGTAGATTTTATAAATAACAAAGAATTAAGCAACTTGAGAGCTGATTGGTTTCCACAAGTGCAAATACAATCCATATTTACTCCAATTTTTGAGACAGGATCATAGCAGCAAGTCAAAAGACTAAAACCTAGTTTGACCTCCTGAGAATAAAGTATCCATGCATTCTAGTTAAGCGTACCTGCTGACCAATAAAAAGTGACATCAATATCAGTTTTCAGTTTACTTAAGAAGAGCTTTTTAGGGCTTAACATTCTAAAGAGTCGCATGGATAATTGACTTTCTGAATGTCTAATTTGACTTGTCCCTAACCAATTGTCAACCAACTACGAGACAGCAATGTCCTTTGGAAGATCTTAGTGAGGAAAGGATCATAAGAGTAATGATATCGAAGATCGGAATCTGAAATTTTAATTAATGCTACCTTGGAAAACTGAGTTTACCTCGGACTTGAGCTCCAGATCTCAAAAAATTAGCTGTTTCTAGTGCAAGAAGTGCACGAGCAGTCATTTCCTAACTGAGACTTGATCACTGCACCTCCCCATATGAGTGGTGCCAGGGGAAACCACCAGGTTACTCACACCTGCTAGTAACTTATCCGAAAACTTCTAGATGTCCGTAATATGTGCTATAAGAGAACTGGAGTTGCAAATCAACTTAGACACTAAAGGCCCTGCAAACACCAATATGTTGGAATGTCAATCCGATGGAGCAAAGTCCTCCAGTAAGCTGAGTACGTGCGTGTGTGTGTGTGTGTGATTTGAAATGAAGAGCTGAGTTCAGTGGGAAACATAGAAACAAAAGAAGCAGTCACCATCACAGTATGATTATGAATGGGGAGTAAAGAATTCAAAAGCACCGAATGCCTTCTTGTTAACCTTATAATCAGGAAAAGATTTATCAAAATCAACCTTAGAAAGAGAGAAATGCAGATGTAAATATAGATGAAAATGACCAAGCAGTAGCATATTATGACCCTGTAGGCAAGGTCAAAGGCTGAGAAATCAGCGTTGATAGGAGGGAATGGCGTGAAATTGAGTTGGCTGCACACCAAAATGAACTGAGGTGACGTATGGAAAAAGATCTTTGAGCAACAACCATCTATGATCGAATTTTCCAGAGTTAAGCGCCACCCCCCCCCCCAACGTTTGTTTTGCATGTAATCAAGATAAACCTGTTTTGTAATGATAGAATTATCTTTTGTGCGCCTTAATTGTGAGTTTTTATGTTTAAATAAAAGTCCTATGTCTAAACCACCCAAAATCCATCCCATTTCTGAAAAACTCATAAACCATTGGCCAAGTTAATCATGTTTGACTTAAGAGTTCCTTGTTCTTTTATTCATAGGAAAAAAAAATTAAATACGTTTTGCTTGCTTTATTGCATTTTTTTTTACTTTCTAAGAAATATGTTCATTATTCTCATTAACTTTGAGTTGATCTTCGTGAAAATAATATAATGACGTACCCCCATTGAAAGATAACTATATAGAACCAAATGTAAGAGTGGTCCTACTGGAAGCATAATGCTGACAGACCAAAATGAAATTCATAAATATCAACGTGCGGTCATCTACTATGATAAAACAATACGCATATATATATATATATATATATATATATATATACACACACACACACATACGCACATAGATACTTCCTGCTAGGAATATTCTTTTTAAAACAAAGCATACTTCCTACTAACACTAAAGGTGGCCTATCTGTTTGCAAACATTGAAGTAACATGAGCAATATTTAAAAGTTAGAGCTCACTCTTTCACAATGATTGCGAGATTGTCCTGCCTTACGACTAAAAGACCGTTATTATGAATTTTGGAAGAGAAAGATGGCTCCCCGTGGAGGCCAGCTGAGCTTTTCACCAAAAAGGATGGTCCTTTCCAGTCATTTTGATGCCACTCTCTGCTCTTTGGCTCTCTTTCTTTTCTTTCTGCCAAATGCTTTCCAACTGATTGTAAACACAATATTCACCCTCAATGCTTTACAACAGAGAAAACAGAAAAATGTATATGGAAAAAATTAAAAAGGAAATGAAAACTAACCTGAGTACCTGATGCGTAGCCTCCATATCTACGCCGACTCTTTTAAATCAGTCTTCAGTTGTTATCCACGTGATTCCCGTCATATCTCTCTGCTTTTTCACTTTGTCTCAAGCTGGAAGGTTGAGTTCTACAGAAAAGTTATAACAAACCAAAGGAAATAAAACCTTAAGCACTGAAGATTTCCAAAAATAAATATGTACTCAAAAAGATTTACATGCCACCACCTCTATGCCTTGATTCGGTCTTCACCGTAAAATTCGTGGGATTTGGATCCACAGACAGGAAGATCAGCACAAGAAACACCTATTCAGACATAAGAGACGCCAACCAATACACGAGTACAATATAGATATGAAGGTAGCTGTATTATCGTTAATAAAGAAAGGGACAAACAATTAATAATGAAATGGTACTGATCTAAACTTGACAAAAACCTAACCGTTCCCCAGTAAAAAAAGATGCACAGGCAGACAGATTATACCTAAAATGTTCAAAAAGGACCACAATGAGTTTACAAACTAGTAATCAAGATATCATAGGTATAGAACAAGTAGGCACCTGAAAGTAATATTAGGCAATGAAATCTGAATGACAGCGGGTGAGGCCAATGCTAATCCATACATACAAATAAGTAAATTTCTTTATACAGACTAACCTAACATCAGAACCATAAGATAACTGGTCTTTACAAGCCTGAGCCATATTATACTAATTCTCAGAGTCAAAGATCATGGATTTAAAGTCTGTCCATGCAGCCTCCACATGAGCCAAGTCTGAATCAGCTTGCTCCTTCTTCTCCTCCAAGGCAGGGAACTCAGCCTCCATCTCCTCCAAAGCAGCGGACCTCGTAAAGCAAGTCTTTGCCAGCGCTAGTTGCTGTTCCTCGATGGCTGTCTTTTTAGCCTTCGCCTCCTTCAAGCTTACTTTTAACTCCTTAATTTGATCATTGATGGAGTTCATAGTGTTACGAAGTTTCTCTTGGCAATTCCTTAGATTGGTATAGATCTCCTGGCCTTTGGTGAGCTCATCAATCAAAACAACTTTCTTCGAAGCCTTCTTATAATACTCTGCCTGATCCTTCTTTGCTTGATGAAAAGTAGAGGACAGAGACGGAAGACTTGTCTTCAGTTTTTCCAAGGCAGCCATTCTTCCTACCGGAAGATCTGGTGATGCAGCATATGTAGAAAGGGAAGCCCTCAGAGCTGACTGGTTCTCAGGAAGGAGCAAATCTTGAAAAGGCAAGGCCAGCAATCTCTCAACATCCTGTTTGGCTTTTGCAAGTGCTTCCATTGACATCGGAGATTTCGTCGCCAACACAAATTTAGGGTCAGATAAGGAGGGTTGCCCTATTCCAAAGCTAAGAGATTGGGCTCGTCTGAGTTGCCCAGTGACTCGAGCAAAGAAGTCGTCTATGTTCTCCAATTTGATAGGATCCTCAGCAGAATCCACAATGGTTGAGAATTTTCCACCAATCTCAGCCGATGATTGGAGAGGTGAGCTTGGCCCAGCCTCCTAAAAAAGGTAAAAGTTGTCAGCTTCAGAGTAAAAATATAATAATGGGATAAGAAACAAGTAAAATTCACTTGATTCGAAGATAATGCACATCCGGAGGATGACATGTTGAAGTCCACAGCTTGAATGTTTATCTCGCTCATCTCCTGACCAATGGGCTTCGCAAGAGGTAAGCTGGCGTTAAGGGCTCCACCAAAGGATTTTGCAATCGTAACAACCGAAGTGCACTTACTACCCAAAGAAGTTTTTGTGGCTAACTGAAACTAACAAGGGAGATCAGAAACTAGGATTTAGGTTTCAGTTTAACTGTAAAAAAAATAATAATAAATAAAAAAATTACCTTGCCACCAGTTTTCGTTCGAGGAGTTCTACTAAAGAGTTCCTTGGATTTAGTCTTTGCCCTCTTGGAAGGTTGAGATTGTTCCTCAGCTGAATTCTCGAGCTCTTTCCTCCCTTCCCTTGCAAGAAAAAGGAGACTTCATTAAAAATAGGCGAATAAGAACCAAAGACCAGACGGGCAATCTTTTCTGCCAAGAAGCAACCTATCAATCCTTTGTTCTCACTTCTTGTAGGTTTACTATAGAGAAAAATGGTATAGTGCGAGACAGCCACTGCCTCAGTTATGTTCTCCTCATCGTAGTTCTTGAAAAATTAAAGGTTTATTCGCACGGGTGGGAAGGACAACTAATAGGCGCTTGACAACTGCTTGGGTACTTTTCACCTTTACTCACCTCTACCTGTATTCATGTCATTGAAGCCTAGAAATTGCTAAGGTTTTGTTCTTGCCGCAGGGCTTCCTACTCCAGATTCTACAGTTACATAATAGGGTTTCACTATAATTGTCAGCTGATAATATGCATAAAACCAATCCATACCTTTAAGTATCGCTCTTTTCTTTGTGACATGTTCCTTGACGGTAGGTGGAATATGATGTGAATTGGCTGATTCAGAAGCAACCGCTTCTTGCTTAGTAGGTGAAGAGAGATGAGCAGCAGCAGGGGATATCCTTCCAAGTATATCTTCAATTGACTCGGTTAGGGAGGCAGCTATATAGGTGGACCACCAGGAGTCAAAAAACTTTGTAGCCTTTGGGTTTTCTTTAAAGGCAAGAAAGGTGAACTTCTGCTTTAAAATGAAAAACTTAGACTGGATTTCTTCAATTCTATCGGCTGACTGGAAAACAACCCTTCTGATTGAAGAAACATTTTCTGTTCGGTAAGGTGGGAGAGGAATTGCCTGAGTCAGCCCAAATTGTCGAGCAAATTGATTAGGAGCATAAAATTCTACCCCACACTTGCAGTTTACGCTCTTGTCAACAACAAGGCTGTAGTGAAGATCACGAGCAATTAGATAACTCGCCCAAATGTCCTTTGTCTCATTATTAACCATCGAACTAGAAGGGCCAAGCTTGAACCATTCAGGACCATAGGTCCTAGATGAAAATGGAGTGAACTGGGAAGCAGTTCTGGAACTGCACAGTGAAAGAATCTGAAGCATTCATCAAACGATTTGGGCCGCAGTTCACCTTGGGCTAAAGGAAACCCATAGTTGGGAGCATTGGTCACATCAAAAGTCAAAGGTCGATACTCTGGAAAGTATGACTGTAGCCAGAGCTGCAGAATCCAGAAAGGACCCCCCTGCATGACCAAACTTGCTTGTAGTGATATCTCTACAGCCACGGTATAGATGAGACAAGACAAAGGGAGCTAGTGCAAGCTTCCGGCCAGCAGCAAGCGCAATTGCCAGCTGGGTATATTCTTTAGTCATCTTTACTGAAGCATTACAAAAGAGGAATTTGCAAAGCCACATAACTAGAAAAGAAACATGCTCGTGATCAGTTACAGCTGTTACGCCCATGGAAACATCAATAAACTTCAAGTAGGCATTGATATCCTTGCCTCTCTCGTTTTTTGGGAAAGCATAGGTGAACTCAGGGTCATCTAGGAGGGCACTAACTTCCTCACCATGAGGCCTAAGTCCAGTCAAGGCAACTATATCTAAGACAGATGGACCCATCATGCCAAATCTAAAGTGGAAGGAGTTGCTTGAGACAGACCAAAAGCATAAGGCAGCAAAGAGAAGATTTTTGTCCATGGGGATCTCAAATCTGGACAGCTGGATAGCATCATAAATTCCAGCCAACTTCCATACTTCCCCTCTCGCTCTCTGAACACGGTCAACCCAATCAGTCCAAACCTTGTGCACAACAGGCCACGACCGGAGGTTTTTGGCCTTTGACCAATCAGATGCAGAGGAGTGCAACAAGAGCTTCTCTCCATTTACTAAGGGGTAAAAATCAGTGAGATCCGATGGAAACTCAGTTCTGAAGCATGGACCTAACATGTATCCAGAGGGGGAGTCAGGAATAGGAACAAATACCTGATCAACAACCACATCTGTGTCTAGATCTTGCATTTTCTGGGACATCATTGCTGATAATGGAGAAGCTTCAGAGGCTAAGTTAGATGAATTTCCTTCAGCCATAGCAATGAAAAGAAATGGAGATGGAGTCTGGTGAAACCTGTGAGTAGATAGTACAAAGATACTGACAGAAGCTCCTAATGGCAAGTAAGATGGATTCACATTTAAAGATAATGAGTCTATGCCAGTTCAAAGAAACGATAAGGAATGGGACCTTTTACAAGACTTATCATACTCCACGTTTCCGTAATCTCATCATCCCTACCATTAAGATTATCTTAATTCAAAGATAATTTAATGTGCCTTCACTGTCTTGGTCTAACTTCCTTCATCAGTAGGTATTTATGTGGGCTCAACCTTACACAGTTAATCGCATCTTCATATCCAAGAAGCATTGCCGCACTTGGAGTATTAGCAATTATCCAATGTACCTGCAAATGGCAATGAAGCAACATCACTCCTTATAACAGTCAATTCTGCTTTCTTTCTGCATTAATCTTCTTTCCTAATAAATCTAATGAAGCCCTTTATAAGGAGGCAAGAACCACCGAATGCGGAATCTCCCTTGCCTTTCAGTAGTGGCCCGAATGATTAAGAGCCAAATTCGCTTCATAAGTGAACAGCACATATTGAGTTCAGCGAGCTGCCAGAGTCAAATAAATGCCAGATCAATAAAATTTGCTTTACACTCACAAATGACTGCAGGCGTGCACACACAAACCTAGGTATGCACTTGTGCATTAACAAGAGCTTTAACAATTAAATAGAAATAAAACATAATTTCTCTTACATGCCACAACAAATCAAACGGGTGCCCTGTTATCCTTGCATGTAATTGTTAACTTCCAGAATTTCTCTTCTTCTGCTGGCTGCATTTTCTTTTTTCTTTTTTATAGAAAAAAAAAATTTGGAGATTGACCCAGGCCTAGATTGCTTTACATGCAAACATGCATGCACACACACATAGGGATACAGTTCTCAACTACTAAATAGAAAGAACGAATAATTTTTACTACTTGCTACCAATATATAACTTGGTTTCCTAGTTACCCTTGCATCTAATTGTCAACATTCCAGAATATTCTTTGTGTGCTTACTGCATTTTGTTTTTTTCTTTTCTTTGGACCTCTAAAACGGATTAGGAAGTCAACCAGCAATTCTAGAAATCCTACCTAAAACTACTACGGTAGCTGTGTGTATGCTGGGGAGCGAACCCCCAATTATTAAAGTGTTCACCACATAAATACATAAACTCCTTAAACATACAATTATCATTACTCTTTCATAAACAGAATATTTTAGCTTTCATTTGTCTTTATATGCTGCATTTTTGCGTTTTTAGTCATCTATAGAGTACATTAGGGTCAATGAAGAGCATAATCTCCCTAGAAGAACCATGAGTTCTCATCACTAATCATAAGATCATGAAACTACTGATCAATCATGAGAAATATCATAATCCTGTGATTTGTGTAAGAAGCCATGATGACCTAGTGCCATAATGGATGAGGTCATGCATTTCATAGCCCTTATCATTTGTTTAATCATTTATTATGTTCATAGCTTTTTCAATTCCCTTGTGCAATGATAAGGTAGCGCGCACAGGTTAAAACTAAAGAGTCAATCTCTACTTGTATGAATAAGACTGCATATTGCTTTTAGGAGCCTTCCACAGTAGTACATCATTGCATTACGATGTACTCCCTCTGTTTATACAAAAGAGTCCATTACTCCTTTTTAGGTCGTTGCAATATGTGTCCACTTTGTAATCTTTCTTTTTTGAGATGTTACTTCTACTCACTCCGTTCTAGATAAATGTTCCTACTTTCTATTTTGAGATGTCCCAACCAATGTTCCTAAAGACTTTTAATATATAAATTCTCTAACATTCTTCCCAATATACCCTTAAAACTTCATTTAATAATAGCACATCCTAAAGAAACCCACTTATTTGGAACTCAATCAATGCTATGGGTATTATCGTCAAAACACCTTTTTACAACCGATCATTAAGTGCTTTGTCAACGAGGAACATTTATCCGGGACAGAGAAAGTACCATTTTACCCTTGACTTGCTACTTTAATTGATGGGTCCCACTCTCACGTGGGCATCGCTGGAAAATACACTACATCCTAATATTTATAATAGTCAATTAGCTTTTCTTAATCTGTGTACCGAGTCAAACAAGATTTTTTTTTTTTTAGAATGAGGGGAGTACTATGATTTTGTATATGCAAACTTTTTGCTTTTGGGATTTGGGAGGTGGAGTGACCTCTACCTACCCCCCTCATCTTTCCGTCCATTTGAAATTGAGAGGGTACGATTATAGACATTATTAATAGCACATACTTTCGTGCCAAATATCCATAATCTTAGCCACTCATTTCTAAATGGAAGGGGGTGGACAACCCAAAACCAACATAGCCAACCCCCACTCCCAAGCGACAAAAAAGGAAAAGATCTACATCCCCTCTAGAACGAAATTTAGGGTTATTTTTCTTTCTTTTTTTCTTTTCTGTGTGTGTGCTGTCCCTTTCTGTAGGGAGGTAGTTTCAAAGCATTTTATTAGTTAATATATTTGGATTATTTATTCATTTTCAGTTAGAATGTTATAAACAATACACACTTATTGGTCATATAAGGCAAAAGCTAACATGTCCGGCACATGTTAAGCATCCATTTTTGTATATTTGGTCTTGAGAACTACCCTACTGGCATTAGAACTTGTGAATGGGTGGTTATCGAGACAAAACTTATTATATCTAGGATTTTAAATGTGCCCTTAGGGCACATCTTAGCCAAACCGTACATATACGTATATATGTTGTCAATGTGTAAGAAATCTCCCATATGAAAAGACACAACGAATCCATGATATCAATAAAAGGCCATCCAAGTTCAATGAATAAACTGATCTATCAATCATTATAGGAAAATTACAGTTATTCAGATGTTACTAACATTCAATTACCAAACAAACTTATCTTTTCAACATTCAGCTTTCATACATTGACTCTTAATGGATTCAGACCATTAAGACGTTTATTCAGCATTCATTCAGCGTTCAGCTCTTAATGTTGTCAAACACACCTTTAGTCTTATTGTTCCTCTGCCATGACAAATCTCTTTACTGAAAAGTTTTTAAATTAGCTCACTCAAATTAAGGTTGTATCAACTCCGATAAGTTAGGGTTGGTGTTATGCGAACTCTCTCAAGTTAAGGTTGATCTAATGTTATTAACTATCTCAAATTATGTAATCACATGTTCCTAACTAAAGTCATAAACACCTTAGTTCAACTTTACTTTCTTTTTCCATTTTTCAATTTTTTAATTTAATATACTCCACTTAAAGATTATACATGCTTACGTATATTACACTTTTGGTTTGTATTTGTTATGGTTTGTTGTGTTGTGGTGCATTTGGACCCAGAGGAATTCTATAAAATTTTCTGAGATCCAAAGTTGTCTTGGTCTCTATTGTGAGACAGTGATTTATATTGCGTCTCTTTGAACTTCAACTAGGGGCTCATTTCAAGGAGTGCCTATTTCTAATTTGCAACACTGAAGCATTTTAATTTCTTGATTGTTTTTCTTTCTTGATCGTTTAGCTTTATTTCAGTTTCTGATTCTCCTCAATCTCTTTAAATACTTTCATTTATTATTCTAATCTTTCTTATCAAGATAAAAAAAAATATTTGCCACGACATAAAATTTCTTCATCCTTCCATTTTCTCCCTATCAAGTGAAGTAGATCAATCTTGCCATATGAGAGAACCTAAAGCTCTAACTGAAATATGTTTGAAGAAAATATATCCAGCTGATCACTCTCCCTCTCTCTTGCTCCCATGCACTCACTTTCTTCTCATCCTTTGCGCCACCCTTCACTATGCACCCACACAGCTTCACCACACATTAATGAATTATTGAGACAAAAAAATAGTCCTAATTTGACCTTTTTGATAACTTGATTAAACTTTGATCAATATATATATATATATATATATATATATATATATATAAATTTACTAAGTTTTACAAAATTTTAGAAATTATTATTGATAGTGTTCTTAAAATGTATCCATGATTGAAATTTCATTATCTAACATAATAAATGTATGTTAAATAGTGATTTTATAGTGTCCTACTTTGACTTTTTAAAAAGGAAAAGGGAAGTATTTTTTTAGCTACTGCGGGAGTATTTGTCAATTTTGAACTCAGCGTTAATGCAGCAGGCAAATGACAAATTACATATGTAATGTAGTATAAGATATTTTCATTTTAATTTTTCCAAAATTCTGTAATATATAACGGAGCCGATCATTCAGCAGCATTTGTGTTGTACGGAATTCTCGGTTATGGCAGACTGACAGTAAGATCAACTTACACTATGAGGGAATTCCATGAGAGAATCTGAGCAAGCAACCATATCATACCTTATTGCCATTTAGCATTACTGCGGTCAAACAGAAGCACAATTTTCTAATCTCATTTCTCAGTCCCAAATTTAATCCCACAATTTTCCTGCAAAAATTATTGATGAATTCTTATAAAATGTTCAAAAAAAAGTTCGGTTTAGGTAAGAGAATCTGAACTGACCTAGCATGGAGTGAGAGGTCAGGTAAGATGCGATTTTGCCACTCTTTAACAGCTTGATCCCTGCTTTGAAAATTGTAACAAGGTTTTTTAGTCAGATCGATCGGCCGGGAGAGAAACCAAGCCGACGAGGATGGTCGATTGATCGACCATTTGCCATTTGGTGGGCGATTGATGTGGGTCATGTGGCTCTTGAAAATGAAACTTGGTTGACATTAATTCCAAAGCCAACCCCCCTAGATTTGGCCATATCTTCGTATCTACCCAGACGTTTAGAAACGCGACAAAGAGACCCCATAAATCACATGGGCACCCATTACTTCTCTAACATATTTACAAGTTTTTTTTTTTTTCTTTACGCATATCACTAGGATGGTGTCGTGTTACACACTAATCATATACCAACAGTAACGCGTAATGTATCCTAAAATTTCTTAGATTTAGGAGATCTGTTTTATTCTAATTGAATAATATTGTCATAGATTCAAAAGTAAGTAAAACATTAAATCAATTCAATTCAATTCAACTCATCCTTTGTCTCAATTACTTGGGGTCAGGTGTATAAATTTTTTTTGCTATTCGATTCGATCAAAAGCAAAGTCATTACACATACCACACTCATTCATTTTTTTTATTATTATGGATATTCATGTTTGGTATTTCCCTTCCTCTACTTCTAGTCTAGTGATGTTGATACAATCGCATTTTCTAACGGGTGCACTAAGCGATCTACTATATGTTGTATATATCCAAACCATCTTAGACAGTTTTTTCATTTTATTTGTTATCATGGCGATGTTTACCGTCTCACGAATTTGTTCATTAATTATAAATTTTATCTTTCATAGTTTTATTACATATACATCTTAACATTTGCATTTCAACTACACTCGTTTTGTTAACATATTCTTTTTTACAAGCTCCATATTCGGTATCATGAAGTAGTACGAGTCTAATGATTGTCCTATAAAACTTTCTTCACAACTTAAAAACTTTACATTGATTACATAATTAACACTCCATATTCGGGTTTTATTATTTTAGGCTCATGATCCCATAAACAATGCAAATCTAATGCGACAGAATTTCTTCTAGCCAACGTACTTGAGGTGTGATCACGCCAAAAATATTTTTGTGACCACGTCAATCCACGTGTACGCTAGTCTTCGGGTAGGATGCCTCGGCTCAAAAGGCTTGTGTGGTGGGACTCGATCGTCGGATGTTGCTGTAATATCAAAGAAAATACCGTTAGGGTCCGACTCAAACCCCGGTGTAATAATCGTATCTTATTTATTTAATAGAGAGAAAGTGTAATATGTGTGTGTGGAGGGAGAAAGAGTATGAGAGAGAAAAAGACCATCCCTTTGTAGGTGAGCCCCTATTTATAGGGGTATTGCTTCTGTACACACTTTGTATGTGTGGGCTTATTTCGTATATTTTTGGGATGTTTGGGAGTATACTTTTAGGGGTATATATTTTTGGGCACATCGGTAGCCCCGACTCCTTATTCCTCGAGATTTATCTCGAGGGTGAGGAGTATTATTTGCCGCGATTCTCTTCGTTGTGTCGAGAGTTTGTGGCTTTCGTCTTGAACTTGAAGAAGTGTCTTTGGTATTCGATCTCGACAGGAATACTCGCATAAATGCTCGGGTTGACCGAGGTTTGATGGTTTTTCCCTTTAAAGAGCAAGGTTAGCTTCATTGGCTCGGATTTACCGAGGTTTCTAATTGATTTACTCGGGTTTGTCGAGGATTAAGATCTCTCGCTCAGCGAGACTTTAATGGCTCGAGCATATCGATATTTTATTTACTCGGTTTTGACCAAGTTTTGAAGAGCTCGATCATATCGAGACTTGATTTTCTCGGAAAGACCAAGGCTTTTATATGCTCGGTGAGGCGAGACTTTCTATGCTCGCTGAAGCGAGTCTGATTGCTCGAACATATCGAGGATTTTTATGCTTGCTGAGGCAAGACTTATGTGTGCTCGAACGAGACTTTATTTTCTCGAACATATCGAGACTTTGTTTGCTCGAACATATCGAGACCTTGTTTGCTCGAACATATCAAGACTTTTATGCTCGAACTCATCGAGACTTTGTTTGCTCGAACATATCGAGACTTTGTTTGCTCAAACATATCGAGACTTTGTTTGCTCGAACTTATCGAGACTTTTATTGCTCGAACTTATCGAGACTTTGTTTTCTAGAACATATCGAGACTTTGCTTGCTCGAACATATCGAGACTTTGTTTGCTCGAACTTATCGAGACTTCTATTGCTCGAACTTATCGAGACTTTTATGCTCACTGAGGCGAGGACCAAAATATACTCGTCCGTGAGTTACACTCAGCGGCGAGGATAAGCGCTGGAAGGCGCGGGGTACTACTCAGCCGTAAGACACACTTGAACGGTAAGGACCAAAATATGCTCGTCCGCGAGTTACACTCAATGGCGAGGATAAGCGCAGGAAGGCGCGGGGTACTACTCAGCCGTAAGACACACTTGAACGGTGAGGACCAAAATATGCTCGTCCGCGAGTTACACTCAGCGGCGAGGATAAGCGCAGAAAGGCGCGGGGTACTACTCAGCCGTAAGACACTTGAATGGTGAGGACCAAAATATACTCGTCCGCGAGTTACACTCAGCAGCGAGGATAAGTGCTGGAAGGCGCGGGGTACTACTCAGCCATAAGACACACTTGAACGGTGAGGACCAAAATATGCTCGTCCGCAAGTTACACTCAGCGGCGAGGATAAGCGCAGGAAGGCGCGGGGTACTACTCAGCCGTAAGACACACTTGAACGGTGAGGACCAAAATATGCTCGTCCGCGAGTTACACTCAGCGGCAAGGATAAGCGCAGGAAAGCGCGGGGTACTACTCAGCCGTAAGACATACTTGAACGGTGAGGACCAAAATATACTCGTCCGCGAGTTACACTCAGCAGCGAGGATAAGTGCTAGAAGGCGCGGGGTACTACTCAGCCGTAAGACACACTTGAACAGTGAGGACCAAAATATGCTCGTCCACGAGTTACACTCGAGCAATCTTTGCATGAGCGAGAATTCTTCTTAATCTTTGTTGTAGTAGCCCCCACTTCTTGAGCGCAGGAGAGTGTTACGAGGTCGAGAACTAATAAATATAGCTTTTGCTTCCATGGTAGCCCCAGTGATGATCTTTTCGATTAAGCTCGTTGGTTTGCATACTTCAGATTCTGCGAGTACTAAATGTTTCGATAGGAGCCTAGACTTCTTTGGAATGTGACCTCGATGTGGCGAGGTTCCTTTTGTGGAAGGCTCTTGGACCTCTTTAGAAGTGACCTTGGCTTGCGAGGTTCGATTTAGTTGAGTATATGTTCTTGCTCTTGGCGCCGAGGCTTTATTAGGTCGTACTTTGCATTTTAAAATGTAGTGGAGGCATCATTGCATATCAAAGGTATTATCCTTTTATTAAAATGCATATTATGTATTTTTCACCGCGTAGACAAAGTGATCATGCTCGTAATTCATGTGAATGACATTGAATAATGTAGCTATTGCATAGGCAAGAGATCTTGTTATTTTATACAAGTTGAGATCGCATATGTATGTATATACGCATTATGCGAGGTGCTATTTAGCGCGTCGTGCGTGCATGTCATGCTAATATATTTCTACAAGGCTAGTCATGTTATATTGAGCTCGTGTTCTCGACGGTCGAGATAAAAATAGTATATTGAGTTCGCGTGTTTGACACGAGCAGCACAATATGAATTTACCACATTATATTTGCATTTACAAACGATTTTCATAAAATGATGCTGGCTTTCACTCATCAATTTATTATATTTTATATTATATACTCGCAGATTGCTTCGCATGTAGTCACACAAAATATTATTGTTATATATTTCGTGCATTGAACTTACTTTGGCAAATATTCTATAAACAAAAATCATGTTATCTCGCACATTTTTAGGAAGAATTGTACCAGTAGCACTTCATAGTATCACAAGATATATGCTAAGTTCATGAATTGCCGAATTTATTGAATTAAATCATGGAATAATGTATGCATCTTATGCTAATATATTTTCATGGGCTAAGCATGGTGATCTGAGTTAATAACATAATGCAAATCACTTATGAGCTTTATACGATCAAAATTAGAGTTACATGGTCAATTCATTCGCAGTTAATGCATAGCGGTGAATAGAGTTTAACTCATTTTTATTCGTAAAGTGGGTGCGTAATATTGCAACTATTCGATGTATTTGAATAAATAAATAAATGGTCTTATAGCACTTTTAATTTGACTAGCATGTCATAATTTTCATAAGCGAATAAACTCGTGTCTCATGGCATTTTAAACGCGTCAAACAATATATTTTCTGTAACGAGCAAATCGAAGTAACGAGGTACAATCATTTAAGTTCGGGATTTTAATATTAATCATGCATATTTGTTCCTTTTATTGGCATAGCATGTTAATTTATTAGTGATTTGCACTAATTATAAGCAATTTAATAAGCATACGGGTTGCATATTTATTCCTTATTTAGGATTTGATGACTCATTTTGCATTTTATATGTTTACTATCAAAATTATGGATATAAGAGCGACATATGTAGAATTTTAAAGGTAAAAAATGGAAGGATGTCACCTTGAATCATTGTGGAGGGGCCCATTGGTAACTTTTCAGAAGTAGATGGCCCATAATGCCATTTCCAGAATATAGGGGCCTTTATGCAGTTTCCAAAAATTTAGGGACCTTTCTTACAATTTCCAGAACTATAGGGGCCAAAACGCCATTTTTTAAAGTTGAGGGACCATAATGCAATTTTTAGAAATATAGGGGCCTTTATATAATTTCTCAGAAGTTTAGGGAGCTCTCAGATATTTCTAAAACTTTAGGAACCTTTTTGGAATTTCTAAAAGATGGGGGACCTTTCTAGAATTTTCTAGAGTTGAAGGGCCTGCTAGCAATTTCCAGACTTTGAAGGACACGTGGCGCGATACGAGCACATCAGATCTGCATGGCCGGCGCGTTGCCGGCGCGTGAATAACCTGGCGGCTGTTGGTGGCGCGTGGAGGTGCGTGGGACCTCTGATGGAGGTGATCTTAGTGGCGTTGGACTCGTCGTTTCGAGATGAAGCTCCCAGTACTATTTGATTCCTGTTTGGACGCAGGAATGATGCGGATCTTCTTTTTGGAGCTCTACCGCGCGTGTGGGCGGTGGTTCTTTGCGGCGGCTACGGAGGCGTGTGGCGCGTATGAGCTCCGATGGCGGTAATTTTGGGCGTTGTGCTCATCTGGCCAAGGCGCATCCGATGGTGCGATTTGTTCGTTGATCCGTGTTCTATAGCTTTGACCCAGCTCGTGTATGCCGTCTTTTCTCCCATTTTTTCCAGTGAATGTTTTCTTCCCTCTTTCTTGACGAAAATGAAAGCTTGTCTCTGGTGATAACATGTCGCTGCGTATCAAATCCTCCACGGTTGAGTGTTGTCGCGTCAAGTCCCAGCAACGAAACTAAACTGATCACGCCAAAAAGATTTTTGTGACCACGTCGATCCACGTGTATAGCTAGTCATCAGGTAGGATGTCCCGGCTCTCAAAAGGCTTGTGTTTTCTTTTGAGCCGCTATAGTAGCTTTCGAGTTCTCGCCATTTCGGGGCCTTGGCAGGCGTTTCTAGAATGGGATTAGAAGTGGCCTCCGTGGTGCGTTTTGTAGCTTTCAGTGGGGATTACGCAGGAGCTATTGAAGCTGGTTGGAGGAGGGCTAACAGTGTTTGTTTGCTTGTAGCCATCTTACGCCGTCGAGGTTGTTTACGGTCCCGGCAACGGAACCAAACTGATCACGCCAAAAAGATTTTTGTGACCACGTCAATCCACGTGTATAGCTAGTCTTCAGGTAGGATGCCCCGGCTCTCAAAAGGCTTGTGTGGTGGGACTCGATCGTCGGATGTTGCCTGTAATATCAAAGGAAATACCGTTGGGGGAGTCGGACTGTGGTCCGACTCAAACCCTCCGGTGTAATAATCAGTATCTCATTTATTTAATAGAGAGAGAAAGTGTAATATGTGTGTGTGGAGGGAGAGAGAGTATGGAGAGAGAAAAAGAAGACCCTCCCTTTGTAGGTGAGCCCCCTATTTATAGGGGGGGTATTGCTTCCTGTACACACTTTGTATGTGTGGGCTTATTCCGTACATCTTTTGGGATATTTGAGAGTATACTTTTGGGGGTATATATTTTTGGGCACATCAAGGAGCCTCGTAGGCAAAATCTCCTACAAGAAACAAGAGGCTAAAAGGGTACCCATAGTCGTAGTGCTTCGTGAGGGACTTTCGTTTCCCAAGAAAACTTTGAGAGTGGGAAAGGGTTGTGGTGGTGTCCTTGTCATGATTTAGTGACTTGATTTTGAAATTTTATATTTTTTATGTATTATTTTTGTTTTAAAATAATTATCATTTTAGCAATTTATATACAGATTAAAAAAATATTTAAAAAACTTATTTACCCTTATTTACGTTCAATTATTGTAGATAAATTGTAAGAGTATTTTTCTCTTTCTTTTTATCAACCCTTTTAATGAGAGTAGTAAATAAAGACAATTTTAACAAAATATGGACAAATGTTTCTTAAAATCTTATAACAATAATTATTTTGAGACAATTTTTTTTTATTAAAATGATAATTATTTTGAGATGAATGTAGTAATAATTAAAGAAAATGTAAGAAAAAGATAGAAAAAAATTAGTGAGACCAGATAGAGAGAAAGTCAAAAATCACAAACAAATTAAATCACTAAATAGCGAAGGAGTATTGAGCCTACTTAGCCCAGTTTTCTTAACTCCATCTCGTATAGGGGCTCCTATTCTTTCTTGTATTATTGTGTTAAGGGACTTTTTTTTCTCTACTCACCACACCGCACAAAGCGCAGGGAGAGTGAGGATAACTCCTGAGAACACACCTTCGGGGCCAATCTCAAAACCGTGAACCTCCAAACCCCAAATCCCAAAATTTAACTTTTTTATTTTGAAATTGCCTTCTTTGCCCTATAATTTGAAAATTCTTAACTAAAAAGAAAAATTGAACAATAGAAAATCTTCTTAAAATAAGAAGAAGTTCTCTTCTTAAATAAAAAAAAGAGAAGGAACAGAAAATGGGAAAAAAAAAAAGGAAAAAGTGTGTGTCTAGTTCAATTTTTGGGGTTTAAAAAAATTGCACTTTGCCCCATGTTTGTTAATTTTGTTAAATAATTTAACTTAATAGAAATTTACACTATATCAAAATAAACAATTTAACAAAATTAATCGGGAGGGGGGGAAGTACAATTTTTAAAAAATAAATAAAAATAAAAAGTCAAGGGTGTAATGGGCTATCAGTTGAGGGGCTGCGTTTACTTCGATACCCATGCCATATATAGCTACAAATGCAACAAAAGAGGGTCGACATCATGCATGAAGTCAAATCATTACTCCAAGAGAATTCACCCTAAAGTTGATCCACTTGGTAATGAAAATGATATCCAAATACAACAACAAAAGACATTACAAATAAATATAAAGTCCAATAATGGCCAGCTTTGTTTCCATTCTTACATGTGTATGTACATAATAAGAAGTTGAAATCTTCGGTACTACATAATGTATTCCTCTCTGTACCACTAAATAATATGATCTATAAATGACTCATTATCCATGCTTAAATTTGCTTAGTAACACGAAAATAAACACGCTATGTGATGCATAAGATCTCACAATAAGCTTTGAGATAAAATATTTTTCTGAACTTCAACTCGACCCAAAGCACCTCTCTTTGTGCTTGGCACTTTGGAAATACATTGTGGGCCCATGTCATACTCATGTTGTGGAATCCCCATTGCTTGGTCCCACCACCAAGAAAGAAAAAAGTCAGAAAATTTTTGTCAGTATTATCAAAGAATGTCATCCCTTACATCACCTCTCACTTAATTGAATTGACCTAAAGCTTGCAGTTGCCAAATCTTTATATGGGCCCACACCTGTCACCCCATCTTCTTCTCCATACCCGCTAACCCCTCTCTTTCTTTTCATAAACCTGTAATAAGCTAACCCCACAACCCCACAAAATATCAATATTGTCCCTCCCAACAACCCAATCCCAATCCCAAAACCCACCACCATCTTATTCTTCCCTGCACCCTCCCTCACCTTAAAGTAACCAACTTTAGTCTCATCTCCAACTTTGAGTAAAGTTTGTATGGGATAATCTAGCATGTAGCAGAACCCGGAGGAGTTACTGTACACCGCACCCCAGCACGTGCAATTCGAGTCACATGCACTCTCGCATTGCGCTAGAGAATCCATTTTCTCATAACCCATTAGCTCCTTATACGGTAGCTCCACCCCAGTTTTTCTCAAAACCCGGTTCTTGTGATTTACCATACTGCAGAACTCGCCGGGGTCATTGTCCGTCGAGACACACTGGCCCCCGGAGGTGTAGTCCGTTCGGTTGTCTAGACATGAACAACCCTGACCTGGTTGGCATAGACCGTACGACCCGCATGAACTTGGCAACTCACAATGGTCGGATATTGCCTGGTAATCCAAGAGCCAACTTGACCCGGTCCAGTAATAACCTTTGAGATTTCCATCGGCTTCAAGTCGGATCCTACGATTACCCGAACCAGCTTGTTGAAAGCTGTTGAAAGATTGCACGTCAACTGGAGTTGACCCGTTCTGATACAAACCCAGAAACCCATCCGGGTTAAGTATCGCGTAAATGGGTCCTTGTCCTTCAATTACGTCTGCTTTGGCTTGAAGAGCTTTGTGTTTCAAGTAAATCTGACCCGATTTCGAATCTTGCTTAAACTTGGCGTATAATCCGATGAAGTCGGATCCTAACCGCATAGAATAAAGCCCATTCGATGAAACCAGCACCATGGCGCTCGTGAAATTCTGATTCTCCATAAGGGTATCGGAGGGAAACTCAAAACTTTGCCAGACTACAGACCGAGGCTCCCGCCTCTCAATTTGGAGATTCGAAATGTTGGAAAGCCAAACGCGGTCGCCATCAGTGCCACTTGACCAAAACACCCTCGAGTGCGGATCAGAAATCACAAGACTGCCATTAAATGAAATCTGAGTCGGGGCAGACCACCGCGGCAAACGGGTCATATTGGCCAACCATACTGGTTCGGCGGATGGGACATGGATGACGGCAAGAGCGAGCTGGGTTCGGTTAACTCGGAGGAAGCTCAGCGAGTAATTACCGGATGAATCGCTGAGTAGGGGCTGAAAAGACGAAATGGATGTATCTGGGGTGGCGGAGAAGCCTTTCAAAAGCACCTGTGTGGTTAAGCTGGAGGGAGCAGCTAAGTGGAGGAGAGAAAAAGTGGTGATGAGGAGGAGCTGAGTCAACCCAAGATGAGTCATTGAATTATGATGGAAGCTAAACTAGAGCAGCCATAAAAGTAGGAAGCTTTGTGTGTGTATATATATACACACACATTCCACTATTTGGTCTGTGGGAAAATATTGTTTTTTACTGAAAACGATAAGAACTCTTTTTTAAAGATAATAAAGAAATTGTTGATGGCGTCCGTGTGTGTTAACGTGTGAATGGAAAGTGAACGCAGAGAGTTGGGTGTCTTTGCAAATTGCAAATTGCAAATTGTAGTTTATGGTTTAATGCCAAATATTGGAAGTACAGGTACAACAAACTTGTAAGATGACATAGAGTCGAGCTTTGAATTGTTGGGGTTGCTTTCGACTTATTTGGAAATAAAATCTAAACCAAACTTGAATTTAGCAACTAAACTGAATGAGCTCGAACCGGACTTTTCCACCGGTTAACGAGTTTAGCTTTGCCTAATTTTTATATGGTTTATATTAAGTACAGCTTTTTAATTTGATCAAATAATTTATATGGTCTTTGACTAAAAATTAATACAAACATCCTAAAATACCCCCAAAGGTCATCAAAACAAAAATCAATCTCTCTCTCTCTCTCTCTCTCTCTCTCTCTCTCTCTCTCTCTCTCTCCTCGAATTCCACGTCTCCCCCTCTTCTCCGACTACAGCGCCTCCCCCACCGATCTCCGACCACATCGTCGCCCTCTTCCTCCGTCTCTGACCACATCATCTCCTCGACTTTCTCCTCTTACTACTACCATGCATGGATCTAGTATGTTCTCTCTCTCTCTCTCTCTCTCTCTCTCTCTCTCTCTCTCTACTGTTATGGAAGCCCTATCTTTGTCTCTCTATCTCTCTACTACCATGAAATACCCTTGAATCGTTTAAACGATCACATGAATCGTTTAAACGAACTCATATTTTGCTTAAACGACCCTATGAATAGTTTAAACGAACCCATGAATTGCTTAAACGACTCCGTAAATTGTTTAGACGATTTGTTCGAACGACCCTTGAGTCGTTTGAAATACCCTTGAGTCGTTTAAACTACGCCTTGAGTCGTTCAAAAAAAGGGTATTTTGGGGTTTTCAAATAAAAAAATGTCATAGATGTTTTGGAGTAAGTTAGGCCATATAAAAAGTTTGGGTGTTTGACTAGGTCATATGTGAAGATTCCTAAATTTTATAGTAAATAACATCAACTCCCTTTAACCATCTTGTGTTATCAAATCGTACCCTTGGACTTTTTCACAATTGTTAGTATAAGGTCATGTTTATAAGTGTGCTGAAAGCACTCGAGTATTAGGTAGTTTTTCATATTGAAATTTACCACATTGATGTTAGAAAATTATTTTTGTTAGAAAGTATTTATGTAACCTTCCTTATTAAGCTTCTATTAATAGAAATAGTTGCATTGGAAAATTCTCAGTGTGCTCTGGAAACAATGCCCTCATGGCCTCATGCATTAGAAATGGTTTCTAATGTAATAAATTTTCAAATTTAAAAATCATAGTAAGTGCCATAGCAATAGTTGTGTCGTTGTGCCTTGACTGTGAAGGCTCGCGCCTCGCAGTATCATCAATTGTTCCATATGCTCATTCACACTTGACGCGATGATTTACTTCATGGGTGAGGCCTCGAGTTTAAGTTTACAATGGCGTAGCACCGTGACAGAGAAGAAAGGGAAGAGTCGTCCAAGCCCAAAGCATGCATGCAGAGTAGCAAATAAAATGTACTTGTGCTTCATGTTACCCGAAGTAACAACAATTGACACTCAAAACTCACATCGGATAAAAAATCGTCTCGCAAACAATTGATAAAGATTTTAGGACCACACCTCTCACAAGTCAATTAGTTTAAAGATCTTAAGACCATACCTCTCACGAGTCAATTGGTTTTAACACGGACTCCCAAACTTTAAGAATAACAAGAATGGAAGAATGGATAAACTATTAGTAGGTCATTCTCGTTCCTCCTCAACGGGTGAGTCTTGCAATCAAACACCGTTCAGCGTCCGTTTTTTTCGAATAATCTTGTTAGGAGGTCCCAAAAACCCTGTGGTTATGTTTAGCTACGTAATTTCAAGCTTTAAAATTGAAATTGGATGAACAATTTTAACTCCACAAAATTCAAATTATTATTCCAATTATATTCCAATTTCGAGCTCTGAAATTAAGCATCTAAACATAGTCTTTATTTCCTTTCATAAAAGTTCAGTCAAAGCCAGGGTAAAGCACTCAATGGATTAGGGTGAGCCTTATATTGTCTTATATATCAACCCCAAGGAAACTCCGTAGCTTAAACGATTCTTGAAATTAGGTCAATTCATTTTCAGCCTCTAAAGACTGTCGAAAATTGGAGATTAGAGACAATTTACAAGGACATTAGAAAGAGTCCCAACATAATATTATTTAAATTTATAGTTTAAAGCGTGTTTTAAAGACTATATTTTAGTATTTTCGTTGACGAGTCGTAATAAGAATTCCAACTTTTTGTCTCAAGTTTACATCACAATATATGTGGCAAAATATATAATGAGTTAAATATCACATTAGTTTATCATGTTGGAACAAAACGATCCATCAAACCATGAACCGACTCACAACTAGATTAAGAATGAGAGGAAGATGAAGACGGAAGCGTGTACCTTGTGATTCCATGATTGTTCTTAGTCTTGTTCTTGATGAAGTATGAAGATAGTCTTCAAAGAAGGGAGGGGTAGATCTTCTAAATGATGAGTGCCCTTATTCTCTTTAGTCTTCAAGTACTTAGGAAGATTTTGGACTTAACGAGAATGTAATCACTAGTGAATTCATAGGCTTGATGGATAGGCCTTTATATAGGAATCCAATGGGCACTTCATTTAGGGACTACACCTATTGATATATAAGATATTACCATTATGCCCATCATTTAATGGTAGTCTTATATTATGGAATTCTACACATTATATTATATCCTATACTTTATAATAAACATTATAATATTGATCACTATTTTATCAAGTACTTTCACTAATAATATATGTTATGCAATCCATGTTCTAACAATCTCCCACTTGGATTATAATAACATATATTTATACTTAATAAAATCCTTCAATCATATTTATAACATAAATGACAACCCTTATGTGCACTTTGTTGTCATTCGAAAACAATCCCGTCCATTAGTCATATAAGTATAAGGACTAAAGGGCGTCGTTGTAATTGATTCGCAACTAAACCCACATTAATCACATATATATATCCAACTAAACGACATAGATTAAGTATAGATATGTAGCATGTAATATTAATGAATATATATGAAGAACTCATATATATATTTTCCAACTAGTCCTACTTAACCAAATGAGATCAATATAAATAAAAACAACACAAACTCCCACTGATTTAAGCATTATCAAAAGTCGTTTCACCCATATGAGCAGTATGCTCGTGAAACATCAAAAGAGATTACGCTTTATAAAATGGATCCAATAACATGGAGTTTGATCCTATAAGTTATATATCTATTTGTTTATTTTATACTTATTTCTCTTCAATAAGAGATATAACCTTATGATGTCTTTCGACATCTTTGCATCCACTAAAACATAATCGAAATACTTAATAATCTCAAAAATGATCCGACTTTATATACATAAGCATGTAGTTTAATGTTTTATAGGTACTTCATCATTCTTTTGGATGCGACTTAATGTTCTTCTTTTCCTAATTGCTTTGGTATTGACCAATCATCCCAATAATAAATGCAAGGTTTGTGAGTACGACTTGCGCATACATTAAGCTTCCTCTTTGGTGCATAAGGGATATTTTCCATATACTTGGATTTATAATTAATCTTTAGGACATTTACTTTAAACTGAATTTATCTCCCTTAGAGACAGGGGTGTCATGTGGTTTACAATTTTCCATGCTAAACCTTTGTAATACCTTCTCTATATAGCTCTTTTGTGATAATCCCAAAATACCTCGTGAATGATCACGATGAATTTGGATTCCCAATACAAAAGATGCCTTACCAAGATCTTTCATCTCAAATTTGTTTGAGAGAAATTTCTTGGTTTCCTTTAGAAGGTCCTTATCATTACTAGCAAGAAAAATATCATCCAAATATCATCCACATATAAGACCAAAATAATAAATCTACTCCCACTGAACTTATGGTACACACAATCTTCACCAAGATTCATTTCAAAGCCAAATGAAAGAATAACTTGGTTAAATTTTAAGTACCATTGACGAGATGCTTGCTTAAGCCCATAAATGGATTTCTTAAGTTTACAAACCAGTTGACTAGTTTGATCCGAATTAGTCACCATTTCTGGTTTCTTCATATAAATAGTTTCCTCAATGTCGCCATTGAGAAAAGCTGTCTTAACATCCATTTGATGAAGCTCAAGATCATAATGTGCCACAAATGCCATAATGATCATAAAAGAGGTTTTAGAAGATACCGAAAAAAAAAATGTTTCTTTATAATCAATGTCTTCCTTTTGAGTAAATCCATTAGCAACAAGACGTGCCTTATATCTTTCCATATTACCTTGCTAATCCCTTTTGGTTTTAAATATCAATTTATAACCAATAGGTTTTACACCTTCAGGTAATGGGACAAGATCCCAAATGTCATTGTCTTTCATTGATTTTAACTCCTCATTAATGGCATTGATTCACTTATGAGAATTAGGACTATTAATGGCTTCATGGAAGGTGATTAGATCATCTCCCACTAAACCTAAGGTGTCCTCATTCTCCGCAAGATACATTTCATAAATATCCGGAATAACACTTCTTCTTTCACTAGTAGATCTCCTTAAGGGCACCGGTTCATACTCATTTTGAGGTTGTTGAATTTCATTATGTCCAACATTTTCATGTTGTCCGTTATTTACGGGAGTCTCTATATTATTTTGAATTGTATGTTCTTTGTTGAATTTCAGGTACAATTACTTGATTTCCAACAGGAACTAAAGTTTGAGGAATAAAGAGTGGTTCCTCTAACTCTTCAAATTCAAAATCATTACTATTTCTCCCACTAAATTCAACATCCTCAAGGAACCTAACATTGTCAGTCTCGAAAAATGTTCTAGTTTTCGGGTCATAAAATGTATATCCCTAGATCTCTTAGCATACCCTACAAAGTAACTACCAACGATCTTAACGTCCATACGGAGTTTTGTCGGTAGCCTTTGAAGCAGCTCTATTGAGAATATAAGTAGCGGTTTTAATGCTTCGCACATAATGAGTGAGGTAAAGAAGTACAAGAAAACATACTTCTTACCATATCCTTAAGGATTCTATTATGTCTCTCCAATATACTATGCTAGGTTTGCCCGGCATGGTGTAGTGAGGGACAATCCTACACTCTTCAAAATAGCGAGTATAAAGGACCCGGACATTATTCACCCAATACGTTATAACGTCCGTAGTTTTCACTACCATGATCGGATTTAACGTTCTTAATAGTCTTTCTTATGCCTTAAAAGACTTGAAAACGTCCAATGATTGAAACTTTACATGAAGAAAATAATGTATTTATAACGAGAGTAATCATCCATGAACGTAATGAAATATTGTTGACCATTCCATGAAGGATTAATGAATGGTCCACAAATGTCCATATGAATTAGTTCCAAGACGTTTGATACTCTCAAAATTCTATTTCCTTTAATGTTTGTAAATTTATTCTTTAAAACACTTAATGCAAAAGTTTTATCCGGAGTATCAAGCTATTTTAGGATTCTCTCCGACATAAGCTTTATCAATTCTCCCTTTGGAGATATGACCCAAACGCCTATGCCATAGAATACAAGAATTTTCACTTGATAACTTTTGCTTAGTGCCTTTAGTTTAGGTTTCATTGTTATGGGATTCATCCATTTTCTTGACTGTGTTAAGAAAATAAAGATTATCGATATATGACAAAGTACTAGTACCGACAAGCTTGAAATTTAAAATAAAGATCACATTTATTATTACCAAAAGAACAAGAGTAACCTTCCTTGTCCAAAATTGTGATATATATTAAATTCCATCTAAAAGATGGTACAATGAATGTATTATTTAATAATAGCCAGTACTTAACATTAATCTAAAATCCCTATGCCTATAACTTCAACCGGATTTCCAGCTTCCATATAGATGTATTTCTCATCTTCACTGGGGATTCGGTAATTGAGCAACCCCGCATACATGAACTAATGTGAGTTGTTGCACCAAAGACAACCACTATGTATATTAAGGAATTGAAACCAAATTTGCCTTAGTACAAACAAGACCAAATGACATACCATTCGAATTCGCCATTCGCGATACTTATGGTAGTCGTTCTTCATGCGAGTAAGGTCCTTGCAGAAGAAGCATTTCTTGACTTTATGACCCTTAAATGATCCCTTATGCTTCTTACTTGCAACCGCAATTTCCTTTCCTCTTCTCTTAATCCCACGAGAAGAAGTAAATGCTGAGTGAGTGCTTTCTAATTTAAGATATTTCACCCTATCTTGCTCTAATGTCATATGTGAAAGTAATCCATTAATATTCCACTTGTACTTTCGACATTTATAGGTCACCTCAAAAGGACCAAATTGAGGAGGAAGATAGATCAAAACTAAGTGCACGAGCAAATCTTCCGAAATCTCTAACTTAAGTGCCTTTAGTTTGATTGAAAGATGAAATAATTCAATAATGTTCTCCCGAAGATTTTCCTCACCCTTGTACCGAATGGAAACAAGTTTCCACAAGAATTCAAAGAAAAATTTAGCATTTTCGATCTCGAGACATTGTCCAAAAATGTCTTTGAAAGCGCATTTTCCATGATCATTAGACTCACGCGGTTGGACCGTTCCCATTGCTCAACATTTTTCCGTTCTATAACGGTATTTCCTTTAGTGAGCAGCGGGACTTGATTCCCTAATGCGTGATCGATGTCCATATTGCCTAAGATCATCGTTATATTATTTTTCCAAGTTTTAAGTTTAGTCCCGTAAGCAAAGGTACATCATTTATAGCGTAGTTACGGATGAAGCATTAATCAAATCTAAAGGAGAAGGACAAGAATGAAACAAAACATATATAAGAAACTACACAATGATTAATTATATCAAATGAATTCCATCAAAATAAAAGATAATCAATATGACATCAAGACTAATCTTTGGATTGCGAATTGACTCACAATTTTGATTTATCTTAGGGTAAACAAATAGCTTAAACAATACATTTTAAATACTTGCCTTCCTTTGGGCCGGTTCAAGTATAGAAAATGTCCTAAAGTTTAAGGTACTTGTTTCCGGTAATAAAGAATATAAACAATTCATTTTAAACACCCGCCTTCCTTTGGGATGGTTCACGCATTTAAAATGACCAAAAGTTTAGTTCAATTATTACCCCATGAATGTAAATACTTAGTCAATAACAAGGTCTCCTTTAGGAAACAAGCATGTTATCACATATCAATATTTACATTCATCACTTTAACAAATTTGTATTTAAATAACGTAAATTGCTTTGGCAACAATATTATTTAAACAATGAATAAATTTGTTTAAGCATATAATTAATCATACTTTAGGGCACATAAGAATTTAAGGCAATTTCTGAAAATTTAAAGGTAAACAAACAAGTGAAATGTATTATTAAAATATAGTATTCTTTTGTTCTACCCGTCCATTCTTAAAGTTTGATAACTCTAAGAACCACCGAAGCGACCGGTGTCCAGATACTATAATTTACTAACAAATTTTCACAAAATTTTGGGCAAAACTCAAAAAATCTCTCTTCCCTAGCCAGAGCACGACTCGTGCCCACGAGCACGAATGGGGCACGAGTGGAAATGAATTGCTTGGTTTTAATCAGAACGACTTAGAAGTTTGGAAACGAGTCGTGGGCACGAATGACCAAAAGGGCACGACTGTGCCCACCGTCCGATTGGTGAAAAGTCATCATTTTAACACCCTTTTATGAATAGATTTGAACCAAATTTCCAATATTTGAATCAAGCAAGATACTAACATATGAAATCATTTTTAAGTTCCATTCGAACGTACATTCATTGCTAAAACAATCACATCCCTTCACACATAAAGCCGACGGACTTTAAGCTTATGTGAACACCATCGAAAAGATATACTAATAGTAACGGAGCTATCACATTGAGTAATTCTACAACAAAAAAGAAAAATGATAACCCTTACAGCAAGAGTCTGATTATAATTTGCAAACAAAACCTATAATAAAGAATTAAGCAGCAAATCATATCAAATGCACTTAACACCCAATTTTCAATGAACCATTGTGCCTCTTGGTTTTACCATTATTTTCAGAAATTGAATGAAGTTCTTAATTTAATGGTGACTCAATTTTCAACCAAAGTAAGTAGATCCGCATACTCACAACACATTTAAAAAAATGCGTGGCTATGCATATGAACAAACTCACAACGCATCCAAGGATGGTGGCTATATTCAAAAATGGGATAATCTTACATTAAGGGTTGAAAGCCTTTTGAGTAAAACCAAAACTTTATAATTAAGTTTTAACACCATACTCTAGAATCGAATTAGAGTATAAAAATAATTCAAGAACACATGATGAACATGAAATCTTTTCAAGAAATAAAAGCATATGGCTTTACAAGAAACTCAAACTCAATCTAGTATATGAGTAGGCTCGATACCAATTGTTGGAACAAAACGATCCATCAAACCATGAACCGACTCACAACTAGATTAAGAATGAAGGAAGATGAAGACGGAAGCGTGTACCTTGTGATTCCATGATTGTTCTTACTCTTGTTCTTGATGAAGTATGAAGATAGTCTTCAAAGAAGGGAGGGTAGATCTTCTAAATGATGAGTGCCCTTATTCTCTTTAGTCTTCAAGTACTTAGGAAGATTTTGGACTTAACGAGAATGTAATCACTAGTGAATTCATAGGCTTGATGGATAGGCCTTTATATAGGAATCCAAGGGGCACTTCATTTAGGGACTACACCTATTGATATATAAGATATTACCATTATGCCCATCATTTAATGGTAGTCTTATATTATGGAATTCTACACATTATATTATATCCTATACTTTATAATAAACATTATAATATTGATCACTATTTTATCAAGTACTTTCACTAATAATATATGTTATGCAATCCATGTTCTAACATATCAGTCTAACTATATTTTAACCAATCACATGTAGGGAAGCGCTATTTACACCTCACATTCCTTTAAATACACCCTCAAAAATTAATTATAAAAATGACATTGTTTAAAAAACATTAATACCCTTTTTTCTACTAAATACACTCACCACTATATTATGACACATACTAAACCTTTATATACACCACCAAATAATTTTTCAATACACCCTCTTCCATAATACTTCATAAACTCATTCCAAACTTCCAACTTCTCCAAACACCAAACTCCCAAAACCAAAACCTTAAGTTTCAACAACCATATTGTAACAAAAATCAGTCATGGAGCCTAAAGAAGTGAAGGAGGCCATGAATGTAAGTATCTCTACCGTTCTCAAACTTGAAATTCAATTTTTTTCATGCATTTTCGTACATGTCTGGGTCAAAATTTGTTCAGTACTGGTCAATAGAACACCACAGTGGTGTTCGGTCAACACCAGCCAAACACCACGATATAATCGGTTGGTGGCGGCCAAACTTACTTGTGGTGTTCGGCTACTAGTGACCGAACACCACCGTGGTGTTCCATCAATCGACCCAACACAACTATTTTGTTCCATATTCTTTGACCGAATACTACCGTGGTGTTCCATCAATCATGGTCGAACATAACTTTTTCCATCTCTTTGTTGTTGAATTTTTTTTTTAACAGGTTTCAAACACGTTCTCTACGGAGGCTGCTGCTGGTATGGACAATTATGAGATTGCTCCCATTCAAAATGAGATTGAACCCGTTCAAGATATTGTTATGGATTACACAAATGTGTTCACGATGTATGAATTGTTTATATCTCGTTATACATTGTTTGATTGGAAGCATGCTAGGGGAAAGGAGCATGGAATGGTGATAGTAATTAGCAGGTCAGATAGTGGTTCGTGTAAAAAAAAGGGCTCGGTTACTTTTGGCATGTGAACGTAGTGGGAAATACCGTGAATTCAAGAATGTTGAAAAATTGTTTGGAGTAAATAACGAATAGGCAAATGTTGAAAAGGACGTTGTGAGCAAATCAAAGAGGAAAAGAGAAATTGGAACGAAGAAGTGTGGTTCTCCATTTCATTTGAGGGTAGACAAGTATCGATTATGGACCTTGGGCATTGGATGTTCGATGTGGTGTCCACAATCATCCAATTGCAAAGTACTTTGAGGGCCACTCATATGTTGGTCGATTATCAACGAAGGAGGAAGACTATGTTATGCTTTGTCACACACAAATAGTAATCCAAAGGACATTTTGTTGGGTTTAAAACAAAAATTTATAGATAATAAGTCCATAATAAGGACTATCTACAATGCTCGTATGAAGATTAGAGTTGTCGAGCGTAAGGGATAATCTCAAATGCAGCAGGTTATGTTTAAGTTGAAGGAGCATAGATATTTATATCATCACCGTCGCTGCGAGAAAATCGACATTGTCAAGGATCTTTTCCGCTCAGCCAACAAGCGTTGAGTTATTGCGATGTTTTCTAAACGTGCTCTTTATGGATTGTACGTACAAGACAAACAGGTATAAGTTACCTTTGTTGGAGATTGTTGGTGTGACGTTCACACAAATGGCATTTTGTATTGCGTCGCCTATTTGGAGTTCGGAGCAGAAGACAACTATATGTGAGCGTTGACATCACGTTATTGTTACGGACAGAAAAATTGTTTTAATGAAAGCAATTCATCCTATATCGAGACATTTTTTCTGTCGGGGAATCCTCAGGGCTATTGTTGTTCACGATGTCTTTCTCTTCTATTTGAAGCAGTGAGTATTTTCCTTTCATATACATTCGCTACAAAACCTGGACATAAGAAATATGTTTAGTTAAATCGATTAAACAAGAAATATAAATAATCACAATATGTTTTTTAGCAGAGATTGAAAAAACACAACAACACTGTTCGGTCAACGTCGGAGGAACACCAGAGTGGTTTTCGGTCAATGCTAGAGGAACACAAAAGTGGTGTTCGGTTAGGCCGAGAGGAACACCACAGTGGTGTTCAACTAGGGCTAACCGAATATCACTGAGGAGTTCGGCCAACCCCACAGTGGTGTTCCTCCAGCCCTAGCCAAACACCACTGTAGTGTTCTTTCAACTAGTGTCAAACCGAAAATTTTAAAAAATCAAAAAAATCTCATATACATTACAAATAAAATGACATTTAACACAAAAATTAAAATGAAAATGTTATTTAAACTTTAAAATGGAATAAATTTCATACCTAGAGTCTTCCTCATTGTGAAATCAAAGTTCCTCTTTTTCTTCTTCTTCTTCCTTTTCTTCTTCCTTCTCCAAACTTGAAGTTGTTGCTTGGTTGTTTCTTCTTCAAAAAATTTTATTTTTCTTAAGGATAATGTGGATACGAGTGGAGGGAAAGAGAATGCTGCGTTTGAAATGGGGGGGAGAGAATACGGATTTTGCTGGGTTTCTTCTTTGCCGTGAAATGGGGGTGGGTTTTTTAGGTTTGTGTACTTAGAAATGGGGGTGAGTGTGTTGATATTGGGTGGATATATTAAAAAAGAAAGAGTGAAATAATTGAGATGGGTAAAATATAAAATGTAGGGATGGTGTATTGAGTAATTAGGTTGGGGTGAATTTAGTATAAGAGGTGTATTGAGATAATGTATGTATTTAGAATAAACGGATGTGTTAATAGTGATGCCCACACATGTATTATCTCATGAATTAAAATAAACTGTCGTAAAATTTTTTAGAAACCTATCAATTTTCCTCTGGTAATAGATGTGGTTAACAGTTGACCCACCGTTGCCCGTCATTCTTGAAGACTTTCTCAAGGAGCGAAAACTCTTATAGTGGTTGAGAATCAAAAAAGTGTTTGTTTAGGTTACCGCCGTTTAGACTTGCATTCCTTTAAATGATGATGCAGTAGGTATTAATTTATATTAGTCAAAACTCAAATAAATATGTCAATCGGTCGTCTCCGGTTAAAGTCAAACAATTAGGCTCTTCAATTCGTAACTTTCATAATAAATGATTAAATACAAATTTGGTTATTCTACTTTTATTCAAAATTTATTAAGTTTGTGGTAATTTTTTTTATACTAGAATCACTTTACTTTTTCAGGAGAATCAATAAGCTCACTCAATTAATGTGTTTACTTAATCGATGAGTTTATTGATTAAAAAAATTCAAGTAAAGTGATTGAAGTGTGAAAAAAAAAAAAGTTAAGTGAGTTTATAGAATTTCTGAAAAAAATAAAGTGACGAAATTGATATTTAAGCCCATAATAAATGTCATTTTAACTACTCCCTCCGTTCTTAAATAATTTTATTTATTTCTTTTTTTTTGTCCGTTTCAAAATAATTGTCTTGTTTCTAAACATTTTTTTTAACAAAATATTTTTACCGCTTTACCTTTACTTTTTCCTCCTACTTTAATTATAATCATATGCACAAGGACTTTGTAAGAAAGTACATATTATATCAATATATATTTATATATAATAGAGTCAATTAATTTTTTTTAATTCATGTGTCCAGTCTAACAGGACGATCATTTAGGAAATGAGGGAGTTTTTTTTTTTTTTTTGTTCCAAATTAAGTGTTGTTTTAAGTTTATAATGCATGTTTTGTCTAATTCACCATTCTCTTCTCCCAAGTTCCAACAATTAATCATCTTTTCATTAAATATTTTATCTTCTCTCAATAGTTATATCCTCTTAATTTATTTTTACAACTATTATTAGCACAAAAATTAAGGATATCTAATAAGGATATATTTGTCAACCTACAAACTTTTTGATATATGCACAACTCTAAAATGACACTTATTTTAAAACGAAAGAAAGAAAGTATGTTCTTATAGAAAGCATAAAATACATAATTGGAAATTGAATCATTACCATAACAAGATTCATATTGTTACAAATATGGAAAGCCAGATATTTTGGATAAATGACTATTTTTATATTTATATTTTTGGTTCGTTTGATCAAAAAAAATTTTTTTTGGTTTCCTGTTGTCTTTTCTTAATTTTGTACTATACTTCAAATTAAATAGTCATTTTACCTTCACCCAAAATTTATTAAGCTCACTTAACTATTTTTTACATTTTAATCACTCTACTTAGACTTTTCAATCAATAAAGTAATCGAATTAGTGAGCTTATTGATTCTCCGGTCCAAATAGAGTGATTAAAGTGTAGAAAAAAAGAGAGCTCATTAAATTTGAATAAAGGTAAAGTGATCAAATCGATATTAAATCCTAAAAAGAAAGACAGTGTTAGGTCCAAGGGTTGCTCAGTGTATAGGCTAGAGGGGGGGTGAATAGCCTATACATGATGTATTAAAAATTTCATCCAATTTTAATATTTAAATTGAAGAGTAGATGAAATGATTAATACGGATATGTTATCTTCCTCATTCGGCGATTAGGCGAAGATAGAGTGATCGGACATCTTAGATCAGCAGATGTAGATCATGGACATCTAGGATCAGCAGATATGAAACATGCAGTTGGAAGATATATGTTGAACTTAGCTGATGAGAATAAGATTTGGCAGCGGAAGAACAAACAGCATAAGTCAAACAATTTAGATTAAAGTAACTGTAAAGATTTGATATGAGAGAGAGCTTATCAGTTGACTAAAATCTGTATTAGATGCATCATTTACTTTCCTTAAACAGATTGCACAAGATAAGACAAATTATACAAGAAAGAGAAATCAAGGCTGAATGTAACATACATATATATTATATTAAAATTCAGCAGAGGTTTGCTCAAAGGCAGACATGCTTAGTACATCAACCTAGACTCTTTATCCTAGCAATCTCTCTAGGGGGAAGAAGGAAAGTGAAATGGAATACCCCGAAGACTCATATAAGAACTCTAATCCTAGCAGTTCCTAACAACCTTGGAGGTTAGTGAAGGAAAGTGCTAGTGTTAGAGAATCTTGTGAAGAGAATATTAGGAGTTGTTCAAATAGCAAGTATTTGAACAACTGAGTGCTAAGCACTCGACCAACAATGATGACACCTTATTGCACAATCGACACAGCTTATAATGTAGTATAAGTCTGCCGATATGAATGCAATCTGGATTTGTAAGTTCTGGCTCTTCATCGGACATCTTCAAGCTTGATCTGGCTTCAACGATCTGTAAGATACTTGGTCTCTTTGCTGGATGATGGAGTTGAGGCCACTGAAGAGACTGAGTTCTTCGAAGGAAGAAGAACTCAAATCAACAACAAGGTTGTTGATCAAGCAGAGCTTCTCAGCTTTTGGATTCTCTTTTCTCTCTCTTTCACAAAGTGTTTGTTCTTACACTTGTGATTTCTCACTCTGAAGGAGTGGTTCTGGATTGAAGAAATGAAGATCAATACCACAACCTTTCTTAAGCATAAGCATACACTTGTTGCTTGTGTTTCCTTGTGCTTGTACTCTCTACTTGGAAATGAGGATGAGAGTCTTCTTATATAGCTGGAGAAGAAGAGATGACCGTTGGTGTATTGAATAGGTTTCAAGCCCGTTGGAGATCTGAATCTCGTGATGTAGCAGAGTACATCTTTGGATTTGTTGGGCAAAGACCTTCAGTTAGGTTTAAGTCTTGAAGATAGTCCGTGACACAGGCTGGACATAGTTGGACGTGTCGAGCTTAGCTGGATGCGGTCGGCGGTTTGGACGTATCATAGCTTTGACTGAGTGCGGCGTCCGTGCTTGGCCTTTTCGGAAATGAAGCTTTGAAGACCGCGAACACTATTCGAAGAGGAAATGTCTATTGGATAAACGTGAAGGTGCGGACATCGATGCGTATCTTGGATTTGTCAAACGGATCTTACAACGGATCTATTTTGACTTGTAGTGCGTTTGAATAACGACCGATGTTTCTCGTGATCTTACGGTTTCTCGGCGGTTGTTCGATGAGGGTTTTGGCCGATTCGAGATCCGCCATTATAGAACTGGCGATGTAGAAGCTGGCGACGGTCACTATGTTCCTCTTGAATAAATAGCTTCTGCAGCTTGCTCGATGAAGTGCTTTGGCGAATACGAGAATCGCCGATATAGAACTGGCGATGTAGAGATGGCTATTAGGTAGTCATAGGCGAAGGAAATGTCGCTTGTGAGACATCGCCGATGGTCACGTCACCGGTAATTTGAAGAGCTTAATTCATATGAAGGTTTGTCATCATTCGGTAGGACAAAGACTCGGATATGTACAAAGACTTCCTAGTCTAATGACCTATGCATTGTTTCAACAAGTTGCCACACTAAAAGTACGCAGCCCTTTTAGTCACTTGTGAAACATGCGTTGTAATGGGAACAAGCAAATCACTGTGTTGGAATATGCATACATTTATATCAGCTGATTCACAGGCATATTCCTAACAGACAGTAAAATAAATGAGTTAGTAAAAAATTAGAAAAAGAAGAAAAAATTATTTTTTGTTATGTCTTAAAAGGGCAGGAAGGGATCAAATAAAATTATTTTTTGTTATGTCTTAAAAGGGCAGGAAGGGATCAAATCTGAGACCTCACATTTTATTAAGTCTCAACTCTACCACAAGACCACTGTTAAGGACGAAAAAAAAAAAAAAAAACATGAAAGAGGAAAAGTCTTCCAATCCAAAGCCACCTAGTGTTTGCTGGAGCAAATACAATGGAAATTCTCCGAGGGAGCTTAGAGAGATTTTTGCTTACAATGGGGATTCTTCAAGGAGCTTATGGGTTCCTAATTTGAAAAATGCAAATTGGGTAGCTTATTAAGCTAATGGAGCTTAAGGGGAGTTTGTCTCTCCTTTTTCGGTGTCGTTCGTTTATTGGGACGACACAAAAACTCTTCCTTCCCAATTTTTGCCTTTTTTACCCTAAAAAAATATATATATATTTTTTTACGTTTGAGTACACATTTTTCTCAATATATAGAGATTTGGTTTGCTTCATTTGAATATCAAATTAGTTTTCTACAAATTTTTCAATTTTTTTTTACCATTTTCCTCTCTCTCTCTCTCTCTCTCTCTCTCTCTCTCTCTCTCTCTCTCTCTCTCTCTTCAAATTTGGAGATAAATATAGTAGAGTATGTAAAATTATTGGAGTTTGTGCCACTATTGTAATTGAGTTTTTGTTTGGTTAGCTTATGGGTATTTTTGTAATAAATTTTGGTTGAAAAGATGGGTAAGCGCTCCTTAAGCTACCCACCATTGTTCATGATCTTAGGATACTTCTGCATTATTTTGTTTTGGAGAATTTTCAAAATCATGTACTCTATGTTATTAGGATTACTAATGCAAATGTGAATGTGAAAGAAGTTGAGGGCTACTTAGGATTTATACATTTTTTGAAAAAAAATATCTTCAATGCAATTGTGGAGCAGGGTTGTGGATATGATGTGTCAATCAAATTTTTTCACATTGTTAATGAGACTCTTGATTTTTTGACATTCTAGTTGAGTATGTAAATACATACTTGATAGCATTTTTCTAATTAAATCCAAACAATTCTCTCTTTACTTTACCATTCTAGAGGTAAGACCCATGACACATAGGTTCAAATCCACAATTGTATTAAAGATGTCACATTTAATTGAATGTGAATAAAGAGATAAAAATTGACACATGAGATTGAGAGTCTGTTTGGTGTAGTGTTTTCAAAACGCAGCGTTTTAAAAACGTTGCGTTTTGAAAACACGAATTATTTAAAACGTAACATTTTCTTTATAAATGCGTTTGGGATATTATGTCAAAACGTAGTTTTTTTTTTTAACTGCGTTTTAAAATCTTCGTTTTGGGAAAAAGTTAGAAATTTCAGCATTTTAAAACGCAGTTTTTTCAACCACAACAGTGAAACACTAAGTTAAGAAATAAGCTACGTTTTAGCCCTACGTTTTAATCAAAATGCCCAAACAAACGGGCTCTAAAAGTGTTAATTACTCACAACCATATGAGATCAAATCTACAATTACATTAGAAATGCTCTTAATCTCTTTTCCTGATCCTTGTTGCTTATCATTGCTAAAGTACATCAATCATAATTACTTAAATAAATATGTTTAGTCATTAATTAGAACCTCCCCTCTTTATACCATTCGTCTTAATTTAACTCTTTTTTTTTTTTTTTCGGTTTATCTCAATTGAACATGTACATTTTCTTTCTTGAAAAATTTCTCATTTATAGCATAATAGATCTATGAGCTTCTGGTTGAGAATCACGTCATATCAATTAAAACAAGTTAAAGTTGTTCAAACAATATTAAGTTAAAAGTGTACCTATACAATTAGGACGAAAAAAGAGTGATGCTAAATAACACCCCCTTACATGCTAAATCACACCCCCTCCCATGGAAGTTACACATTTGCCCTTGAAACACCCCATCCTCCATCCTCACACCAAGCCCCCTCATCCTCCATCCTCCACACACCAGCCCCCTTCACTTTTTAGACGATTCCGTTAAAAAAATAAATTTTTTTTTTAATTTAGCCTCTTAAATTCACAATTCCGTTAAAAACTTAACGGATCCGTTAAGTTTTTAACGGAATATATGGAGGACTGCCCCCATTGGGGTCTAATACATTAACACCGCCGCCCCCGGGGTCTAATACATTAACACCGCCTCCCCTGGGGTCTAATACATTAACACCTCCCCCGGGGTCTAATACATTAACACCGCCTCCCCCGGGGTTCTAATACATTAAGACCGCCCCTCCTAGGGTTTAAATTTTTTTTTCAGTTTATTTTATATAATTTTATATAATTATTAAAATATAATTTTATATAATTATCAATATATAATTTTATATAATTAGTAATATTTATAATTTTATATAATTATTAATATATATTTTAAATAATTATTAATATTTAATTTTATATAATTATTAATATATTTTGTCATATAATTTAATTTTAGTTTATAATTTAAAATCATTTAATAAATATATAATTTCAAATTATTTAATTTAATTTAATTTTAATTTACATAGTTAAACTTAATTATGTAAAACATCACATTAAATTAAATTAATTTATATGAAATTATACACTAAAATTAAAAATATTAAAGTAATATTTAATTATTTATGCTAATAAATTTTTAAATTGTGTAATTAATATATAATAATTATATTAAAATATCCATAAATACATGTAATTTATGCAAATACAATTTAATAATCTTATTACTAATTAAATCAACAATTATATTAATTTCAAAACTAAAATTATATATTTTATTGCATATAAAATAAAATGATAAATTACAATTAAATTATATAATCTTATTTCTATTAAATAAACAAATATATTAAATAAAAAAATTAAATTAAATAATATGACATTATATATTAATAATTTATAAACTAAAATTATATATTAATAATTTATAAACTAAAATTATATATTAATAATTTATAAACTAAAATTAAACTATGTAAAATTATATATTAAACTAAAATTAAATATTAATTTGTGCAAATTTAAGTTTATAAATATATTACTAATTAAATCAACAATATTATTAATTTCAAAATTAAAATTATAAGATAAAATTACATCATTTGAAATTATATATTTAATAAACAATTTTAAATTATATAAATTACAAATTACAATTATATAATATGAAATTATTTATTAATAATTTATAAAATAAAATTAAATTTATAATTTTAAAATTTAATTTTTTTAATAAATATATAATTTCTAAGCTAAAATTAAAATTAAATTCTAAACTAAAATTAAATAATATGAAATAATATAATATATTAATAATTTATAAACTAAAATTATATATTAATTTGTGAAAATTTTATTTATAAATATATTACTAATTAAATCAAAAATAATATTAATTAAAAACTAAAATTATAAAATTAAATTAAATAATTTGAAATTATATATTTATTAAATGATTTTAAATTATAAACTAAAATTATAAATTACAATTAAATTATATGAAATTATATATTAATAATTTATAAACTAAAATTAAATTTATAATTTTGAAATTTAAAATTGTTTAGTAAATATATAATTTCTAAGCTAAAATTAAAATTAAATTCTAAACTAAAATTAAATAATATGAAATAATATAATATATTAATAATTTATAAACTAAAATTATATATTAATTTTTGAAAATTTTATTTATAAATATATTACCAAATTATTAATAATGATGTAAAATTATATATTAATAATTATATAGAATTACTTAGTATTAATTATATAAAATTATCTATTAACTATTAATAATTATGTAAAATTATATATTAATAATTATATAAAATTATCTATTAATAATTATTACCAAATTATATAAAATTAAATATAAAAATATATTAATAATTATATAAAATTATATATTACTAATTATATAAAATTATATATTAATAATTATATAGGGGGTGTCATTTAGAGAGGGGGTGTCATTTAGGTGTTGGGGGGAGGAAAGTGAGGGGGCCGGTGTCTTGTTGGGGGAAAGGAGGGACCGGTTTGAGGGAAAGGGAGTGGGAAAGGGGGAGGGTAGAAAGGTCACTTTGGTTGGGGGTGTGATTTAGTATTTTTGGGGGTGTTGTTTAGCATGTATGAAAAAGAGTTGAGAAAAGATTGCCTAAAATGACATCTCCTTAAACAATATATGAGCATTTACACTCTTAACCTATTACGAGTGCCGATTCATGTCATATAACAGTGATTTACAATTTGTTTCACTTCAATGTTGCAAGAATAATTCGAACTCAAATTAACAAGGAATCACCTCTCATCCATCTTGGCTAATTTAGTAATTACAACCGCTAGTTCCAACTGGAGTTGCTCTTCATGAAATTGTAATTTATAGACTTGGTCTTGATTTAAATTTTTTTTAGGACACACTACCCAAATGTCCTCCTAAAAGTTTACTTTTTCCGGATTTGTCTTTTTATGTCGTAAATAGTCCTTGAACTAAAACATTAAACAGTATTGGTCCTTCGGTCAAGTGTCATCAAATCTTTTCTGTTAAAGTAGCGTCATGTGCCTCCCACGTAATTTTACCTAAGGGTAAAATTGTTAATTCCATTTAAAAGTACATTTTGCAAACTAGAAGGGTCTCTATGTATACTTTGCAATAGGTTGTCTTCAACCTCCAAACAAAGCAACACTCTGCAACCTTTCTCGATGCCGACGTCGACGACTATTATGATAAGGATGAACACGTTGTACCTTTTAGCAATTTTTTTAGCCTAGTCCGTCTAGTAGATCGAGTTCAAATCAATGTCATTCAGTCCAGCATCCCTTTCTCGATGCCTTTTTCCCTCTTTTTTGATTTGATTTGGCTTTATTGGACTGTATAAGGTAGACCGTTGCAGACATTCATCCATTGACCCTTTCGGTCGAAAAGAGAATGAAGGATCCTTATGAAACCTTCGATTCCTTAGCGGCGCTTCTAGTTTCGGCTTGGGCACTCTTTCCGATGATATGATATGCCCTAAGCCATAAGTCTTTATTGACTGATGGGATCCTCCCAATATATGCAACACGTGTCTTCCACGTCGTCCCAAGTGGACCCGGGGCCACGTGTATGTAAACTCGGACCCCAGTCGAGGTCGTCGGTCAAACGGACCTCGGCGCGACCTAAGACCCAAGTCGTCACCGAGGACGACTACTACGAGGACCCACATGCGACCTTGGAGCGGTCGGCCTCAGGCATTAAATGTCCACGGTATGTTAGTACCTAATCCAGAGCCCATGCATTCTCATTAATGAAGACATACCTGCGTGTGACGGCGCCCATAATCATCCACTTCCCATACCCGTAAAATAAGGAAATCTCCACGTACTCACCTAACGACAACGGCATGTCCAGCGTGGACATGCTCCAACGTGACTCCTCTCCTGCACAAGTGGCATACCCGGTGCCCACATCATACGCCACTTTGGCTATAAATACAGGAGCAACTTCCATTAAAGACTAAGGTAACATTTACTATCTACAAGACAAAACTCTTCATAGCTCATTTACTCACAACTACCACACAACCTCCATTGAATACACTGCTAGTGCATCCACGAGAGCCTCATTTAAGCCTCTTAACCCCTCATTACTCCATATACTGATTCTCACGCTGGAGGGTCATAGTCGGGTCAAACCCCCGACATTCCTAACGGTCTTTGTTTTGACAGGTTGTGTAAAGTCCCGTATCCAAATTCTTTCCAAAGAATGCCTTTAGGGAGCCGAGACATCTTGACCAAGGAAACTTGCTACACACGGAACTAACGTGGTCACCCAAAACCATTTCTGCGTGATCACAGCCTTATACGGAAAAAGGGCTCTTATTTCATGTTAGTCTGCGAGCCAATTATGCCTGGCGCTAAAGAGCAAGCAAGTCAATTATCCGAGGTAAACTAAACTATTTAATCGCCCAGAGAACACAAAAAGTCAACAATCAAAGTTCCCCTAAAGCGGCGGCGATCGGCCGGTCAAGCCAAAGACTCGGTCATAACACATCGGATGCTACCACCATGAATAGATCTATTTTCAAATCGAAGACAGGATAAACATAGATCTGAAAACAGATCGAAGAGATAGAGAGAAAGGGAAGACAGATACGCTTTCGGTACTGGTGTACAGAGGATGGTGGCGTCTGGCAGCGGTGATAAAGAAGCCGAGCGCTGGGGAAGAAGAGGACGACGAGGGTTTCAGAATGGGTTTCTGACTTTGACTTTATATTTATTATAACATAAATATTTTCAGTCGGACCCCTTTGAGTTTCTAAAATTACACAAAATTATATCATTTCACAATTGATGCTGTACTTTCCAAGATGAAATGACAATTTTGCCCTCACGTGAATAGACTTAATGGAAAAAAAATTGACGGAATTAGACCGAAAGACAAATTCCGTTAAGTGTTTTAGTATAAAGACGACTGACATTAATTTTTTTAAAAAATAACCAATCTCAAAAAAGTGAACTTTTAGGAGAATCATTTGGATAGTTTGTCCATTTTTTTATAATAATTAAAAAAAGTAAAAAGTACAAAAAATTTAGAGAATTTAAAGAAAAAAATCTCCAAAACTACTAAATAAATTACAGAAGGAAAAGAAAATCTAATACTCACTCCGTCCAAAAATTATTATCTTACTTTACTTTTTTATCCATTCTAAAATTATTGTCTTGTTTAAAAGTTTTCTTTTTAAATAATATTTTTACCATTTTACTCTTTTTTCATACTTTAATTATAAGACACATGCACATGAATATTAAAAAAATTATAAATTATATTAATATTTATAATTAAATTAATTATTTTTTTTAATTTATGTACTGAATTAAATAAAATAATAATTTTGAGAGGTAGAGAGTCGCTTTTAGTGAGATATTTATTGCCATATTGGGGGCGACCTTGACCTCTGAAAAGGGCGAATTGAATTCTAGCCAATCGGGTTTGACTTATGGTAGCGGTGTTCTGTCTAACAAGAATACTGCAACTTGTTGACATTAAAATTCCCACCAAACAAGGCCCTACTTGTGCCTTTATTCTTCTTTAAAGATTTTGACTTTCACCTATTAAATATCCTCTCTCAACCCCCAATTTATGGAGAAAATACTTTATGGTTAGAGCACTATGTGATATGCCTATTTGGTACTTAAAGACCAATAATAACACGTTATAAAATCAGAATGATTTAAAAGGTGATGTCTAATTTATACCAAATTGACATTATAGTCATGGTGCACTAAGGATGCATATCACGTGGTATTTCTCTTGGAAGAGTTGTGCTAAATCACACCCTCTCTATATGCTAAATCACACCCCTCATGTAAAGTGATTTTTTACCCATAAAACCCCCACCCTCCGGTCTTTCCCCAGCAGCCCCACCCACCCTCCAGCCTTTCCCCAGCCCCCCACCCTCCAAGTACACGCCGCCCCCCCCTCCTCAGACACCAAGCCCCCCTTTCCCTCCCCGGCCACCCCCTTTCCCTCCCCCTTCCCCCCCACACCCCCTTCACCCGCCTTTCACTTGAAAAAAAATAAATCCTTTCCCTTTCATACATTCAAAAACACACCAAAAATTGTCCAAAATAATCTGAACCTTCCTACATTCCTACCTTTTATTCATACCAAATTTAAAAAATGAATTCAAATCAAGTTAGTTTATGTTAAATTTATATTTTGTTTTAGTTTAAATTATGTTAAATTTATGTTTTGTGCTTAGTTTAATTTATGCAAATTTATATATGCTAATTTAGTTTAAAGTTAGTTTAAACTTATAATTATTTTTGTTTAATAAACTTATAATTATTTTTGTTTAATTAGTATTTTAAAAAAACATTCCTACCTTTTATTCATACAAAATTTAAAAAATGGATCCAAATCAAGTTAGTTTATGTTAAATTTATGTTTTGTTTTAGTTTAAATTATGTTAAATTTATGTTTTGTTCTTAGTTTAATTTATGCAAATTTATATATGCTAATTTAGTTTAAAGTTGGTTTAAACTTATAATTATTTTTGTTTAATAAACTTTAAAAAAAAAACTGGAAAAGAATTTCGTTAAAAACTTAACGGATTCGTTAAATTTTTAACGAAAGTAAGGAAGACCGCCCCTTCCAGAGGTTTAATTGAATTACACCACCCACCCCTGAAGGTTTAAACATTTTAAACCGCCCACCCCTGGGGGTTTAAATAGTTTTAACCGCCCACTCCTGGGGGTTTGAATTTTTTATTTTCAGTTTTATATAATTATTAATATATACATAATTTTATATAATTAATTATATATAATTTTTGTTTATATAAATATAATTTTCTACAATTATTAATATATATAATTTCATATAATTATTAATATATAATTTTAGTTTATAATTTTAGTTTAATATATTATTTTATAAAATTTAATTTAAGTTTATAAATTATTAATATATAATTTCATATAATTTAATTGTAATTTATAATTTATGCAATTTAAAATCATTTAATAAATATATAATTTCAAATGATGTAATTTTATCTTATAATTTTAATTTTGAAATTAATATTATTGTTGATATAAGTAGTAATATATTTATAAACTTAAATTTGCACAAATTAGTATATAATTTTACATAATTTAATTTTATTTTATAAATTATTAATATATAATCTTATATAATTTAATTGTAATTTATAATTTATATAATTTAAAATCGTTTATTAAATATATAATTTCAAATGATGTAATTTTATCTTATAATTTTAATTTCGAAATTAATATTATTGTTGATTTAATTAGTAATATATTTATAAACTTAAATTTGCACAAATTAATATATAATTTTACATAATTTAATTTTAGTTTATAAATTATTAATATATAATTTCATATAATTTAATTGTAATTTATAATTTATATAATTTAAAATAGTTTATTAAATATATAATTTCAAAGGATGTAATTTTATCTTATAAATTTAATTTTGAAATTAATTTTATTGTTGATTTAATTAGTAATATATTTATAAACTAAAATTTGCAAAAATTAATATTTAATTTTAGTTTAATATATATTTTTACATAATTTAATTTTAGTTTATAAATTATTAATATATAATTTCATATTATTTAATTTAAGTTTTTTATTTAATATATTTGTTTATTTAATAGTAATAAGATTATATAATTTAATTGTAATTTATCATTTTAGTTTATATGCAATAAAAATATAATTTCATATTTATTAATTAATTTTAGTGTATAATTTTAGTTTTGAAATTAATATAATTGTTGATTTAATTAGTAATAAGATTATTAAATAGTATTTGCATAAATTACATGTATTTTGTGATATTTTAATATAATTATTATATATTAATTACACAATTTAAAAATATATTAGCATAAATAATTAAATATTACGTTAATATTTTTAATTTTAGTTTATAATTTCATATAAATTAAATTAATTTAATTTAATGTGATGTTTTACATAATTAAGTTTAACTATGTAAATTAAAATAAAATTTATTAAGTTAATGTTATGTTCTTTAAATTATATTTATATTGAAATTAAATTATGTTAATTTGGCTAATATTTTTTAATTATTTGTCAGACATCAAATGAAGGAGCAGAAGACATATTTTTAAGTCCGGATCAAAGCAAGGTTTTTACAACAGACCTATTATTTGCAACTCGAGAATTGGGTAATGAATGGCTTATGGATGCTGCTCATGCTGCAAACAACTATTTAATCATTAGGCGAACAAGAATATTATCGGGTGACCAAATTGGTGTATGTTATGGTTGTGAGAGGAGCGGTAAGTACAAATATACTGGCATTCTTGACATGGAGGATAGAAACCTTCGAGGGTCGAAGAAAATAAATTGTCTGTTCGCCATCAAACTTGTGCAACAACGATCGAGTTTTTGGAAAGTTAAGGTGGGCGATAAGTGTAGACACAACCACCCGTTAACTGAGTCTGGTCAGTAGCATAGATCAAGATCGGGCTCTAAAGAGGATATTCTTGTTGGTGAATTAACTGCCGACCATATTAAGCCAAAGAACATTCTAAAGCACCTTAAATCCAAAGATCCCGAGAATGTTACCAACATATGCCAAATACAGAATATGGTACAGAAGTGACGTAGGAAACTTAAGGGCGAATCGACTCTAATGCAATTTTTCTTCAGGAAAATTGAAGAACATGGATACTTTGAGTGGCATTCAAACGATGATCAGAATCAAGTTATAGAGAATCTCTTAATTGTACACCCAAAGTCCCTTGATTTGTTGCACAGATTTCCACACGTTCTAATAATGGACGCAATATACAAAACCAACAAGTATGATATACCTTTGTTGGAGATTATTGGAGTGACTCCAACAAGCAAAAATTTTCACGTCGCATTTGGATTTCTTAAGGATGAGAAATCGGATACTTTCAAGTGGGCATTACAAGCACTTTCGGTGATGTGCGAAGGACTTGGCGTTGCTCCAACAGTTATTGTCACCGACAGGGAATTGGCCTTAATGAAAACCGTGGAGATGTTCTTTCCCAATGTCAAACTTTTACTGTGTCGCAGACATATCGCCAAGAACGTGGAAAAATTCTTATTTCAATTAGTCAAGCATAAGAACTATTCCATCTCGGTTTTGGCGATATGACTCCATCTCGGTTTTGGATCCATATAAAGAGAATTTTGTAACGGCATGGACCAAAAATTATTTACATTTCGGCAATACTACAACAAACATGTATTACTTGTATTTTTTTAGTCAAACAAGTATTACTTTTACAAAGCATCAGTTGTGTAATTTAAATACTTATAAATTATGTTTACTAAGAATTATAGATATTTTACAGGGTGGAAAGCACTCATTCGTAACTCAAGAGGTGGTTAGGCACGTCTACTATGGGTTTCGATACTCTATTCCCGCACATTCACAGTGCTGTAGAGCTGTAGATTAATGAGATAAAGTCCACCCTTGAGCATGATATAACAGTCAGGCATCAAATCACCAAAGACCTTTCCGTGCTTCGCCTACTGAAATGCAATGTATCTCACGTCGCACTTAAAAAGTCGCACACAGAGTGGCATCGGTTCACCGATGAGTATGATAAACCAGAAATTATATTAGACAAAGATACTTGTGGTTGTGTGCTCCGACTTTCAAGCGGTCTACCATGTCTCCATGAGATGCGTCAAGTGGATCAAAGTAAAGGTGTCATCGATCCCGTCGATATTCATCCTTTTTGGAGGACTCTACAAATTGAGGAAAAATATACGGCGTCTACGACAAGACAAACTCCTTCAGATATAATGAATAATATTTTTGATGAGGCAGATCAGTTGGATGACACGAGTAAGTTGGTATATGCGAGCAAGTTTTATCAACTGATGCATTGCCGGACTTATCAACAAGGGGCTCCACAAGCTGTGCCACATAAAGGCCGACCGAGGGGGAACTCGACCAAGAGGGAATTATCCGACTGGGAGCACACTAAAAGGAAATACTCAAGAACTCCAGATACCGATCAAATGTCTACGTCAAAACCAGATTTCGGTCAAGGTCGAGGTCGAAGTCAAAGTCAAAGTCAAAGTCGAGGTCGGCGATCGATGAGTACCACGTCACCATCATTTCCATTTGTAAATGTGATCCCAGCATTCATTGTGGATTGCATAGAAGATTATAAGGACGTGGTGAGTATGGCAGCCAACGATATTGGCAACGTGTGAGGTATGATTTGATCAAGGAGCTGACTGATTACCACGAGTTTTTATGATCACATTTTAAATCTTGATGTTCGAGTGGGTGCCTTGCATATCTTTACACACTTCGATGGACCGTGCGGTGAGGAACATTGGTTAAGTTTGGGTGACCTTGGATACGTTGTAGCAACAAGGTATCAGAAGATTGTACAGTGTTTCTTAATAAGTCACTTTTGCTCCACGTTCTTGCCATTATGGTCTACTCTCGCAGGGTACCAACTGTGACGCCCCGACCCGGATTCCAATACGAAATCCCAAGGTCGACGCGCCAAAACAACAAGAACAAATACTAAAAGCACGTGACGCAACAACCCGTGCTTACCACAAAACCATAATAATAAAAACTTAATGAAATAAAATCAATCATCGGCGACATTACAGCCGGAACCCAACTAATAAAACACAAGTATAAGTTTTGTAGAACATCATTCACAACATCAACTACCTCGGCCACAACATGCCGGAACAACTATGCATAAACCACAAGCTACAACATGCTTGGGAAAACAACTAAGTTAAATATGTAACAGAGTATACGAGCTCGACATACACGTGTCGGCTACCCAAAAGAATAATAAGTACAATTAATGTATCAATACTACCCCAAAGTAAAGTCTACATGACTTTACTTAACCAATCGTCCTCACCAAAAGAATTGCTACCACTAATAACAAAAGAGCTCTAGGGTATACGAAGCAAAAGACCACCTGCGAGCTAACGAAAAATACTATCCGGCCTCACCGCGAACTTCCTGCCTGGATCGAATCTGAGGAAAACAATTAAACAATAAACGGGGTGAGTCGAAACTCAATAAGTTACTAAATGCAACTGTATGTCAAGGCATAATGCTCAACGATAATTTTAACATTGCAATACATTTATATATCACAACAAACATGTAACATCATCTTGATATACACATAACACATCTCAATGAGCACCTTGATATTCACATAAGTGCTTATAAACAACCACGTTATAAAAGGATATTAGTTCTCTTTCTTCATCTTTGCGTTGCTCCTGCAATACACAAAATAACCATGTGTCCTCGATACCCGTGTGTGTGGTATCGACGTCCCCGATAAACCTATCTAGTTCAATCTAGCAAACCAAAGCCATGCGTATTGCTACAACAACGGGGCTACTTCTCAACTGTGGCCAACAGAAGAAGGGTGTGTGAAACTCCGATACGGCGACTTATGGCGATCACAAACGTTAATTTGTGAAGACCATAGGTCGTCCTACCTTACTCAACCAACGACGCCAGCTGAACTTACACAATGCACAAATAGATGTTCTTATTCATCTAATGCAAATAACCATCAAGTTCAAAAGTAGTGAACTTGACAAATGACAAGTAGATTATTCTATTCTACCACCGATCATCATTCAACACATATGTAAGAATTCTATTCAACACATCAAAGCCATTCACAAGTCTCTACTTTAACAGTACCAAAAACACAAAGGACTAGAATCTCGATCAATCGAACTCTAAACCTCGTAGTAATTTAATATGTTATTCGAGGAGTCATAATCTTCCCTAAAATCAACTTCTCGGAGTAATTGCTAAAGTTCACAAAATTAGGGTTTCAATACTAAATACAAGATTGCCCAATTTTAAGTCTCAAGTTCTCTATTTGTTCAAATCCTAAGATTTATGTTCAAACCCTAGCTCATTTAACATCATCCAACACATACCCATAGCACAAGTATAATGTACTCATCTCAACCTAGAGATTTGTACATGAAAACAACGTCCATAGCAAGTCATACATGATCAAAGATGAACTAGCATACTATAAAGCTTAAAGCATGAAAAGGGGGTTTAGTAACTTACCTAGAGTCGATTATCAAGACAACGAAAATGAAATCAAATCCTTCAAAGATGATCTCCTAGTCCTTAGCAACACAATGGTGGTCTCGGATCGAAGATCGGATGGCTAGATCTTTAGGAACTCACACACACACACTAATCTCACCAAATATCTCACACACACACACACTCTAAGACTTCCAAGTATGAAATGGGAGGGAAGAGTGAGAGAAATGAAGTCTCTCTCCTCACTTAAGTGACCCAAAAATCAGATTTGGGTTGGGTGGTGACGTGGCTCAAGGAGAGCCACACAATTGGTAGAGATTTTTAAGTGAAATGCAATTTTCGGAAAACAGAGATTTAAATCTGCCCGACCCGCACGGCCGCGTCAAGGAAGGCGCACGGCCGTGTCACTCTCGTACGGCCGTGCCAAGGAAGGCTGCACGGCCGTGCCAAACTTTCTGGAAAAGTCTGACCACTCTTTGCACGGCCGTGCCAAGGAAAGGCACACGGCCGTGCCAAACTTTCTGTCCAGTCACACTTCTATTTTACTCTATTTCTTTGGTTTGATCACTTGGCCAATCCTAAGTGTGATTACACAACACTTATAACACATCTCATAGACATCATGAATCATAATAATCAATTTAACAATGCATAATTAATCTAACAATTCTTATAAACATGAAATTAAAATATAAATTAAAGCATAATTCAACTAACATGCTAATAAAACAAGTTTAACACATAAGTCACTCATAAAATAAGTAAATCATACATAGGAGGATTCAGGGTGTTGCACCAACCCCCATATGAGTATATTAACTTTGGGTTAGTATACGGCGCTACTCACTTCATTAAGCTTCAGTTGCCTGACGATTGTCCGATGCCTAGGGTGTATACAGGTTGGGAGTTAGTTTGTGATCCCAACATTCGACATTGGGAAAATCTTTGGATGGATCGTAAACATACTTTCGCTGTAAAGTGGGCAGATATGATGAAACCACCACGCCCTATGTAAAAAGACCTATTCTCGTTTGAATATTAGCTTATCTTCTATGTATCATGATTTTTTCCTTTTTATACTAACGTTGTCTATAAACATATCGCATTTTTTTAAACTAAAAAAATGATATCTTAAATAAGTTCATCAAGTCGAGAAAATAATATGAAATAAGTCCAAAATAATACATTAACAAAAAATTAAACTAAAATAGTACATAAACTTAAACAAACTGCAGATAGTACATTAACTAAAAATATACTAAATAAACAACATAATACAACTAAAGATAATTCTGAAAGTGCTCGCAAATCTCGTCAACGGCTGATGCCACCTCCTCCGTGTCGTATTGTCCTTTTCTCCATTGGTCGAGGTATTTTACACGAGCACCTACATACTGTAGTCGATGTAATAAGAAAAGGAAAAATACAACACTTCTTAAACCCAATAACTTAAATCAACAATTTTAAGCCTAGATGAAATAGATCAAGAATTAAATATAGATGAAATAGTACTCACAGCAGCGTCAGACATTTGAGTAAGTTCAAGTTCATGAGGGGCTTCATCATTAAAATCATCATCAATCTGATCCACCTTTAGATGAGATCGTGGTGCAAACCACTCTAAATACCCCGGTGCAGCATCAGCTGGGTATCGGACTTTTGTTGTATTATACACGGCAGGTGCCAAGACGTACATACGCCACTGGTCCCAAAGTATCCTCATCTTGTCGGGATCACATTCATACTTGAGGGGCTTTGGACCCCTGTGCACTTTTTTGGGGATGAATGGCTCGGGCGGAATTACTTGAACGTAACCAAATTGGCGCAAACACCGTACAGGCATGTATGTCTCTGTAATGGTCCTACAATGAATGATGTCATTCCACAGACTAATCGGGACATCTTCATTCGGTTTAATCCCAAATGGAGTCCATTGCACCTGTTATAATATTAAATAGTCATATATCAATAACACACTGAACTTCAAAAAAAATTAAGTTACAAATGCTCAAGAATATTTTAGTTTACAAATATATAACTTACCTCTTGCTCAGTGTACTTATCGAGCTGGGAAGTACTCGTATATCCAAGCCTAACAATTGCACACGATATAAAATAATTATAACCAGAAATACTAGAATGAAAATTTAAAAACTTAAAACCTAAAAAAAAATTCAACGTACCTGTATCAGTGTCAGACATCCTCCAATCTGAGCAGTTTCAGCCCGTGATGCTACACCCATCTGCCGGTATAGATAGGCAAGTGCCGCTGTACCCCACGCGTATGATGACACCTCCTCTACTGGTTCTAAAAACTCCAAAAAATGAACACTAAGCAGCGACTTGTGTTTTTCCATAAACAAAGTGGCACGCTTTTCTACGAGGACTTGTCCCATGAGAACCTATACGCGTCGGAAGCGTGTTGAATCTGATTGTGCTGCATCTCCACTATTGATCAACCTCTGCAGCAGTCATACCCAATAACCACCCTAACTGGGTCTTGACACGTGGAATTGTCTTGCTTGGTGATGGTGGTTTCCCTCTACAGTACCCTTAATAGATACCGGACATCGTGAAGAGTGATCGTTAATTCTCCAAAAGGCATATGGAAACTATTAGTTTCCGGGTGCCATCTCTCAATAAAAGCTGAGATCAACGACATGTTCAACTCAGAATACATACAACCTCGCAAGTGCATAAAACCTTATGCCTGCACCCAACTTATAGGCTGTTGATCAAGAATATCCCACGTAATCACCCGATCGGCACCGGTCATTCCTTTTAAGGGTCCACATTCCTATTGAAAAAACATAATACATATTAGCATAAACAATTAATATTATTTTTATTAAGAATGAAGATAAATAAATAAATAACTATTACCATGTCATTCCATATCGCATGTGCAATGTGACCACGAAAGCCAACCAGTAAATCTACGATGGTGGGCCCACCTTCAAGTGGATATGTCAACTTTCAATAATCATCACGTTGACCCTGTCTTCTACCTCGAGAACCCACTCGTGCTGGTACTGGACCTCCTCTCCGTCGCGTCGGACCTCTACGTGGAACAATCTCTTCCTCCTCTACCTCCTCTTCCTCCTTCTCCTCTTCAGTCTGCTCAGAAACCCCTTCTCCATGAAACGACCTAAAAATATATTCTCTCGCCGCATTGCCCTTTCCCGATCCTGAATTCACGACTCGACTATTGACTTGGAACGAGTCAGGAGTAGATTCAAAGTATTGCGACCTGTCTCTGCCCGAATCCTAGCCTCGACCTCAAGAACCTCATCAACATTTAAAAAAAAAAAGGGAACAGGAACGCTAGTAGGTGTGGGACCCTGATCGAAATGTGGTGAATAGCCGAGTGAATTAGAAGTTGACAAATCGTGTTCAACCCTTCGACTCTAATGCTGTTGCTGCTGTTCGTGTTGTCGTTGCTGTGAGTATTGTTGTCTCTGTTTGAGTTGTCTTTCAAACTCGAGCTGCATCTGAAACCGTTGTTGCTGTCTAGATCGCGCAGATGCAACGATACAACGGTCTTTAAATCGGCTTGAATACTGTGACAAGTCTTCATCCCCATCACCTATAGGCCTCTTTCTGAGATTTCTATCAGCATCACGTTCACTCCCACCTACGTCTGACATCTACATATCACCGTAAAAATATAATATTAACGTAATTTATATTAACGTACTACAAATGAAATTATAAATTAAAGTAATACACCTAATTATAACATAACACATATGAATTTAATCAACAAAATATATATATATATATATATCAATTTAGCATAAGATGTCATAAAGATAACTAAAGAATAACATTGGAATGATGTTTTACATAATTAAGCCAAATTAACGTTATAAACTTGATTATAATTAACAAAGTTTAACTTATCAGTCATAAATTTAATTTAATTAAATTAAGTGTTTAATAACAAATAATTGCAAAAACAAAGGAAGAGTTTATACAAACTAAAAATAAATTAACGAAAAATAAATTATGTAAAACCTAACAATAAATTAAATTAATTTTATGAAACTATAACCTAAAATTGAAAATATTAACGTAATTTTAATTGTTTATGCTAATATTATTTAAAATTGTGTAATTAATATATAATAATTTTATTAAAGTATCACAAAATAAATTTAATTTGTGCAAATACTATTTAATAATATTATTATAAATTAAATCAACAATTCTATCAATTTCAAAACTAAAATTAAATAATATGCAATTATATATTTATTGCACGATTTTAAAATATTTCATAAAATTATAAGTTACAATTAAATTACATGAAATTATATATTAAAATATCACAAAATAAATTTAATTTGTGCAAATTTTAGTTTAAAATCTTATTACTATTAAATAAACAAATATATTAAATTCTAAACTAAAATTAAATAATATGAAATTATATATTAATAATTTATATACTAAAATTAAATTATATAAATTTATATAATAAACCAAAATTAAATATTAATTTGTGCAAATTTTATTTATAAATATATTACTATTACTAATTAAATTAACAATAATATTAATTTCAAAACTAAAATTATAAAATTAAATTAAATAATTTGAAATTATATATTTATTAAATGATTTTAAATTATAAACTACAATTAAATTATATGAAATTATATATTAATAATTTATAAACAAAAATTATATTTATAAACTTATATAAGAAAGTAAAATTAACTATTAATAATTATGTAAAATTATATATTAATAATTATATAAAATTACCTATTATGAATTATATAAAATTATCTATTAATAATTATTATGAAATTATATATTAATAATTACATAAAATTAAATATAAAAATATATTAATAATTGTATAAAATTATATATTACTAATTATATAAAATTATCTATTAATGATGCATTAATTATGATTTTCAATTTTATTTTTTGTACTACATCAGCTGCTATATCAACTGACACATCATTTGTTGTAAAAAATTTAATATTCATTAGATACTCATAGCATTACTCATATTATAATATTAAAGTAGTACAAGACAGACCAAAAGTAAACTATTTAAAAAAAAAAAGGTTATTTTGCATCTATATTACGATGATATTGATCGTAGTGTATCACCTAAATATATGACGTATTAGTGTATTACTTCAACATAGACGCTAAATGCAACACTCCTTTTATTTTAGCACCACTCTGCTTCTAAACCAGTGAACATTTTCTTTTCGGCCCAATCTCTCACCAACTTCTCTCTCTCTCTCTCTCACAGACACACACATGCTTGCACCATTTAGACCTTTGAATTTCATTCGCAGAAGTCTCACCCACTCACTCTCGCGCACACTAGAAGTTCCATTATTTAAGTAATGAATAGAAATTATAATATGGACGATCCGTTTGGTGCGACTTACCGAAAGCGAGAAATTATATTCAACGGCCATCCTCTGTGTTACATCGTTCCATTTTAACCCACTATTCAACCATTTTACTACATTGTAAGAACTATAATGGGTCTGTTTGAGTTGATTTAGAGATTCAATTTTTTATTTTGTAATTGATTGGCAAAAAAGTAAAAAAGAGATTTAAAAAAAGTTGGTAAAACCGAACGTTATAAGAAGGAAGAAAGAGATAAAATATTAAAAAAATTAAAGAGGTGAATGATGGGTGGGATTAAATATGAATGTCACGATGAATTTGAAAGGCAAACGATATCGAAACGCTTAATTCTTACTTTGTCCAACCTATTATTCGCGAAAGTCCAGTAAGCTTACTTTACGGTTTTTTTTTTGCTGGACTTTCCTAACCCTACTTTGCAAAAAGTTTCAATTTGGTCCATTAATTGAATTCCAGCTACTTTTCAAGATGTTTGCTGCATATGTGGAGGGTAAAGTTGAAATGTTTATAGAGATTATATGCATAATTTTTTTTAATGAACTCTTAATGTGAAACGTCTTAAAATAAAATTATGACACTTTGCCTGAAACGGAAGGAGTATTAGATTATTCAACTACAGTTGTGGAAGGAAGTTGGGTGATTGGTTATTATAAGTTTGGGAGAAGGTAGGGGTGTGAGTCCGAACCGCCAAATCGAATCGAATCAAACCGAATCGGCCAGTTCGGTTCGGTTTTGGGTTAGGACGGTTCGAACCGAGCGGTTCGGTTCGGTTCGGTTTGCGGTTTTTGGTGCCAAACCGAATCGAATCGAACCACCACTATTTAATTTTTATTTATTTATTTATATATATTATTTAGTAATTAAATTTAATAAGAAAATTATTGTTGTTTGCCTACATTTTGATTGAATTATTGTAATTTTAAAGTTAATTTTTTGACTTTTAATTATTTAGTTTATGTTAAAAGTATTTTTTTATATTTAAAAGTTTTTTCTTTTTTGAAATATTTAAATAATTAAACCGCGAAACCGAACCAAACCGATCGGTTTGGTTTAGTTCGGTTTGAAGTTTGTGGCAGTTCGGTTCGGTTTGAAATATGTGGAACCGTTAAGGGGCGGTTCAGTTTGCGATTTTGGCTCAAACCGAACTACCTTCACCCCTAGGGGAAGGTATTAATCATTCTTTGAGTTAACTTTTGAATTTGAGAAGGCCTACTATATCTAATATGGTATCTGGGTTATCCGACATCCAAAGGAGCTGAGTGTTTGATTATAATCATAAGGGAATAATACACCACTAGTCCCTTGACTATGGACTTATCCACGATTAGTTTTTTAAAAAATGTTGCATCCTTTATGTCTCTAACGCTTCAAATTGTCAGTTCAGCAGTCCTTTTGATGAATGTCGTTAAAAAATTTCTATTAAGTCAATCATGTACAATGCAAATGCCATTTTTTAAGAGTACTATGATAAATTCCTAGTAAATAATTAAACAATACGAAAATTAACCCACTTGGCCTTCTTCTTCACATCAATCCACCAGAGAATACCGTCTCTCTCTCACACACACACTCACACCAACATAAATCCCACAAATTTACAATCAAATTAAACCCACATTCCTTCTCTCCCAACCAAATCAAATTGACAGTAAACCCATTTCCCCAATTAAGCAAACAAAAAAACATGATTTTTGATACTGGTACGAAGAGTGATTAAATCCACCAGCACATGTAACAATCACCACAATAAGCAAACCTAGTATTTGCCAACACAAAAAATAAAAATAAGGAAGAAACACCCAGTTGAAGGGTAGCTTATACACAGCCGACAGATCAATGATATCGTCTTGATAGTTTTGAGCAAAAATGAAAAACTATCAACAATAGATCCACCATGCTTGGACTGACTTGGTGGCATCAGTTTATATGAGATAGATCAATGCCCTCAAGAAGTTTCTCGAGTTGTCGGAGATCAATGACGTTCCTCATTCAAAGACCTTCATATTGCTTTTTAATCAGATCAAGAATAGAGTCAAACAATCCACTAAATCCTAGTATGGTCCACCCAATTACTCGATCAATCTCGACGAAGGGAAGGGGAATAATGATTGTTCCGCAAGGACAAAAAATTCAGGTACCTAAAAATCTCGCCGAGGTATAGTACAGATCTGAATTCAACAAACGCTTGGCTACCTTTGTCGATTCTACAAATCTGGACTGACCTCTGTAAGGATAGACCCTGTTTCGTGTATTAAGGGCCGCTGTATGAGATTAATTTATAAGAGAGAGAGAGGGGGGTGGCGAGGGAGGGCGTCACTATGCGATTTTGGAAGAAGAAGATACTGAAGAAGAAACCTAGTTATGTGGTTATGTAAGAAAAAGTAGGCCAAAATATGAATTATCCCCCAAGGTTTTCACCAAATCCCAAAGTGCCCCCCACATAAGGTTTGCCCCAGAAACCCGTCTGATGTTGTCAATTTTTCCAGTTAGCCCCCTGGCCGTGATGACCGTTAGAAAAGTAACGAAAATCCATCACGTGCCTTGCACGAGGGGGGGCAATTGGGTCTTTTCGTCATATATATAGAATACTAACTAAAGGGGGTCAAAGTGTCAAAAGAACAATACTAAATAAAGGGGTGCAAAGTGTTCAAAGTCAAAGTACCAAAAATAAAAATAAAACAATTAAACTTTTTCTTTCTTTTAATTTCATCCCAACCCATTACCAAAATCCACCACCCCACCCGCTGACCAAATCACCATCACCACCACGACCCATTACCAAAATCACCACCACCACCCACTACCAAAAATAAAAACAAAACAATTAAACTTTTTTTTCTTTTAATTTCATCCAACCTATTACCAAAATCCTCCACCACCACCCACTGACCAAATCACCATCACCACCCCCACCCCCCCTTAACATCCTGCTGTGTGTCTGCCTTGGGCACCACCTTAACAATCTTGGGCAACCCCGACGATTGTACCTTGCCATTCCCTGACGGTAATCCAATCGGCCTCCCAAAATCATCAAACATCACTTGCTGATTATCATCCTTCCACGTTGAAGACTTAGACCCAGTACCCCAAGAACCATACGGCTCCACCTTACTTCCTTGATATGCATACACCCCATCACCGCCCCCATACCCACCCGAATCATATCTAGATGCTCCACCATATAAATCATGCCCCGAGTCGACACGAACCTGCCATACCCACCATATCGGCCGAATAAACATCCGCATAACCCCAACCCCAACTTGATTGAATTTTGGAGCAGTACTCTCATACTGGTTCGAATTCTCGTATGGATTGTATTGATAATTCGAGCTGGGGTTGTTCAAATTGGGGCTAGGGCTAGACGGAGGAGGGTAACTCAACGTCGTTTGATGATAATACGATTGCGGTTGAGGTTGCGGCGGTGGTTGAGGTTGATAGGGGGCATGGGATTCGAAATGAGGGAAGCCGAAAGGTTGAGCATAGGAAGGGGCGGTGGGGGAAAGGGTTGGGGCAGGATCGGGGATTTGAGGAAATGGAGGGTACGATGAGTAATCGGCTGGTGGGGGAGGGGCGGAGTAATTGGTGGTGTAAGGTGGCACTGAGGCGATGGAGGAGTAGGGGGGAGGTGGAAAAGAGGTTGTCGGAGGGTAGTGATCGGTTGGGTTAGGGTTGGGATGAAATTAAAAGAAAGAAAAAGTTTAATTGTTTTATTTTTATTTTTGGTACTTTGACTTTAAATACTTTGCACCCCTTTATTTAGTATTGTTCTTTTGACACTTTGACCCCTTTAGTTATTCTATATATATGACAAAAGACCCAATTGCCCCCTCGTGCAAGGCACGTGATGGATTTCGTTACTTTTCTAACGGTCATCACGGCGAGGGCTAACTGAAAATTGACAACATCATACGGTTTGGGGCAAACCTTATGTGGGGGGGCACTTTGGGATTTGGTGGAAACCTTGGAGGGTAATTCATATTTTGGCCGAAAAAGTAACTGAAAAAGCAAAGTGTGTGTGTGAGAGAGAGAGAGAGAGAGAAGGTATCCTCTTGTGGATTGATGTGAAGAAGAAGGCTAAGTGGGTTAATTTTTTTATTGTTTAATTATTTACTAGGGATTACCATAATATCTTTAAAAAATAGCATGTGTAATGCATATGATTGACTTGACGGAAATTTTCTTACGGCATCCATCAAAAGGATTGCTGGCGTGATAATTTGAAGTGTTAGGGACAAAAACAATGTAATTTTTTTAAGAGACTACTCGTGAATAAGTCCATAATCAAAGAACTAGTGGTTTCATTAACCCTAATTATAAGCGTGTGAAGGAATCTCACCATTAATACATTTTTTTTGGCTTAACGATACCCAACAAAAGAGCTAGTCTACGAACATCGAAACATGAGAGTAAATTTTAGGGCAAAATTCAGGCCGGTCCCCTTTAGACAATTTTCAATCGCTAAAATACACTATAATTATTTTCAACCAGAAAATGACATTTTTTTGCGAAATGTCATCTATGCCCTTTAAAACATGGAACAAGTGTACGCTATGCATCGTAAAAACAAGATACGATGAATCGTAACACAACACGATGCACATAAAAACATGGAAGCCCACGCTGTGCATCACAAAACAAAGATGATACATAAATTACCTTTTTTACTTCCGATGCACCAAAAGTTGTGCAACGCACTAGAAAAACAAACTAACCATCTTCACTTCAAAACATACAGCAAAAAAAACCTTCTTTACTTCAAACAGAGCAAAAATTCTTAAAAATCTTCAGAAATTTTGCAAAAAAATTTGAAAATATTATCACGAGTTACTATCAAACAGAGAAAAAAATATCTTCTCAACTACAAAAGAGCAATGGGAGAAGGCAATAACCACCAGAACCAACAAAAACGAAGTATCAGGTTTGTATTGATGAATACATTTTATGGTTTCAAAAACAGAGCATGAATGTTTCTGAATATCGTTTGTAGGGTTACAAATTTGCCTATAAAACACCGTTTGTAGGGTTTTTTTCATCACGATGCATAAATTTTATGCATCGTATTGCAAACTTTTGTTTTTGTTTTTGTTTTTTTTTTGCATCGCAATGCATTATTTGATGAATCACATTCACTGAAAACGTTAATACACCGTTTTGTTTTGGATTCAAAATTTGTGCGTCCTAATCCACATATTGACCATCACGATGCACAAAAGTATTTTATCACGTTGAACAATCGATGCACATATTGTCCATCATGATGCACAAAATTTTTTAGTACTGTTATAATTGACGATGCACAAAATTATACTTGACGATGCTCAAAATTATACTTGACAATGCACATTTCTTACACAAATTCACAAAATTACATTGACGATGCACATTTTGTTCTTGACAATACTTGTTATGCAAGTGTGAGGAATAGAACAGTATACAGGTCAAGTATGCAGTCCCTAATTGACCAAGTAAAAAGTATTAGTTTCAGGGAAGATCATATAACGTTGTTGAAAAAGACACCCTTCTGGTACATAATAGAGAGCATCTTTGGCGAAAACGTACTCCGCAATCATTCTAAGAAGGATGACGCAATAATAAGGTGTATTGCCAAGTGCTACATTAAAGGACTTGGGTCCTTCTAAATTGCTGAACAAATACTAAAGCTTAGGGCAAAAGCTGCCAAACTTATATTTGGAGTCAAGGACGGTGCGGAGGAAATCAACATCTCATTCTACAAATTGGAGCACACCGATTTCCTTTAAAGGTGATTGCATGAGAAGATGTCTAAACAAACAAAAGACATCAGGATCAAGCCAAAAATGATCCTTGATAAAATCAAGGAGAGGACAGATAGTGTCCAACAAATCAATGTCAACTGCGTGGCATCGTTGACAAGACTGCTTGTCCTCGTGACATTGTTGGTGGCGATCAAGACCTCCTATATACCTTGGGCGTTCTCGTACCTTGTCTTCGACATTAACAAAATATCAATGTTAGGTCCATGAAGATGTGCTCAGAATATAGGCTAGAGGGGGGGTGAATAGCCTATATGACATTTATTAAAAATTTCATCCTAATTTAAAGTTTATGTTGAGAAACATGGATGAAATTATTAACATGAATAGGTCATCTTCCTAGTTCAAGCAACACAGCCGATATAGTGGAATCAGCTGATATGCATCAGCAGACTTGAAGGATAGCCGATAGGAAGATATTGTTATACTTATGGTATAGAAGAATTTAAGCGGCGGAAGAATAAGCAAAGATAAGTATAGCAGACAAGATTAAGGCAACTATAAACAAATAGGTACAAGTTTATCATAACAAAGAAACTAAAATCTTGTATTAGATGCATCAATTACTTTCCACAACTAGATTGCACAAGATATGTATTTTATTTTACAGGAAAGATAAGTAAAGGCTGATTGTAATAAAATGTGATTTATATTAAAATTTAGCAGAGGTTTGCTCAAAGACAAACATGCTTAATACATCAACCTAGACTTTCTAACCTAGCAATCTCCTAGGAAAGAAAAAGGAGAGATTAAGAAAGCGAAATCAAATCTATCGAAAATACATTGGATGACGTAGTAAATATTTATTGAGTTGTCTTCATGTAGTATCAACTCGATAAATTTTTTGTGAGAAAAAAATATTAGGCGTTGTTCAAATAACAAGTATTTGAACAACTGAGTGTTGAGCACTCGGCCAAAAGTGATGACAATTCATTGCACAATCGACAGCCCTTATAATGTAGTATAAGTCTGCCGATATGAATGCAATATGGATTATTATGCTCTGGTTCTTCATCGGACATCTTCAAGCTTGATCGGTCTTTAACGACTTACAGGATGCTTGGTCTCTAGCTGTGGATTTGAAGTGTAGCTACTGAAGAGACTGAGTCTTTCGAAGGAAGAAAGAACTCAAATCAAGAACAAAGTTCTTGATCAAGCAGAACTTCTTAGCCTTTGGAATTTCTGTTTTCTCTTCCACAAAGTGTTTGTTCTTACACTTGTATTTTTCTCATTTTTTGATGTGGTTACAGATTGGAAGCACTTAGATCAACATCCACCATATTCACATACTTGATTGAGGAGTAAGAGGTTTCTTTTATAGGCTGGAGAAGATGAAAGAGTTGTTAAAGCTTGGATGAGTTTTTGCCCGTTGGAGATCTGGATCATTAATGCATCAGAGTGTATTGTTCAAACTATTGGGCAAGGACCTTCCGTTTAAGCTTTGTCCGAAGTCCGTCCGTGATTTAGGCCGGATGAAAGAGACTTGACGAGCGTGCCTGGGTGTAGCACCGTGTTTGGCCTTTTATGGATGTAGCCTTGAAGATCGGGACCAATACACAAAAGAGGAAATATTTTCTAGATAATAGTGAAGGCGCAGTCATCGATGTATATCTTAAGCTGACAGGAGGATCTTGTAACGGATCTATTTTGAATTGTAGCTTAGAGAACGACCGATGTTCCTCTTAATGATTATCAGCATTCTTGCAGTTGTTTGATATAGAGCATAGCCGATTTGGGATCCGCCGATGTAATACTGGTGTAAAGATTCGATGAGACATGGCCGGTAGAAATGTCCGGTGAGACATTGCCGATACACATGTACGTGGCGCTAGTAGAGTAAATCTATATGAAGAGTCATCTTTTCTTGGTAAGTCATAGACTCGGACATGTACATAGACTTCCTAGTCTAATAACTTATGCATTGTTTCATCAAGTTGTCACACTAATCGGTACGTAGCCGTTTTAGCCACTTGTGAAACATGCGTTGTAATGGAATAAGCAAATCACTATGTCGGAATATGCAGAGATATGCATCAACTGTTTTCACAGGCATATTCCTAACAATCAAACTATAATTGGGCAAAACATGTAGTTGATATGTTGTTGGATAGCTTGGAAACAACAACTGATCAAGGCATTGAAAGATGTGTGCTAATGCTTGAGGTAAATTTAAGTTCATTTGATATTATTATATGTAATTTCTGTGTATGATGCATGTAGATTTGGTCATATTAACATAGTTCAATTTATATATGCAATACTGGTTGTGCTCCCGACAAGCCAAAAATATATCCCAAGATTTTGTCAAATGGGATTTGTCTGGGCTGTCGAGTGAACTTGGTGAAACAAATTTCATGGAGATCATGAACCACCAGGTGAGTGGTTATATAAAAAATGGCACATTAGTTTACTATTAGAAATAATAACATTAAACTAGCGATGCAAAATAGTGTGCATCGCGATGCACAAAGTTGTACTTTAAAAGTATTGTTATTGTGAATCGCGATACACAACTTTTGATGTGAACTCGACCAAGATCGAGATCGAAGAAGGTCCAACACGCTTGAAATAAACACGACCAAGGCAGTAACAATGGGAAGGATGGATAATTGAGTCTCTCTCGACCCGCTATTCACGATAAATAGAAACCTCGGGGTGTAAACGAAACCCAATAGACGCAATTGCCTATGAACCCCGCTTACAGAATGCCACAAACTCTCGACTCACGAGTTTGATAGGTTCAAGGTTGAGTTCTCCCTCAAGAATCTCAGATTTCTCACAATTCTCTCAAGAATTAGTAAAAGGAAAATACTTTAATTTGATTTAATCTTGTGTACCAATTACAAGGATGATCATGTCCTTTTATAGGCTTAAAAGGACTTACCAAGGACTTACAAAATATACAAAAAATGTGCTCTAGAAAACCCCAAAGGTTGTTGGTGAAAACTAGGTTGATTTAGTCAAAGAAAAACACAAATTCAGCATTCTCGTCCATTCTTACCAGTCTTTGGTATTTTGGGCTTAACTTTGTCTAAAGACATCTAAATTGAGATCTGTTTGATGGGTTGGAAACTAGACTTCCAGGGCTTTCCAACCATATATTATACACCAATTTTTTAGCTCTATAACGTCCTGTGTGGCCTGTTGAAGTTGACCCAAAAATTTAATTTCAAGCAGTTTTCTTTAACTTTGCTCTTCTTGGGTTAGGCCATCATTTTTCATCAAATGAATTGTTTGGACTTGGGCTTCAATCCTTGGTATAATCTGTAGTTCTCATCAACTTTTACCATCGATGCACAATATTGTATTGAAGTATAAAAGAGTACACTTGCGATGCACAAAAGTGTGCATCACGATGCACACAATTATACTAAAAAAGGTACTATTTTTGTGCATCGCGACGCACAAAAAAAAATGTATTTCTATGCACATTCTCTAAAAAATTTACATTTTTTATATTTTTGCAGAAGTTAGGGGTGTTTTGAAAAGAACACAGGATGAAAAAGCCCTCTTCTAGGGAGAAGGGAGAAATGAGATAGATATCCTTCTAGAGGCTACTGTGATGGATACCACTTTCCAACAAAACGCAGTCAATTCACTTCATCCAACTGAAGTTGTGGATGCAAATCCACAACCTGAACAGGCTGCTTCAGAAGCTGCAAGAACAGTTGACATGGTTGACCAAGATGCTACAATGAACGTTGTCAGAGCTATTGTGGATAAGGAATTATCCACAATCAAAGCCAAGGACAACGAAATTGAGATCTTTAAGTCAGAATTGGCTGAAAATAAAAAAAAAAATTGAAACCATGGTTAAAGTAATAGACAGCCTGAGATCTGTTTTAGAAATTAAAGACACAAGAGCAACACGATGTTAGACTAAATGAACAAAATGCTCAAATTGAAGAACTCAAAAGACTGCTATTACAAATTACTGAAGAAAATGCAATGATGAAAAATGAGAGGCAACGGGCCCTCATATCAAGTGCAATTGAAAAAAGAATGAGGATGAGGTGGATAAATTGGAGGCTACAAAGAAATAAAGCGGTGCGGAACATAAAAAAGGGGCCAAGACTCCTTCTTCCTTGGTCAAAAGAGTACAAAAACAAAATGACCGAAAGAGGAAGAATCCAGATGACTCATGTACCGATGATGTAGCAGAGCCTATAAAGAAGAAAACGAACGAACCAAAAAAGAACAATCTCCCCAACCCTATTAAATTGGATCTTACCATCAAATCGAAACTGTCCAAACTTTACGAAAACGATGATGGAGTCCAATAAGTAAAATTTTAATATTATTGAAATTTCAATAACATAACATTATTATCTCTATTGTGTGAATTCATTATTAATATGGTTCTCAATCTTTTGCAGGACAATTGTTTATATGGGTGAGGATATATCACAAATTGTTCGTTATTCTGATATTCAAATCTTGTTGACACACGAAATGCTGAAGAATAACGTATGTATTCCAATTTTCACACATTGATATTGCTTTCACATGAAAAAAAGGATATCAAACATTACAATTGCGATGCACTAAAAAGGTATACATCGCGATGCACAAATTAATACTAAAAAGTACTATTTTTTGTGTATCGCGATGCACAAACTAACTTTATTCCACTTGCGATGCACATAAGTTGTACATCGCGATGCACAAGTTTGTACTAAAAAAATACTAATTATGTGCATCACGACGCACATCCTTTATTTTCGATGCATCATATTATATTTGAATGTATTGTTTATTAAATGCAATGAATGAACCAGTTTCATATGCAATGTTATTTTATTTTCTCAGCTATATAACTTAATTTTCTTTCTTGTTTACAGCGCATAGACGTTTGGACGTTGATTGTAGAAAAAGTTCAAAAAGAGAAAAAGAAAGGACTTCCCATAATGGTTTTTAGTTCTGCTTCGTGGGTAATATTATTATAATCCTAATTATTTACTATATAAGTTTCTTAATTGATTGTTGTAAACCAAATCTGTATACGTTACGTTATTTAGTTGTACGTGGCACGATAATAAATCATCGGCATGTTCAAAGAGATGGCTAAAATGTACGTCGACGACAAGTTAGAGGAGGCAATAAATTATGATCTATTTATCTTGCCAATAAACACAACAGGGCAAAGTGACGTGCAGAATGGTAGTTGTTTGTATTGGACCCAGCAGGTGTTTTATGAGAATGGTAATAAATGGGTCTCTACAACTTTTTCATCAACAAAAAAGAAAAAGACTAACACTTGGAAAGGACTAAAATACTGAAGAGTAATGTACCCCTACCTCTATTAAAAATACACCAAATAATCAACTGATACTTGTTTTTGAATAATTTCAACTACAATCATCATATGTTGAAAAAAGATGAACGCATTAAACGTTGTATCATCATTAAAGCGATACTAACGATTAAGCCAACTACAAGATGTATGCCCAATAAACATATGTGAAACATCACCCCAACTAGGAATTGGAAGTGATGATTGCGGGGTGATCGTGTACATGTTGATGGAAGTATTGCTCCAAGACAAGAAATTGCCGACGGAAATTGACGCTAGTGAGTGTCCAAAGTGCATGGCCAAAATGGCTAATGCAATGATATTGTATGAACAAAAGGTTTAAGAAACAATAATTTTTTTATTAATAACATTACATTTTTCGTGTTATTCCTCTTTTTTTAATGAATTTGTGCTGATAAACATTATGTAATTTCTATCTTTTTTGAAATTACAGTTGATTATGCACAAAATTATATTTCATGATGCAAAAAAATTATACTGAAATAATACTGTTATAATTGACGATGCACAAAATTATATTGAAATAGTATTATTATACATTGACGATGCACATTTATACTTGACCATGCACATTTCTTACCATAAAAATACTGAAATAATACTGTTATACTTGACGATGCACAAAATTATACTTGAGGATGCACATTTTTTAACACAAAATTATAAAAATTACATTAACGATGCACATTTTATACTTGACGATGCACACGTTGCACATTTTTTACACAAAATTACAAAATACATTGACGATGCACATTTTTTACACAAAATTATACTGAAAAACAATACTGTTATACTTGACGATGCACATTTCTTAACACAAAATCATAAATTACATTGACGATGCACAATTTATACTTGACGATGCACATGATGCACATTTCTTAACACAAATCACAAATTACACTGACGATATACATTTCACACAAATGACGATGCACAAAATACACTTAAAAACGTCATATGTTGATACGGGGGTAGTATTGAAACAAATAGTCAATTTATCACTTAAAAAAGCTCTAAGCGATTGAAAATAAATATTATATACTTAAGCGGTTGAAAATTGTTGAAAGCAGACCGGCCTACAATTTTTCATAAATTTTGTAGGGGATGAAGTTGTTAGCCCCTCAACTTAGGGCCTAATACTTGATAGAAAGAGTTGAAGGACTGCATTCTATTGTTTCCGGAGGCCCTACAGAAACTAAGCAGACAGGATTCTTAGTCCATCAACCCCAAAAGGACTCCGAGAAACAGGACCAAGGTCCATACCAAGAACAAAAAGAAATTACCCAGGCCCAACATCCTAATCCAGAAAAAGTAAATATTGTTGAGAGTGGGATTTGAACCCACGCCCTTTCGGACCAGAACCTTAATCTGGCGCCTTAGACCAACTCGGCCATCTCAACTTGATGATAATAATTTTAACTAATTTTTAATTTATCTATTTCTAAAATGATGAAGAATTACAAAATTATTCATTTGATTCTTTCGTGTAGTCAGGAATATATATAGAGGTGACCAATTCTTTAATACATTCTGGTTTTCGTTCTTTCCTATTTAAGTTTTCTTTCTGCTAAATAACTACATAATCAAACTTAATTTTCATTTTCACTGTGTTCTTACGTTACCTTTTATATCATCGAGTGTTAAATATAAGGTTTTTTACGCACATATGTCCGCTCAAAGATACCAATAGATTTATGAAAATGTCTGCCTCTCGAAAGATTGATAAAAGAGTTTTTTTTTTTTTTCTTTTTGACGATGTCTTTAGAGGAGCTTTTTAAAAGTTCAATAATTAAACTCTTATTTTCTCAATTCATCCATGACCGAATATCCAAAAACCAACCCACTAATTAAGCTTATCTATCTATATTGCACAAATAGATGATCAAAAGTTACTAAGATGAGAGTGGCAATTATCACATCGTCTCAAGAGAGACTTATTGTTTGACTTCCTAAACTTAAATTATCATTTTAAAAATTGATTTAACATTTGTTATGTAATTTTAGATATAAAAAAGCTTTCAAACAGAAAAGGTCCTTTTTATTTTTTTTATTTTGGTTTGGGGGAGGGGAGGGGGGCAGAGGGGTTGCTTCTTCTCAATGACAAGACTCCACTTTTGACTAAACCAGTATACGTAGGGACTTGGAAATTTTTTAATAATATTTCTTCAATTAGCACTTAATCACATTTAAATTCCATGGCTAATCAATAATACTCCATATTGGTATTATCTATATTTGGTGGAGGAAGGTCAGCTAAGCTAGCCAGTAATTCACGTCTATGATCGATCTCTTTCAACAGCACTACCCAAAAAGCTAAAATAGTGCTTGCCAACCTTCTATTTTTGTCAACTAAAGTTGATTCGATTGAAATTTTTTTTCTTTCAAATGACATGTTTTGTTCATGGGGATTAATTAAAAGATTCTCTAGCTAGTCGACTTGGTAATGAATGTTTCCAAATGGGATGAGGTAGTGCATGATACACACTCCTTTCTATCACACTAGTCCATACTATTCTCGGTAAAATATTACGATAATGGCATTAGAACTTGTGAACGGATGATCATCAAAACAAAATTTATTGTATCGAGATTTTTAAAATGTACATGTCCATAAGACACATGTTAATCAAACCTAAATACTATTGATGTGTGTGAATGATCTTTCAATGATCTAATTATAATTATTATTTCGGTAAGAAGTCACATTTTGGTCAAGGTTAAGTTGGGTGCACCTCAATAATCGACTTCCACCGACAAATCTGTATATCTTTTACATTTTATTATAAAATTCAAATTTTAAGAAGAAATTAATTATATATATTATAAAAATATAACATTGCCAAGACGACTTCCAAAAGAGTTTTGGATTTTTTTTTTAATAAACAACAAATCAATGTTAAATCTCATTGGTCATATATATACTCCCTCCTTGTTTCTAAATTATTGTCATATTTGACTTTTTTTTAGTTAAATAAATTATTTTTCAAATAAAATTTAGACATTTACTTTTTTATATTTTTTAATATTTTTATTCAAATCCATTAGTATTTTTTCTCTCTCTCATAATATATTACTCGTAATTCAAATCCATCAGTATCTTTTCTCTCTCATAATATTCTTAATTTTGATAGTCTCCCCTCAAGTTTAAAAACTCTAACTAGGGTTCAGAATTAGAATTCAGGGGTTTATACTCTAGGGTTTAGGGTTTTAGAGTTTTATGGTTAGGGCTTAGTGTTTAGTGTTCATGGTTTAGCTAGATACGATTAAATGCTTGGGATTACACTGGATTCTGCTCATGTTCTTATCAAAGTATCTTACGAAGTATTTTATGTTTTAAAAATAAAAAATATACATTATATTTTTATTTAAAAACAGTCCATTTAATTTAAAAAGTCAAATAAAATAATAATTTTAAGAACGGAGGGAGTAGTGTAGTATTTAACAATGGAGGATTTACGATAGAGGATGGATCTGGAGATGGTAAACTGACTAGCCGTAACGGTTTCAGGTTAGCTCTAGCGGGTCGCGGGCTAAACGATTTAATTTTTTTGGGCCACTATTATTGTGTATTTAACTCTAACCTTAGTCGACTTCGGGCTAAATGGGCCACTATTGGATTACAAATAAAAAAATATAAAATATGATGGATGCTAATTTTATCTTTGTAAATATTCAGAAAAGTGGATAGTGATTGTTATTTACAACTCATAATTTAGATAGCTTATTATGTTTTTCATAAAAAATATAAATTAAATATTTTTTACATCACTGTACTTAAATTTTAACATATTTTACCTCAAAATAAATATTAAAATAGCTATACTTAGTAGCCTCCTCCAAAAATTTCGTTTATATTTCAGTATTTATTTAAATGAACACAAAGAAGATATGTAATACAAATAATAAGTGTGTTTGACTTTAAATTAGAAGGTTATGCATTTAATTCTTATGGTAGTTATTTTATATATATTCTAATTTTTTATGATCTAATTAATATTACACAGACCGATGGACTAGCTCTAAAACCTAGCGAGCAAGTGTTAACGGGCTACAAGTTAAATAATTTTGGCTAAAAAGCTTTAATTTTAAATTAATAAAAAAAATAAACTCTAATCTAATTTTTTTCGGTTTAAACAAACTGACTAGCGGCCGTGCCTTTTAATATCTCTACACGGATCAATCAAGAAAAGAAAATAGTAATGTGAAACAGACCGGTAGAAGTGACACCTATAGCTGTACAGATCGGATCCTCTATTCTAAAATGGTATTTCATCTTCTATTTCAACCATTAGATGTGGTCATATATGCATGTGAATAAACAACATTAATTACTCTGTGATTTTTTATCGTGCACATCTAATGATTGAAATAGGAAATAAAACACCATTTTAGAATAGAGGATCCGATTTGATAGCTGTAGACCTATATCTATTTAGGTATCCAAGTGAGTCTCCCCTATATGTTCTTAGGGTTCTAGCGTAATTGGAAAAAAATGTTGAGTGGAATATTTCTTTTCTCGCCAGGCCAGTCTTATCTTCTTTTTTCTTACAACAGTTTTTGGCATTTTGCAATCAAATTACTGCTCCCTCGCAAAGTGTCCGTTTTTCTTTTATAGAAGTCAACATAAAATTAAATTAAATAAAAAATTTATATATTTTAAAAAATAAAATTTTATTAATTAAAAACTATCTTAATAATACTATGGATTACAACTTTAATAACTTTGTAAAAACTACTAAATTTATGTTAATTATTGGTCAAACTTTAACTTAATTGACCAAAAAAAATCAAAAATAAATTCTTTACCTGGAACGGAGGGAGTATCATATTTAGGCCGGGTTGCGGTGGCAGTAAGGGTTGCTGCAGGCTGGATCTTGGATGGGGAGAAGAGTGCGGTGGCAGTGATGGTTGTTGTGTAGTGGTTGGAGATAGTGATGCTGCGAGCAATCTAGGATAGGGAGAGAGTGATTGGACTGGAGGCGGAGATGGGCCTTGGCCGGCGCTGAGGAAGACAACCAGAGGGAGATGGGTTTGGCAAACGGATTTTTTTCCAGATTTGGGAGGATGAAGCTGAAGATGAGAAAATTAATTTAGGATTTTTTTTTTCTAGATTTAAGAGGATAAAGATATGGGTAAAATTAGTATTTCACGTTAATTTAACTGCAGACTCTAACTCCCGTCAAAAAATAGAAATGAATGCATCACAACTTTAGTACATTGGCCCAAAGTATAATTTTAAAATTTTAATAACTGAATTGTAATTTTGTGAAAAATTTGGTGGCTCAGATATACCTTTTCCCGTATATAACTATCAAATGACTGAGAAATATATACATCAGACACTTGACAAACCATCTCATTACTCGAACAAATTAAAAGAAAAAAATTTAGACATTTGACATATTTTCCAAACATTGTACTCCCTCCGTCCCTTAATCATTGTTTTATTTGATCTGGTACATTGATTAAGAAAAAATAATTAATTTGATTATTAATATTAGTATAATGTGTAAAAAAATTTAATATTTATGTGTATGTGGTCCATAATTAAAGTAGGAAAAAACATAAGGGTAAAATGATAAAAGGGATGTCTAAAAAAAAAAGTTTTCAAACAAAATAACTATTTTGGAACGAATAAAAAAAAACAATAATTTAGAGATGGAGGAAATATAACATTAGATACAGGTATATACGTCAAATTTCTTTACCAATGCTTGTGTTAGTATACCCGACTATAATCATGTATAAACATTGATTTACATATATATATATTGAACAACGTACTAACAGTTTTCGCAATTGTTAATTAGATCAATCTTTTTAATAGTATACACGACTATAATAATGTGATGATCAGTTTCTATTAAAAATAAAAAACTAAATGAAAATCTATATATATATATTTAAAGTTGGTGAGGATGCCTAAGGATGTGACACCTCACCCCATTTGGTTAAAGATGCATTCTCATGGTTTGACTTTTGGAATTTTAGGGAGGGTATCATTAGCTAATAGTCTTAGCTAAGTACTATAGATATGATATTGTGGTATATACCATTCTTCAAATACATTAGTAGAGGAACTTTAGCTATTGGCAAGGAAATGAAAAGCTAGAAAATAAAACAATGTTGTTAGTGAGATTTGAATCCACACCCTTTTGAATTAAAACATGCACCTTAGACCAACTCAACCATTTATATTTTATATATTTATTTAAAATGCTACATATATCATGGGGAAGAAGATTCTCACATGAAGAGGTTTTATAACCGATATTAGCTACTTAAAAGATATCCAGATTCATTCAAATACTTGCCTCTTCGTGTATCTATATATAAATCATCTTCATTTTGGTATCAAAAAAAATAATAATCTCTATTATACTAATTACTAATGGAGTAGTATAATATCTATGATATCAAAGTAATAATATCTATTATAATTACTAATAGTATAATAGCTATGATACGAGAGTTATAATCCCTTTTATAATTACTAATAGTATAATAGTTATGATATGAGAGTAATAATCCCTATTAAAATTATTACGAGGGTAATTCATATTATTATTACTAATAGTATATCCTTAGCTAATAACTATACCTAATAATAATAAGTTTAACATATAGTATTTATACCTTATTAGATATTTAATAATATTAATCTTATAGGTATTATTATTAGGTAGTATATAACTACGACATAATAGTATTAGGTATTACTATTAGATATTCAATAATATTAATCTTATAAGTATTATTAATAGCTATTAATAGTATTAGTTATTACTATTATATATTCAATAATATTAATTTTATAAGTATTAATATTAGCTATTACTATTACCCTATGACAATACTCGCTCAAAACCTTTTTTAAGTGATTAATAACACATTTAATTCTTCTAAAAAAACACATTTAATTATTTTTAAAAGAAATTCATTTCAAATGAACCATAGTTATATCTACTTCGTAACCACCATATTTAATTTCATTTTCTCTCTAAAATCAGTAAGTTGGGTTTCTATATATATATATATATATATATATATATATATATATATAGAGAGAGAGAGAGAGAGAGAGAGAGATTTGTAATTCCCTTCTTGCTAATTACTTATTCATTAAGTGCTCCATTATTTGTAACTCCCACATATTTGTAATGAAATTAATTATTTTTCACAATGGTTCCTACCACTCTATATTCCAAACGGTTTGATCTTCAATTTTTGAGATATCTCCATTGGTATTGTAAAACTTATAAAGCATGTTCTCATCACTCCCTTCGTTCGGTTGCAAGATAACTTTTCCTTTTGTAGACAATAAGTAAGGTGAAACATCATTTGTGTGAAGGAATGATGGTTTCTCTCTCTCCTCCAGATCATAGTGTATTGGATTCGCTTTACTTATATAGCTCATGATATTTGATTTTAGCTTCCATTTTAAATTTGGGTCTGATTTATGTTTTTGGGTTTCGTTGTAGTTGAATTGTTCAATTTCAATTTTAAAATTTTTTCTTTTTATTTTGCACATCTTTATTGTTTTTATTTTCTCGATCTTTCACTTTTTGGTATTTTGGTTTTGGTTAGGCGATGTTTTTAGGGTTGATATTGCTCTTGATTTATGGTTTTACGTATCAATTTCTATTTTGATTTTGGTACATAATTTATACTAAATTTTTGTTTTATTCCTGCTCTTGATTTTTTTCATTTTATTGAGTTTCCCTTGGAAATTTGGTTTTGATTTTTGATTAAATGATGTATATCACTTTTTTTTTCTTGATTATGTTTATAATATAAACCAACCAATTTCTATTTCCATAAATGTTAATTGAAATCTAGACTATAAATCCTACATATATAATAATGTAAATATTTTATTTTCTATTTGTAAAAATTCTCAAGTATATGTCTAAAATATCTTTATTAAGGGCAAGATGAAAAATAATTCAACAATTTGATATCATTGAAAGATACTTTAGGAATAAAAAAAATATATAGAAATAACGATTTACTCATACCCATATACAAATTGATAACAAATATTTATTCTAAAATGAAAGTATTATACTAAAAATGATCATCAATTTGCGTATATTGATAAAACCTAACATTTTTAAAACGTTAAGTCAACAAATACCTATATCAATTATAATTTCATTTTTATAAAAGTACTCTTAAAATATATCAATTAATCTCAATGTTAAATTACACCCGTGCAAAGCACGAGTTTTATAACTAATAGTAGGAAAGGACGAGGTCCGAATTAATCCCTCTTAGAGCGTCCACACTGGATTTAGCACTTTCTAAACTAATTTTAAAGTTTTTTACCCTCATTAGAGTTCAGAGTAGACATTCTACTCCCCCTTTTTTCTAAAATTTAGTAAATTACCCTTTAAATCTCAAGGAAGTTTTAACTCAAATAGTAACTTTTCTCTCCCAACTGATCTTCTCTCTCTCTTCTTTCTCATTATTCTTCCTCCATCTTTTCCCAATTTTCAGATTCATTGCCTGAGAGCAATGATGGGAAAAAAAAAAGTAATAATTAAATGTTTTTTAAATATAATTTGTTCTTTAAATTGACATACTTCCTCTGTCCCTTAATTATTATTTTATTTAATTTGACACATAAATTAAAAAATAATAATTAACTTAATTATTAATATATGTATAATGTGTAATTTTTTGTAATGCTCATGTGTATGTGGCTCATAATTAAAGTAGGGGACAAAGTAAGGGTAAAATAATAAAAGTGATTTCCTAAAAAGGAAAGTTTTTAAACAAGATAATTATTTGGGATTGACAAAAAAGAAAGGAAGACAATAATTTAGGGATGGATGGAGTATAATTTTAAATAAAATTAATTTAAATTATTAAAACATATAATATTTTATTTATAGAATATAAAATATTTTATTCTGATTGTGGTGAGAAAAAATAAATGTGAGAAATAAAATAGTACTTAGGTTTGTTGGTTGAGATGAGAGAGATTTAATTTTTATAAAATTATATAGAGGGTACTTGTTGGAATTAATTTTTTTTTTTTTTTAGTGTTAAAAAAATAAAATTAAAAAAATATTTAGAGTGTGATATTAAGGGTAACATGTATTAAAAGCCAGTTAATTAGGAACGTGACATTCTGTGTGATGTTAGTTGGGTAATTAAAGTAGAGATGACAAATTAAGAATAGTGGAGGAGTGGGGATTACACTGTGTACTGCCGTATTTGGCAGGTCTTCAAACATGTGACCTAAGTTAATTAAAGCACACTATTAGCACTACCTATATGCTCACCTTTATTGTTATTTATACGAGTACATCTTTCTCTCATTATTCTTCGGTTCCAAAGTCATGAAGCAAGTTTTTCATGTCAATCTCATCTTCTTCATTTTCCTAGTCATTTCCATCTCAACATCTTCTTCTGCTCGTCTACTTCAACAAATTCAAGGTTTGCCTGCCCAGATTTCTTGATTTTCACACACAAACACATGCATGTGTATATATATATATATATATATATATATATAGATCTTTATATATACACTTTATTATTGTTATAGTGAATATTAATTAATAAATATAGCAAATTTAATGTGATCATATGTTTTTACAGATGATAAGGAGCTAATTAAGGCTACCAACATCCCTCATGAAGGTTCTTTCATAATGCTACAAGAAGATGACTTATTCCATGTAAGAGTAATTTTTCTTCTCTTTAATTTGTTTTTTTTTTTTTTTAATATTATTTTATAAAGATTATTTAATAGTGGGCAAGTGTTATAAACCTCTAATTTTCTTTTCTTTTTTAAATTTAATCTACGTACAGCTGATGGGATTGGAGAAGTGCAATGAAAATGATGAAGATTGTGTGAATAGAAGGATGGTTGCAGAAGCTCACTTAGATTACATTTATACCCAACACCATAAACCTAAGGGTTAACCATACAGAAAATTAAGGATCTTCCTTAATTTCATGGGCTTATATATATATATATATAATACTTTTATTTTTATTTTGGGGTAAATGAAAAATAAGAACATTGCATGTTCATCAGGACTGATTCTTCTAGCCAAAAATATGATGAGCTCAGAATGTACTTAGCTAGCCAACTACTGTAACTGCATGTGTTTAGGTTTGGCCAAATTAATTAAACCCTCGCACGACGCTCAATAAATCAATGCATGCATCTGTTTTCGCGCGGTTCCAAAAGTATGTTCACGGTTTTGGGTTAGTTCGGTTTGATTTGTTCGATTTTTGCAAATCAAACCCTAAGAAACCAAACCAAATTCAAAAGTTCGGTTGTGTCAATTCAAAGTTTAAATATTTATCATTTAAAAAATCCAAAACAAAGATTAAAATTTTAACAAAATTATATAATATCCAATTTTATTATATCTAATGCATGCATCTGTTTTCGCGCGGATGTTACCACCAAAAGTATGTACTCACTAATTACTACTAATGACTAACGAGATCAACTGCTATTTAATTTATTATTTGTATCTAATTTGCTATTGATCTAAAATACGATTCTCCATATTGATTTTTATTTTTACTTTTCCAATTTGCAAAAATTATATTTTCTGTATTAGTATTAATTATTGAGTCCAAAATTTCCAAAAGAAGTACGCAGCACATCCTAAACGCAAACAAACAAAATTAGATAGATACTCACAAATATATTTGTTACTTATTTTTTATTTCCTCCGTTCTCGAGACAAATATAATTGATTTTATTAGAATAATGTATATTTTTCAAGAATAAGCATATGAAAGTAGGGTTCATCAATTAAAGTAGTAGCCAAAATATGGGTAAAACGGTAAAGGTAACTTTCAAAAAATGAAAGATTAGAAAGTGAAACTTTTTTTTTTTTGAACGAATGGAGTAATACTTGTAAATTGTAATTTATATATTTTTTTTGTTTCAAAATAAATGTTATTTTGTTATATCAGGAAAATTTAAAAAGTTTTTGTGTGTGTATGTGTGATATTTTTTGAATAGTTTATTGATGATTATAAAATAATTAAATAAAACCAAATAGATGCAAAATGCTAAACTGGTTCCGAAATTGATTAAATTGATCGTCATAATAGGAATTTTGACTTTCCTTATGAAATGGAGAGACAGCGAATTAGTCCACAGGTGCCTTATTACCTTACATTTGTAAAATCAAGCCTAACCACTTAAATATAGGGATTTTGGTATAATTCCTCTTACAAGTAGAATAATTTTGAGATAAAACTCCATATTTTGATAAGACTTCGTTAAATGTCAAAAATTATGTGATTTGCCGACAGAGCTTTACTGCAAGAAAAATGCAAAATTCTATTTAAGCCATTTGGGGTCGAGTTTTTCCTACAGAAATTTTTTCCTATCTTTAAGGAGAGGTAAACTTGGAGCTTTACTAAGTGTGACGTCAAAAATTTAATCCCTTCCCATGTTTCCTTAGAGCACCAAAATAAAAATAGTAATCACAAGGGGAAAATTCATAAACTTAATAACCATGTGAGTCGGCGCAATGTTAGCTATTCGAAACGTGTGCACCACTTCACTCCCACTCTCTCGGACAGCCACTGGACACACTTAGCCCCCAGGCCTCTTTGGCCTTTGCTGAGACGATCCATTCAGCACTTCACACACCACACTTGAGTTGGTTTCAACCACCACATATGACGGCAAGCCAGTTCTATCCGATAGCAACAGCCCATAATTTCGCTGCTAGAGAATTACATATGCCGAGGTCCACCCAAACACCACGCCAATCACGAATGACCCCTCCCTCCCCAGTTAGACCAGGTGGGGTTCGCTTTTGCACACCCATCTGTGTTTAACTTCACCCAAGGATGCCATGCAATTATATAAATTATTATCACTATTTATTATCAATTATTAACTATTATTATTATTATTATTCTCGTTAAAAAGAAAAAACTGCCTCAAATGAGTTATTACAAAACGATGTTAGTAGTTAAAATAATGTATTGCCAAAAACCTTGATATGGCTACCCCTCGAGACTATTGGCAAATGACAAGTACAACTGAGAGCGACACCTGCAGGATATGCCTTGCCAATTTACCATTTGTTGAAGGAAGGTGCTAAAGCAAAGCATGGCTTATAGAGAATTTCAAAACTCTCTCCTTGATCTCATCGTCTTTTTCTTTATCTCTTACTTGTTCTTAAAAAACAAAATAAAAATTCAAAACTCAAAATCAAGGTACTAAATCACGAAACCAAACATTTCTCTCTTTGATCCCATCAGGCACAAAATTTCTCCATACCGCTTACTTTTCTTCGATCATTACAAAACAAAAATCCAAATCCACAATCACGCCATTAAATTACGAAGCCATGAAAATGCACATCCAAATAAACAAAGTCTTTAAAAAAAAAAAACCGAAATTGAGGTTATGAGAAGGAACTTTGAAAGATTTAGGAACTAAGTGAAATCTGGTGAAACGGCTTAGGACGAAAATATAATCAACCCTATACTACCATCACAACATTAACATAATTCACAACATCTGGGACAATTACAAATCAAACCATTGCATAATTATAATAAATAGTATCTTAAAACTGGATACTAAATTGCTTTTTCTTAATATGCATAAAATAAATGCAGGAAAGATAAAAAGCAAACTGAAAAGCACAATCTCATTCCTCTGTAATAATACAACTTGGGATCACTTTGAACCATCACATTCATTTAGTGGAGGAGGTACTAACTCATGATATTTTTTTCTTGACCCCACCGGAAATGAAATACCAAAACCACATATTCCAAGTCACAAAATGTACCATGGCTAAAGATAAACTTTAGGAAATTACTGCCCAAACTAAAACTTTGCAAGGCCAGAAATGAAAAGGTTGAGGAACCAACACAAAGAGGGGGGAAACATTCACATTCAACACCGATCGTCATAATTACCAAACCCACAAAACCAGCCAAAATGTTTGTTCAAGCTACGTACTAAAACGAGATCCACTATTGTCTCAGAAACAGAGTATTTGAATTGTTTCAGACACAGAGCACTTCATAACGAGGCTCAACATGCAGAAAGCAAAATTCATAGAGACTGGGGAGAATATACAAACTATAAGGCACAATCCAGTAAATATCATAACAATTCCATCCCCGTGCTTTCATCTCAATTGGAAATCGAACATGAATTGATATGTTGTGGGAATGCTCTATTATGCTCGCCAGATGCTGGAAATAAGCAGAGTTTTGCTTTTACGAAAGCGAAAAATAAAACGAAAAGGCAAAAACTTTTTCAAAAAAGAATCTCTCTGAAAACCACAATAGAGAAGAAAAATGGTGTGCCAATCATTTAGGCATCTATTATAATTTCCTTCAATTGAGAATTAATCAAAAAAGAAAACCTAGAAATAAAACAAAAACAAAAAAAGGCCTTCACACAAGTTTAAGGCACAGGTATACTGCAAGGACAAGAGCATATAGGCAATGGATACTGAACCTGGGTGAACGTTCTCCTGCGGCTTCTCCAACAGCCAGCATCAGGACAATCTCGGATGTTCACCTGAAAGCACTATCCACCCTTTCTCTGCATGTCAAATATAAGATTCCACATCACTCATCCATACTCCCTAAGTTTCCAATAGTCTCCACTTTGACTGGCACATAGATTAAGCATTAGAAAGAGCCAATTGACTGCAAATACATAGCTTTTTATTTGTTACATTCCCTTTTTACCCTTAAAGTTGATGCAACTGTAAGTCAAGTTTGAAAAGACAAAGGGTAAACTTGAAAAAGTAATACTTGACTTTTAAAAGTGGACACTTGTGTGAGAACATCCCAAACGTGGACTCTCATTTAGGAATGGAGGGTGTATAAATTGGCAGTGCAAGTAATAAGCAGAATATAGGTTATGACAATTATGTCCTCTATGAGTATATGCTCCAACCTATTCTCCAGTAGGTGGAGGCTAACACATCACTGAATTTACTGGCAGTTCTCTCATTAACATTAAAAACTTACCACTTGAACATCATTGACAAGTCCCAGATCAGGAAGTGAACTTTCTGATATACAATTTGCATGCACAATAGGATCATCTGTAGCATCCTCACTTATATTTCCAGACTTGCCATCTGTTTTGATAGTAAGGTAAACAGCTCCTTTAAACATCCATTCATCCCTTTCTTGACTGTAAAAATCTTCAAACACCTCACCACACAAAATACATGCACATTTACTTTCATCTGCAGGAACCATCTGCTCGGTACTGATCTCCAATGCCTTTTCAGAACCTTCCATCAGGTCTGTACTTCCATAACTAGATTGTAAACCAGTTTTTCCAGTAATCCAATCAACTGAATTTGCATACCATGTCCTTGATACCTTATTAGAACTGTTTGGTTCAGGATTTCTCAGCGTATGCCATTGAATGTGTCTATCAAATCGTTCATGAATTTTAAACCTGAGGCCACAAATACTGCATTGGTGCGGAAGGTCATCAATAAGTTCACTAATCACATTTGGATGTGTCTCCCGAATTACATCAGGCTTAAATTCAAAACCAACAAGACTTTTTATTTCTGCCTTGGTGGAATGAGGTAAGACAATGGCACTTTCAGTAGCAGGCTTTGAGAGAGAGAGCTCGTCACTGGTAGATGATGGTACCAATGCCGAAGAAACCAAAGCTGAAGAAACTGTGACTAAAGGGGGGGTAACAACTTCGAGACTCTTGCTCGGGGGTTGAGTAGAGGTCTGGGTAGAAGACTCCCCCTTTGATGCAGAAATCAATCCCTTCGCAACCAAAGTACTCAAAAGACTTGACACAGGATTCGAGGCACTTGAAGTCGGCGCTGACGCACTACCTACAAGAGAGGGTGGAGGGCTATGTGGCAAAGGTAGCTTATCCACTTTTCTCTGAGAAAAAGATGAGATTTCATGGGAGGATGGACTATACAGAGATGATGATGAAACTCTGGCCCCTGACGATGTAAATTGAGTAGGCGGAGGGCCACTTGGTAGAGGCGGCTGCCCACCAGCTTCAGACTTGAAATTCAACTCAGGTAAGCTACCAATGACGGACTTGTTACCCAATATTCCGCTACTCATAACAGCAGCTAACAAACTATTGGTATTTGAATATCCCGGGGTATCAGAAACAAGGGGCATTGAATGATCTGACGAAGACTTCAAATTGGTTAAGGGATTTGCAGCATCTGGTATCTGAGGCACTAACGGCTTCTGGGATTTAACAGAAGGCTCAGATTGCGCAGGTTCTGACAGAAGCGATTGCAGAGAAGGATTATGTTGCCTTGGTTGGAAAGATGGCCTTATAGAAGGCGGAGTCTGTGAATTGTGAAGTTGCAACTTCTGGGAATTACTCAAATAAGCATTCTGAGGAAGCACCTGCATAGAATCTTGAGAAGCTTGACTTTGAGTCCCCTTGTTAAATTGTCCTTGAGATCGAGCAGCTTTTGAATCCGCACGAGGCAGCAGCTGAGATGAAGGATGTTCTTGCTCAGTTACGTTAGGCAGTAGTTGACTCGGATTGTATCCTGCGAATGAAGGTGAGGGAGGACGTTGGGGCATAGGTGACTGTCCAGAAGGTGAGGTAGCTCCAAAAGTACGTCGCTGTTGCGCTGGTAAAGTATTTGGCAGGATCCCAAAATTCTGGGTTCCAAGGTGAGAGGACCCTGTCTGTGATTGGAATGAGGTCCTGCCAAGAGAATTGGCAGTTGTCGACAACCCACTGAGAGAGGTAGAATAACCTTCTGGACGACCTGAAATATTTCTGGCAGATACTGAATAGCTAGTCCCTTCATTTGCACGTGGCTCGTGAGTCCACAGTGATGACATACGATGTCCAAAAGGTGTCTGGTCTTTCTGTTCTGTAGATAGTGAATCAGATGAAGCTTCTCTATCGACCATTGATCCAATATCATGTAAACCTTGTGTTTTTTGAATCTGATTCTGAAAATCCTGCAAAAGGCATATGTAGATCATCAACTGTCTCTCATGTTATATAATGATCCAAACTGAACCTAAACAATAATACAAATTTATTACTGAGTCTCCATCTAATAAGGAAACAAGACAAAGTCATACACTGGCACCAAGATCATTGGGGTTCTAAGTAATTTGGTGACCAGCGTTTCAATACCTAGTACTAGGTAAACGAAAAGATTTACCAACCAGTTTTATGAAGCGATGTTGGTAGATTCATTCTCTTTTTTTCTTTCATCACATCTGTTCAAAGCTGTGGTAAAGTAAAGCTAAAACCAAAAGCTAGTTTTTCATTAGACCACCTCATCTAGTTTTTTTAAGCAAATCCAAGATTGAGATTGGACCTCAACCAACCCATTTATGGATATTCTCAGAAGGCTTGTATGATCAAAGATTAACTGGACCCTTTTTTTTTATCTGGATCATCTGCCAACCACTGAAACATAAATTACTTCTTGAAATAGGAAGTCCAACAACACAAGTTACAACTAATTCACGTATGATCCCATCATGCAAGAGAATAGGACCATTGCTTCTTATTAGGACCTGGTTTTACACTAAGCTAAAATATTCCCGCGTCTGGTTATCCTTTTCTCTGTTTATGTCTTTGGTTGGAGTAATTGACAATGATTTGGTTCTGCCAGCGTCTTAATTGACAATTTGTTAAAACAGGACCTGAAATTACTTAGGTATTAGATCAACTGTACATTAAACATTAATTGGGTACAAATGTTTTACACCAACAACATAAAACCCAAAAGACACCCTAAATCAACATAAATAGAAGAATCAAATACTATTTTGGCCACATAACGCAAAACCTGGGCAGAAAGAAACCAATGCACAAAAGCATGCAGCACAGAGAAGATGTAATAAGGCCTACCATTATGGTGTTATGAGGCAACAAGGGAATATGAGGGCAGAAACTAGAGGGAACTGGTCCACAAGGATTCTACCTTAACTATTTGCATCAAAATTAATGCCAACTCATCATCTTATATGGCCCAAACATTTCACTATCTGGACCACTTACCAGGCATTTAGGCAAAATGAGGAATGAAAAAAGCGATCCTTATGTTTGATCTCAAGCTACACTTCCCATTGTGCAAGCAAAAATAACGAGTAGAATCTCAGTTTACCTTATTTTTTTAACAAGGAGTTCGAATATCATATTTCAAGATGTAGGTTCCAATTCGACTTCTTAACACTTACCAATCTTTCGGATTCGTCAGGTAGTCGAGGATCTTTTCTTGAGCTACTAGCAGAACCATGATTAGTCAATCTGGAGTTAATATCTTCCCATATGTACTCCTCTTCCTCCGAGTTCTTCCAGCTCTTACTCAGCCCACTGCTGCTTCTACTAGCAACGTTGCGTATCGGCAGTAGCTTTGCATCAGCATTTGCATATTTAGGGGCTGGATAATTTGAAAGTCCATGCTTTGAATCAAAACCATTCCTTTGGCTGGATACAGTGTCCGTACTATTGTTGCCAGCTCCATACCAAGGCTTGTCAAATCCTTGTTCTATAACTCTTTCACTGGTTTTTCCAAAGTTCACGTTTGAATGCCTTGAATTATCAGAATTATATTCAAAATCACCATATGCTGCACCCAAGTTATTCTCACGAACAGGCTCGCTTACCACATCTCGCTGGGATTGCTGAATGTTCTGCAAGATTCAGAATACAGTAAGAAAAACGTCCACCAATAACACAGCATATACATGTCCAGAAATCACCTCCCATACCAGCATCTTAAGACGAGGATCAGCCCGTGACCTTCCAGAACTGATGGTAGCTGTTCTGTCCAATCTTTCAGTGTCTTCAGGTGAATTAACCATGTTCGCATTTACGTCATTGCCTGACCCCTTTGCCTACACCACATATGTTCACAAGAAGGAAGAGGTAAGTCAAGACCATAGATATCCACTCAAAGACATTATGTTGAAATACGAGGGGAAAAGGTTAGGAAATGACTCAAAGGAGTAACCAATTAGTGCATGTTTGTAGGCCAGCAGTCAAAGATCTATTGTTTAAGACCAAGCAGTAAGAAAAAAGAGAAATTGCAATGGTAAAAAGAATCAATACTTCTGCTCAACTGACAAAGAAATATTCTTGGTAGCCCTTACCCTGCTCTGGAGCTGCTGTCTGGCCACTAAATACTTGGGATTTACATGAATACTGTGTGCAGGACGTTGAGACTGTGAATCGGGTTTAGATGTTGTTGTTCCTGAAGATGAACCATTGGCAGCAGGTACAAAACCGAGCTCTTTCTCAATCATCTGAAGCGACTGGGGAGGGAACACTCCTTTCCAAGTTCCAAATAGATGTCGCATACCAGGATGTGTTGTGGGGTCAACCTGTTTATACGCCTTGCAGAAAACCTAAAGATGCATCCAAAGGAGCAACTTACGACAGATAAGTAACACTACAGAAATCACGCATATTCAAGCAGATAATGAAGGCAGTCTGCATTGTAGTGACAATAGTTTCAAGATTACAAAGCAATCATTTATCAACAAACCAACACTTGATACTGGGAACGCTAACCTTAAATTATAAACTTCATTTCTGGTAGTGAATATACATAAGCAAAGTACAAAATCGGATGCAAATAACAAAATTCTATCGAGTACTTGACTATTTCTCATGGTAAATTTTAGAAGGAAAAAAGGGGAAACGGCTTCATTTAACAGATAAACAGTTAAAACTTTACATGACTAAGATCTAACCTCAGGTAGTCTGGCAGCAAAGTATTTGATGTAATCCCTCCCAATATTCTTCACAATACTGTCTAAAAGATACAGTGATGGCAGCTTCTGATCACTAGGAACCTACAAACAGATTTCAACGTCAGCCACAAATCCATCACCAGTAACTCTTCAAGCAGCTAATTTACTAAAAACGAAATGAAGTCACAATAGCAAGAACTAGAGAGAGGCTGACTGTAACGCCTACAAACCATCTGAGAGGAAAGATAATATGCTGGCAACCTGATAAATAAATAACTAAACTGCAATAACACTATTCAATAACCCACTCACAAGCAGGCTTTTCAAATGACCACAATTACTCGCAGATCAGAAAAAAGAGAGATCTAATATTAAGATCCCAACGATAAATGGAAAAATCTCAAGCTAACTCTCACCCTCAACAGAAAGAGTATATTTTGCTTTTTTTTTCACAAGCAGGTGCAGTCAAGCAACAATAATGATGCAATAACTCAGTATAGAAGAGCTTTGCAACTCAATGACCAGCCTCCAGAACTTCATCCGATCAGCCAGACAATTTCAATTTTCAATAAAGTCGTCCGCAAACAGAAGTTATGTTCACTGTGCCATCTAACAAAAATAAACAAACCCATTTTTTACTGGTAAGGAAGCTGAATTGACCACTACAAGTTTAATCACTATAGCCAAAACTCCTTATCATGCTAACGCGTATGTTTCCAACTCATTTCTCTAGAACATCCAAATCATATTATCTGGGCTCAAGGGTTCCCCGGTTCTACTTCAAAATTTTCAAAATAAACAAGAAAATGGCTCTCTCTCTCTCTCTCTCTACACATTCATAAGACAACTTTCAAGTCAAATAGCAGGTTCTTGCTTAACCCCCATCACCCCATAAACAAAAAAACAAAAAAAACAAAACAATAAAACAGAGCAAAAACAAAGAGAGAGTGCTCCTCGGTTCTACTTTAAAATTTTCAAAATACACAGAACATGGCTCTCTCTCTCTCTCTATATATACACATTCTTAAGACAACTTCCAAGTCAAATAGCAGCTTCTCGCTTAACCCCCACCCCCCAACCAAAAAGAAGAAGAAGCAAACAAAACAATAAAAGAGAGCAAAAATAAAGAAATAAAAAGTTTGATGCACTCAAATGGGACTCTTTTTTTGGGGGGGCCGGAGGGAGTACTAAGATATTTTAGTATCCACTGATCATATGCACACGTCAATATAAGTATGGAATGATCCTTATTCCTTAACCCTTCTGGCTTTGCCCTTCGTTAGATGTACTCAAATACCCTTATTCCATGGAAGTACATCGTTATATATATCCCTTTGTGAATTATTATCCTACACCAAGCTTACCAGATTAACTCAATATCGGAATTTCTCAAAACAAATTTTTTGACATTTTCTTGCTTTCTTTCTCCTTTTCTTGCTTACTTTCTCCTTTTCCTAAAACATTGTTTCCCGCTCCTAACAGATTTACATACTGAGAATAAGAAGAAGAAGAAGAAACAAACAAAACAATAAAAGAGAGCAAAAATAAAGAAATAAAAAGTTTGATGCAATCAAATGGGACTTTTTTTTTTTTTTGGGGGCGGAGGAGTACTAAGATATTTTAATATCCACTGATCATACGCACACGTCAATATAAATATGGAATGATCCTTATTCCTTAACCCTTCCGGCTTTGCCCTTCGCTAGAAGCACTCAAATACCCTGATTCCATGGAAGTACATCGTTATATATATCCCTTTGTGAATTATTATCCTACACCAAGCTTACCAGATAAACTCAATTTCGGAATTTCTCAAAACAAATTTTTGGACCTTTTCTTGCTTTCTTTCTCCTTTTCCTAAAACATTGATTCCCGCTCCTAACAGATTTACATACCGAGAATACCAAGTGTTTCCATATCATGATTTACAAATTTGCACATTCATCGGATCAATAGTGAATCCAAAATAGTGATAACTACTGGTTCAAATATCTTCAAAATTCGAATCATTTGAACCATCAACTTCTCATATTCTAGACAGGAAAACTATGTTAGCATAAGCACTGGAAAAGGCAAACACGGCATCCAATTCAAGGTGCAAAATACAATAGACAATCAGATTTTTTCAAATAAAAAAGATCTAAGAAGGCCAATTTAACAGTCATCATATGCACCAAACCAGAAACAAAATGAGCATCACATTCTTCTAACTTCGAAGCACGACAATTTCTCCGGAAAATGATACAAGTAATAAATCGAATTGATTGCTTCTGTGAAGCAACAAAAAAATGTTGGAAAGACAGCTAAGTCTCTACAACCCACCAAAACTCATGCACCGCACATGTAGAATCTGTCAAACAATAGGTATTAATCTAATTCAGGAAATTCACCTTTTAAGGAATAGAGCCCACAAAAGAAGAGAAGGGTGAATTACACATAATATTCGTAGGATTCTACAAAAAGTCAATCTCTGGCCAAATTAAAACATATTTCTTCTGTGTTGTCATTATTGGCAATGGTAACAAGAACGGGAATACAAATGGCAATTAAAAAGATCATTAGATGCTCACTCCCACCGTAGATAGACTAAAATAGAAGCAGCATTTGACGGTTGATTACAACTTTGCCACTGATTGCAAAGTTCATTACTCATCAACAAGTTCCTCAGTAATCATCATTGCTAGTGCCCCTTACAAAAGATCACGTTAATTAGGTGTACAGGTGAATTGAAAATTGAAAAACACAGAATTGCAGGATTCATGAACACCCAGTATCCATTAAATGAAAAAAAAAAATCTTCACAAAGTTAGACATGCACCAATATTGAGTTGAAACCAGAAAATCAACACTAATTCTTTACAAACTAAAACTAAGACTATTTATTCCACTAAACTGACATAAAACCACTTATCATAACACAAATTCAAGCTACACAAAATCTTTAATCCCAGAAATTTGACTACTTTTCAATCCAATCTATTGTACATTCATAACAGAGAAACAGCTACAACACGGTTATAAAAACTGAGATCACCTCAAGTATATTGTTGCAGACAGTGGCCGCTATCGCCTTGGCAGCGTGCAAATTCTCCCCGGCAATGATAGTCAAGTTAGTAATAATTGGTTTCGAATTAAATGTCAACTCCGCCAAGGCCGTCCTATACTGACTAATCAGCTCTTGATGCTGCACCGGCTGCGGCTGGTAACCCCCGCCGCTGCTCTCCGAATCTCTATCTCTATCATTACCACCTCTAAATCTGGCCGAACCAGCTCCGTTGGCTCCCACAGCTCCCAAAGCAGACGCCGCCGCCGGCCGTTGAACAATGGGTCGATTATTACTACGAACAAGGGGCTCTTCATTCAATCTAGGTTTCTTCAAACCAGGCTGACTCGATCTATCGAAGGATCTACGAGAACTCTCCATTTCCATTACCACGACGACAAAATCCAAAAATCACATGAAAAATTGAAACTCTAAAAAAATTCTATGTTACATAAAAATTGGACAAAACCAAATCAAGAATAGGTCTAGAATTAGTTAGGATCAGTACTAAAGAGGACTTCATATTGAGTCTTTACAAATGATAAAACCCTAACCCTAGGGGTAATTATACATACATACATACATGCAGAAAACTTGACGAATTAGATGTGATTGATACAAAGGGATTGAATCTTTTAACTTTGAATTTTCGATTTGAAGAGAGAGAAGAGGGAACGACAGATCGAAATGAAACGAGGAGCGCCGGGATTGGGGGCTTGGATCGAGCTGGAAATAGGGTTGTTTGTTCTTCTTGTTCTATCACTCGTCAGTCTCTTGGCTTTATAGGGGGTGAGTTTTGTTTGGGAGCATCAATCAGTCAAGAATCGTGTGTTCGTGTGTGTGTGTGTGTGTGTGTGTGTGTGTGTGTGTGTGTGTGGGGGGTTGGAAGGAAAGGGGAGGGAAGAGAATACGTCCATGTATATATGGCCTTCTGGCCCATAGCCATAGGGGTAGCAACGCTTTTAGATTGGGCTTAGTAGTCCAGAAAGTAGAGCATTTAACAAAATAAGGGAGGGAAAAATTCGGGAGAAATTCTGCCGGTTGACAATTTTCAACCGCTTTACAACTTAATATTTTTTTTTAATCGATAAAAATTTTTTTGGCAAAATGACAAAAATGTTATTAACAAAAGGAAGCGCGCTAAGCACTGGTTACTCAAGGCAGCGCGATGCACAAGCTGAGCATCACAATGTGTGCATCGGTATAGATCTATTTGAGGATCGCGATACACCAATTTGGCATCGCAATGCATCCAGTAAATGTTATTGTTCTTTTCTAATTCTAAAATATGTGCATCGCAATTCCAACACAAATCACATATTTAAAAAAAAGCAAAAATAATAATTAAATCAACAAAAACGATGAATGATCTGTGCATCACGATTGAAAAATTGTGCATTTGAATTCTGGTGCATCGCGATTCAAGTTCTGTACATCACCTAAATCAAATGATGCATCACGTACATTCAGAGAAACAGCATCACCATGAAACCCTTCATGTTACATCCAGACCTTAAAACGTTGGTATTCTAAAAAATGTCTACGAAAATTATGCGGACTGATAAAATGTTGGCCAAGAACACCATGTTTATGCAATCCTCGTCATTAGTTAAACATCAATTCACGTGAGATCCAGCGAAATATTTCAACGATAAATTCTCAAAATGAACATTTGAATATTTACCTCTTATTGAATCGATCAAATCGACAAAAACGAAATTTTCTGTAACTTTCTTAATAATGGTGTCTCGCCTGAATTTAAGCAATAATCTTTGTGCAAAACTATGGGAAATGGAAATTCCTTGTAAAACATGGATTGTGTAGAGCTGCTGCACTTTCAAGGTGGACTAAAAGTTCTTGATATTTAAGACATCAATGCTTTCCTTGTTTTCTCCAGACTATTTTTAAGTTTACAATAGCTTGTTTCTGGGTCTGAAATCATGTAGTTGAGGCAGCTTATTTGTCTTGAGCATTGTTGTGGGAGTTAAAAATCTACAAACTTGAAACCTTTGTGCTTATGCTTTAAAAGTCACAAGGTTATTATTGTATTTTCATGATGGAGCCACGTACAGAATCAAGGCGGAACAAATGCAGATTAAATAATAAATAGGTCTAAAACAAACCAACTAGGAGATCCTCACAAGACGCTCAAGAGTACATAAAGATAAAGGGAGGGGATAACAAGTTGTCTATGCTTAAGGAAATATTGAAGATTAACTACGGCAGAGACAGTAGATCTTAACATATCTATACAGCTCTCGGTAGCAACCAGCAAAACAAAGGTCAATCTGAAATAAACAGAGTTGAAATCAGAGCTTTAGATGAAGAAACGAGAAAGGTAAGAAAAAAGCCCACACAGAGCTTCACAGGCATAAAGCCTTATCTCAGGTCATTACAGCATATGCACGGCGTAGGCTCAATCCCCTTTCAACAATAGTCCATCAAATGAGTCCTTAGTTCTAAACCCAGTAACTAACCAACGACACAGCCCTCTCTATAACCCAACCCCAACTCCGGTGGCCACGAAGAAGAAGACAACCGAATAGAAAACATCACCCTCTCTCTAAACCTTGCTGAACCCGAAACCCACAAGGAACAGCAATGCCACCAGCTCACTGAAGGAACCTCCTTCAAGAGCCCTTACCCAAGTATACTCTCACACTCACACTCTCTCACTTACTAAGAGAAGAGAGGGAAACTCAAGATCTGTGATGACGGTAGAGAGAGAGAGAACAAATGAGCGACTAACTAACCCAATCTAACCCTGGATCTCTCTTCAGCAAATTGACGCAAGGAGAGAGTAACAATTTATATATGTTGGGCACAGAGGGTATAAGGGTAAATAGCCAGAAAACCCTAAAAAGTGACAACCGACTGGGCTCTTCTAGAAGCAGGGCTCCACTTAGTTGGGCTAGGTATTGAGCTTAAATGATTAAGAAATAAAAAGGGCTGCCACATGCAGCAAGCTTGGCTCAGGCAACTAAATATAACAATCTCCACCTTGGAATAAGTGTTGATTCAAAAAACTAAAGGACTCGTAGGACTTTTTTAATTGAGGCTCATCATCGCCTATCCACCATTTGTTCCAACACACAGTTGGACCAAGCAAGGAACAATCTAACTTACTCTACCACACTAAGCAGTAACAAGATAGATACCACAAGAAACACTAAGTATGCTATGATTTTTCAGGGATAATAATCAGAACAGAGATTTCAATCACCGGTATCTAATTTCAAAAATTTCAAACAGGACAAAAAAAAAATTAACAGACAGGTATTTGGTGCCCATATTAACAGGGCTAAACTTGGTATCAACTTTTTCAAGATAAACTATGCACTTAGCAACCACATCACGGATGAAATGAAACCTAACGTCTACGTGCTTAATTAGTTCTATCGTGGAAAACATGGTTTTTGCAAAGTTTTACACCACATTGACTATCAGAAAAGACAACTACTTTATCTTTTAAAAAACCAATTTCTGAGATTAGACCTTAAGCCAAATGGCTTATTTTATAGCTTCAGTTATGGCTACATATTCATCCGTAGTGGTGGACAGGGCCACAATCGGTTGCAGTTGAGATTTCTAGCTTATGCATGACTCACAAGGGTGAAGACGTAAGATGTCGTGGACTTCCTTTAGTCTCGATCGTTTGCATAATTAGAGTCAACATACCCTACCAGTTTTACCCCATCATCAGATTTAGAAAACTTAATACCATAGTTCACAAAATGTTTTAAGTACCGTAACAACCATTTCACGGCGTGCCAATGGGGCAGGCCAGGGTTCACATATATCAACTAAAACAACTAAAGGCATAGGCTATGTCGGGGCGAGTACTAACCATCAAGTACATTACAGAACCTAGCTATGATATTGGAATACGAGATATTTTTCATTTAGTTCAGCTCAAAGTCATTTTTTGGACACTGCTCTTTACTAAGCACAATGTAGGCAGCAAATGGGACTTCCACAAAATTAGCATCTTTCATGGCAAATTTACTCAAAAAAATTTCCATATATGAAATCTGATTTAAGTAAACTACCGAGGATTTACGGTCCCTAATTATGTTCATGCCAAGAATCTTATTAGCATCACACAAATATTTCATGTCAAACTTAGCACTCAAGCAATTTTTAACATATTCAATAGATTTAGAACATGGGCTAATAAGAAGCATATCGTCCATATATACGAGCAAGAAAACAAACACATTTCTATCATTTTTGAAATAAAGACAATGATCATAAGCACTCCGCGTAAATTTCAAATCAAGCATGCATTGATCAAACTTTATATTCCACATGTGAGGTGACTGTTTTAACCCATATAAAGATTTTCTTAGCAAACAAACATAATCAGGAAAACGTTTATCTACGTAACCCTCGGGCTGCTGCATAAAGATTTTCTCATCTAAATCACCGTGCAAAAAGGCTGTTTTGACGTCCATTTGTTTCAATTCCCAGTTGAATTGAGCAACCAAAGTTAACATGATCCTAACCGTAGTAAACTTTACTACATGAGCAAAGATTTCAGTGCAGTCTTCTATTTTTGAGTAAATCCTTTTGTAGTGACCCGAGGTCTAACCCGCCTTGGTCTCACCCTAGCATCACCCTGACAGTCTTCCCACTCCTGGAAGTGGATTTTTGCCTTCCCCCACACTCGAACCCATGACCTCCAAGATAAGTACATAGTTCTTAGAGTGTGAGACCCCGGGTCACTACACCTTTCGCCACTAATCTAGCCTTAAATCTAACATTTGAATCAGATTCATTTTTTATTTTGTAAAGCCATTTACAAGCAACCATGGAACAAATTTTGGGCTTAAGAACTAAAGTCCAAGTTTCATTCACATGCAATGAATTCATTTATTCAATCATGGAAACAATCCATTCATTACAGTAAGCAGATTTTAAGGCTTGATTATAAGTCTTAGGCTCAGAATTGTCAATCGACTTAAAAACACTAAAGACAAATGAGGTTATGTGAAACTCATCAAATCAAGATGGTGGCCTAATAATGCGTCTAGGTCTTTCATGACTAAGCTAATAACCATTCAAATTAGGAATTTTATCTTGCACACTTTTAATGACATCATCTTGCTTAACATTAGGAATTTCAGAATTATCATGTTCATTTTCAGGATTCTCAAGTTCATATTCAGGAACATTTTCAGTTTCAGGTTGTGCTCTAGCATCAACGAGATTAGATATGTAGGGGTGCTCCACCATAATAGGAGCAGGGGGAGGGATAGGTTCATTTGACACATTTAAGCAGGGGAATTCATTTTCATTAAAAACAATGTCCTTTCTAACAATAACTTTAAAACCTGGTTCATCTTTAAGCCACAACATATACCTTTTTACTCCCTCAGGGTAACCTAAGAAGATACACCTAACAGATCGAGATTCCAATTTATCATTTTTTCTATGAGCGTAGGCAGCACACCCAAAAAGTCTCAAGTTTTGAAAACCAGCTTCCCCACCCAAAAAAACTACCTTATGACATCTACCATATAATGGAACGGAAGGGAACCTATTGATGAGATAGGCGGCAGTCAAAACTGCCTCTCCCCAAAACCTTTTGGAGAGACCCAATGTAATTAGCTAAAGTGTGGACATTACTTAGGTTCTTGAACCTTGTAGGTTCTTAAACTTGGGAAAGACTTCACTAGATTCATAAACTTTGAGAGACTTATCATTTAATTTGCTCAAGTCCTTTTGATTCTCCTATGTAACTCTATATATTGAAAGGTTGAATGAATGAAAGTGATACCCGAATTCTCTCTCCCAATTCTCTCTATTTCTCCTTGTGTTTACTATTCTCTATATTTGGTTCTACAACGATTGTTTTGCAACAAGATTTTTTATCGATTGCTTTACAACAAAGGGTCGCTTAAACGATAAGGTATTTGCTCTAGAAGTCATTTGACATTGATTTAACGTGAATTTGTTTGTTTGAACGACGAGTTAAGGCATGTAAGGTCGTTTAACGACCAGACCTTTAAATAGCACAACAAGGGCAGCTTGGTCGTTAAAGCGACCTTTTAAAGGTTGCTAACGTTTAGCGACCTTCAAATAGTCGTTTAAGCGCCGATTAACGACTATTTAAAGGTCGTTAAATGAATTTTTAAAGGTCACTTTGACGACTAAGCTGCCCTAGTTATACTATTTAAAGGTCGTTTCACGACCTTTTAAAAGTTGCTTAAATCACCTAGCTGCCCTTGTTAACCTAGATTAACCTGAATATGCAATAAAATGAGTGTGCTGAAATGAATTTACATAATGTAGGGCGTGACAAAAGACTAACCTTAATCCTCTGAAGAAATTACAATGCGCACAAACAAAAAGAAGGATGATTGTACGGGGACTGAAATTTTAGGATTTCGAATTGTAGAGAGAAATACGATTGAATTTGAAGAAAGAGTAATGATATGTGTACCTAAAGCGTTACCAAATGTGCACTAAAAGTCCTTGTTGGCATCTTTTTGTTGGTTAGAAAATTTTTAATTGGTAGGACCCACAAATCATTTAAGCAATCAAAAGATGACAATTGAAATTTTGATACACATTTGGTGCACACTTTAGGTGCACATAACATTACTTTAAAGAAGATCATTTTAGACATTTAACCATGATGCCTTGTGAAGTGTTAAAGTGAAAGAAAAATGTATTATAGATATTCTAAATAAAAAACGTCTTATTAATTATTTAAATAATGCTATGTGTATTTAAAATGTGTATCAAATATGTATCAAAATCTTAGTTGGCATTTTTTGATTGGTTAAATGATTTGTGGTCCTACCACTTAAAAATCTTCTAACCAATCAAAGAGTAATAATATGGGTACCTAAAGAGTACCAAATTTTTTGCACCAAATAATGTGTCAGCTGATGTGATCCATTAATTATGATTTTTAATTTTATTTTTTATATCACATCAACTACCACATTAACTAACACAGTAAATTTTTTTTGATATTCTTTAGATATTCATAACATTACTCTCAATTAAAAGATAACAATAAAAGCTTTTAGTGAACATTTATGCACACTTACGTGTAACTAACATTACTTTAATTATTTTGAAATAAATTTGGCCAAATAAGATCGTGGGTTTGAAAAGGCCGCATGTGAAGATATGCCCCCCATAGGGTTTTGATTAACCCTCAATCTCGGGGTTTAGGTTAGGAGCCGCTCGCACTCCCCATTCTCAGTCTCTCAGAAAAGCCTACCTCCGTAGGCGTCGGCTGCAGCTTCCTACCCCGCGGTGCCGTCGTTAGCTCTCGCTGCTCGTCCGTTCATTTAATCGCAGCTCTTGTCAGTCGTCACCTTGCGCGTGTTCGAAGTTGAAGGTAAATCATCATGTCTCAAATTAAAACCCCAAAAACACTTAGAGGCAGACGAGAGCTCGATAAACGTGCCCCTAAACTGGTGAGCCTTCATAATTTTGATTCATAATTCTGATTTGAGTCTACTGGGAAACCATTGAAAATTTCAATGTCTTAGTTATGGAAATTTCGAAATTTTGCAGGTTGAAGGTGGGAAGAAAACCCTAATATTACATGGTACGAAAACGAGTAATGTACTGAATGCTGTATTGACTGAAATTTATCATCTTAAGAAGGATAATGCAGTCAAATATACTCGTAGAAATGAGAACATCCGGCCCTTTGAGACTGGGGGTGAAACTGCGTTGGAGTTTTACTCGCTTAAAACTGACTGCAGCCTGTTTGTGGTATGTTATGTTATGCTCGTATAATATGTAATTCTCATTACGTGTGCTGTTTTCAACATCGATATTAATATGAAAATGAGTTATGTTCTGAGGACTTGTGTCAAAACTTGTCAATGCATGGTTGCTCTGCAGTTATCAACAAATCTAATCGTTATGCATAAAATGACACTTTATTTAACAATTTTTATTGTGTGCCTTCCGCTGTGTCTGTGTGTGTGTGTGTTTTTCCCTTCTGAATGTTGGTTATAAGCGTGATTATGAGTAATGGTCTAGTTAGAATAAGAGAAATGCCATGTTCAAGTGATTGCGGTCAAGTTATGAAAACCTTTTTTATGTTTGCTATTTTCCTGTAACTTTTTTATTTATGAAGTTCTGTAAAGTTCGACAAGTTGAAAGGCTCTTGACATCTGAGAGCATGTTTGGATTGTTAACCCTATGTTGTTGGTAGTCCTATAATTTTATTGTACTTTACTTGTTAAAATTGTAGTCGTTGGTGACTACATTTGAACCTGTTTTCACAAAAGCAAAATTTTATATATCTCACTAGAGTGAAATTATTACGTGCTTCAAGGAGTATCAGAAGTATTAGGTGAGGGGTGGGTTTTACTTGCCGGAACCAATCTTGTGATCCCACCCCCATATTTCATCCTCATGGCCTTAGATATGCACAGTTGCTGCATAACAAAAATACTTAAAGCAGACGACTAATTATCAACAGAAAGATTTTGGAGTTATTTACATTTAGATTCTCCTCAGCAGCTCAGCTACATGTTAAGAGAGCTTATCTGTTTTAATTGTCTTAACATAGTACAGAAACTTTTATTTCTTTTCTGTACTCTTGCTGTGTTGGCAGATTGTGACAGAGCCAGATCAAGTGAATTTTCTCAAATGAAAAACAAATTCTTATGTTAAAGCACCTAGAGTCTTAGGTTGACAGTACTTTAACAGCCTTGCATACATGTTTGAGAGGCTTATATTTTGCTTGATCATGTGAAATATCTTGAAGTATTGGGACGGAATAGGTAATTGAGAAGGTTCTTATTTTAGAAAAGTGAAGACGTTGATGTTCATGTCACAAATATTTACAGTCAAAAAATCTTATTAAAAAAAAAGAAAACAGAAAAAAGAAAAAAAGAAACTACAAGCAGAACGGGATTTGTTTTAAATTTATCATGGAAAATCATGCAAGTTATCCATTCAACCCTGTACACCTCTGTATTTTCCTTGGCTCAATGATAACTAAACCATTGCCTCTTAAGTAACACCACTCCTTAGTCAAACTTTTGTGAAGTTTTAAACCCATTATTTTATATCTATTAGTAGAGGAACAACTATATATATGATGGTATATGATGGAGGATAGCAAGTTTGCCTTGGAACCAGAAAAGTGGTAAAAAGAGAGAAAAGAAAAGCAAGAGTTGAATACCTAAAAAAAACCAAAATAGGCGGAAAAGAAAAAGTTCACCAGCCCCACAAAGAGATCCCAAAAGCCTCCAATCACGGGGCCTAAGAGAACCCCAAAATACCACAGAATCCCAAAGGAGATTATAGTGGAGACTCTTGTCATCGAGTTGTGGCATTTTCTTTTTTCGTTCTAAGCACACTAAATGATAAAAAAGCACCATAAAGTGAAGTAACATATGGAACGGGACTGAGTAGCCCAAATCACCAAATGCAATCATATGGACATAAAAGCTTTAGAAAGGCTTTAGAAAGTCACAGTAGGAGTTTTCCAATGTTTAGAGACCGAAGAAAAACTCTACTCGTCGAAGGAACGTTTGTTGTCCAAATGAAACTATCAAACTAAAAGTGAGGATTTTGGGACATTACAACACAATATAAAAAGAGTGACTAGAATAATAACTTGGAATGTTAAGGTTTCAAACACGCTAATGAGCACTCAGCCCTACATGGCTTGAACCTGGAAGGGGGTCACTTGTGAACTATTACTCATTCTTATGATCATTGGGATTCTCAGAAAATGATCCAGGGGAGAAGAAGCTCTTGCAAATGATCGGAGCTCGAAATGGGAGTTCCACACACAGAAGATAAGTCATGAATGACAATCCTCTTCAAAATGGAAGTCAGCATAATCCACACATGAAATATGGGAAGAAAAAAGCTGTGAAAGAGTTTGAAGACAACCCCAAGAGTGGATAGAGAGTTAGTTCCAGTGGCTATACTATTCTCTCACCTTGCTAGTCGCAGGGTCAAATCTCATGGGCCGGGTTTTATGGGGTTAGTAGGGGACATGGGACTTAATCGCTTGGAAAAAGAAAGGGTAAACTCCACAATTCGTTCCTGTACTTTTTGCATTTTTTTGTATTCGTCCCTCGTGAGCGTATCTGGTCCTTGAACCCAATTTCTTTATGAATTTGGTCCTTCCATCCATTGCCAATTATTTTTTTCCATTAAGTGGAATTATGTGCATGACATGTGATTTGGCCCAGGGGTAAAGTAGTCATTTCCTTGAAAATAGTACAGGGGACCAATTGTGTAAACTCAGAAAACTCAAACCAAATCCACTTGGTTGAGGTTTCTCTCTCTAAAACGCAGCAAGCCTCCATTGATTTCACAACTCTCTCTCTCTCTCTGACTTAACAGTCGTCCTTTTGGCCGATTACTCTCTCGTTAATGGCAAAGATGATTCTCCTCACAACTCCGCCACCACCATTTTTGCCCGGGTATGCAATTCGTACTCTTCTTTACATTCCATCCATTTCCAACATGGGTTGAAAACAAATTGAACAGATTCAATAGTCGATCAGATTTTGAAAAATATAGAAGGAACTAAAACAAATTTAACGCAAATTTAAAGATTTTGAAAAATACTCAACATTGGGACCGTAAATCTAATTGAACGGATCCAATATTCAATGAATACATATGACAACAGTTCAGAGCCTCGAATCAACACCCGTAGTTAATTAACCCACTCAAATTAAAAAAAACACACACACACCCACACAATTAAACATCATAGGAAATCCTAAATTGGGTAAGAAAATCACCCACAAACACACACACCAACAACAAAAGTTGAAGGAAAACCAACAAAGGCAAATGAAACATAAATGAACTTTAAGAAGAAGAACAACAAAAGAGCAAGCAAAACAGAGAGAGAAGAAGAAGAAACGAACCCTGGTACTGGCATTTCCTCAGCAGCCCATCCAACAAGAAAGATGATTCCCTCACAACTCCGCTACCACCATCTCTTCTCTACACTCCATCCATTTCCGACATGGGTTGAAAATGTGTATGCGCGTGATTTTGGAATAAAAATTAAAGTGGGTTTTCAAAGCTATGCTTCTTTTTAAATGATTGTGAGCGGGAAGTAGGAGAGAGAATCGGAGGAGAGGGAGTCTTGGATGTGGTTGTATAAACAAGCTTTGGAAATTTTTTTTGAAAACCACGGCAGAACAGAGCACTGTGCGGTTTTTGTGAAGAAGATGAACCAAATTTTCAGCTTCACTCCCTGTGCTTTTGGTCCTTGTACTTTTTATTGAAATGATTGTTTTACCCAGTGAAAAACACATGCAAGGCATGTGGGAAGACTTAACGGAAAAAAGTTAACGAGATTTGACGGAAGGACGAATCATGTTTAATGTCCGTGGTACAAGAATGGTCTCAAAAAAATTTTGTTACATGAACGAATTAAAAAATGCAAAAAGTAGAGGGACGAATTGTGGAGTTTGCCCAAAAGAAACCCAAGATTAGCATCCCACCCATTCTAGTAAAGACAAAACTTGATTTTGATCACATAATACCAAGTGAAAATGAAACAGAGAACCACTAAAGAGATGTTTTCGACGAAAGAAAATAAACAGGAATACTAACCCACGTCAATCGTAGTAATTTTCCCGCCTAACAAAATATCTCACCTTCAACATAGAAAGAAAAGAAGTATGAATGCATAGAAGGTACAACTGCAAAATATTGGGCGAAGGCCATCCTATGTCTTAGCACTATGAATACAATTTGACTTGAACTGTAGAGCGTAGATTAGGTTGGCTGTGAGACGTGATGTTTAGATTGTTGTAATGCACACATTTCTTAAAATTATTACTACCTCCGTTCCAAAATATTGTCGTTTTAGCAATGTGCACACAGATTAAGAAGTCTTTCAAAAGACTGTTATACCTTATTTAAGGTCAATTATTGTAGACAAGTTGTGAGAGTAATTTTTCTCTTTCTTCTTACCAACCCTCTTTAATAAGAGTAATAAATAAGGGCACTTTTGGTAGAACATGGACAAATGTCTCTTGAAATCCTATAACGACAATTATTTTGGGACAAAAAACTTTGCTAAAACGACAATTATTTTGGGACGGAGGTAGTAGTAAATTGGATCCACAAGCTAAGTCCTTTTTCCACAAATCTGGAATTCCTATTTGTGAACTCAATAAATCTGGTTCGGGATGGGTGTGAGATCTGCTTTGAAGGCTCTGGAGATGCACCCTTGGAAAATTGTTTGACTTAGTATCGGTAGAGAAGGTTTTTCCTTGGTCATTTCAGTTATGTCTTGTTATGATGCTAGAAAACGGTGAAAGCATCAAAATGTTTTGAAAAAAGCCCCAAGTTAAAAAAGAAATGGTAATAAAAACAGATATAGAAGCTTGTTTATCATGTGCTCAAGCATTGCCTTAATCTTTAGCATCCACATATGAATGTTATGAGTTTCAGCTTGGGAACTCTGAGGGCCAGAAACAAAAGCAAAGTTCAAGAGTTGTAGATGAGCAACGATGTTTTAGTTTACCGCAAGGCCATGGCATCAATTGCATATTTGACTTACCCGCTTGCAACTGCAAGTTATTGTTCAAAAACATTGTTTGAAAAGATTAAAGTGCGAAGGATGGATCACTTGCTCCCTTCTGTTTCCTTGTTTCAAATGGCTGAAAAAATTGTTTGAACAACTTTTGAATATTTCTGTCCCTTATATATTTGTTGTCTTGCTTTGCCCAAAAGAATGTGGTTTGTATTTCTCTTCTCTCTCTCTTTAAACGCCAGATTTATGTTGCGCTTTGCAGTTTGGTTCTCACTCAAAGAAGCGGCCTGACAATCTTGTGATAGGGCGATGCTATGATCACCACATATATGATCTTGTTGAGCTTGGGGTTGAAAATTTCAAAAGCATGGCATCATACAAGTATGATAAGAAAATAGCTCCCCTGATAGGGTCAAAACCTTTCTTTGCTTTTATCGGAGAAGGATTTGAGAATGTGGAAGAATTGAAACACTTGAAGGAAGTTTTGCTGGATCTTTTCCGGGGCCAGGTGCAACTTCCATCATTCGTTTATTTTATATTCCCATATAATTCTTTTTGTTAAAATTTGGTTTAACATGAAGTGGCGCTCATTTTCATGACTCAGGTTGTTAAAAACCTGAACCTTGCTGGGTTAGATCGCGTTTATGTGTGTACAGCTGTGTCTTCAAATAAGGTGTTCTTCACTCATTGTGCGCTGCGGCTCAAGAAGTCTGGCACCATGGTTCCAAGGATAGAGTTGGTTGAGGTTGGCCCCTCCATGGATTTGGTAGTTCGAAGACATCGTCTTCCTGAGGAAAGCTTGAAGAAGGAATCTATGAAAACAGCTCCTGAGTTGAAGAAGAAAAAGGTTGGTGGACTTGGCCCTTTCCTATCGTCTCTCGCTTTTATTCCCCCAACGCCAAACAACCCCCCTCCCCTCTCCCTCACTTCCCTACCTCATGGGGCAATGGCATATTCATAATTGTTGTCTTCTTTGTCATTTCCAGGAGAAAAACGTGAGCAAAGATGCTATAGAGGGGAAAATTGGGAAGATTTATATTCCAGATCAGCAGGTGAGTGAAAACATTTACTACTACTATTTTATGTAAAATGATAAGCAATCAGAATTGAGGCAAATTTCTCTAGTCAGTCCTCACTGAGCTGGATTTTGGTTAAATATTTACGGGTACCATTTAACTGCAAATGATGCCATCTTCCTGCAAAGCAATTTGAGATCAACTATTAATTTGCTGAGTGCCTGTGAGCCCAACTTTAACTCTGCCTCGGCTGCCCCTTAGTTACATTCTGGATTTTTCTTTTTTCCGCATCTTCCTTCCCTTCCCAATTTCAGTAGCTTGAGAATAAAGTGATGAAGACACTGTAGACAATAACCTGATTTATCAGTATACTAGTCGTAAATTTAATCACTGAGAAGGGGTCATATTGTAGTTTACTGTATAGCTACTAATGGAATAAGTCTGTTCGGGATGATGCTTATCGATACAGGCATTTTAATTACATAAATAAACAGCAACACAGACAATCTAAAATTTTGGGTAGGATAAATTTGGTTCTACCATTACCAAGTTCCCGAGGACTCTTCTAACCTTCACCCTCTCCCACCCTCACCCTCCTTCACACTAGAAAAACGAAATAATAATAATAATTTAATAAAAAAGAGGAAAGGAGAGAAAGGTACCCAAATTCCATTCCACTAATGTAATCATGTTTTTGTAGGTTGGAACCACGGCATTACCTTACATGGCGAAGGGAATGAAACGGGAACGTCGAGAAGCTAAGACGAAAGGGGAGGGAAAACAGCATGCCGAAAAGAAGCAGAAACAGGATGCCGAATCATAATATGTTCTGCACGATCATTGGGGTTTTACCAGCATCCTCCTGTTGTTTTTTTATTAGAGTTAAAGGTTTAGCAGAATGGCACAAGTTTTCTTTGGTATCTTCGATCTATTTTATTGCTTTGTTCAATCACTTTTGGTGCACCATAGATAAGAGATATGACAGACTCAATGAAAAATCGTGGTTATATTCAGTTTTATGGTTGGAATCATGTTCACAATTGTTGAATACACCGAATATTGCTTGCCAATTCTTAGCAATTGTGCCATTGGTTATCATCCAAAACAGTAAGAGTCCTCCATAACTATTACCCAGTGATACAGATAAACCAGGGGAATTTCTAGCCTTATTCCAATAAATATCTTTATGCAATTTTCTTGTTTATAGTTTGAAGGGGATATTTATTGGTTTTATTCTGCACAATTTTCTTATTCTTTTAAATTCTTTAGAGTAGGTCTCCTTTGAGTAAGACGGATCTCCACTGGGAAATGATTCGTAATAAAAGATTGTCCCATTGGCAGAAAAGCAAATTGTTTATAGAGAGAGGATCTTTTTAGTGATTTTGATTTTTTGTGTTCTATGGTCCCATTGACGTTATCTCTCTCATTTAAGTTGTTATTATTGGTTTTTTTTTCAATTATTACAAATAAAATTCAAAATTCTCAAAAGTAAGTTAATGAGAGTTGTTATTTCCATCCAGAATTTTACTGAATACACCTCATTGTATATATTACAAAAATATTATTATAAATTTTATTTAAATACCCTTTGTGATGTTCAATAAGCCGAACAACTTAAAAAAAAACTCAATTTTGGATTCGGGCTGCACCATTGGGCTTGGCTGGTGTGGGAGGCGGAAAAGGAGGGAGGAAGGGGGTGGGAAGGAGGGAGGGGAGGCGGAGGCGGGGATGGAGGGAGGAAGGGGTGGGGCTTGACAGTGTAGGTGGGGGGGAAAGGAGGAAGGAGGGAGGAGGAGGAAGAAGGGACGTGGGGCGGGCTTCACTAGTAGTGGGGGAAGGAGGGAGGGGGAGGGGAAGCGAGAAAGGAGGGAGGGAAGGGGTGTTAAAAAACAGAGGTAGGAGGTGGGTGGAGGGAAGGAGGGGAAGGGGTTTTCAAAAAAAAAAAAATAGAGGAAAGGGGTGGGCTGGGTGGGAGGAAGAAGATGGGTGGGGTGTATTGGCTGTGGGGGGGGGGGGGAGGAAGAAGGAAAGTGAGATGTACTTAATAGGATATGTTAATTTTAAAAAAATATTGTAATGATTAATAAGAAATTAATGGGGGTGGGGGGGAAGGAAGAAGGAAAGTGAGATGTACTTAATAGGATGTGTTAATTTAAAAAAAAATATTGTAATGATTAATAAGAAATTAATGGGAGGTGTACTTAGTTTTTTGAGTGATGAAAAATATTAGGGTGGGGTGTACTCGGTGAATCCTTGGGTGCAAATAGTAACTGTCTAAGTTAATAAATGGTGGTGATGTCAAACACACCTAGATAAAAGGAATAATGACTTTACAAGTCCTTCAACTATGGTCGATTTTACCATTAGTCACTCAACAAAATTTTGTGCAGTTTTTATTCCTACCACTTTAAATTTGCACTCCGGAAGTCCCTTTGATGGATACCGTTAGTAATTTACCGTTAAGTTGCACATGTGCCTCCCACATGCGTTTGACCAAGGGCGAAAATGAAATTTTCTTTATCATCTTTTTCACCATCTTCAAACTCCAATCCCAAAATTCCATCAACACACAAAATAGATTTTGAAATTCCAAAGCTTCAAACCCGCGTAAATTCACCGCACCGTCTCTCCTCAACTTAGCCACCACTCCCGCGTCCTAAGCCACCACCGATCCTAGCAACGCATACGATTTGGTCGTCGTATTTAGCTTATCATTCGTATTAATACTGTCCTTGAACAAAATCGGAATACCGTGCATCCCACTCAAAATTCGATGACTGCTACTCTTGTTTCTCTCTCTTTCTAAATCCGTCGCGTCAACTTGATCTCGCACGTTCGGGTTTAGTTCCAGTACGCTGCGACGGGCTGTGTTGAGGGTATTGATGCAGTCTATGTAGTAGTCAACGAGTTGACAGGAAGTGAGTTTGTTTCCGGCGAAGGCGAGTTGGATGTCGCCGATCGGAGATGGTTTTGTTTGGAGGGCGATCGGAAGCAAGAGAACGGTGAACGGATTAAGGCTTTTCGGCTGTTGAGGAGGGTTTGCCATTGATGCCGGCGTTGGAGAAGACCATTGGAGCAGAGGTTGCTGCCGTGGGCTCGCTGGGAGTAGCGAGAGAGAAAAAGTGTGACGATGTTGACTGGAAACTGATGTGTGTTTGGGGATCCATGATTTAAGTTTCTCTCTCTCTTCTTTAAGTTGCAACCCAGTTCTTGAGTATCCCCACCCACAGTCGATTTTGAAGATTTAGAATTTCAAAATAAAAATCAATTTGAGTTTACTGGGTTTGAAGCTTTGGAATTTCAAAATCGATTTTGAGTGTTGATGAAATTTTGGGATTAGGGTTTGAAGATGGTGAAAAAAATGATAAAATTTTTTTCATTTTTGCCCTTGGTCAAATGCATGTGGGAGACATATGGACAACTTAACGACAAATCACTAACGGCATCCATCAAAAGGACTTTCGGCGTGCAAATTTGAAATAGTTGGGACGAAAACTGCACAAAATTTAGTTGAAGGACTAATGGTAAATCGGTCATAGTAGAGGGACTTGTAAAGTCATCATCCCTAGATAAAATAAATAAATAAATAATAAAATAAAGAGGAAAAAAAAAAAAACAAACAAAAAGAACACCCTAGGTAAGGGTACTTGATCGGCCGACACTCTTTTCTGCGTCCTCTTCAGGTCTTTTATTTGACAAACGACAAAAGAAAAAAAGGACAGAAAAAGACCTGAAATTATTGTGTGGGAAAGTAATGCCAAGAACTGCATTTAGCGCCCCTCTCCATACATAAAAAAAAATATCAATATATTCTCATAACAAGGGAAATTATTGCAGTTTTTGTTTGTATAAATGGGTAATTTTTTGTTTGATTTAGTAAGTTAGTTTATGATTTTGTATATTTTTTCTCTTTTCTACTAGCTATCTTTTTATTACTCTCTTACTTTCTTTTTCAATCATTACAAAATAAAAATCTAAAATTTAAAGTCAAGCCACTAACACGAAGCCAAACGAACCTTTTTCGTTTTCCTTGACGATTTAGTAACTTGATTTTGTAATTTTTAACTCTCTCTCTCTCTCTCTCTCTCTCTCTCTCTCTCTCTCTCTCTCTCATCTTTTATTTAAAAAGTAAGAGAAATAGAGAGAAAATTGATAAAATGAAAGTGAGAAAATTACTCACTAAATTGTACAGGGAGAACGGAGCCTAAAATGTGGGACAATTTTTTTTTCTCTCTTTCTTTTACATTATTTTCAACTGGGTAATGCTTGTCACAAAAATATTCACAAAATTTTGGTTACAAAATAATTTTGCAATCATGGGTTTGGGGGAGGAATCCGGGGTTTCTTCATAAATGGTCATGTCAAAGATGTCAAATTCATAAAGAGCCACACTTATTCAAAAACATCTTTTATGGCCACTTTTCATCCAAAAATCCTAAAATAACCTTACTGAGTCGATTAATCGACCCATGGGTCGATTAAAACAACTCTGAGTCGATTAATCAACTCATAGGTCGATCAAAACAATCTTGAGTCGAGGTAATCGACCCATAATCGACCATAGGTCGATTAATTGAATCATGGGTCGATTAATCGACCTGAAAGAGAGACAGAAAGAAAGAGACAGAAAGAGAGACAGAGAGAGAGAGACGAGTTGATGTGATTCATGTTAAATCATGTTAAATCACCATTAACTTTACCCAATGGCAGCATAGTGGAAGAAACATTGTTACCTTTATTCACTAACCCATCTTTTGGTTTCAACTCTATAAAATTCTCACACTTACTTTGAAGATGTCCCTTAAGGATTGCATGATTTCTAGTTTTAGAACTTCAACCTGAGTCTCTCAATGGGATCCTCAACACTAGATCTCACATTAGCATTGGAACTAGAAATCTTTCGAGTATCACCCCTCCTAGGTCCTCTCCAAGATGGTTCATCCTCTTCTAACCACTCATCTTCCTCAATGGGTTGTCTATTTCTTCCCATTCTCTCTCTAACACGCTCATTAGGAGGTGGTTCTTGACGAACACGTTCCATCCTATCTATCCTATCATTCATTTGCCCAATCTCTTCCCTCATCATCCTCCTTATCTCACCTAACAAATCGCCCTTGACATCTTGTTACCCTCCTTTTTACAATATTCTTTTCCTTTACTTGAGACATGAATTTAGGAACCTCACACACTCCCTTACGTGTATCTCTCAAAATCATGACACTCGTATATCAAAAATTCGACTTTTACCTCCTCTTATGTACTCACCACTCTTGTCTTTTTCCACTCAAAACTCTTGATGAAAACAAGTAGAGTTAGAACAAAGCAATTTTGAAGTAAAGTTTAGAAAATTCTAAGATTCGTAGAATTTAATTAAAACAAAGAAATAAGAGTTTTTAGAAAAGTGGGTTTAAGGTTAATAGAAAAGAAGAAAGAAGATTCGATTTTTATTCTCGAATCAAAGATGGAGATAATTTTGGTTTGAGAAGAAAGAACTTTCTAGCACACGGCCCAAGCTCCTTTTGCTTTCTTTGAATTTTTTTTTGTACTGTCTTGAAGACGTTTGTGTTGTCTTTTTTTTTTTTTTGTACTAGCTTGGCCAAATTTTCAAGGAAAATTCTTCTTCTTTTTTTTTTTTTTTTTTTACTAATAGCCTCCTTTGGGATGGCTTGAAGAAAAAAGATGAAGAAAACTCGTGGCACAAAAGATGATTAGAATAGATAGTGTATGGATTATGGAATGAAGGAATTAAGAACAAGATAATAAAATAGGATAGAAAGATTGTTACCAATAGCCTTTGCTCGATACCAACCGATGTGATTCCCAACGAGACCCACAAGTTATAACGAACTTGGAACCACGCTTTCGGAATTACCTGAAACGTACGCCTAGGACTTGAATAACAATCACAAGGATGATCGCAACCCTTAGTTTCGCAATGAACTAAGAACCTTGATCGATTCGAAACCCTTAATTATGGATTAATTAAGAACCACGAATTAGAATATCACACAAACTTAATCCAAAGTTTGCAAAATGCTAACAAACTATGTTTGTCAAGAAAGAGTTTAAACTCACACTATTTTTAATAATAAAATTTGTCTTTACAATGAATGAAAAGACGCCTTTATATAGGCCTTAAAACAATGTATCCTAATTATTTTAGGAGACTAATTGACTACCAAATTCTATCTAGAAAAGGAATAAAATCTGAATAACAAAAGGACTCCTAATCTAAGAAGAAAACTAAATAAAACATGTCTAACATACTTTCCAAGTCAAAGAAGGAACAAGAAGTAAGAAATAGGAAACATGGCCAAGGTCTTCTAGAAGCTCTACAAATCCCGGATTTCTAAAGGCCCAATTTTGAAAAGTGCACTTTGACCCCCGAAAGTCATCCATTTAGTATTAAAAAGCTTCCAAATTCATCCTTCAACTTATGGGCTCACTTTTTAAGGTTTTTGCTTCCAAAAAATGTCGTTTAAGCCCTCAAACTTTCCTAAACATGTTGGACTTCAATCATAGTCACCATATTGGCCTCTTCAATTGACTTCCATGCTTGGGTTTGTTTTTGGACTTGCAACATAAGGCTTGCTAAAGCTTGGTTCATCCTTTTAGCCCTTGCTCTTGTTATTGGACCATCTTGAATCATCAATGGATCATTATTATTGGCCTTGCTTGTTGGACCCTTGTTGACATCACTTGGTGGTCCTCCATCACGAGTACCTCGATGGTAGTGACAAAGGAGGCGTAGAACGACGTGGTTGAGACAAAGGATGATGGCGGGGGAAATGACATGGAGGAGGCGGCGAGGATGGCAGGAGACGGCGGGGATATGGCATGGAGGAGGTGGAGATGAAGAGAGAGAAGACGTCGCAGAGGGAAGGTTAAGCGTAGTTACGGTTTAGGGAAGAGTTTGGGCTATTTGGGAAGTTAACAAAAAAAAATTGGTCAAAGGCCATAAAACATAATTTACCGGGTCAAATGGCTATACTTGACTAATACCACGAGGAATCCAAAGGGGTCCAGTTTAGCTGCCGGATCACCTGGATTTTGCCCCATTTTTTAGAGATTTTGTACAAGAATAAAAAATATATTATAACCATATGATTAATTTTTATAGTTAAAATATAAATTGGGTAGCTGAAATAATTATTTAAGGTAATATTATATTCGTCCCAATTAAAGATGTACATTTTGACATTTTTGATATTTGAGGATGAATGTTGACATAGTTTCATTTAGTTGGAGAAAATAAAACTATATAACCTTTGGAAACTACAATAAAAGTACTACTTACTCTGTCTCAAAATAAGTGTCCCTATTTTAGTTATTTACAAAAATTAAGAAAATTAATTTTTAAGTCATTTTAATTGTACATACTACATATACATAAATACAAATAATGTTCACACTCAGTATCAAGTGCAGATTGAGACATGGTAGATAACAATATAAATTTAGTAATTTTATACAAAAAAAGAACAATTATTTTGGGACAATTTTGTTTCTAAAGGGGCACTAAATTTGGGATCACACATTTTATAATGTGAAAAGAAGATTAAATCCTCATCAATTATTAATCCAAAAATTGGTCAATGTATATCTCTTTAATTTTTTGTTTTTCTTTTTGAACAACTATATAGTAAAATGTTTAAGATTTGAAAGAACCATTTTGTGTTATTGATGACGATCTTTTGGTCAATATTATTGGAGCATGAGCAACTTTTGAACAACTTGAGTACTTAGCTTATACTTTTAATTTTTGTAATATATTATTATATTTCATTAACTATTGCTGACAATTGTTTATCACTCTAAATCTTGCACTACTTTGATTGAAATATCAGATTTGTTATTGTTGACAACTGTTAATCAGGTATATAGTATGCAGGCCCATCATAAAATAATTTTATGACGAATAAATAAATGCCAACACTGAACTTGTGACCACAATTTTGTGGCTTTTTTGACCCAACATTACCTTTTTTAATTTTTACAAAAAAAAAAACTCAAAAAAAAAAGAGTTCAAGATTTTAAAATTAAGTCACTAAATTGTGAAACCGAAAAGATATTCTCTTTTCATCCCAAATAAATGTCTCGTGTTTCATTTTGAGACATTATTTTTAAAAAAAATTGTTTAAACAAATTGTCAATAATAATTTTAATAATTATGAGATAGAAAAAGGGAAAAAAAAACTCGTTGCTTTGGCACCACTAAAAATGGTTTCAAAGGCATTAAAACAAAATTATATACAATTACTTTTTTAAAGTCGATGGAAATACTTATTTTGTGATTGGAGGAACCATAATTTTAATAAATTTAAATAAGAGAGCACACGTGGGGACGGCGTGACAGAGGCAACAGTGAAAGATTTCCTTAACCCAGAAGTTATGGTCCCCATCCAATAAACAACGTTACTCTCCCCACTCTCGCTATCTCATTGGCCCAACTAACATAACATCCCGGCGCCGTCTTTTTCAAACCTTTAAACACTTAACTGGACTTTTAACAGTCAGTCCAAACACCCTCCTAAAAATCTCTGACTGGGCCCCACCTCTCCACACTCCTCCACCATAACATAAACAACCACCCCCCGCCAAAAAAAAAAAAAAAAAAGACACAACAACTCTCAAGGTCGGTGCCTTCCCAACTCTCCAGAAATTTCAGATCTTTCCCTCTCTCTAAAAAAACCAGTCTCTCCGTGTCTCTTTACCGTGTCCGTGAACAGAATCATGGCCCGGTCTGATACTGTAGACGCACCCCCCACCGCCTTACTCCAAATTGCTACTAAGATCTTTTATCAAACAGCTTGGCTGCATTACCTATATATTTCCACACCCGCACACCCATTTACATACCACACACACACACACACCAACACCAACACCAACGAACGCACTATATCCACACACACTCACACATTATGCATCCCACCTCCAAGACTCCTCCTTCTTCAACATCTTTACCACCCGGGTCTAGGTACGACCCAATTCAACCCATTTCATCCTCCTCCTCCTTCCCAATTCACTCACCTTCTCTTCAATTCGAATCTTTTTTCCGTGAAGGGGAGATTGCGGGTGTGGGTGTTCCCCAGCCGCTCGAGTGTTTACAGGGGACACCAATTACTCCATTTCTGGCCAAAACATTTGATCTCGTGGATGACCCGGGTTTGGACCCGGTTATTTCTTGGGGATCCACTGGGGAAAGCTTCGTGGTGTGGGACCCAATTGAGTTTTCGAGGCTAATCCTTCCCAGGAATTTCAAGCACAACAATTTCTCCAGCTTTGTTCGACAACTCAATACATATGTGGGTATTGTATTGCTTTAACACTGGCCTAATCTCTCCTAGGCCCGTGTTAACTCTGTATGTAAATCTTTCCAAATCTTTTTTTGTTGTTTTTCTTTACCATTTTGATGTAATTTTAGTTCCTTTTAATTTCATTTGTATAGTCTGTATTTTTATTGTTTTCGTTGTAAAGACTTTGCTGAGGATTTTCTTATGTTCCTTTGTACAAATTTCGCTTCGAATGTAAATTTTAGATTAGGTGTTTTCTGACAAGTTTTCTTGAGTATCAAGTTGGTTGTACTGGATTTTGAATTGACAGTGTCTGTGGCTAATTGATGATATATGTATTTGAATGCTTAATGCTATTTTTGCTTTTTATATGAGCTGTTGAAATGGATTTTTCCTCGATTATCTATTTATCTTGGTTACACTACTTTAATCAGGTTGTAATTTGTATATTAAGTTCAATCTTCTGGGTTACTGTGTTGGTGACGTTTTATAGTTCCATTCGCCGGTTGCTTGTTGGGCACTGTAATTGATTTGAATGTTGTTGAAATACAATATTGTGTTGGCTTGTTTGTTACTGCTGAGAGGATACTTTGCTTTGTGTACCCTTCTCTTCTCCTTCCAACGTCTGCTGGAGCGAGGAGCACTTTTGAAGGTAGAATTTCAGCTTTGGTGGAACGTTGCCTATTGTCATTATCTTATATCTTTCTTGTTCTTCCTCACTTGTTCTTTTTATTGTTTCGATTGTTTGTACTGTGATATACTGCTTATTTATGTAATGCAGCTCCTCTGCATGAACTTCGACAACTATGATTTCTTTGTGGAAAGAAAATTAGTAAAAATGCAGTCAATTAATCTTGTCTTATATTAGAATTGTTATTACCTGCATATTTGACTTTTGAACCCTTTTTGGGTAATTGTATTCAGGGGTTTCGCAAGATTGACACGGATAGGTGGGAGTTTGCAAATGAAAGTTTCTTGCAAGGGAAGAGACATCTCTTGAAGAACATCCAGAGGCGCAAGTCACCTCAAGCTCAGCAGGTCGGGAGCTCTGGCGGGCCTTTTAATGAAGAAGGGAGCACTGCATTGGAAGGTGAAGTAGAGAGGTTAAGGAAAGAGAAGAGGTTGATGATGCAGGAGGTTATCGAATTGCAACAGCAGCAGCGTGGGACAAGTCAGTACATGGAAGCAGTGAATGAAAAGCTCAAAGCAGCAGAACATAAACAGAAGCAGATGGTTTCATTCTTAGGAAAAGTGTGTCAGAACCCAGCATTCTTAGCTCATCTCCGTGAAAAGAAAGAGCAGAAGAATATTGATTCCACAAGAACAAGGAGGAAGTTCATAAAACATCAGTCACATGAACAGGGTGGATTGAGTTTGCCCATGGAAGCTCAAATTTTACCTTCTCGATCCGTAGCTTAAATCCACTTTCAATTGAACATATCATGGGTACTGAGAGTGTGCCATTTCAAGTTCAGAACATTGCAGCAAATGAACCGACTAAACCTTCAGCCTGGGAAGGGGTTTTGAGCCTGCAAACTGAAGGTGTTCATTCGAAAGGAAAAAGTGTATTTGGTTCCCAATTCGAGACTACTCCACAGTTCTTTGTGTCTTTACCAGAGGACTTGGCGGAAGAGAAGAGCGATCAAGAACTCTTTTCTCCTGAAATTGAAAATATTGTCAAACAAGAAGACGCATGGAACATTGGTTTTGAGGTCAGTGCTGGTATTTCTGGTTCTAGTAATGAGATCTGGGATAATCTTAGCAACTATGATTTGACAGAGTTTGGAGTCAGCCGTGGATTGTCAGATTTCTGGGATTTAGGTGTTCCAGATATGGCTGGAGGCTCATGTAGTAAAAAGTGGTCGGGTGATGAATCTCCTTTTGATGAGCTTGAGAAACAAGCTGGCCAGCAGAAAGATGATAGTTCTAGGAGAACGGACCCATAGGGCTTCAGCTGCTTCTTCAGTTGCTGCCCTTGTGGATCCTTTATATATTTCCTTTGATGGGATTTTGGGACTGAGCATTTGATTATAAAATTATTCAGTTTGATTATCATTTTCAATCCTTATTTATTCTTTTAATCTTGTCTTTTAATTTAGTATGCATTTATAATATCTTATAAATCTCCTTTTATGAACTGGCTAGTTACAGGAGTTATTCCTGCTCTACCGGGTTCTCTTACTAACAAATACGTTCAAGTTATGTGCTCCTCAGGTTCATACCAGATCTTGTAGCAGGCAGCAGTTGGGACATGGGAGGTGGTCAGACATTTAGTACTGTTCTGTCAGGCAGATAATGGTATTATACTAAACCTTTTTCTTTAATTGCATTTTGCATCATCAGTAAAAGAATCTGTATATTTTCCTTATATCTTGCTTCATTGCATTTTGCATCATCAAACCTTTTTCTTTAATTGCGACACATTTTGGCTTATTAGTGATTGATAGTCTTTTACTTTTCGTATATATATGTGAACTGATGATAGTTAATGTATATCTTAGTCAAGTGGTTTCTTTTACTTAATTGTGGATTTGGGTGTGTACTGTTTGCCAAGTCCTTAGTGTTTCTCAGTCTCAGGATTAATCATGATGCGTGATTGTGTCCGAGAGTTCATTGCCCTGTGAAATTTGTTGAGAAACACTAATAAAGTTTGTAGTTATTGTTCTTTAGTTGTTTGTATATCAATATGTTCATTGAGAGAAAATTCAATTCTAGAATGAATGTCTTGTGATTCTTCATTTTCTTTTCTCGACTCTTGAAAATTATTTGGTCTTTAGTTTTTTCTTCTTTTCTTTGCCTTTCTTGACTATCATAAGCAAGCTTTGTTAGAGTGGCTATGATCATTCTTCATCTCTACTTATTTTTGTCCAAATCCCCCCCCCCCTCCATCTCTTCTATTTGTTCCGATTCATCCCCGAGACTGGAAGTACAGAATGGAGCTTTCCTGTGGGAGCATATGGAGACTTCTAAATGTTTTCCCATTGATGTAAAATGGAGTGGAGAACGTCTGTATAGTGATTGTGGAGTAGAAGTTCCAGAAGATTGCCCCTAATATTGGAACAGAATCCAGAGCACTTGGTAAATATCAATATGGGGATCTCTAGGGGGCGCAGCCTCAAATTATATGTGGGATTGAATCCCAGGGACTTGATCTCTAACTAAAAGGTGGAGTGGATCCCAGGGACTTGATCCCAAACTGAAGGATGGTAGCAGATCGTATGGAATTGATTCATTATTAAGTGTAAGTGGGAATAACTTTGTAGGGGGTTTTGCTTCATAGCAAATTGTGATGTTCGACAAGTAAGCGCAGTTTAGATGGTAAGACGCTTCACCTACAACCGATTGATCGTGGGTTCGAGTCACATGGGGATAAGTGGGGAACCACTATTGATCCTCTTAAAAAAAAAATAAATAAATAAAATAAAATTGTGATGTTCATCACTTAGCTTCACGTGTCTTTCCACTATATGCTGTGTGTATGTTGTTTGTTTGTATTTTTTTCTGTTGTTTTTTTTTTTTTGGGGGGTGGGGGAGATTGTGTTTTGAGGGAAAACAGAACTATCTGTATGCTTGAAACTCTGCAGAGGAATCAGTAAGAATGAATTGCTTCACCTCCTCTCATTGGTCTTGGAGATGAACAACAGGAAATTCTGGTTTTCCCCCTAGTTAGCTAGTTAGTCAGTGCAAGCATTTATCTATGATATGATAGCAGTAGTAAGAAGTACGGTATGCATTTGTACAAATATCTGTGCAGTTATACAGACAATCTAATTAATGGGTTGTCATTTACTTTCCTGGGTCCAGTGTTTCAGTGTTCCAAAACCCTAGTTCTAAGCTTCTGAATTTGTCATCCTGTTTGATATAGTTCTAGCTCTTTTGATGGCCTCCCACTAATACTACTTCCTTTTGAGCATGGTCCATTTAGAGAACTCTTGGGAGTTGGGCATGACACGGTTTAAGTATTAATACTCTCTCGTTCTGCTGAAATAGTCCTCTTTCTATATTCAAAAGTCAACATATGCTAATACCTACTCCCTCTTTCCCCCCAAAAAAGAAAAAAATTGTTTCATTTCACAAGTCAAACTTTTTAAAATTGTAGCTTTGCTTCCTTGTACCTTTAAAAAATTACACTAAAGTTTATCATTTTTTAGAAATAGGACTATTTTTTCGGACAAACCAAAGAAGAAAGAGGACTATTTTTTTTGGAACGGAAGGAGTGCATAAAAATACCAAGAGTTGTAGCTTTTATACTTTCACAAATACAAGTAAATTTATAGATAAAAAGTTGGTCAAAGTTTAATCAAGTTGACTAAAACAGGTCAAACATGAACTATTTGCAATTTGCATGGAATGGAGGGAGTATCATTTAGCGTGACCTCATAAAATTAGGTAATGGGGTTGATAGGTATCCTTACCCAATAGATTAGATTCCGAAAATGTACAGCTAATTCATACATGTTGAAATACTTGATCAATTCAAGTCCTATTTCTATGTAATATGGGCTATGTAGTCTGGCATTCTAGTGGGAAGTTGGTGTTTCATTTTTGAAGTTGTCGGCAATTTTAAGTGTGTGGAATCATGACGCTAATGTCATTATGAAAGGATTTTCGTTTTAAGGATCACCATGTGTTTTGATCCGGCCAGAATTCAGTTTGGTAAAGACGGATGGTTTTCGCGCTGTCATGCAGGCCAGATGTCAACTTTTCTGCTCATCTTCTCTTTGAACCACATGCTTATGTTCACGACTACTAACAAACCTGGAGAAAGCCCAAGTTCAGTCACGATTTGAATTCACCATGCAAGGATAAGTGCAGAGGTTAGATGTATGGGGGACCAATGTTGGTCTCTAGATCTCATTTGTGGTCCTTGAGGTTTCAAAATGCATGCTACTCGAGGGTTATGATTGAATTCACTTTTATCGATTGTTCTTGTTGAAGCATATATATATGTACGAATGTACATCCTCTTTCTAACAACGTAAGCTTTAGGAGGATTGGTCATGTGATCTTTAAATCATATATTATTCGCTGATGGCTCTGTGCATACTGATCCACAGAAACTCAATGCCTCAGACCATCGCCGTTGCCTGCTTTGCGTTACCTCTGTCAACACATGGGGCCCACATTTGCTACCTGATACAATACTAGCTATTATCTTCATAAAACTGCATCATGCGTGGGAGCTTACTAGAGATCCAATGTTATGCATGCGATTTAACGTGTCAAATATAAATTTTTGATCTCTAGCGGTTAACAAGAAGCTGGCAGCAGGTTGACACAGTGAAAGATTTCTTTTGTTTGTTCAATTGAACATTAAGCCAAGGCCAAACACGCATCGCACGCCATCTCTCTTTTGTTTATGCACCATCACTTACTTTCTCTTAGCTTTCATCATCTCCTTTTGGAATCATTGGATATATGAAATGAACTAAGTTCAAACTTTTTGTCACTATTTCATCGCTTACATCACTCTCTGGATTGACCGAAATACACTGTATGTGTGCATGTAGTAGAGGAGAGAAAGAGAGAACGATCCACGAGTCCAATATTGTCCAAATTCATGGTCAGTTTTGAATAACAGCAGTATACTCCGTCTTAAACATATTGGAAATTGGTCGTAAAAATTGGTGACGATCAATCTTTGACTAAATTTTAATTGAGGTTTCATTTAATGAAAATGAAAACAAGCTGCAAAATTGGAATCTACGTTTCGAGTAGATAAAGTTAATGTATTTATTTTTTAAAACTAATTTTGGGTAAATGAGATATTAATGTCAAAGTGAAAGAACTTGTCATTAATTTATTATAAACAAGAAAGTAAATGAAAATATAAAAAGTGCGTCTCACGATTGAAAATATAAGGTGAGATAGAGCACTTTATTAAGTGGTCCACTTTAGGAAATAACAATCATGTATTCTCCTCAAAGTGCAACCTATCATCATTTGAGCCTAAGTGCACACGCGTAGGTTGCAATATACGCTTTAATCTCGTCAACATTATTACTGTGTACTGAACGAGTTTTGCATAATACTCGCTCCGTCCAAAAATTTAAAAATTTGAGCCCGAGCGCACGCACAGGTTACAATATAAGCTTTAATTTCGTCATGCAAAGAAAGAGTCAAACTCTTGCCTTGACTTTATTTTTGTCCCATTTTTTGTTAGTCATTTTTGAAATAGGTATGTTATGTGCACCTAAATGTGCATCAAATATGCACCAAAAGTCCTTGTTGTTATCTTTTGGTTAGTCAAAAAATTATTAAGTGATAGGATCCACAAATAAGAAGATGACAACTAAAATTTTGGTACACACTTTAGGTGCACATAGCATTACTCTTTTGAAATACACCTCTACTTTTTCCAACAAAATATTATTATTGCGTACCGAACAAGTTTTACATAATACTAGCTCCGTCCAAAAAAAAAAAAAATTGTCATTTTTTTCTATTTGGTTTGTCCTAAAAAGTAGACCTCCCAAAAAAAAGATAAAGTTATACCGTAATCTTTGAAAGTACAAGCATTGTAAAGATACAATTTTAAAAATTTTGAGTTATTAAACGAGGCTATTTTTTTTTTTTAATGCCGGAGGGAGTCTTACTTGCTGGATCACATGCAGCAATTTTAAAGTCATACTAACATTTTACACTTTGCTCGATTCCACTTGAACCCCTCAACTCATAATTTCTATTCTCGTAGTATACTTCATTGACTTTTGACTCTTGTACACAAACCACTTTTTAGTGATTAGGGGCTCATATTATTGTACTATCAACCAAGTTGAGACAAGATTGTGGTTGTTAATGCAACATTGACCAAGCCACTTGCCATTTGACATATGTAGTGTAGGCTTCAAATCTTCTATCACACTTTCTATCACATTTAATCATAGCTGTACACGCGTTCTTGTTATTTTAAATTGTCTTCTTCTTACAATTTTTACAAGGTAATGTGTAGATCTGAGATTTAATGAGACAGAGAGTGTGATAGTGAGTGAGATAGAAGATTTGGAGCCCGTAGTGTATTAATTTCATTTATGGTAAACAAACTTGGAGTTGGTCTAATCAATCCTAGGAGAAAGCAATTTATATCTTTTGGTTGTTTGAAAATCTTGAGAGTAATGTTATGTGTACCTAATGTGTGCACTAAATGTACACCAAAATTCAAGTTGGAATCTTCTGATTTGTGAATCCTATCACTTAAAAATCTTCTGACCAACCAAAAGATGCCAACAAGGACTTCAAGTGCACATTTGGTGCACACTTTAGGTGCACATAGCATTACTTCACAAACAAATCTAGGCTGTTTAAAAGTTCACTAACCAACTACTTTGTCGAACTCTATTACGATAAGTGTCTCAGAATATTGAATTGTTTTATTTTTCTAGTGTCAGTAATTAGTAAACTAATATCTTACTTTACTCAAATTGTACTCACAATCTAGCCTAGACTAGTTAGAAAAATTAAAATTGTCAGAGTTGAACCAGGTTTGCAAACTAGTTAACCAACCAATATACATGTGTAAATATTTTGAGTTATCTCTTTGCAAAATGGAGGATGATTGAGTCTCAAACACTAATAAAGCACTTTTTTTTAAAGGTATTTACCGACTCGAAGGTCCAAAATTAATCTCGAGTCAAGTAGAATTATGAGGGCGGTATACTTACTAAAGGTTAAAGCAACTGTACTCTCATAGCTCGATTTTCGAATTTCAAATTTATGGTTAAGTTAGAAAAGCTGCTTACCAACTAATTTATGATAATGCACGTTCATTTTATGGTGTTTTTTAGCCTTCATCCCATCAGACACATACAAGTAATTACAAACTTGAATAACAAAAAAGTTTCATGAAACCACATGGACCATTATGGCTTGTGGTCACAACAACAAATGACCCATGTTTATGGGCACAAGTAATGTTCAAAGCTCAAGACTTGTTATTTTCGTACTCCTCAAAATGATAAATTTGTTGACAAAAATTTGGGTGGTGGATAGATTATAAAATATTGTTTATTTTTGATTCCCTTCGGAACAAAAATGAGCAAGTTGAGTAAACACTTACAACTGGAGACAGCATTACGTTCAATGTATAGGGTATCTAGCTTAGATCTTAGACTCTAATATGCATGCTTGTATGACTTTCAAACGAAGGTTTTAACACTTTACCAACAAACTTTAACTCAATTGGAATCGTTTGCTTTTTTTAATGGATAAGTTGGGTGTTCAAGTTTGGATACACCTTGGTGCTTAAGCTTTGCTAGAGGCATCGTTGTTATTCAAGCCTCACTAAATACACTATTTAGTATTGCTCACTTCTCCTAACATATAGCCTTAATTGTAGTCTTTTAAGACATTAAATAATAATATAATAAGGTATATGTCCACTCTAATCTTTAATTTTTTTTTTTTAACACTTTGGTTTTTGATTTTTTGCTTTCTTTTTGGGCATACCAATTTTTTTTCTCTCTCTTTCTTACAATTTCTTTAATCTACAAAAATCTACTTTTAACGATACTCGGTTATATATATATATATATATATATATATATATATATAGTGTTAGTGTGTGTGTGTGCGCTTGTCACTGTTAACAAAGTCGCGGATGCCAGCAAGAAGCACAACAATTGGATGTTCATTCATGCTAATCATAGCTTTTTAGTGCTGTAGTGAGATTATTTAACTCAAATGGAAATCCAAGAGGGGATTTTCAATTGATCGAATATTTAAATAAATTAAACACCAACTCGCTTTCAATAATATTTTTTGGTTTATTTCAACAACTTTCAATTTAATGGATTTAAAAACGGCTGCTTGGAATTTTCAAGACCATTTAATCATTTTAATATGTTTCCCACTTGAAGAGGTTGAAATGGTGATGCAAACTATACAATGGTCTAATCATTTCTAAAGTTAACCAATCTCATTGGTTTATCTTTGGAAAAAAAATCCAATTAGATCTTCATACTCATAAATAAAATAAATGACACTCTATGCCGCCCCCCCATCTGTCAGTCCTTTTAAAATAAAAATAAAAAATGGCATACATTATTTTTGTTGATTTTTTTCACGAGGTGTCCTCAAATTAAATTACATTGTGTTTGAGATTAAACTCCGCTCGCAGTACTCATCATGCCGCTAGCTCAAGAAAATTTGTACATGGTAAGAGTTGAATACGAGACATCCCATTAAATGAATTGCTCCGAACAAGAACTCAGCGGTACCGGTGAAGTCACCAAATATTACAAAATAAAATAGTGAATTCTTTACCTGAAACGGAAAGAGTATAATTAATTAATAACTAGTTTTACACCCGTGCGTTAAACGCACGGACATATATCTTTTTCAATTAAATTATACTTAAGCAAAATGAAGAGGAAAAATAAAATTAAAATAATAAATTAAGGAAAAGGAATGTTGGAGACAACTATTTAAATAGAAATACATCATTGTGTCGCTAATATTATGAATTCTTAAAAAATTCCTTATACACAACATTTGTACTTTTATTCGTTGGCTTTTACTCTTCATCGCATATCAATATATTCACATAGACCAGAGCGGTTTGTTACCCTAGAAACTGCGACATACATCTGTCCAATATTGAATTATTCAAGAGTCCTACATGCCACAGTAATTGACCATGACTTTTGTTAATTGTCGTTGCATACGATACTACCAATGAAAATTGTCTTCTCTGAAACTTGAAAGACAATCTCACATGTGATGGAGACAATCACATTCTTGGGATAAACATTTTGTCTCAAACATTGCTTCCATTTAAAATTTTAGATTCTATAATGTGGTGCAAGCTTTGTAATGATTAGTCTAGTTCTAATATTGCACAACCCTGCACAAGGTCAATGTTTCTCAATAGCATCAGCGGAACACCAATTTTAATTGTTAGTTCATGGCTAGGCAATCCTAATCACTTTATACTACTCAAAAACTCTGTAGAACGAATGTCTTCAAACAAACTTAAGTTATTTTCTGCGTTGTAGATAGAATCTGAACTCAAATAAGTTCTTCCTTCCTTCTGAGTGATTTTTAGAAACCATGTACTCATTTATGGTGTCCACAACATCAAGCACCGGGGCAAGTATGACATGTTATCAAAAAACTCTAAAAATGATGCATATATACTTTCAACTATTGACTGGATATGTGATGCATTCACCAAAAATATTATTTAAAACTTTTATTGATGTAACACCATTATTTTCACCCCCATAAAAATAAAGAACAAAGCATGAATAAAAAGTATAGATATTAGTAATACAATTTGAAAATATAACAAACAAATAATGAGTCTCACTCTTACATTGGTATCCTTAGAAAAATGTCTACAATCTAATATTTGTGTTCTTGAAAATTTATTTTAACATTTTACCCTTGATTTAAGTCTCACTTTAATTAATGAGTCCGACTCTGATATGAGTATCCTTAAAAAATACATGTTATAATACTAATTTTTATAATAAATTCAAATATTCCTTTTTAACCAGGGTGTTATATAAACATGAAATTTTATTAAGAAAGAAATGAGTAATAATTTTTGTATAACATATTCTTCATAAGTTGCAATCTATTAAAAATATACTTATTTATGGTATTACTAAATAAATAATGCCATAAATAAAAAAAGAAGACAAAGCATGAATAACATGTATACAACATAATAATAAAATTTTTAAAAATGTAACAAACAAAACAAAACTTTACATTGAGTAAGAGATGGGGATTTGTCTAAGTGCATTTTCTTATTCGGAGTAGGAGTAATAAAAGGATTTGAACAATTTTCATGATTTGTTAAATCAACAATTGGCGAGATATTTAAAACAGTAAACGATGAAAATAGATAGAAATTGCTATTTCATGTATTCCATACCCGCGTATTAGCTGAAAAAATATTTATTATTGTAAATATATAGAAATTAAAAAATTTACTTTAAAATGGTATAATATCATTAAAATATTATTATTGTAAAGATTATATTATTGTTTTGTATAAATATAATTTTGTATTTTCGAGGACAATATTAAATGTTATAAAGATGACTTTCTATTTTTGGTAAGATATTTTTTTGCGAAATTTTACTATTTTTGGACTTAGTAGGCTTTATGTATATAGATAAGGTCCAGCACGTTACTTACTTTGCAAGCATTATTCGTTTTTCTTATCTTTGTTACTTTGACCAGTTTTAAATAAGGCTACGTCTTCAAGTTTTTCTTTGGCAAAATTTAGAAAAGATTGTTTACGGTATTTTCTGTAAGAAGGAAGTTCCTGAACCGACCCACCGTGTATTAATAGGGTTGACCAAATTAGGATCCGCAAGACGGTCTCACAGGAGACCTACTCTTTTGCTTTACCCCAATTCATACTCTCCGATCCAAAGCTTATGGCGAAACTGAATTTATAAATAAATAGTTTTTGGTGAAACTGAATTTATAAATAAATAGTTTTACGCTAGGACGAATCTTAGAATAAAATCTCTATTAATATATGGTTTAAACCGGTCTAATTCCCTTTAATACATGTTAGCTAAAATATTATTTATAACAGTGAATTCGACTTTTTTTGTTAACTAAAAATTTGAGTTTGTTGAGATCGATGAGATAGACATTTAAATTTAACATTTTTATTGTAGAATAGAATCTCAAGCAAATTCAATAGACTAATTCACACTTTGGGTGTTCTGTATTAGAATTTTACGCGTGGAAACCCAAAAGATGTATGAAAATGAAATTAAAGTCAAAATTTTCAAATTTAATTTGAGAACTTTCGTCACACACCCCCAACCTTAAGCTAAAATAACAATATATGAGGATCATGAGTAAATAAAGATAATGAGTTGCTTACTAGATACCAAACTGCAAAACCACCAATCTAAGTGTCGATACTAAATTGGTGTTTTGTTGATTAATAATTCCAATCATTTGAAATCCACCCATAATTGGACAAAATCATTCCCATCCAATTCATAGGTTTGTGGATTTACTCGAATCACATTGCGAATTTGCACCTTGATTAGATCACATTTTACAAGTACTAGAAATGCACCCGTGCGATGCACGAACTATATTGATAGAATTTAGATTATATTAATGTTTTTATAAATAAAAATTTAAGGAAATCATTATAGTGCATAGATTATGAGCTCGATATAATAAAATGAAACAAATAATTAAAAATTAAAGATTAAAAAAAAAATTTAATAATCGAGAATGACATATATAAAAAAAATTTATTATAAATTTTTAATTGTATTAAAACTCGAAGGCGTTTAGGATTGGTAACTCTAGAAAAAGCAACATACAATTGACCATGACTAAACACTGAAATATTTTTAGCTTTAGACAAAGACTAAAATATTTTTAGCTTCTGGATTTAGAAAACAACATGGGTATAGTTAATTGTATTAAAAATATTAAAACTCAAAGGCATTTAGGATTGATAACTCTAGAGAAAGCAACATACAATTGACCGTGACTAAACACTGAAATATTTTTAGCTTTAGACAAAGACTGAAATATTTTTAGCTTCTGGATTTAGAAAACAACATGGGTATAGTTAATTGTATTAAAAATATTACATTAATACAACTATTGAAATATTTTTAGGTATGTATATTTCTAATATATTACTTAAATCTCTAATCAATTGCATTTCGCACAGCCAACCCATTTTTTGAGTAAATTTAATGACAAATATTAGATTGCTGTAACTATTGATTCACTTGAACAAATTTATTTTTTTATTAAGTTGAATCAACTGATAATAAATTTTTATATGTTAAATCCATTGTGTTTTTCATCATATGTATTAATTAGTTCTGTACTTTACTATAAAAGATATGGGTTTAATGAATTATCCTTTTTACTTTTATTTTTTTCTATTTTCCAATAGTTTTAGTATATATTTCTGTTTCTAATTTATCAGATAATTTCACATTTTTTTTTGACACGCATGCTTGATAAATTTTCATTAATCTAAAAGCGTATTGTAACTTAATCCACACACACTTCCATTGTGAAAAATATCACACACAAAAAACACATAATTATGGACATACAACCAACCCAAATTAGCTAAAAGCCGACAGCCCTTGTTAGACACGTTAATATAACCTAACACATAGTAACTGAAATCCATAACCCAAGGTCAAATCAAATGAGAACAGAGATCCTCATTAGAAACAAAGTTCCAAAAAGAGAATCAGTAATAATGATGTGAAAAAATAAATGGGGTTAGACCTAATAAAGTTACACCAAGGCAATGTTACTTTCACCACCACGGGGCTTGCGAACACCACATAAGTAGTCTCGAGATTCATCCTTTCCATCGACAAAGATATTGCTGCCACTCATTTCTCGTAGCTTAGCTGAGCTTAGTGGTTTTTCTGCAAATGTCAGAGGAGCAACAATTTCTTCATCACCTCTTTCAACTTTGCTTCAACATCACTTTCTAATGTCCCACTTGACTCTCGCTGTTTGGCATTAGAAATTGCCTTCTTAGGAGAAACATTTTCTTCTTCACCAAATGAAATGTGACTGATTCCCACAATTGCTTGCTATTGATAACTTTTTTTTTGTTTTAAGAAGATGGTAAGAAGTCCAGCATGACGTTGACTTACTCACGATGTTAAATAACAAATGGATGAACTTAAGAATATTATAATAGGAAAGGTCTAATGAATACCTGGTAGATACGTAATCCCATTTTATTTGCTGCAGCAGAGTTGGCACTCTCAGATGCTACTCAACCGTTTTCTCCTCCGGCTGCAAAAATACCACTTCTTGTGATCTCCTTTAATTTGTACCCCGAACATGGTTTCCTGATTCATTCGGTAATGAACAGGTTTAGAAAACCAAAAATATCACAATGATTCTCAACTCTTGCATCAAATTATATCCACTATATGAAAATATTCTTAACATCTAAGTCTTAGCAATGCAGCTAACACTAAGGTTGTGTTTGGCAAATGAATAACAGATAAGGTTCCTTTTCATCACCTCTTTCACCCAATCTCCCACAATGTATATTTAGATTTAGCACATGTGGCAAGACTCAAATCAATGAATGAGATTTCACTAAATAACTCGATGATATTAACCTTTAAAAGGTTTCAATAAGATTTCAAAAAGATTTGTCATAAATATAGTTAAGATATTGAGTTATTTAGTGAAATCTCATCCATTCATTAAGTTTTACTGTTTGTTCTAAATCTAGTGCATTGCCCATATGTTCTAAATCTAGTCCAGTGCAAGAAATTGTGTTACAGGGTTAATGGAGAAGAGCCCAATAAATATTACAATTCAATTCAACTTACTGCATTACATCGATCTAAGTAGGTTCTTGTAGTCCCATTAAACGCGTCAGATAACGATGTTACGCTTAGCACCCAATTCTCATTGGTATTTTCATGTCCCTTGAATGCCTGAAATCATAAAGGTTGTGTTCATAATTGTACAAAATTTTTTCGCTCAAGTGCTATTAAATTTAACATGAACAAACTAACCTTGTTTGCCAGCATTTGCTGCAAAACCCGAACAACCTGCGCTCCAGCCGACTACCCAACAAAGTTGATTGGGTGATCCTCATCCCATTCAGGATAGTGCCCTGCATTTGAAATGAACGCTAACAGAAATAATTAATAAGGGTCTTTAGCTTAATCTATTTTACAAAAGCATTGCAAAATAAGGCAAATAATTCAACATTGTTCATAAATTCTTCCAAACTGGGAATGCTCACAGGCCTTACTATGTTCCTCCCCATAATCAACTTGGCCCCCTTTCAAATAATAAATAGAACAATTCACGAGCCCTGCAATTTAAAACCCCTTAACATTGGAGAAAACTCAACCAAAATAATAAAAGGAAAAAAAAAACTATAATCTCCAAATAAAATGTAATTATTGGCATTTGGGTTGCAGTTAATAAAACTTCACATGCCCTTTACCCGAAATCCCTCAACATTAGAAAAAAAAAATAAAACAAACAAACACTATCGAAAAAAAAAAACACTATTAAAATAAAAAAAATGAAAATAGAAACATTAGGAGCTCCTTCGATAAAAAACAATCGTCGTTTCGTTCCATGAATCCAAGAAGAAATTCAATTCCATAATAGTTCAAATAACATGGAATGAAATTAAGATTATTGCATACCAAATTATATGCCCTAATTTTGAATTAAATAAATAGAGACTTTTTACCAAGGTGTAGGTACAAATTCAGAAAATAAAACAATATTGTCATAATTATTACACAAATTAAACACTAAATTTAAAGTTATACCGAAAATATTACTTCAAAATTGAAAAATAGGGCTTCTCTTTTTGTGAAATTATACAAATTAACCCACAAATCAATGTACTTGAAACGTAGAAGCTTCATTGTGCTCCCCTATCACACAGGCAGTATCAAGGCTACTTCTAAAAGTTAGTTTTAAGAAGACATGGACATCACAAGCCAGATAATATATATATAAAGAAAAAAAGCTAAAAAAAAAAAAGGATCTAATGTAATCACCAAATTACAAATGTGACCGCACCAGTTAAAGAAGACATAGACATCCGAAGGCCAGATCTCACCATTTCCGTCGCCATCTCTTTATCGTCTCTTCTTCATTTGGTTAAATGATTTCCGTTTCTATTGGCACGCGTCTGTGCACCGCCGCGGAGAGCCATCCGAAGGCCAGATCTCACCATCGCCGTCTCCATCTCTCTATCGCCTCTTCTTCGTTTGGTTAAATGATTTCTGTTTCTATTTACCGATTTACTATTTCACGCAAAGAATGAACTTCCAGCGAGTTACGTAAATCATGGATGAAATAGAAAGAGAGAGGGGATGAAATTGAAAGAGAATGGGGGATGATGAAATTGAAAAGAGCGAGTCTTTTTACTCCCTCTGTTATGAGAGAGAAGATTCAGTTCAATACCGATTTTCAAGGGGCAGACTCAATTTCAACTTTCAAGGCCGAATTAAGAGCGGTTTTTCATTAAAACTATGTGCTATTCCTTTTTACCATTTTTTTTTTTTAGAAAACTGTGTGCTATTCTTAAGCAGAATAGTGTCCATTTTTGGAAAGTCCATTTTGGCGGGATTTTTCCAAAAATGGAGACTATTCTGCTTTTATATATATATAGATATCTTAGACCTATATAAGTAAATTAACATTTTATAATATATTACTCTATTATATATATATATATATATATATATATATGTGAGTGTGTGTGTGGCGTACGCTCTTAAAACAACACTTGATTAATTCAACTCATTTATTGATTAAACAACACTTTCGAACTTGCCAAACGTAATAACTGAGTTTACACCCAACTTGGCACTGTTGATGCTTAGCGCACATTGTACATTAGCCAAAGATGATAATCATTAAAGATTAAATATTAAAATTACCATTTTACCCCAGAGGTCAAAACACCATTTATGAACCTAAAATCTATTTCTTCGACTATACTTTGATCCTTAACCTTTTTCTGCTTTTGTTGAAAGTAACCCTTTTTGAGAAAACCAGGATCCCTCAGTTCATACCTGAATTGGGGATTTGGGTGCTTCGCCACTCCTTTAATACCACAGTAAAATTATAAACCCCCCCCCCCATATGTTAAAAACTGAGCTTTAAATCTCTCCTTGATTTTTTATTTTCAAAAAATTTGTACTCAGTCCATTATACATTACACATCACTGCTTTTCAAAATTACTGAATCATAAATTGTCAATTTAGTCTCAAAATAAGTGTTATTTTTAAATAAATTTACTAAATTCACATTTGCTAAGTATCATATCTTTGTATTTATTTGTGATGCAACAATATGAACATTAAGGCAATTAAGGTATATGTGCTACTAAAATGACCCAAAATCAACTTCATTAATTCTTAAAAACTAAAAATTGTAGAGATGTTAAAAGGGCCACGGCCCGTAGGGTTGGCCCGTTTAAACCGAAAAAAACAGGGTTAGGGTTCAATATTTTTGGCCCGTTTAAAATCAGGGCTTTTTAGGGCTAGCCCGTTTAACCCGCGACCCGTTAGGGCTGCCCGTCGTTTCGTGGTTGGCCCGCCCGCGTAATATTAATTAGGCCGTAAAAAGTTTAGAAGATATGTAAAATAACCACCATGAAAATAAAACCAACAACCTTTAATCCAAAGTCAAACACATTTATCATTTTCACTACAAGTTTTCTTTGTGTACTTGTGAATAAATACTGAAATATAAACAAAAATTTTGGAAATAACTGCTAAGTAAAGCTATTACATTATTTATTTTGAGAATAACAAGTTGGAAATTATAAGACATTGATGTAAAAAAATGTCTAGTTTATATTTCTTTTGAAAACATAAGAAACTATCAAAGTTATGAATGGTTTATCGATTAACCATTTCAAAATATTGTTATATTATATCTTTAATCGTGACCCGATAGTGGCCCGTTTAGCCCAAAACCCGTTAGGGTTAAGGTTAGGTTTGCAATATTAGTGGCCCAAAAAAATTGGACCGTTTAGCCCGTGGCCCGTTAGGGCTGGCCCGAAACCGCTAGGGCTAGCCCGTTTAACATCTCTAAAAAATTGAGACTTGTTTTAAAACGAAAGGAGTAACATTTACGTGACAAAAATAAAAATAAAGGAAAAGGTGGTATTAACTCTTTCTCAAAAATGAGTTCTCATTTTTTACTTTTCAAGAAAATCAAGGGTGACTTTTAAGTCATTTTAGTAGTATATACTCCTATATTATATATATATATATATATATATATATATATATATATATACACCCTTGTTGTTCACCTTATAGCATTACAATTTATGAATGTATATTGGGATATATTAGTTGACAAATTAAATTTAATAATTTTATTATAAAATAAATACTTATTTTGGGACAAATATATATATATATATATATATTAATGAGATGGAGGAATTAGTAGAAGAGGGAGACTAGAGAGAGAGAGAGATCCTCGCGTTTTATTCAGTGTTTGATCCATTTTAAAAAAGCCATCGGATCAGACAAATAACACCGTTTGAAGACTTTTATCTTTTTCAAATTTACTAACCTAAACAGGGCAGTAAGCTGCAAGCTAAAGGACTCATTCCTTTTTTTGGGCACTCAAGCATGGAAAACAGTGATGCTGATGTTTTCAAGTGATGTTTTATGTTTTCAAGTGATGCTGCTGTTGTTTTTTGGTCTGTTATTTTCAAGTGTCTTGAACCTTAACCTACAAACTATCAGTTTGCCTGTAATGTAATGTAACTTTGTGTAATTAACAAAACTGTGTGTTGTTGTTATTTTCAAGTATGGAATCCAGCCATGTAAATTTGACATATTAGTGGTGGAATATATTGAGTGTTTGTCTGTGGGTAATTAGCATGCTCTTAGTGTTTGTTGATGATAATTATACGCGGATTGCATATATCAAAGAGAGACATACTCTTTGTGTTTGTTAATAAGTTAAACATGATTACATAATCAACAAAAGAAACATTCCATTCATTTCCACTAGACAAAATAACATACATAAGGGGTTCGTTACACACATCAAAATAATGTACATAAGATGTTAACAACACCACAAAATTAACCCCATTTTATTAATATATAAAGTTACAATAGCTTAGTCCTGACCAAGTATGATCAAGATGAAGAGCTGGTTGAACAAAATTGATATAACCAAACTGATCCAAAGGCACTTGTTACTGTTACTTTGAACTACTTCCACGGTTCTCTGAGGAGGATCATACCATAGGAAAAATCCACAACCATGTTCCGACTACGCAAGAAAAAACAAAAACTTAATTAGTTTTCTAGAAAATTAATAATCACAAATAATTACAAACGAAAACTTTAAATATAATATAACTTACCCCATATCTTTCGCAACCTAAAAACCTCCTTCCTGGATTTTGCTCGGTCCAGGATGTCCGCATCACAGTCATCCTTCCACAATGGCAACGAACAACTCTATTCATAATTATTCCAATGACAACAATAGGTGAGAATGGATTGTGAGGTTTAATGTTTTTGTTCTGTCTTGAAAGGTATATAAATACCTTTACTCTCAGCCAGGGTTTTTCTGCAAAAAATAAATTGTACATGGTTCGTTTTAAAATAGTTTGGTTTGAAAATTCGCCAACTGTAAGGTTTTTTTTGAAATTTAAAATAGTACTGGGTTTTTTTTGAAATTTAAAACTATTACAGGGTTTATTGTGAAATACTTTTGGCGGGATATAATTCTTATTTCCCCGCCTAAACCACGTCGGATCCACGTCATCTGCTAACTCAGCCTTTCCGTTAGTTGGCTTAACAGTCACTTGACGGAAGGTTCAGATTAAAAAAATTTTAGGTGAAGGTTTATTTTGCAAAAAAAATAAACACATGGATTAATTTGAAATATCGAAACTAGTACAGGGTTTTTTTTGCAATTATCTCAATTTTTTAATATTGTAGTTTTACTAGCTTATACCATAAATTCCACTATAAATATTTTTGTAAATGAGACAAGCCAAAGAGAAATGTAAGACTATTTTTTTTGTGACAAAGGGAGTACTAAATTTTAAGGATTAAAATAAATTTTCGTACATGCCTCAGTTTATGGATTAAAATATTTTGCTAGCTTTAAGTCCAACGTAATAGTGATAATGTTAAATTTATAAACTTAAATTTTGAAATAAGAGCATATATAAAAATGAAATTTACCAATTAAATCACCATTGAGAACTATTATAGTTTTATGTTCACCTATATTGATATTAGATCATGTTATTTTAGTACAAGTTTTGTTATATAATAGTTAAAATTGCATGAAAATTGATCGGGATTGTTGCGTATCAAACTAATAAAATGTATTATTACTATGTTCTTATTTGTTATTTTATGATTTCCTTCTTGATTACATAAGTAATTTTGCAAGTATAGTCATTTATTTCATCTTCTTATGTTCCTCCATCCCACAAGAGTTTGGTCTTGCATCAACCTGACTACCTGTGAAATCTATTATTATCTTTTTTAAATAAAAATTTAAAATAATAAGTACAATACTAGTAACATTTCCCGTTTGACTATTTGTTATGGGCTTAACTGCATTATATACCTTGTGAAAGATGGATGAAAAGCTTAATTTTATTAATCACAAGAGTTGAGTATATATAGAGTGTACGGGAGATGAAAACAATGTAAGAGATAAACTATACAAAGTATTAAATTGCCTAGGTAATTACAAAGTCTTGAATGAACATGTACTTGAAGAGAGGTGAGGAGACATGGATGTATTTGACTGACTATCCATTTTATGTTTATCAGGCCCCCTCAAGATGGACGTTCCGCGGATAAGGCCAATCTTGGACATGAGCGAATGAAACCGAGCACGGGGAAGCGATTTTGTCAGACCATCAGCTAATTGATCACCACTAGAGATGTGTTGAACCCGAAGATGACCGAGTTGAACTTGTTCCCGGACAAAATGAAAGGAGAGAGCAATGTGCTTCATTCGAGAGTGAAAAACTGGATTTGCAGAGTAGTGAGTAGCTCCGAGGTTGTCACAATAGATAACTGGAGGATGAGGAAGTGAAAGACGCAGTTCAGATAGAAGGTTTTTAAGCCATAAAATCTCTGCAGTGGCATCAGCAACGGCACGAAATTCCGCCTCAGTAGATGAACGAGCAAGGGTTCGTTGCTTTTTGGATGACCAAGCTACAGGATTTCGGCCGAGATAAATGATAAACCCAGAGGTGGAGACATAATCGTTTTTATTACCTGCCCAATCGGCATCACAAAAAGCATGGAGAGTGGGAGTTTTGTGAAGAAAAAGTTGGATACCCAAAGTGAGGGTGCCATGAAGATAACGGAGAAGACGTTTCAGTGAAACCCAATGATGTTCCTGGGGATTTTGCATGAATTGAGCGAGTTTGTTAACGGGGGAGGAGATATCTGGACGGGTGAATGAGAGATATTGAAGAGCACCAACAATGGCACGATACTCAGAGGGATTAGATATAGGTGGAGAATGGGAGGAACTAAGGGGCGGATAAGTGGCCATAGGTGTGGGTGAAGGTTTAGAATACAACATGTTATGACGAGAAAGAAGATCATGGATATATTTTGTTTGAGACAGAAGAAGACCATGAGAATTTGGGGTGACCTCAACACCAAGGAAGTAGGAGAGAGGACCAAGATCTTTGAGAGAGAAACGTGAAAAGAGACTAGAAATGAAGGAGGTGAGAAAGGTGGATGACGGACCAGTAACAATAATATCGTCAACGTAGACAAGTAGATAGAGATGATGAGAGTTTTTATTATAGATAAAGAGAGAGGGGTCAGCTAAGGAGGAGGAAAAACCATAGGAGAGAAGGTAGCTCTTGAGTTCAGTGTACCAGGCCCTAGGAGCTTGTTTGAGACCGTAGATTGCCTTGGAAAGGCGACGATATGAGAAGGAGAGTTGGGATCGTGAACCCGGAGGTTGAGTCATATACACGTTTCATGGAGAGTGCCTTGAAGAAAGGCATTGTTAATGTCTAGTTGACGAAGTGACCAACCTTGACTGAGGGCAAAGGAGAGAAGGAGACGGACAGTGACGGGTTTGACAACTGGTCTAAATGTGTCGGAGTAGTCAACTCCAGGCTGTTGATAGAAGCCTTTAGCTGCAAGGTGGGCTTTGTATTTCTGGATTGTATTATCAGGATTGTATTTGATTCTGAAGATCCACTTACAACCAACAATATTGTGAGCTTCATCAGATGGTACAAGAGACCATGTGTTATTGCGGGTGAGGGCTGTTATTTCTTCAACCATGGCAGCATGCCAGTGAGGGATGGCAAGGGCCTGTTTTGTTGTGGTGGGAAGACTGGTAGAGGAGGTGAGAGCTGCAAGATTGGCATATTTTGGGTTGGGTTTGTGGATGTTATTTTGAGACCGAGTGACTGGTCCTCGGGGAGGGAGTTCGTTGTTGGTGGAGAGTGGGGGTGGTGGATTGTGGCGGGATAGAGGAAAAGAGGTCTGATCTAGGGAGGATGATGGTCCGATGGTGGGGGCAGTGGTTTGGTCGGGTGAGTGAGTTGGGTTGTTTGAAGGAGTGAGAATCCGACCGGGTATGGAATTTGGTCCGGCCAGGTGAGATGTAGTTCGGGCGGGTGCTAATGGAGATCCGGGCGGGTTCGTTAAAGTGGATGTGGGGTTGGGCTGAGGGGTCCGGTCTGGTTGAGGAGGAGATTCGGCCAGATCTAGGTTGTTCTGGGGAGTAGGTTGTGCAGGGAGGATAGGAAGAGGAATGACTGGGGGGCACCATTGAGATGGGGATATGTGTGATGGAGAGGGTGAAGTGTTTGTGAGAGTGGTATAGGGAAATTCACATTCTATAAATTTGATATGTCGAGAGACATAGACTCGGTTGGTGATTGGATCAAGACAATAGTATGCACTTTGAGTGGGCGAGTAGCCTACAAAGACACATGGGATAGATTTTGGTGCAAGTTTGTGGGGAGTATAGGGGCGGAGCCAAGGATAACATAAACATCCGAAGGAGCGGAGTTTGGAGTAGTTGGGTGGATATTTGAAGAGGCGGAGGAATGGTGAGTCATTTTGGAGATTTGTAGTAGGGAGACGGTTGATGAGGTAAGTTGTAGTGGTAAAGGCATATGGCCAAAAGGTGAGGGAAGATTAGCATGAGACAAGAGGGCTAGACCGGTTTCAACGATGTGTCGGTGACGACGTTCAGATATACCATTAAGTTCGGAGTGGGGAGGGATGTGAGGTGAGAGATGCCCGATTGTAAGAGAGAGGAGTTAATTTAATATATTCACCACCATTGTCCGAGTAGAATTGGGTGATGGGTTTGCGAAAATATTTTTCCACCAGAGATTTAAAACGAGTGAAAATGGCGAATGTGTCAGACTTGTTTTTAAGAGGGTATAGCCGGGTGTATTTGGTGAAATGGTCAACAAATATGACATAGTATTTAAAATGGTCGTGAGAATAGAGCGGGGAGGTCCATACATCAGAGAAAATGATGTCTAAGGAGCATGAGAAATGAGAGTAGAAGTTGAAAACGGCAACTTATGGCTTTTATTTATATTGCACGCATTACAGTTTAAAGACTGACTAGCAGAAAAAGGTAAAGAAAATTATTTTTGCAAAAAAGAGATAACAGGAGCAGTTGGATGTCCTAGACGATGGTGCCATGAGAAGAGAGAGTTACTGACGATGGGGTGAGCTCGAGCAGAAGACGGGGACCATAGGTAGACACCACGGTCAAGTGTGCCATGAAGAAGGATGTTGTTGGTCGAGCGAGCCTTAATAAGAAAGGAGGAATGTGAGAATTCAGCAATAGCATCATTATCACGACAAAACTGAGAAATAGAGAGAATATTGCGAGAAATTAGAGGAACATGGAGAACATTGTTAAAAAGAAGAGTAGAGTGAGGAGAGGAAATAGTGAATGAACCTATGGCAGAAATTGGTAATGAGGAGCCATCACCAATGATAACATCATCACTACCATCATATGGATGATGAAGAGCAAGGTTGGAAAGGTCATTAGTGATGTGATGAGTGGCGCCACTGTCGGCGACCCAAGAGGTGGGTGGCGCCGAAGGAGGTGCACGGGCTGTGTTTGCTTGTGGGCGACGGTTGTTGTAGTTGGAGTTGGAGCGGGGTGTACGGTTATTGGGTGTGGGAGGAGGGAAAACAACAGTCGGGTATTCTTTCTTGAACTTATGGCATTGAGAGATTACATGACCAGTGAGACGGCAAAATTGACACTTTTCTTTGAAGGTACCGGTACTGAAGGTAGGGGCAAAGGAGTTGGGTGTGGGTAATAATGGTGGGGAGGAGTTGCTGGTGTTATTGTTGTTGTTGCGAAAGGTTTGGTGGGATGAAGCAGTTTGGTTGTATGCGGCATGAGCAGAGGCGGGGAAAGGAGCATGTAGAGTTTGTGTTTTCAATGTGAGTTCGTGATTTATGAGTTTTTCATGGAGACTTTCAAAGGAGATGGGGGTGTCGCGAGCTCGGATAGAGTCTATTATGGGTTTGAAGGACTCGTAATCAAGACCCTTGAGGATTTTGGCAACAATATCCTCGAGTCCATGGGCTTGCCAAGCAAGGCTAGTTTATCGGTGATGGATTTAACGGAATACATGTAATTCGAAACGAATTGGGTTAATTTAGTGAGAGAATCGAGTTGGTCTTTGAGTTGTAGGATATGACCACGAGATGGATTGGCATATGTGGTTTGAAGAATTGCCCATGCCTCATGTGATGTTTTGGCTTGGTGAACGAGAGGTGCGACTGTGGGGTCTAAGGTGCCTAAGAGCGCACCCAAAATAAGGCGGTCTTGGCGGCTCCAGTTATTGCGGGTTTGGGACAGTGGTTGTAGAGCGGGCTTAGCGGGGACATCATCGAGGCGGACATGGCGGGTGTGGTTACCGTGATTTCATCGCGGGTTTTGGGTGGGAACCATCAACAAATTGGAGGAGATCTAGTCCGAAGAGGATGGAGGTGATTTGGGAGGCCCATGTGAGATATGTGAGGGGTGTGAGGGTTATGCAGTGAGAGAGGAATACAAGAAGAATGGGTGAGTTCGGTTCAGCTGGGTTGGGAACCGTGAGTGAAGCCATTATACGAGGGTGGAGAGAAAAAAAAGAAAGGGTTTTAGGTTTGGATCGTGTGTTGCTCTGATACCATGAGAGATGGATGAAAAGCTTAATTTTATTAATCACAAGAGTTGAGTATATATAGAGTGTACAGGAGATGAAAACAATGTAAGAGATAAACTATACAAAGTATTAAATTGCCTAGGTAATTACAAAGTCTTGAATGAACATGTACTTGAAGAGAGGTGAGGAGACATGGATGTATTTGACTGACTATCCATTTTATGTTTATCACCTCGTGTCTCCACTCAAGCGCAAACCTCTCGCATGGAAAAGGTCGAGGGATGCCTCTAAAGCAAAACTAGTCGGATGAAGTGGTAAATTTTTCGTAATTAGGCTACTACTATAAAAGAAGAGTCAATTTCTTATTTACCATAATAAACTTGATCATCAGCTCATATCTTTGTGATATTTAAATAGCCTTGTGTGGTGTACCATAGGGACTAGTTGCAACTTAAGTCATTGCCAAAGGTGAGATTCCTGGCAATTAGATAGAGTAAGGGGAAAAGTGAAAATGTCTTGAGCCTCTTCAAATATGTATAGAACCATCCTCGCTTTTGTTTGTTAAAAGACCAACTACTTACTTATTTTTGAAAAAAACGTATCCACAGACTTAAATTGTCAGCCCCTTGAAAATACCAAAATAATATTGCCGTCCGTCTAAAAAATATAGCCATATTTGATGAATTAATTTTTTAAGTACGTTACTTTAAATACTCGTATCTTCATTGTTGGAAAAATGTGTATTTTGTGAAGGAAATTGTGCCTTTGTGACATTAATTTCTTTATTAATCATTTATGTAATGATAAGAGTAATTATGGAAATGTGTTCTACTCCGTGAGAACATCGAAATCGAATATTTATTTGTCTGATTCGGAGCTCGGACGAATGAGATATTAAAGGGCAAAGTGTGACTTTGGAAGTGGGTTAATTCCATATTGGTAAAAGAAGTTAAAGTATGGGTGGTTTATATACTTGAGCTTTTTAGTGAGGTTCAAGTTGTTGTAGAGAAGACACACTCCTTCGCGCACACACCCGCGCAGGGGGGGTGCAAATCACGATTCAAAATTGCCTTCGAGTCATTGAACTCGTGTGCACACGTGTCGCAGAAATTTGGCTACCCGAACTCACCTATGTTTTGCAATTTTGAAACTTAAAAAATCTGTTGAGGTTCTCGAGTTGTCACAGCCCACTAAAATAGACTCGATGAATCAGGCTCTTTTTGGGGCATGTCAATGGTTTTGTTCACTGAACTAGTGAACAACATTGTCTTATAAATAGAGAAAGATTACTCTCAAGGGAAAACACACAAGATACAAAACACAGAAAGATACAGCCTCCAGCAGTCTCTCTTCTCTCATTGCTTTCAAACGAAAACTGCATTAATTACCTTGTTCACGTCACTGCATCTGCATCTCGAGCAATTTTCCTTGGCTTCCTGTGGTGATCAAGGCCGAGCACAACCTCAATTCCCGGAACTTCAAGTGCAGAAGCTGTCCGGTTCATCCGTTGTATCCTGGGAAGCAGCTGGCCGTCGAACAACTCTCAGCATAGTACGGGAGTCAGTCGAATTTGCTTTAAGGAAACTGTTAACCTCAACAGGCCTCGGAACCTTCTTCTTCAAATCAGATTCTTTCTCTTTTCGCAACATCAAAGCAGTACAGAATTATTTCATTGCTTCAATATTAATTTCTCAGTTCTATAACTTATTAATTATTTAGTTTCCTATTTTAGTTTCTGGAATATTTACACAACAATCTTAAAGCAAATTTTTAATTTTTTTCTTTCATTCCAGAAACTGAAGTTTATTTTAAAACAGATTTGTCACAAAATTGTTTTCTAAAAACCAGTTTGTTCGATTACAGATTTCTCAAAAACAGTTTATCAGCCTTGGATTATTACCTTTGATAACAACAGAATTGTCGATTCTAATTTTGCTCATATTTCGATATGGCATCCGGATCGAACACAAATGCAACACTAATGAAACTAAGACCTTCGTGGCTAGTGCTTTAGTCGGTTCTCCTCCAAATGTGACAGACCGTGACTCGATTGTCACCAATCCCCATGTGAATGTGCCGATCCATCATAGTGAGAAACCGAAAAGTTTAACGGCTTGAATTTCAATCGTTGGCAACAAAAAATGTTGTTTTATTTGACAACCTTAAACTTGGCAAGGTTTCTGAAAGAAGATCCTCCTAAGATGGAAGATGAGACGGACATTCAGGCTAAAATTGCATTGGATGCTTGGAATCAGTCCGACTTCCTTTGTAGAAACTATGTGTTAAATGGATTGAATGATTCATTATATTAAGTTTATCGTTTTAAGAAAACAACAAAGGAAGTATGGGAGTCGTTAAACACAAGTACACATCCGAGGATGCCGGGGCCAAGAAGTTCATTGTTGACCGGTTCTTGGACTATAAGATGGTTGATTCCAAAACTGTGTATAGTCAAGTGCAAGAGTTACAAGTAATCTACCATGAGATCGAGGTCGAGGGGATGGTTCTTAGTGAATCTTTCAAAGTAGCGGCTGTAATTGAAAAATTACCTCCGACTTGGAAAGACTTAAAAAATTATCTGAAACACAAATGAAAGGAAATGAACATTGAACAGATGATTGTCAGACTTCGTATTGAAGAAACCAACCGTGGTTCTGAAAGAAGGACCCACACTCCCGAGGCCGCTAAGGCTAATGTGGTGGAGCATGGTCAAAGCTCCAGAGGCAAAGGAAAGGGTGGTCAAACCGGAAAAAGGGTTCAACCTTGGACCTAAGGGTGGAATTTCTAAAAAGAAACTTGTTAGAAATTGCTACAATTGTGGTGGCATGGGCCACAAGACCACGGTGTGTAAAACGTCGAAAAAAGACAAAGAAGTAAACATGGTTGACGACATCGCTCAAGATGTGTCAGAAATGAACCTTGCCGCAGTAATCTCGGAAGTGAATTTGGTGAGTTCAAACCCAAACCAGTGGTGGATAGACACGGGTGCCACCAGACATGTGTGCTCAAATAAGGAAATGTTTAGTACATTTGAAGCTGCCGAGAATGGTGAAAAACTTTACATGGGTAACTCTGCCACCTCCGACATCAAAGGTCAAGGCAAAGTAATTTTGAAGATGACGTCCGGGAAGGAACTGACTCTCAACAACGTGCTCTACGTGCTTGATATCGGGAAGAATTTAGTATCCAGATCATTGTTGATTAAGCACGGGTTTCGTGTTGTGTTTGAATCTGAAGTAGTTACTTTGTCCAAAAATGGAATGTTTGTTGGGAAAGGTTATGTAACTGATGGGTTGTTTAAGCTCAGTGTAATAGTTGTAAAACCTTCAAGTAATAATAAGAACAAATCTTCTACTTATTTGTTTGAGTCTTCCAATGTGTGGCATAGTAGACTAGGACATGTTAATTATGGTACTTTGCGTAGGTTAATTAACATGAATTGCATACCTAAATTCCAAATTGATTCAAATCACAAGTGTGAAACTTGTGTAGAGGCAAAGTTGACTATAACGTCATTTCATTCTATTGAAAGAAATAGTGAACCACTTGGGTTAATTCATACTGATGTGTGTGACTTCAAATCCACACAATCACGTGGTGGAAACAAGTACTTCATAACATTTGTTGATGATAGCACAAGGTATTGTTATGTGTATCTTCTCAAAAGTAAAGATGAAGCTATAGAGAAGTTTATTCTCTATAAGACTGAGGTTGAGAACCAGCTCAATAAGAAAATTAAAATGCTAAGAAGTGATCGTGGAGGTGAGTACGAATCACCATTTGTTGAATTTTATGCAAAACACGGAATAATCCACGAAACAACAGCACCTTATTCACCTCAACAGAATGGCATTGCAGAACGCAAAAATCGAACTCTAAAAGAAATGATGAATGCCATGTTGTTAAGTTCTGGGCTACCTAACAATATGTGGGGAGAAGCTGTGTTCTCAGCTAATTACCTTTTAAACAAGGTGCCCCGCAAGAAGCTTGACAAAAGCCCCTATGAGATGTGGCATGAAAGAGTTCCATCCTATAAATACCTGCGAGTGTAGGGGTGTCTTGCTAAGGTTGTTGTTCCTTTACCTAAAAAGGTAAAAGTTTGACCAAAAATTGTAGATTGCATATTCATCGGCTATGCTCATAATAGTAGTGCTTATCGATTTCTTGTGCATGAGTCTAAGATTATGGACATACACAAAAATACGATAATGGAATCAAGAAATGTCTCGTTCTTTGAAAATGTATTTCCGTATAGATCGAGCATTGAGGATAGCTCTACTAAATGGATACATAATTCAATTGAAGAATAACATGAGGGGAATGATAAGAATGAGGAAGAAGGAGAGGAACCTCGACGCATCAAAAGAGCTAGGATAGAGAAATCCTATGGTCCAAATTTTCTAACCTACATGCTAGAAAGCGAACCTCAAAGTTACAAAGAAGCTGTAAGCTCTTCGAGGACCTCAGTGGAAAGAAGCCATCAAAAGTGAAATTGATTCCATCTTACAAAATCATACTTGGGAACTAGTGAATCTTCCTCCGGGAAGTAAACCGCTAGGATACAAGTGGATTTTCAAGAGAAAGATAAAGGCCGATGGCACAATTGATAAGTATAAGGCCAGACTTGAAATCAAAGGTTACAAACAACGTAAAGGTCTTGATTACTTTGACACATATTCTCCAATTATGAGAATAACCTCAATCAGGACTGTGCTTGCAATTGCCGCGCTGCGAAATCTTAAAGTACACCAAATGGATGTAAAGACTGCCTTTCTAAATGGAGATTTAGAATAGGAGATTTACATGGAACAACCAGAAGGGTTTTCTGCACCAGGACAAGAAAACAAAGTGTGCAAGTTAGTAAAGTCTTTGTATGGCTTGAAACAAGCACCAAAACAATGGCATAAGAAATTTGATGCTGCCATGTTAAAATGTGGATTCAAAATAAATGAAAGTGACAAATGTATCTATGTGAAGGACACTGAAAATGGGTATGTCATTTTGTGTCTTTATGTAGATGACATGCTTATCATCGGAAGCAATGATAAGATGATTACGTCCACAAAAGACATGTTGAACTCAAGATTTGACATGAAAGACATGAGTTTAGCTGATGAGATCATTGGCGTGAAAATTTCCAGAACATCAAATGGACTCGCCTTGAGTCAATCACACTACGTGGATAAAATTCTGGACAAATTTAGCAAGGATGACACTGCAATAGCTAGAACTTCGATAGACATAAGTCTGCATCTATCAAAGAATAGAGGAAAGACATTTTCCCAGGTAGAATACTCAAGAGTCATAGGAAGTCTGGTGTACTTAATGAGTAGTACAAGACTAGACATTGCCTATGTTGTGAGTAAGCTGAGTCGATACATGAGTAATCCGGGGACTGATCATTGGAAAGACATAACGAGAGTACTAAGGTACTTAAGGTATACTCGTGATTATGGATTGTACTACACTAGAGATCCAGTAGTTATCGAAGGATACACTGATGCATATTGGATTTCTGACATCAATGACTCAAGGTCTACAAGTGGATTTGTATTCACTTTAGCAGGTGCTGCTATATCATGGAAATCTTCTAAACAGAGTGTTATAGTGAAATCCACAATGGAGTCTGAGTTTATAGCTCTAGACAAAAGTGGTGAAGAAGCTGAATGGCTACGCCAATTTCTAGAAAATATTCCTAGATGGACTAAACCTGTGCCAGCAATCTGCATTTATTGTGATAGTCAATCGACAATTAGCGGGCACAAAGCAACATATACAATGGCAAGTCTAGGCACATCCGACGTAGACACAATACCATTAGACAACTAATCTCAACTGGTATTATCTCTATTGACTATGTGAAGTTAAATGATAACATAGCGGATCCGTTAACCAAATGATTAAATAGAGAGTTGGTTGCGAAATCTTTAAAGGGAATGGGACTTAAGCCTCTAGAAAATTGAGTTGATATAATAGAAACCCAACCTTGTTGACCGGTGATCTCAAGATCTAAGTTCAAAGGGACAACCTAATTGTAAAAAGACTCATAACATCATTATAGGAATTTTCTTATAACAGTGATTCCCGTGAAGTAAGAGGATAAGCAAAAGGCTTTTAATAATTCTTATGCGTCGAAAATTCGAGCGAGTAATGCAGTTACTCTTAAATAAGAATCACCTATGTGAGAGAGAAGTGGGGCCGCTTCGAGGAGAATTATGTGAGGCTCAATTCTTAGACCATCTCACTGAACTAGGAATATGTTCAGGGCCATGAAAGAACATAACTATGAGAATTGAATTGTGCTAGGAAGATTCCTTTGTGAAGTATGTGGTCGTTTACACAAACGGCAGAACAGTTCAAAGACATCATGTCTACTGATCAGCCAGTAAAGTAAACATGCTTTCACGAGGGAAGGTTCAAAGGGTAACACCTACCTATCCTATACAGGTTTCAACTGCTGAACTTGATCACCAAACTTCGTTGATTGTCAATTTCCTTCATGTGGGAGATTGTTGAAAAAATGTGTATTTTGTGAAGGAAATTGTGCCTTTGTGGCATTAATTTCTTTATTAATCATTTATGTAATGACAAGGGTAATTGTAGAAATGTGTTCTACTGCGTGAGAACATCGAGATCGAATATTTATTTGTACTATTCGGAGCTCGGACGAATGAGATATTAAAGGGCAAAGTGTGACTTTGAAAGTGGGTTAATCCCACATTGGTAAAAGAAGTTAAAGCATGGGTGGTTTATATACTTGAGATTTTTAGTGAGGTTCAAGTTGTTGTAGAGAAGACACACTCAAAATTGCCTTCGAGCCATTGCATACGTGTCCTGTGGACACGAATGTCGCAGAAATTTGGTTACCCAAACTCACCCACGTTTTGCAATTTTGAAACTTAAAAAATCTGTTGAGTTTCTCGAGTAGTCACAGCCCAACAAAACAGACTCGATGAATCAGGCTCTTTTTGGGGCATGTCAATGGTTTTGTTCACTGAACTAGTGAACTACATTGTCTTATAAATAGAGACAGATTACTCTCAAGGGAAAACACACAAGATACAAAGCAGAGAAAGATACAGCTTCCAACAGTCTCTCTTCTCTCATTGCTTTCAAACGAAAACTGCATTAATTACCTTGTTCACTTCACTGCATCTGCATCTCGAGCAATTTTCCTTGGCTTCCTGTGGTGATCAAGGCTGAGCACAACCTCAATTCACCGGAACTTCAAGTGCAGAAGTTGTCCGGTTCATCTGTTGTATTCTGAGAAGCAACCGGCCGTCGAACAACTCCCAGCACAGTACGGGAGTCGGTCGAATTTGCTTTAAGGAAACTGTTAACCTCAATAGGCCTCGGAACCTTCTTTTTCAAATCAGATTCTTTCTCTTTTCGCAACATCAAAGTAGTACAGAATTATTTCATTGCTTCAATATTAATTTCGCAGTTTTATAACTTATTAATTATTTAGTTTCCTATTTTAGTTTCTGGAATATTTTCACAACATTCATAAGTTTACACTATAATTTTATTTTTTAAGAAAATAGACTATTTTTTGAGATAACAAAAAAGAAAGAGAGATTTATTTTTTAGGGATGGAGGGAGTATGTCACTTTTGCTGTATTTAGAAAGATTATTTTTTCAGTTTTCATAAAATTAGAAAAGTTAACTTTATATATTTTAAATTCGTTTACAAGAAAAGTCTTATTTGACTCGGTACTCATATTTAAAAAGGATTAAGTAACTCTATTATAAATGTTACTTCATCTGTTTCTAAAAAAATGTCATGTTTAACTTGCACACAGACGAAAAAAAACTAATTAATTTTGTTATCAATAAAAAGGATGATGTACATTTCTAATGATATTTATATAGGAGTGCAATTTATCAATTAAAGTAACAATCATATCAAGGATAAAATGGTTTATGTAAAAAAATATACTCCCTCCGTTCCAGGCAAAGAGTCCACGTTTGACTTTTTTTAGTCAACTAAGCTAAAGTTTGACCAATAATTAACATAAATCTAGTGATTTTTACAAAGTTATTAAAGTTGTAATCCATAGTATTATTAAGATAGTTTTTAATTAATGAAATTTTATTTCTTAAAACATAAGTAAAGTATGTAAATTTTTTATTTGATTTATTCTTATGTTGACTTCTATAAAAGAAAAGTGGACTTTTTGCCTGGAACGGAGGGAGTATATAATATTAATAACAGCTCAAAAAAAGAATAATAGACTATTTTTTAAGAACAAAGAGAGTAGAAGATGTAGAAGTGAGATCTATCAATTAAAGTAACAAGTAACATGTATATTAAGGATAAAATGGTAAAAATAATATCCAAAAAAGTAAGGGTCATAACATCTTAAATATGATTAATGCTATGGGTACCTAAATAGTACTAATTTTTTTTGCACCAAATGATGTGTGAGCTGATGTGGTACAAAAAATAAAAATAAAAATTATAATTAATGCATCACAAGCTACCACATTAGTGACACATCATTTGTACTTTTTAGCTACCCATAGCATTACTCCTCAAATATTGTAACCATTTGAAACATTTTCTTTGTCTACCAAACGCTAGAAGAAAAACTACTAGGAATCTCATAACTGAAAATCTTATTCTCATTTTTTATGATTATTACTGCCTTCCAAACGATATATATTTGTGTGCATGTATATTTTGAGGATACATATTTGTGTGTATGTATATTTTGAGGAAATGTGAGAATGAATATAAATTTCACCAAAATATGATCATACTACAACAAGAGATATACAATTTGAATGAAACTTATAATTTACTACTATATGACATGAGTAAAGATTTCGTAATATTACAATCTTAACAACATATTTTAAGAATCTATTGTTATGCCCTCAAATTCGTTTAAAGAATTTCTATGCTAAGTGTTTAATTTTTTTATGAATTTTCAAATTATCTTTTGTTGCATTTAACTCTGAATTAGCAAAATTATTTTAATTCTAAATATTCAAATATTTTTGAGAATTTCCATAATATTTGACTTTTAAATATGTATTATTGAGCATAAAGGAGGAAGTAGCTTTTATTCATTTAGAATTATTCTAACAATATTGAAAAGTATAACAACGATAAGATAAGTTAATAATTTTTGAATTTAAAATTAAGTCTTAATATGAGCATATGTCTGTTAGTATTTATTAAAGTTTTGATGTTGCAAAATTGAGTTAAGCATAATTTTTCACAAAACAAATTAATAGGCTTGATGTACAATAGTTATTGTCGAAAAAATAGTAAACATCTAAGATAAAACAAATAGCTAAGATGCGCATAATCATCAAAACAGTTATGACAAACAGTAAAGATTCATTTAGAGTGAATCAACAACATCAATATGCCACGTATTGAACATTAATTAGATGAAATGCTATTGAAACAAACTCTAAAAGAATGTTCCAAACTCTAAAAGAATATTCTCACAGGAGGAATGCAAGTTGCATGCCATGTATATCTAGCTGTTATACAATGTCTAAATTACAACGAAATTTTTTCAAGGAACGCCTATATAAAGGAAAGTTCTCCTCACATATCAATAATGGATGGTTTTAGAGAGATAGTTCACGTATATCAAAGAGAGGTCGCTAAACAAGAGAGCATAATACAGAGACAATAGAGATATTTGGTTTCAAGAGCTCTCCAAGAGTAAATAGCTATCATTGTTTAGTTAGAGAATAAATTGAAATATTTCAAATATCAGTTTATTAAAGCATATGTCATCCCACTACGATCAAGATCACTTATCAACAAACGGTCAAATCAAGCGAAGCAGTAGCATAAATATTTTTGCTAACAGTTACACATCAAGAAGTTGTCACACAGTGACATAGAGCCACAACAACAGCTTTATTAGACTAGTTAGAGTCATTCAATTAAAGCGCAACCCCCGTGTATTGTGTAAATGTCCCAATTAGAGAGCCAACTAGTAAAAGAAAGTCGATGACTTTCTTGTCAATAATCTATATAATTAAGATAATTATGGTAAATTATTGTCTCATTGAAGAAAAGGGTTGTGAGGACAGTGGATGTAAGATAAGAAATTCGAACCACTATAAATAATTTGTCAATTTTTCTACTCTCTACTCTCTATTCTCAACTCTTTACTTATTACTTATTGTTGTTCTGAATGCTTGTTTGTACATGAACTTAATTAACTGTTTCTAAATTATACTAATCAAATAATCATCAAACTGTTTATTTGTTGTAATTAATCAATACAACTACTCCACAACACACAAGATAAGATCATAAGTTGTTTGGAGAATCACTAGTTAATTCAAATTCTGAGCACAACTCGTTTAACAATCTTAACTATTTTAACAAACCTTAATTGTTTATCACTCTATTGCCAAACATTATCCATTTATCAAGAGTTGATCAATCTTAGTGATCATAGTAAAGTGTGTGAGAATTTATTCAAAGATTTCTGCTAATATAAAAACTGTTTTGAACAAAAGGTTAAGCTGTATTAATTTGGAAACTGTCTTTTTTCAATAGGCACAAGAGCTGTATTGATTAATCATCTGGGATATAGAAACCTAATGATTATTAGTGTTATAATAACAATAGTATTAGCTTGAGATTGAACTTTCAATTGGTATTAGAGCTTAGTTGTTATATACAAGGCTTAATTATATTTATCAAATGTCTGCAAATATTTCTCTCAATTGGTATCAAAGTTTAACTGTTTTATTTACATATTAGTGATATTGATCAGAGTAGTTATCTTTCAGTTACTAGTGCTTTAAATGTCAGCCCTCGCAATATTTTTGTTGCCTTGTTATTAAAAAAAGATGTGTCCCACTTATAAATTTAAACAACAAAGTGTTGAATTTCGTTAGATGATATTTTATGAAAAATGATACTCCCTCCGTCTCGGATAAATGTTCCTACTTTTTATTTTGGGATGTCACAACTAATGTTTCTAAAGACTTTTGATCTACATATTCTCTACCATTTTTTCTAATATACCCTTAAAATTTTATTTAATATAACACATCCAAAAGAAACTGAATTATTTAGAAAGAGTAATGCTATGGGTATCTAAAGAGTACCAAATTTTTTGCACCAAATGATGTGTCAACTAATGTGATGCATTAATTATGATTTTTAATTTTGTTTTTTGTAGCACATTAGCTGACACATTATTTGGTGCAAAAAATTTGGTACTCTTTAGGTACCAATAGCATTACTCATTTAGAATAGTTGAACTCAATTAATGTTTATGAGTTTTATTGTCAGAACATATTTTACAGCACATTATTAATTATGTTTCTTAATTTCTGTATTTTATCCACTAGGAACATTTATCCAGAATGGAGGGAGTATTTATCTTAAGTATCAAGAAAAAAAACTTTAATGCAATATAAAAGAATTTTAAAAAAAAAATGCTTTCTTCCTTCCGAGCAGAAAGCCTATGTTTGAAAAGTTTAATAATCAAGTGACATATTAGTATAGTTGCAGTTGATTACAACTAAAAAAATATTTGAATATTTACAAAATGATTATACCACATCTGAGGGATAAAGTTGATATGTTGTGGATATTAAAAACTTGATTTTTAAAAATAGACACTTTAAGTGAAATATCTCAAAATAAAATAATAGGCTTTTTGCATGGAATGGAGGGGGTATAATTTTAAAAAATTATTAATGTATTACAAATACAATTAAGAATTATTTAACACATTACAAATGCAATAAAACTAATTGATAATCTAGTAAATTAATTTTAAAAAAATACTGTAATTTTTAAAAACCATTTTACTTTCCAAATGCAATTAAGGGAAAAATCTAATTACAAAAGTTATAGAGATACTAATTTCTATTTTTTTATTTAAAACAATTTTTTTTCAAAAATCAGAAGTAATTTTTTACATGGGAGTTGTGTGTGTGTGGGTGGGTGTGGCTGTGTGTGTGTGTGTATTTTTTAAATTTATGAGTGTTGGGGGTCGGGGGTGGCAGGCACTTTCTAGTACAGTCGTGATACTACTGAGTGCCATTCTACAGCGGTGGTACACACGAATTTTAATTTTTCTTAAACATAGTTTTTTGTTTTCATTTCATGAGTGCCACCCATTACCAACGAGCTCTAGTTTAACTGATACCGCTCACTTCTTCCTAATGGAGAGATCGGATGTTCAATTCTCATCAGAGACACTTTGATATGTAACGTTGAGATGTCGGGTGTTCAAGCCTCAATAAAGGCCGTTGTTGTTCAAGTCACACCAAAGACATAATTTAGTACTGTTCGCATCTTTTAACGGAGAGGTCGAGTGTTCAATTCTCACTAAAGACATTCTGGTATTGCTCGAGGGGCACCATTTGTTCTAGCTACACCAAATACACCACATAATGTTAGTTGTAACCATTCAAAGACATTAAATAATAATAATAAGGGTTGAAGAAAGATTTATGTCCCCTCAAACCTTAAAAAAAAAAAAAAAAAGTGCCGCCCGTTGTGGGAGGCACTCATGAATATATCCAACTATTTTTTCTTTTACACGAATAAGCAATTAAAAACAACATTTATGAGAACAATTTTTTCTTAAAATTATCGTAAAATAATCATCTCTTAAAATCCAATCATTGTGTAATAGGTAGCATCTATAATATATATAATATATATATATATATATATATATATATATAAGTTGGTGAGGAGGCCTATGGGCTTGCCACCTCATCCACTTTTGATAAATCTTGTTTTTGAGGAGCTAGACTTTTCAAATTCTTATTTATTAGGAGATGATGCCATTAGTTAATAATTTTACCTAATAACTATATCTATGATAAATAGTATGTATATTAGTGAATAGTTTATTCTATAGTCTTCTTCAAATTACAATAGGAGAAAAACTTAACCTATTGGCAAGGAAAAGAAAAGTCTTTTTTCTACTCTATTAATCATAAAAAGTCATTACTACTACTAAGAGTGGATTACTCCAATAAACTGGAAACTATTCTCTCTCTCTCCCTTTCTCATGCACACTCATACTTTGTTTGAAAGTCATGCATCAAATTTCAATTTTGGCCGGTTGTATCATTTGATGGAACTAAGAGAAATCAAAAGATTATAGCTGGTAAGGAAGATTGAACTTTGTTTAATTGTATGACTATATACTTTATTCTGAACATTTTATTAATATATTTATAATTTATTCCTTTGAAAATATACATCAGGAATTTTTGCTTGCACCTTTTATTTTTTTGTGTTTGATTGGGAAGTCATTCTGTGAGGAAATGGTCAAGATATGAAGTAAGGTAAAGAAGGAGGAGAAGTTTTCACTTTCCCGAGCCAATTGCCCCAATGGAATTAAGGTACGTGATCATAACTAAATGTTTAAGGTTTTCTGAGTTCTATGAAATTACTGTCCTTCCAATGAAGTTCGACAATTTTATAGCGATGCAGTCATTCAAAGTCTTCATCACTCTTGGTAATTTATCAAAAACCATGAATCTTCTAAATATTCATTACATAACTTTTCGACCATGCATTGTGATTATAGTTTTTGTGATTTTTCCAAAGTCTTGATCGTTATAGTTCTTGAACAAGCATGTGACATATATATTCCTAAATGTGCAACATGTGCAGGCTCTGATTGCGTTGTCGCTCCCCAGTTTGTTGATCCCATTTTGGCGCTGTGATTTACACCTCACTGCCTACCATGTTATGGGACAGCCTACCTTGGCATAGGATCAAGTTGATGAGAAGCTGATTGTAGCACAAAAAATATTTAAGATACAATACAGGAAAAAAAAACAAGCAAAAGAAGACTCAATAGAACTAATGTAAGTGTGTAAAATCCACTCTCCCCCTGTGTGTGTGTGTGTGTTGTTCATTGATCATTTACTAGACTGTGTTCCTCCAGTAAGGTTTCATTTCTATTAGTTTGTGGCTTTCGCAGAAATCAACTTTGTGATTGATTGAAATTTGTAGATCCTAATTATTGTTGTAAATAAGGGTCTAATTAGATTATTTTTGGATTTAATTTTGTTGATTAATGATTAAATTCATTTTCACTTTCTTTGTTCTAAAGTCCCTTTTTCTAGATAATTTATTTCCTTTATAGATCGATTACAACTCCCTACGTTCGATTCAATCTCAAAATCCCTCCCACTCTCTGTTTAACATACGTTCTCGGTTCACATTTATCCGCAAATTTAGAATTAATTTTTATGATTTATAATATTACCAATCACATGTTAAAACAATACATTACACTGATACACTAATGACAATCAGTTTTTTCTTTCTTTTTTCATTCCACCAGTAACTACTCAAACTATTAAATGGTAAAAAAAAATTCAAGAAATCAAAAATTAATTATAAAATTAAATGCTTCACATTACGTCACATTTACTATGGCAAATGAAAGAAGAAAATCATTTTAAACGGTTATGGAAACTAAATAGAATGTGCATTCAATTGTTTTAATTAATTATATCCACAATTAGGGTCCTTAAAAGGACTGGAAGTCAAAAGATTTTAAACCATAGCCATGCAATATAACTCCATAAATTCCTTAAGAAAGTGAGAGATCACTCTGCAACGTGTAATCCAGTTTTCTAAAATTTTATGATTTTTACTATGACATAAATAAAAAAATCTCATTGGTTGAATTTGAATGTTTGTTGTGTTATGAAAAGAATATACTTAATTGGATTTTAACTAATGAAAAAATTTGTAATAAAAATTAATTTCAAAAATCACTCACTAGCAAATGAGAAGATTTATTGATTATAATGAAGCCTTTACATTCTCTTACTGTAACCAAACAAATGAAATCCTAAAAAGAGAAAAAATTTAGAATTTGAAAAATAGAAAAATAAAATTGAAGTTAAGCTTTCATATTTTGGATGATACCATACATCATTAATAATTCTTAAATTATCCCGTCCGTAGGACGGATATTCTACTAGTATGAAGAAAAATAGTAGACTGATGTTAGAAAGAGTAACTAAAGAGAGTGTTTATTACAAGTATTGCAAAGATTAAAAAGGGAATGAGTTTTTGTTAAAAATTAAAGAAGACACCGTTACAAAGAGAGAACTTTTTAAAAAGGGGTAAATTACAATTTACCCCGCTAAATTATGGGTTAGGTTTGAATTGTCCCCTCAACTATAGTATTTTCCTTAATCGCAACTTACGTTTAGGCACTATCATTTGTGTGTGTTGACGTAAAATGCTCACCTAAGACTTATGCGACTATTTTTAAGTATTTTTTTAATAATAAAGTCCTGTTACTGTTTTATTGACTATTTTACGCTTACTGTTCTAAGACCCTCTTTGTACAAAAAGACAATTAAAAAAATAATTGCTTATCTTTCATTTGAATATTATCATAAAAATAATGCTTATAGATTGTCATGCGAGTATTAGGTGGGTAAATTCCGTCAATTCAAACGATATTGCCTAAATAGATGATGCAATTTAAGAAAATGTTATAACTTAGGGGGACACATTGCTTCAATTAGTAGTTGAAGGAGGTAACTCAAACTTTACCGATAGTTAAGTTAGGTTCTTTGTAATTTACCCTTTTACTAATTATGCCGACCTTTATGGCAATTCTTAAATACTACTCCATCCGTTCCTAAATAATTGTCTTCCTTTTTTTTTATTCGTCCCAAAATAATTGTCTTGTTTAAAAACTTTCTTTTTTAGAACATTATTTTTATCATTTTACCCTTATTTTTTCCTCTACTTTAATTATGGGCCACATACACATGGACATTAAAGAAAATTACACATTATATCAATATTAATAATTAAGTCAATTATTTTTTTAATTCGTGTACTGAGTTAAATAAGACAATAATTAAGGGACGGTGGGAGTATACCTTCCACTCTTTTTTTTAAAGTGTAAATTACAAAGAACTACCCTTAACTATCGATTAAATTTGAGTTACCTCCCTCAACTACTAATTGAAGCAATATACACCATAAACTATAATATTATCTTAAATTATACCTTCTATTTAAGCAATATCATTTGAATTGACGAAATTTGTCCACTTAATACTCATATGACCATCTGTACGTATTATTTTTACGATAATATTTAAAAAAAGATAAGCAATTGCTTTTTTATCATCTTTTTGTACAAAGAGGGTATTAGAGCAATAAGGGTAAAATAGTTAATTAAAATAACAATATGACTTTATTATTAAAAAAATACTTAAAGATGGTTGCATGAGTCTCGGGTGAGCATTTTACGTCAACTCAAATAACAGTGCTTAAACAGAGTCTGCGATTAAGGAAAATACTATAGTTTAGGGGACACATTGCTTCAATTGATAATTAAGGGAACAATTCAAACCCAATTTATAGTTAAAGTAGGTTATTTGTAATTTACCCTTGGTAAAAAGGGGTCCGTAGGCGCCGGGCGGTGTAAAGTTAAGATTTAGGCCAAAATATAAAAAACCCCCCAAAGTATCCACCAAATTCCACTTTGCACCCTAATTTGAAATTTGTGCGTACAAACACTCCACGTTCCAATTTGTCCCACTTTGCCCCCTACCCCTAACTGCCGTTACTAAGTTGACGTTAAGTAGCCACGTGCGACTCACGCGAGGGCTACTTTGGTCTTTTCCAATGTGTAGTTCACTTGGCTAAACGGCTATTTAGTCACAGGCTTCTTCCTCGATCAAGACCAAACGAAAAAGGAAAGAGATGGAGAAAGCTTGTTCACCCATGGCGGACGTCGTGTGTTACTGTGGTGTGAAGGCTGTCCTGAAGACGTCGTGGACTGGAACAAATCCTGGGCGGAGGTTCTTTGGGTGCTCAAACTATGCCTATGTAAGTTTTTTTTTCAAATTCGTAGATGTTGATTTGTTTTTGGGGAACATTGATTATTTGTAGGGTTTTAAAATTTTCTGGGTTTTCGTTCTTTGCACTCATCCTATTGATTACCAACATTTATTTCTTCGTATAGGATGGAGGTTGTCATTACTTTGCATGGCATGATCCCCAATGTGCGCGGTCAACCGCTTTGATTCCAGGGCTACTACAGTCTATCAATATCCATGAAGATGAGACAAGGAAAGTTAAAATCAAGCGTGCTAGGGAACGAAAAATGTTCATTTGTCTACTGTTGGGATGTTTAGTTCTTATTCTGGTGTTAATGATGCTACTCATTGTGGTTTGAAGAAATTTGGCTAGGCTCTGTTCTTTTGCGTATTTGTGGAAAAGACTTGGATCAAGCATGTACAAAATCCTTTATATTTTGTGTTTTTAGAAGCAAGTTATGTCATCGGATCGATGTATGGCAGACAATGTATCCCTTTTTTTTGCTTTTGGTTAATGGGGAAATGTAAAATGTTGTTTAATAGGGAAATGTAAAATGTTGTTTCAATGAATGTTGATAACCTGTTTATGGGAATCACAATGCTATGTTTTGCTCTGTTTTGCCCTGTTTTCCTATTACTTAGTAGTTAGTTTTCTTCAACAATGTTGCTAACGTTTATGACAATCACAATGCTCGTTGCTAACTGTTTAAGGTAATGTACAATGTTGTTTCAATGAATGTTGATAACTTTGTTTATGAAATATAAAGGATATGATATACCATTCATACACAAGCTTCAGTTTACAAAGACCTAATTTCTTGCTCCATAGTTTCTTTGATCCTAAAAATACCTTGACCAAAAGTTTACAAAAGACCTAATGTAAAATGTTTCATTGTTGCATGATCCTAAGAAATACCTTAACAAATACTTTACCAAAAGAGTTTACACAAGACCTAATGTTCACTTCCATCTCATTCACCAACAACATTCAAAACATCCCTATTGTTCACATATTCATCACAGAAACCAAAAACACTTTAAGGCTGCACATCTTCCATTGGATCACCCTTTTTGTCACCCTTGGTTTTCTTCAAATTTGCTGCAGCTTTTAAGCTCCCTCTAGTGACACATCTATTCCCTCCACATGTAGTTTGTAGCGGGAATTGAAGTACCACTAATAAGCTGCGGTGATGGCATTTCAGGCATTGTCATTCTCTGGCCTGGTCCCTAAATATGGAATTGAAGTACATTAGTAATTGAATGCATTTGAAGACATAATGTACATATTATAAATAACACTTACTGGCAATCTCACAGTAGAGTCTTGAGATAAAGAAGTTGGAAATAGTTGTCTTTTAACTTTGAAGTATACATTTGAAGAGTAAAATAAGCATGTTGTTTCAGTCACACTTACTATAAGTTAAATGCAGTCACACTTACTGCCAATGTGGCTGGATAATCTTGGGAGAAAGCATTTGGACTCCCAGCTGGCCCTCTCATTGCACTTTTCTTGGTTCTCCCTGGACTATGGTTATCCCTTGTGGCATGATTCAAAGCATTCCTTCCACTTGAAGTCCTCTTAACCTGCAACAAAGATAAATAAAATCAAGCAACAATGAAAGCTGAATGAATTAAGTAAATTGAAGTAATAAGTAATCTACTTCTGGAACCTGTTGTGCCTTTGCCCCAACCTGTTGTGCCTCAGTTGTTTCTTCATTTTGTTGTGCCTCAGTTGTTTCTTCATTTTGTTGAGCCTCAGTTGTTTCTGCATTTTGTTGTGCCTCTGTAGTTTCTTCATTTTCAGGATTTGGTGGTGGTTTCTTAGGACAAGTCCTTGCATTGTGATATTCTTCACCACAAATCCTACACCTCACTGTGTCTTGGTACTTCCTCAGTTTGTTGGGGTTTCCCCTACGCTCATCCAATTGCCTTATTCTCCTCTTTCTGGGCCTCCCAGGCATCTTACTATCAATTGGGGGGTGCAGTTCAAGATTGTTTTTTGGCCACATGTCTCGCCTCATAGGAAACACTATGTTCTCATAAGCCTTCATATAAGTTGCCTTCTTGTACCTCGACCACATAAAGTTCGGGATCAATTTGGTTATGATTTAGGGCAGATATTGCATGTGGGCATGGGATACCTGAAAGTTGCCACTTTCTACAAGAACAAGTTTGAGTATTCAGATCAACTTCAAACTGGTCTCCATACATTCCTCTCACTTGGTACTTTTGAACCCCAGCCCAAACTGTAATAAACCCATGTGACTCCCCTTTGTACTTGTCCAACTTCTTATTAATCCTTGGGCAAACTAAACCTTGATATTGCCTCATATTTTCCCTACATTTCTGCAACCTTGACATCATGTACATCCTTATCCACTCAAGCAATTCCAAGATAGGCTTACACCTTGCTTTCAGAATACAGGAATTAAAAGTCTCACACAAGTTATTCAACAACATATCACAACATTGGTCTGATGAAAAGAAAGCCCTACACCAGTGTGCAGGGGTTTTTCCACTAGCCATTCATATGCCAAAACACTTTTTGCTTCATATTCTCCATCTCAATGTTGAATTTCGAACATATGAGGCTTTAGCACAGCATACGTTGTTTTTTCAAAGCATTACCCCTAAATCTTAGTTTGAAGTTATCATGAAGATGTTTAACGCAAAACCTTATTTCGCATTAGGGACAAGGGCCTCAAGGCTAGGAACAAGGCCCTTTTGCTTGTCAGACATAAAGGTCCAGTGGCATGAATTGACACAGTTTATATCAACCAAAAGAAGTTCCAAAAACCAAGTCCAGGACTCTTTGTTTTCTCCCTCAACAACTGCATATGCTAAAGGCCACATCCCATTGTTTGCATCAACCCCAACAACTGAAAGAATCATTCCCTTAACACTTCCCTTCAAAAAGCAACCATCCAACCCAATTACCTTCCTACATCCTTCTAAAAATCCCTTTTTCAAACCCCCAAGGCGACATAGATTCTCTTAAACACGGGTTTACCGGTCTCATGGTCACATTGAATTTCAACCGTTGTTCTGGATTTGACAACAACAATTGAGACTTATAGTCCCATAAACTTGCATATTGAACTTCAATACTAATCTCGCATTTTTCTTGGCAATGGACAAGGCTCTATAAGCACTACTCCTAGAGACCGAATCTCAAGCTCCCTTCCAATATTAAAGAAGGACCGAGATGGCCGGTAGGGTTAAGCTTGCATCTTTCGGTGTATTTATTCCCAATCCACCTAGAGTTTATACTGCTCTTCACCACTTTACCGCAATTGTGAATGTCATTAAATGTCCTAATTCTAAAGTCATTTCCCCTTTTGAAGCCGAGAAGCATAGATATACCATGGACAACCCTCCTTACACCTTGCATTGACCTTCAATCTCTCATTCTTTCCAAATTTAATCCCCTTCCCATTTTTGACAGAATAAGACCTCACGGATCTTTGAATTCCTTACTATCCGTGAATTCCATTCCTAACTCAAACTTAGGGTCAGCCATATGCATTAAAGGGTTAAATCTCTTAAACTTGGGGGTCTTTTTCCTCCCCATAAACCGCCTAGGGTCATCCTCCTCAAAATCATCCGAACCATCAATGCTTTGAAAATCATCGAACTATCCTTGTTATATTCGTTCCGAGTCAACATTCCGGTCATCCACAAGCTCATTGCAATTATATTCACCTTCATCACTGACCCTCCTTTTTTTGTATTTGCCCCTTTTCTTCTTCTTACCTTTATCACCTACTTCGCTTCAACTTCATTCCTTGTATCATCTACAACATGTCCCTCATTATGTAGGCCTTCCTCATTCTCATTCTCTAACTCGGGCATAGTCCACTCTCTATCATCAACATCCGCATCACCGCCACTCCCCATATGCACTACCACTATAACCCGAAGTCTTATCATCCTCACTCCATTGTCAATATCCACAATGTCTTCAGAATCAATTTCTCTTCTAACCCCCTGATATTCCTCATTGTGCTTGCAATAAAAATTCATTATCCTATTGTTAGGATCAATAGCTAAAACCATTTGCACAACTGTCTCATCAGTTGACATTAATACTAATCCTGTATCCATATCATCACCAGGACAAATATAATAAAAGGCGGCATAGTCTTTATACCCTAATCCCCGTAGAAATTTTCAAATACAGTCATTGACACTTTATCCTTATTGATTCTTGTCACAATTTCAACTTCACCACCCAAATACATTGTTTTTGGGTGGTAAACAAACTCACCACCATGATGAACCCTGGCAGTAAACCAGTCTGGATCTGGGGGAATACACAAACAAGAGTATAATGCATTAAAAAATGGGGTCCAAACACTTAACTAACATGCAAACCTAATTTTATGTAAGGCCAATAAAGGGAAAAGGGGGACCTATTTCACAGAATATTCAGGCATTGTCCCCCATTATCCCACATAAATAACTAAGTAAACAACAATACACACACACATATCCCAAAAATTATTACTGTAAACATACAAAAAAGTATGACTTTTTACACATTTGTTTACCAACAGGGACAAGGGGGACCATTTCATAAAATATTAAGACATTGTCCCCCACAACACTTCAATGGCTTATTTTTTAAAATCATAACTCAAAACACAGACATTAAAACACAGATATAAACCAGAAAACGTACTCTGGAAAGCTAATGGATCTTCGTCTTCAGTAGCAGAAGAATGCGACTCTGACATATTTTGATTCGTCATCAATGCCTTCATCAATGCCTTCAATCTCTATCAAACCTCGTCTTCAATTTAAATCCTAACCCTAATTTGTGTTTAGATATTAGCCCTAATCTTTGTCAATTTCTTTCCCTCTTACCCACAAGAAATTTAGGGATTGAATCAATGAAGTAATACAAAGATCATGCCGTTTAGCCAAGTGAACTACACATTGGAAAAGACCAAAGTAGCCCTCGCGTGAGTCGCACGTGGCTACTTAACGTCAACTTAGTAACGGCAGTTAGGGGTAGGGGGCAAAGTGGGACAAATTGGAACGTGGAGTGTTTGTACGCACAAATTTCAAATTAGGGTGCAAAGTGGGATTTGGTGGATACTTTGGGGGGTTTTTTATATTTTGGCCTAAGATTTATTTTTTCCTCTCTCTCTCTCTCAGTATTTTTTCGTTTTTTTTTTTCTTTTTCGAAACGAAGGAATATTGTGATTACGCCACCAAACAAAATCGGAAAATCCCCTCTTTCTCTGTCCTCCATCTCTGTCCGACAAGAGAAGCGAAATTGTAGTGCGAGAAAATCTAGAGAGAGAGAGAAAGAAACACGGTGAAGAGAGAGACCTCCATTTCTATGGTGCACCGTAGGAAGTAGGAACTCTAGGGTTTTGTAATTCACGAAACCCCCCCCCCCCAATGGAAATGCCAGGTAGGCGGTCAAATTACACTTTACTCAGCCAGATTCCCGACGATCACCTCCAGCCACCTCCACCGTCAAAATTATCCACAGTATCTGCCGCCGGTGGCGGTGGAGGACCTCTCTACTACGAGTCTCATTCCGGCGATAAGTCTAAAGGCTGGGACTTGACCGATCGGATGATTCAACAGAGCCGGATGGGAACAGGAGGCTCTGCAACGACGTTTTCGGCGTCGATCGGGTTACAGAGGCAGTCGAGCGGTAGTAGTTTTGGCGAGAGCTCGCTTTCCGGAGATTACTATGGTGCGGCAGCAGGTGGAAGTGATCCCGATGCGTTTGTTCACTTGCATGACGGTGTTGGTGGTGGAGGCGAATTGTCGAGGTTGAAGGCTTCGGATGGTGGTGGTGGCGGTGGGGGAGGGTCGTCGTTGTCGAAAAGTTGGGCACAACAGACCGAGGAGAGTTATCAGTTGCAGTTGGCATTGGCGCTTCGGCTTTCGTCAGAAGCTACTTGTGCGGATGATCCTAATTTTTTGGATCCTGTGCCGGATGAATCTGGTTTGAGGTCGTCAGGCCCGTCTACTTCTGCAGACGCTATGTCTCATCGGTTTTGGGTATGTCTCACCGATAACTTGATTGCATGTATTTGCAGTTTCCACTATTAGATCTTTGGCTATTTGCAGTTACTGTGTGTGTGTGCTTACTATGTTTGCTGTTTTAGAGAATTCGGTACAAACTCTGCAACTAATCCTAAACTTGGTTTGGGGGCATTGAAATTAAGATCATCTAGAATTGGTTGTAACGAATGAAATGAAGAAAACGTGGTTTATGTTTAGAATGACGTGAGAAATGCTTTAGGCAGTTTTAAAAATGTTCGTTTAGATATTTGAGGTCAGATATGGTATCAACCGATGGTTTTGATGAACTGAGAAGGATTGTGGCGGGCTTAGATATCTAGGAGTTCGAATTACAGAAATGTGGCGGGCTTTACCTTTTTTGAAAATTTGTTTGTTAGTTTGTTGAAAAGTGCACAATAGAAGTGCATTTGGTTGCTAGAGATTTGCGGCCCACCACTTTTGTCAAAAGCTCCAACTTTGCATACAACATCTCTCAGTGATAATCACGTGTCGATGGAGCCATATTCTGGTGACACGGGTCAAGATTACACAAACTATTTAATTGAGAAAAGATGATGAATAGGTTAGGAGTAGTAAACCTGTATAATATTGAAAGCAAAGTGCCTATTCAACTTTTTCGCTTGGTTGTTAGATCAAATTTTTGATAGCCCCTTATAAAAAGGTAATTTATGCTTAATTTGAAATACTAAAGCCCAAGCTATAATTTCGGCTATTTCTACATTTACTTCTGAGGTTTTAAAACTGTTGCCACTGGGCTCCTTTTTATCTCTTAACTTCACATTACATTCTTAAAGTACATTAAACGCATTGCTCGTGATTCAAATCTTTTGCAATTGGAAATAACTAAAAGGGAATTAATAATAGCTAAGATCAGATGACAAGTTACTGATTATGAAAAGGCATAATCGGTGTGTTTTTGGGGCTATAGGGTGATGATGTCATCCTGTTCACGAGGGCATTTGCTGTTTCTAAGTTTAATTCAATATGGGATGGGCCTCGCAGGATGCTTGTTCTTTGTTCTGTGGGGTGAGGCTCTCAGGAAAAAAGGAGGAGGTGAAATATGCCAGGTTCAGTATACAAGATAGCATTGAGTTTTATGTATATGCGAGTCTTGGTATTGATTTTTGCAGCATTATTTGGTACTTCCAACCAAGGATTAGATTACCTTGGTTCTCCTGTGTACTTCGAAAATGTCAGTTGTGAGGCACATTAAGGACCGACATTTCTGTAGTGTCTTGTGGTTAATTGAGTTGCTTGATAGCTACATGATTGAGTTGGGCTGATTATTCTCGACGTTGGGCCATTTAGGCTATAGATGATTCTCTGAGTTTAATTCCTTTAATGAGGTTCTGTCGGTGGGAGATTACAGCGTTTTTTCCATTTCCTTGGCAGTTCCTTTAGAATATAAAGTCGCATTTCATAGTGGCCTTGTTGTTGTGGAGCCTCTCTGAACTCCATTTTTACTGTTGATCATTTGCAAAAGAGAGTTCAGATCATCATCAAGCTTTGCTATTTGTGCAAAACCACTGAAGCAGCGGTGAATCGTCTGATTTTACATTATGGGGTATAGTGTCTCTTATTTGGTTGCATTGGATCAGTTTGGATCATTTACATTCGCGGAAAGGAGTGGTGTTTATGGCTAAGGCTTTGTTGGTTTGTGCTTGATGAGCCAGATGGCTTCAGCCTCTAACTTGCTCATCAGTCGACAAATAGCGAATCTGAGTTGTTTGTTGAGATCTATGTTACATGGAATCTTCATTTCACCCGAAGTACCTATGTTGATGTGACATGATACGGACATGGGTGTGGAAGCTAGACACCTACATATATGTAGCATTTGGTATTGGTGAAAGTTGGAGGGTGGAAAATGAGGGGAGGGAAAAGCAGAGGAATGGATGAATTTTCTTTTGTTTGGGAAAAGAGAAAAGTAGAGGGATAAAAGGCATGACGAGTCCTTTGGCTCTTAACAAGAAATTCTAATTGGGCCGAAAAATGGGGAGTAGTGAAAAAAAGCTGGAGTTTGAATGAATCCTTCTTATTTTCCCTCCCTTTTTGCATTACCAAACAAATGAAATGGATCCTTGCTATTTTCCCTCTTTTTCAATCATTCAGCTCGAGGGGAGGATAGTTTCTGTCCTCTAGGGATGGAAAGTTTCTCCCTCTCATTTTCCATCCCGCCTACCAAAGAAAGCAATAGTGTAAAGCACTTTTGGCACCGGCATCCATACCTGACTTTGATACACTAGTCCTTGTAACATAGGTTGAGTCTTATGATTAGTTGTTGAAAGCATCTGAGTGAATAAGTGAAGAGATTTGGTTATTTGCTCATTAATCCTGCTGATTGGATTGTATGTCCTTGATATCACCTAAAATTACCACAAGCTTCTACCTCTATTCTCTTCTCTTTCTCCTCTTTCTCGCCTTCCTTTCTTGCTATATTTATGTATTCTATTCACACATACCTATATACATGTATATAGTTTTATAAGAATGTATAGATACATCAAAATTATTACCACTTCATATATATCGGTATTTTTTGTATAGGTACATCAAGACTATTACCACTATGAAGTTCCTGGACATGGTTCTCCTCACTTGACAAATCCCCTCGAAACTTGAGAAAGAACATTAATGTTTATAATATTTATAGTTGAAGACGAATGCTAAGAACCCCAAGGGGTGGGAGAGATGGCAAGGGCACTTAACGCAAAGACCTTGAGGTCCTTGGTTCCAATCCCCATACCAAGGGGTCATACTTGCCTATCAAAAAAAAAAAAAAGATGAATGCTAAGAAGTATCAAAAGTGATCAACTTTGGATGCAAATGGGAAGTAAAATTGAACAACAGCGGGAGAAATGAATATTTTTTTCCTCCAAATATCTTGAGGTCTTTAATATGTGTGACAAATGCATGAGGGTCCAAGATTAATAATCTTAGGCCTAATGAACAAGCCGATTGCAGTGTAGGATAGGTGGATGTGTGACAGTGTGAGTACGTAAAGTGACAGTTTATATAGTCAAAGAGGTAAATTTCATGTACTAAGATGGTAAAAAAATAAGAAATGGCTATTGCGCATTCAAGATTAATATACTGCTCTTAACGTGTTCAGACCATTCATATTGTCATTTATGATTAGCACTTAATGCATAATCTTATTAAATACAGCCTAAGTCAAGCTAGCTAAAGCCACTATGTGATTCTCTTCTTTGTGTATTTCTTTTCGTTTCTTTTCTATTCTATTTTTAGGGTTGGGTCGGTGGATGATGGAGATTTTTGATCGAGTTGATTCTTCTTTTATTTTTCTTGGGCGGAATTATGCCTCTTGTCTCGTTGGATAGGTGCATGATGTTTGGATATAGGCTCATTTCTTTGACTGGAGCCTGTATTATTTTTGTGTTCTTCTTTTGTACACTTTGCGTTCACATCCGCAAGAGAGACACATACAGTACTTCTGGATGTTAAAGTAAAGCACAATATAATAAAGTGTGTAAGCCTTGAGTGAGAGAGAGATTGGGGGGGGAGGGTGGCCTTGGGAATCTCACATGTAAGAATATTCCCTAGTCAATAAATGGCTCTGACATTTTCCCCTTGAACAGCGTATTATTTGGCATAAAGTGATTTAGAGTAAGTTTGACATGCATCAAAATGGTTGGGATGCTAGTATTGGGTGTTCAGACACTCAGTGCAACCCTAGCAAGTTCTTGAATCAGTATTGCCCATTAACAGCTATTACTCCTTCTACTTGTTTTTGGGTCAATAACGGTCAGAAATTTGTTTTCAGGAGTTTGTTTAGGTGGGAGTGGCTCCTCTGCGCATTATTTTTCCTGGTTTGTATTGATTTTCTCTTTGCACATGGCCCCTATCTCTGCCTTCTATCTGTGGGGGAGTCTCTTTTATTTCTTACGTAATCTTAATGATAAGGAGGCTGGGAAAGTTCTATTTCTGACTGATTGGTTATCTAATGTGTGTTTCTCTCGCGTCTTTGATTCTCGTTCTTTTGCTTTGGACGGTTCTCACTTACTTTTTATCTCTTTTAAGTGTGTAATCCCTATAAGAGGATCTCCTTGGATTGGTGTGTTATGTGTAAAGGTGTTTTTGAATCTTTTGACCACTTGTTCCTTAATTGTGGGGGTGTGTGGTTTCTTTGAGACAACCTGTTAAGGTTGGTGCGGAAAGCTTGGGTCAACCCTAAATCTTGCGGCCTTTCTTCAGATGCAAGTGAGAGGTTTTGACGAGAAGTGGTCGAGTTTATTGTGGCAATGTTGTGTGTTTTCCGTTCTTTGGTGTATGTACACCAAGAGAAATTCCAAAATGTTTAGGGATCAATTACTTTCTTGGTCACCCTTCTGCGGTAGAGTTGTATTCCTGCATCTCTTTTGGCTTCAATTAGGGGTGCCTTTTGGTGGGTGCCCGTTTCAAATTTACAACTGGATATGGGCTGCTTTAATATTTTAGTGCTTTTTTCAGCTTTTGGCTTTTGTATTTTGTCTTTGGATGGACTTCTTGTCCGTCTCTTTGTAACTTTTGACTGGCTCTATCAATATATTTTTATTTTCTATCAAAAAGAATGTTCAATCTTAAGTATTGATTATGTTAACGCATACGAGAAACAGGGTCTAAGCATAAATTGTCTTTACTTGTGAAATTCATTCAAGGATTAGTTATTTTAAGAACTTTTCCTTTTTTGGATGAATTAAAACTGATTTATGTTAGTTTAGTTGGATTGGATAGGTTAATTCTACAAGAGCACTTACATATCATTGGGCTAAATTATGAATGCAAACTTTTCTCGGTACTTAGTATGGACATGCTTCATTTCTTTTGATTCAGTGTATTAGTTTCTGTTTTCTAGTTAAGTTTTATCATCATATGGCTTTTATAGAACCTATGGAAATTATCATTTCTTTTAAAGTATTATTACTATTTAGAGCTATTTTCTAGTTTTAAAGTATGAAATATTTATGATATAATGGCCCCACTAATGAGAACTGAAACCTCACTCTGGCTTATCTCTAACATCTAGAATTCTTTCATCATGACGAAACATGTTATTACACAGCTGAATTCAGTTTTATGTGCACTATGGAATCTAGTATGAGAAACTGCTGCCGAAGCTCATATATATATATATATATATATATATATATATATATATATATATATATATATGGGTCTTCTTAGGATACCCTCTTAAGGGGTAGCTTAACAATGTACCTAATTTTCTTTGACCAAAATAACCCCCCCATCTCTACTATCAAACAACAAATGAGGGGCACCAACGTACTTTATATACTTTTAAAATGCCCAGCATGTGATTGCTTCCCTGTCTCCTATCTCCAACCGCAGGCCGGCGGTCAACCATGAACTGCGACAACCGACAAGTTCCGGGCCTTCCGGCTAAAAATTGTCAAATCGAAGACGTATTCTTTTAACAATTATTGCCCAATCCCTTTTCTTATGTATATGTATGAAGCCTTGCTAATGTCCTTTCATGAATTGAAATTCCTTTCCTTCAGTTTTCCTAATCACCACGGTTGGGCGAATCAGAAGTCATCCATCTTTATCATTCATTCAAGAGAGTCCATAAAAGGATTCATTTTGATCAGCACTATACTTCAAAAGAAAATACCTTGTTTGGGGAAAAACGTTTCGTCCGAATTAAGACTCGGGGAACAGTCCCTAAATTTTAGTAGTTTAGCCCGTTCCCCCCCCCCTCTCTCTCTCTCTCTCTCTCTCGCTCTCCCTTCTCTCTCTCTCCCACTCTATAGGATAATCTTCCATAGATTCTGGTGATTCGATGGCAGCCCCTTCGTTTAAAAAATACGTTGAAGATATCTAGTGGTGATTTCTGGGTCTGTTGTTATCTTCTCCCAAAAATGCCTGTACCAAAGCTGGCGTTGTCGCTTATCATTCCTGCCGCTATTCTTGGAAAGGATGAGGTGCTCGAACAAGAAGAGAGAGAAAGTAGTGTGGTTTTGGCCCATTAATATTCAAATTCAAATTACAATACAGCCCTCCTCACAACTGTGTCATCCATGTCGTCATTTTGGAATGAAGTTGTCCATTTAAAAATTCAGGGGGACCATCTGACAATACAAAGAAATCTTTTGAATTGTCGTCTTCTTCATGAATTAAAAGAAGTGTACAGTGTTGCTTTCATGGAAATTTGGGAGATGCCTCCTCGATCTTTGTCATTTCAAGCAACAAACAAAAATCTCAATTCCAAAATCAAACCCTAACCCTAATTTCGGATTCGCAATGATCTCACAGCATTAATCCTCAAATCCATCTCCAATTTCGGTGTCCATGAGAGAGAGAGAGAGAGAGAGAGAGAGAGAGAGAGAGAGAGAGAGAGCTCTACCTTTGTGTTGTGGCGGACGAAATGAATGGAGGGATGGTCTGAGGGCGATTAAAATTGTACAGCGACGGAAAAAACGCGATAGCACAGAACAAGGACGATTTTTGCTATTATGGCAAAGTACAGGGACGTTAGGTGCATTTTATCCTTATATAATATTATATATATTTCATTTGCACCTTCTCAGATCAGAAGAAAGCATATTGGAGTTGATCGTTATGAATGCTTTTTGCGTGTACCATATGCTTAAAAGTAATGCTCATCTTAAGCATGACTTTTGTCTTATCAGCGAATGTTTCATATGTTACACATAAACAATGAAAATGTTGAACTTAGATTCCTCTCTTTTGCCATGCATTTCCGGTAAGGCTTTGTTTATTGTTGATTGCTTGGTAACAAATTGTCAAACTTATGTTTCTGAATTTATTCTGTTCCAAATATTTTCTTTTGGCTAGTAAAGTATTTGTACGGATACCTGAGTGTTAAAAAAAAAATTTGCATGTAGGATTGATATATCCAGCTTAAATTTCTTGTGGATCAGGCAAATGGCTGCTTATCATACTTTGACAAAGTCCCAGATGGGTTCTACTTAATCCATGGGATGGATCCATATGTATGGATGGTATGCACTGATCTGCAAGAGAGTGGACGGATACCGTCGCTTGAATCTTTGAAGGCCATTGATTTTGCCATTGAATCTTCAGTTGAAGTGATTTTGATTGACCGGCGCAGTGATCCCAGCTTGAAGGAACTACAGAACCGGATTACTAGCGTATCCTGTAATTGCATCACTACGAAAGAGGTTGTTGACCAGCTTGCAAAGCTCATCTGCAATCGTATGGGGTAATATTTCATCACTTTCAGTTATAAACTCCTAGAGATATCTTCTTCCTTTGCATAATCTGACAATTCTAGCTCTATTGCCTTCTCAAGTGGTGCAGCTTCCACCGGAGAAGATATCTTAGTCCCACTATGGAAGGAGTGCAGTGATGATCTAAAGGACTGTTTAGGATCCGTTGTACTTCCAATGGGTAGCCTCTCTGTTGGCCTCTGCAGACACCGGGCTTTGTTATTCAAAGTATGTTTTATTTACTTTGTTACTCCTTACGTTCCACGCAAGTGAGTTCTCTTACGGCTTTGGGATGTTCCGCTAAAAGAGTAATTTTTGAATAAATTTATGAGTTTTCAAATTAACCTTTGTCCTTTATTGTACGAAACTTAGTCAGGAAAACTATCTTAATCCTGGAATACACTGGTATGGTATTTCGAAAAACTATTTTTAACCGTTAAAAAATGTGACTTTGCATCGTAGGCTTTTTGGAGGGAGTGATATATAATGAGTTCACTCCTGTTTGAACACAGTTTTTATATCTTCCTTGAACCTTATTATTATTATTCTTTTTTGGGGGGTGGGGATCGGGGCTGTTTTTGTTACTTTTACTATCCATGCGCCAGTTAATCACGTTTTAAGTTCGCCATATAGCATATGCTTAATCAAACTTCATGTCCTTTTGGTTTCTACATTTGCGTAGTTAAAACGTGTTGTGACAATTAGGGGGAATTCTTATGCCTTCTACATTGGTTACTACAGGTGCTAGCTGACTCAATTGATTTACCATGCCGGATTGCCAAGGGATGCAAATATTGCAACAGAGATGATGCTTCTTCTTGTCTTGTTCGATTTGGCCTCGACAGGTAGACCTTTACATCCAATCTAGCGTCTATATTGTTGGTTTGGGCTAAGGAAGATCTTTTAGTTAGTTGGACCTTTTCTTGTTACCTATAACATGCTATGTGAAAGGGCATGATGGCACATAGCATTTCCTCCTGGTGATCTTACTCTGTTCACCTCTTAGTTGTCACTTCCTGAAGTTCGGTGCTTGGAAACAATGGCAAGAGGCTAGGGGTGGCAATTCGTGTCATCGTGTCGTGTTCGTGCCACACTATCGTGTTTTCGTGTTATCTATCTTATTTGATCATAAATATAATAATAAACGTTATTTTAACTAAATTTATAATTTCGTGCTTTCGTGTCGTGTCGTGTCGTGCCGTGCCTTATCGTGTTTCTTGTCTCCTTAATTCGTGTTTATAATCGTGTCGTGCTGGTTCGTGCAATCGTGTCGTGCTCGCCATTGCCACCCTTACAAGAGGCACAAGTAATTGTGTGTTTAGCCACATTGTAGTGTACTAGCAGATGGATCAAAAATCTTCTGTTGCAACCCACTTTAGCTATATGGATAAATATGACAGACTTTGGGAGTCCAAGCTGAAGCCCATGGGTCGTCTGCTATGTAACAAGTTTTTTGGGTAGGGCAAGTGTCCTTGGCAGTATTAGACTAGCATTATTTATGTTATTTCATTATTAGTGAAGGTTATTTTTGTCTTTTAGTTTATAATGAGTTTTATCTATAATATTCCTTAATATTAGGAGAAGTAACAATAGACTATAAATAATGTTGTAACCTTTCGTTTTAATTAGAGTTGAGCTTTTGAAAATAAAGCTTGTGAGCTTGTGTATGTGCTTCTGCCGATCCCTTGCGAGGGTAGGTTCCCCCTTCTATTCTATCTTCGGATTCTAATCCCACCCGTTCCTCATCGCCTTCTTAATTCAGACCAGTGCAGCACCAACTGGCTCTAATATTTCATCTTTTGTGTTTAGAAAGTCTAGATTCACATCCGCCCCTCCCACCTGGTCTCTCATATCTGCTTATCCAGATTTATGGTACTCTGTAATCTGTTACATGCATACAAACAATTTTTTTTTTTTTTTCTTTTCCTGTTGATAATAAGTGAAGGAGCTTCTTCTTCTAGCATACTCCCCTTCTTTGATATTATTATTATTTTTCCTTATTCTGTCTTCTTTTTTTTTTTGAAGATGTAAATGAGTTAACTTCTAACCTACATCTGCCTCGTGCATTGTTGGAAGGTCAAGCTGACATCAAAAAGGTTGTCTTTAATTAAAGAGGGCTATCACATAGTGCAAAGTCAAAAGTAATGTAAATTTAAGAAGAGAATGCAGTGCTACCCTCCAATCCTCACAGCATCAGTTAAACAATGGCCTTGACCTTCACTTTGTTTACTACTGCTCTGGTAGAGTAACATCAGAGCCCCACCCCAATCCTCCCCCCCCACCTGCCTCCTCTCTTTCTTCTCTCTGGTCTCTCTGGGGAGAACAAGCTAGGTCTATTTATCTTTATACATGCTAGAAATATGCACTCTATCTTGACACTGCATTCTTAAATATAAGCGGATTAGCCTTGACATATAACAATTTCTTATTGCAGGGAGTTTCTTGTTGATTTGATTGGGAAGCCAGGATGCTTATATGAGCCGGACTCCTTGCTAAATGGTCCATCTTCCATCTCAATTTCTTCACCGCTGCGCTTTCCACGATTTAGACAAGTTGAACCTACCATTAATTTCAGGTCATTGGCCAAACAGTACTTCTCAGACTGCGAGTCACTTAATATTGTATTTGATGATTCATCCACAGGTAATTTTCTTAACTGTATGATGATGATTAAACATTTTTATTTTGCCTTATGAAGGCTATTATTAAAGGATTGCAATTTGCCTCACAAACTGTGCAATCAAAACTAATTTGGGGATATAAAGATCAAATGGAGGACTTTGGCAGTTAATTTAGGGCCTCTTGGGTGTTCTTTTGAATGTGCATACTTTCATACACTTAAAAGGGGCATGTATACTTCTAGAAAGGCACATGCTCACATTCATATGTATTTAACACAAACACTTCCATAGGTCTCTGACATATGCTCACACTCCCTCGGCGTGTCAATGAGTCAAATAATGTGGAAATCTTTCTTTTGGAAGCAACCTACACTTACTTGCCTACTTGTCAATTGATAATAAACTGGAATGGTGTGCTTCACCATTCTTGGTGTGACAAATAAATGTAATTGCTACAGAAACCAGGAAAATATGTTATCACTATGATTATCAATATGTGTGTATATATATTCTTAAGAAGTGTGAGACAGAGGAGTTGCTTTCCTTTCAAGTCTAATTTACTTCATTGTGAGAAAAGCTTCCTGTTCACCTCATCCCTCTTCAACATCCTTGGTTTCATTGTACTTCTCAATTGATGCAGACACAAGATATATGAGCCGTTGCACAACTTTGGTTACTTAACATCAAAAGCAGGATTTACTCTCGTGACAAATCATTATGGTTTACCCAAATCTATTCTCCTGTACAGTGAACATTAGCGGGAATTGTTATCCTTTCTACATGCAAATGCACATGAGAAGGAGAATTGTATAGTTTGAACAACTCTATGGTTTAAAATAATGGTTCTCTAAATGCATGTATATAATTCTTTGTAAATTTTCCTCTCTTGTCTCCTCATTAGAGTGTTCCTCTTTTTTGTAATGTCACATCTTCACTTTTTAGTTCAATGTAAAGGTGATAAGCAAAGTGATATAACATTGTTGCAAGCACAAAGTTCATTTGACCCTCTATTTCTGCGTCAGTAATATAAAAAAGAGATATCCCATTGTGATGTAATATGGCATAACATATGAAGGCAAATTCTAACAAGCGCCCAAACAAAATGAAACTACCTTTTTAGCAATTATCAGATTTTGTATAGTTTCAATTAATTGGTATAAGTTTCCAATGGAAAAACTTTCTGAGAAAGGATGTTTAAAGAGGCACTAGTTAGCAAGTCCCATCTACGGATTGTAGGTATCAGTATTTGTGAATGAAATATATTTACATAATCAATTTGGTTATTTTTGAAAGAATCAACCATTCGATTTATTCTTGTTCAATGCTGCATTGTGGTAAAAATTGTACTGTGATTAGAAAATGTAGCCAAATACATCTTACCTATTTCGTTTTTCTGTTGTTTAGTAATACAGGTCCTTAATATATGATCTTTATGACTGCAGGCGATGGAGATACTGGAGATGCCATGTATCCTAAGAAATCTGATAGAAATTATGTAGATATAAATAGCAATATACGTAGTCCAAGCAACAGCAACGAAATTCCTCAGCTACCTCCACCACCTAAAGTTGTCCGGCCCAAAGCTCATGATAGGGATTCACAGCTTCCTAAAGCTTATAATCTTCAGAATGTTATAAGCTCAGCAAATATAGTCAAAGATACCGTCCCTTTGAAGAATACTCAACAAGTTGGACATAGGGATGCCTCGCCATTCACTGCCTTGTCTGATCCTAGAATGGAGACAGTTAATGATCAGAGGTTTGTTGAGGGCAGTCGACTTATATCAAGTAATCCAAGTAGGGAAATTACCTTTGACGTGGAAGATTTGGACATTCCATGGAGTGACCTCATTTTGAAAGAGAGGATTGGAGCAGGTAATCATTTTTCTCTGATTTGGATTCATTTTCTTTAAGATTGCAAGCTCTATGTTGGGAGGCAATGCAGTTCTTTTCAGTTCTCTTTCTGGAACTCAAATTAAGACAGACTATTTGGTTGCATTTTCAGGCTCTTTTGGTACTGTTCATCGTGCTGATTGGAATGGTTCTGTAAGCCATCTTTTCCTTTTTGCTTATATCATTGTTGTTTAATTTCTATGCAAGGGCATCTATTTAATTATGCCTACTTCAATGCAGTTTTCTATACTTTCTTTTTGAATAAAAGATAATTTCTGTATTTTCTTTTTGAAGAAAACTATTTTTTAAGCCCTTAATTTTAATTAGCTGCATTTTTAAGGCTTCAAGATGTGTGCCTATTATATTGAAGAGAAAATTTTAATCTGAAGCCGAGAATATACATATTGGGGAATTGTAATCCTGAATTATATCTATAGGATCATTCCATTTGTTGCTGTAACATCTTTTGTCATATGTTCAAGAGTAAGATTGAAGTAGATTTACATGGCTTTTTTTTAATAGCCAAATTGTAAATAATACAACATGCACATAGACCTTGCTGCAACTAGAGGGGGGCAGGCAGAAGCTACCCTGCTTCTCCCGGTCTTCTCCGAGGTTCAAAGAGTTTTCTGCAGTGATTGGGGCGGGGCATTAATGTGGTGGGGTGTGGATTTCCCATTCCCGCTCCTGCGCCCCATTCACATTGGGGTATAGAAAACTTTTCCTATTTGTACTCCCAAATACCCCACCTTCTCTTCTTAGGTTTCCCTTAATCCCTTAAGTGTTCATTCCCACTCCAATCTCAATTTTCCGATTCTCGTTTCCACCCTATTAGGGGTGCGGTGGGATGGAATCCTCATTTATCCTGTCCCATTACCATCCCTACATATTGTATTATTGCGAGGAGATACCAATTCGGCCATGCGTATCATCACTGGTAATTTAAATTCTCAATTTCATCTCCAGCAGGCAACACCTTACGGACATTTGTTTTAGTTATCGAAACAGTTTCCTTTTTAGTGGTGATACGTGCTTATGTTGAATCTCCACCCTCTATATTTTTTGGTGACAAAGGGCTTTGGACCTCGTTAATTGTTAGTCTCAATGATGATTCATAGTAGTTGGTAATATTTTATGGTTGATGTCCAATCCTTTTACATTGTAATCTTGAAATTTGGCTTTTACAGGATGTTGCTGTCAAAATTCTTATGGAACAAGACTTCCATGCAGAGAGATTTACGGAATTTTTGCGGGAGGTAAGCTTAGGCAAACTTTCTGGCCAATTTCACTTATAGCTTCAAGGCTGATCTTTTTGTCTATTCTAAACTGTTTATGTTACTTTCTTTATTTATTGCTAATTTTGGTATTTCAATTCTATTAGGTTGCGATAATGAGACGCCTGCGGCATCCAAATATTGTACTATTTATGGGCGCTGTCACACAGCCCCCAAACTTGTCCATAGTCACGGAATATTTATCAAGGTTTAGTGCCTCATCATTTCTAACTTCCTTAATTCCAAATATGGGAATCAGATGTCAATACCTACATTCCGAGCTAATTCTTTAGTAATGGATTTGAACTGCAGAGGTAGTCTGTATAGGCTTTTGCATAAGCCCGGTGCAAAAGAAGTACTGGATGAGAGGCGGCGTCTGAGTATGGCATATGATGTGGTATCTATTTGAAACTTAACAATGTTTCTCAAAACTGTTTTCTTTATAATTGTCCTCAAAGAAAAAATAAACTTGGGGATGAGGGGGCAGGGAAATGTGCAATCAGTGTAAATGCTTCTCCTGCAACTTGAGGTATTATTTTTCAGTTTAATCCTTGAATATGGTGACCTTTAGTGTACTTATTTTAAACCCAAAAAGGAAAATCAAATGTCCAAGCATATAAAATTATAGTCCTCTTGTCTGACCAGCATTCTCCTACCTCTCTCTCCCTCTTTGAATGTGCTTTCCCATTTTCACATTGTTTTGAGCATGTATTAATTGTTTGTTTCGTCTTCTTCAGGCAAAGGGAATGAATTATCTTCACAGACGCAACCCTCCAATTGTACATCGGGATTTGAAATCGCCTAATCTTCTAGTTGATAAAAAGTATACAGTGAAGGTAGAATGGAATATTGTGCACTGCACTACTTGCAGATTCTCTTCTATTTTTCCTTTCACTGCCACAGCTGTCAAATCACAATATTTGATTGCATGCCTGTGCATTGAAGTTTCTCGTAGGACTTGATATTGAAATTTTGGTTTCTCACTCACTCTCTTTCCGTCCCGCCTGCTGCAAGTACTTGTGGTAGACATGTGCCTACCATACTACATAGGCACCCTCGTTCCACTCCGAGTTTTGCTTCCTTTGTTATGTTGTCTCTTTTCCGTAGTTGATGTATCTAATATAACTGATGTGTTCATTTTTCAGGTCTGCGACTTTGGTCTGTCTCGGTTAAAAGCAAACACATTTCTTTCATCAAAATCAGCTGCTGGAACTGTGAGTTTTATCTGATATAAATACATTTTGACCCAATGGCCTAAACATTACATGGTCTTTACGCTAGCTTATGCCTGGCAATTGGGTCGGGTTGATCTGGGTAACGGGTTGGTTTGAGTCAGAACCCATTGCAACCCAAAATAAATTCGGGTTAAACGGGTCGGGTCACTATTGGGTCGGGTCGGGTTGACCCGTTTTTTCCCCCTTCATGAACACAAATTTCCAGGTGTTTAAGTTGACATTATAAGTGGCACTCAGTAGGATATTGAGAATTTGAATATAATTAAGAGGGTTTTAGAGAGAAAAAAAAAAAAGAGTTGGAGAGGCAAAATCAAGAATGAAGAAATCAAGTGAGATACATAGCATAAAAACATACTTAAAACAGCCATGAGAAAAGTTGCCACTGGCACTGCAAAATCAAGAATGAAGCAAAATACAGCCACTTAAAACAGATCCAAACTATCAACAAAATTTAAGGAAGAAATCAAGTGAGATACATAGCATAAAAACATACTTAGGGCTTTGAGCATCTGTATGAAAGCCACAGAAATAAACAGAAACCAGGATACATACTAGCCATAACACGTTTTGCTTAAATATCAAACTGCCACTAACATGCATTAAGAAGACTTTCCCAAACTTTCAACAATCAAAACAAAGAGTGTTATGCATAAAGAAGCATTACTGTCGAAATAAATGATAAATGCAGCCCTAACTACCATTTTGCATGAAGAAGAGCACTTGGGGGAGGTGGTGTTCAGAAAATCGTCCAGGAAACTGCTAAACAATCAAAAACTTGCTTCTTTTTCTTCCTTCATTTTCAATGCAAGATTCACAGCAGATATCACAAACTTTAATCTTCTGATTAACATAAAGCTTCCATCAAATGTTCTCCCTCAAGATGAGGATAACGGAACCCCAGGATCTTTTCCTTACTATAAAAAGATACCAACCAGATCAACAATCTGGTTAGACATTCAATTTGCATGAAGTGCTGCACTTGGAAGTATCATTAACTGAAAACCGATCATCCTCTATACCAACCTAAGCCAGGATTCATGAGTTAGACATTCTATAGGAATAATCTGTATTACCAAGCAAGAAAAGAAAGAAAATAGTAGAAATATTCTGAAAGAAAAGAAAACCCATCAGAAGGAATCAGAAGTAATTCTAACATTCAACAAGAAAAGAAAACCCATCATTATTAGACTGAAAATACACAGATAATCAAATAAATTACAGATAATCACAAGAAAACATTTTAGCACTAGACTGAAAATACACAGATAATCAAATAAACTACAGCTCAACAAGAAATCAGAAGGAATTCTAACATTCAGGAGGTAAGTACAGATTTATCCAGGAAATCAATTATAAGGTTATCAGAAGATTTTAAAAATCACCATTACAACTCCAATTATAAGGTTATCATTCTCATCTCAAACCAATACCTTCCCAATGCAGGGAAGACCAACCAATCTGGGTTGACCAAAGTCAACTGAACTGGATGAATGAGGGAAAAAAATTATGGATAAGCACAATAAATTTTAATCCTTTACAAAACAAAATTGGGGTTCAACTGATCTAGAATTCAACATCAATTCAGTCTAAACAAAATCTCCTTCAACCAAAATTTATCAGCATTGGCGTATCAAAATTTATCAGCATTGGCGTATCAAGTGTCAGTGCGTGTGAAAGAAATCAACGAGACTACAGTGATGAAAAGTTGACTCACCCGATCAAACTGAAACTTAGTATGCAGGCGAATTTCAGGTCTCTAAAAAATCAACAGGTTGAAGCATCATAAATCGGTACGCCGGCAATCGAATTGAAAAAGGAATAATAGCTGATCAATCCAATCAAATAGACTGACGGAGAAATTCTGATCAAACAAACGGATTGGATTTAGGTCAAATTGATTAAGACAGAAAAATATAACTTTTGTTCTGTATAGAGAGAGAGAGAGAGAGAGAGAGAGAGAGAGAGAGAGAGAGAGAGAGAGAGAGAGAGAGAGAGAGAGAGAGAGAGAGAGAGAGAGAGAATATATTCAAGCAATAGCCGGTTGAGCGGGTTTAACCCGATTTAACCCAAAAATTTTATTGGGTTGTAATGGGTAACCCATTATAACTTATTTTATTAATGGGTTGGGTTGGGTTGGGTAATTAACAGGTTGGGTTGGGTGGGTTTATGGGTATTGGGTTGTAATTGACAGGCCTACGCTAGCTGTATGACATTAGTTGTTTTCTTCATTGTGCTAGCCTGAGTGGATGGCACCAGAAGTCCTTCGTGATGAACCATCAAATGAGAAGTCAGATGTATACAGCTTTGGTGTCATTTTGTGGGAGTTGGCTACTTTGCAGCAGCCGTGGGGTAATTTGAATCCAGCACAGGTTTGTATAGTTGAATTATTTCTTTTTGATGAAATGGTTGCAAATAGAGTTACATTGAAATGATGTTATTTTGTGAACTTGAGTAGAAATATTTTAATTGTAGAATTATTGTAGATTGGAAAAGATTATAAAAAGCCAAGGAATCAGCTAAGCAACAAAAGGATGAGTAGAAATTCAATGTACAAGCTTCAAGGCAAAATAAGAAAGAAAGAAAAAAAAGCGCTGCTCCAGAGTGAACAAGGCCCGAAAGGGAAATCCTTCCAGGCACCCTCAAGGCTTTGTTTGGCCCAAAAATCAGAGCATATAAAACACATTTAAAGGCAAAAGGGTAGTATCTGACTGTTGAATATGCTCGTTCTCCTCATGATCCAGTCCTTTTCACCCTTGAGCAAGCCTCATTTAACATACTGTTAAATGATATTGCCTTACCTAGCTCTGCCCAAGATGGCTTATAACTTAGAAGTAGAAGTGCACGTAAGCAATCATCAAGAGTCACCTACTAATTGCTCCTCATTCAGGCATTTTATCTCAACTTATTCATTATAATTTATGAAGATTACAAAAAAAATTGTCTTAAAAGGCAGATGTGCAGGTGGAAAATCGATCTAGGTGTGATTTGTAAGTTCAAGCTTCTACGGTTGTTCTGCTCTGATGAATGATCTTGAAAGACTGATTATCGAAAGCAAAGATTGGTACTAGAAAGTCGTGATGAGTGATCAAAGAAATTCGCCCTCAAGTAAAGACTTGTCCTCAATGAATGATCAAAGAGTTCTATTTGTATTTAATTCCAAAAACTAGCTGTTATCGTGTCAATACAGAGGAATTGAACTTTACAGGTGTTCAGTAACTTGATTGGCTACCCTAGTTCAATGTTGGGATACTGACTTGTTATGTCCTCCAATATGCAAGCCCATTTGACTTGTTCATTTTATTGGAATTTGTTAGAAAGATATTTTGAGAGATTGTAGAGTTGAAGTTCAGTCGTTCAACGTCCAAGGAAGCTGATACAAGTAAAACAAACAATTTTCTCATAAGAAGGTTTAGCAACTTGCTGCTGTGGATTAAAGAGTAGGGTGTTCAGCCATAAAGGGTGCCTGATAGCTGATAATAAGCACAGATTTTGACTACTTCCAGAGTCAATGGACTCAGCAGTTGTTTATCTTGGTGGATCGTGATATCAACGTGGCATTTGGCCTTGAGAACGAGATATTTTAAAGCAGTCTTTGGTCCATCTTAAGTTAATACACTGTCTTCTTATAGCTTCAAACAGGGGCACAAGTTACTCATCCGTAGATCTATCTCAAATTGCCAAGGCCAGTCCACAATATTTGTACCAACAATTATTGTCTGTTATCATATGATGTCACTGGTTATGAGTGATCCACTCATAAGAAAACCACAAAAAATGAGAATAAAAGGTGATATATGCAGCTCCAATCCCTAATCGCTATGTTTCTTATAAAAAAATTGTTCCTTTATTTGTTCAAGTTTGTCAAAATCGATTCGTATATGTCTGCTACATTGAATGCATAACAAATACTCACTCTGCTCTGTTCAATGAGCCCTACTTCCCCTTTTGGGATGTTCCATTTAAAGACTTATAAATTAAGCTTGCTATGCTGATGAAGTTTCAACTTTACCCCTCAACATGAAATAAACAATTTTGATACAACAAAAAGAGCTGGTTGTAATGCTTACTTCCTAGGATTATTAGACATCCCTAAATACTTGACTTTTCAAGTAAGCTCATTGGGTGGAAGGGAAGGAGAGACAAGATTGGTGCCAGTACTCCCTTTTCTTTAATCTTCTCCATATCTTTCTAGAATCTCCATTACCTATTAATGGTTTTACTTTTTGTTTTGTTCCACTTTCTTTAGTCATGGGAAGTTAACTGTTGCTTTTCAGTTTTCATCTATAACAATTTTCTCTCCCCCCCAAAGCCCCTCTTTTTTCCTTTTATCTGCACACGTGTGGTCCGCCCGGGTTTGGGGTGGGAGGGGGTTGCCGTGCTGGTGAATAAGTTTGCATCTCACCTGTGTACATCGTTTGCAGCTTGATGTCATGTGGGATAATACTCATATTTGTGTATCTCTCGTATGTAGGTTGTAGCCGCTGTTGGGTTTAAGTGCAAAAGGCTGGAGATTCCACGTGATCTGAATCCTCAAGTCGCTTCCATAATTGAGGCTTGCTGGGCTAAGTGAGTTTGCATATTCTAGCCTCATTTATGAGCGTATTTTTTGATGCCCCTACATTTATGTGCTTTTTTATTGATAAAATCTTGATACTGCAGCGAGCCATGGAAACGCCCGTCCTTTTCCAATATCATGGAGTCTTTGAGACCATTGATAAAACCTCCTACACCCCAGCCAAGTCGTGATATGTCATTACTCGCATGACGGCTTGAAGTGTGGGTGTTATGGAAGTTTCGGTTGTGCAGATATAGGGAGATTTTGACCATCTAATCTCTAGCAGAAATTATCAGGTGTGTATATCTAACAAATACAGCCCTCATGCGCTTATCTTGGTTTGATTTTTGGTATTTAAATTCCAATATTGACCATGATACTAGTTAAATCCTCTGCGGTTGTATTTTACCAAAGATTTTAGTAAGTTCTGCTCTTGGAATGCTTTATTCGATATTCAAGATACTTAATATATGGGCAGATGTGAAACTATCTGTGCACAATGCATTGCTTTAGAAATTCATCCTGGTTTCTGTTATCAAATGTGATTGTATATTCTGATTAGTGCTTTAATGATTTCTCCTGCAGGCTCATCATTGTACATATCTCATTCAGTTTGCCTATTGATAATACTGATTTTTTTTACGCGGTCCAAGAAGCTGCAATGGTTCTTACAGAAGATGAGTTTGGTAGTTTCCATGTGTACTTTTTCACATAATGACATAAACATTGTTTCCCAGGCAAAAATGTTTGCTGGCATAGGCAATTGGTAACGATCTGTTCGCTCATAATTTTGTATGTATGCATCTTGTAATTGAAAAATCGGCTTATAGGGAATTAACTTTGCTGGTGTGAATGCCAATCCGGTACTCTGAGTTAGTCTTGTAATATATAATCAATTGGTCCACCATCTGTTTGTTTTCACACACCCGTGTGTGTGTGTGTGTGTGTATAATGCATATACACAGATGCAAGGGATTGCGTAATCGCAGGAGCTCTACTGCTTCCAAACCGGATTTGTGGAAGTGGAGTTGCAGTTGAACGTCCATTGAAGAACTGCGTAAAAGATTGTGATGCGAGAGCTTTCGATTTTTCTTTTTCTTTTCAGTCCCCTTAGACTCCTGATGTCTTTGTAAAAAATCCACTTAAAAACATTTCTTTGGAGTATTAACCATAGTGATGTTCGGTTATGGCTAATCAAACAACATTCGGTTATTTGGTCAACCATGGTCGAACGGAGAAATCGCCTGATTTTTTTCCGGCGGGTTTGAGAAGAGAGCGAGGGAGGGAGGGAAGGAAAGGTACGAAAAAAAATAATGAGGGAGGGGAAGAAATTTTTTTTTTTCTTCCTTTCTTCTTTCTTTCTTCCTGTGGGGGTTGTGGGATTGGAGGGGTGGGGGTTGCGGGATTGGGGATTGGGGGTGGTGGGTTAGGGCTGAAGGGTGGGTGTTGCGGGATTGGGCTGAAGGTGGGGGATGCGGGATTGGGGGGTGGGGGTTGCCGTGCCTGTGTATGAGGGAAAGGGAGTGTATTGGGAGAGTGGTGGGGAAAGAGGAGGGCTGTATAAAGAAGGGTAAAATAGGAAATATAGGGGGTGTGTATTAAGTAATTATGTTGGTGTGAAATGTAGATGGTCGGTGTATGAGAAAATATACGCATAAAGAGGAAAGGGGGGTGTTAATAGTGCTCCCCTTTTTTTTAATGAGGTTTCATTTTTAGTTTTTCACAAAAATTAAGGAAGTTAACTTTTGGGTTATTTTAGTAGTACGCGTACACTAAAGTCTTTAATTTCCACACACAGTATTAGAAGTTTGCACTAGGACATGATAATTATCAAAGGTGAAATTAATAAATTTATACCAATATGTATACTCATTTAGTGATGAGAAAATTTCAAAAAATAGACATCCATCTAGGAGTGGAGGGAGTATATTATTTTAAGGTGAAACTTCAAAAAATACCCTGAACTATGTATAGACAATAATTGAACGACATCAGCCCTTAGCTGGACACGTGGCAGACATCGCGGCCTCATAGGCTCCAGCTGGACAAGCATCGAGGTGACATACGCCCACCTCGAACATGACGACCTGTAAATTACTATACGACTGGTCGCCCACCTCACCATTATACTCTCCCAGCACGCTGACACAGGGGTCTACGATGCGACCTGGGAACATCCCAGGTCGACCTCATCAGCATCAAGCGACCTGAACATACCAGGCCGATCTTGACTACATCGAGCGACCTGGAAGCATCCAGGCCGACCTCGACATAGCCCCTTCAGCTCGGCAAAACAGAGTCCTGCTACAACTTTACATATCAGTCCTAAGCATATAAGGAAACGTATTCCGAAAGACATGGGGATCATATCGCCCCTATTCCAAATTCAACCAGGATTATGATACATCTCTCTATAAAAAGCACCCTCAACAGGCCTCATAAGGTACATACAAATTACTTGCTTACATACTTTCTTTTGCGCATTTTATGCCCATCACACACGCATCTAATGATATATAGTATCTTTTCAGATGGTCTGCGTGCCATGAATTTTTCAGATCTTTTCCATCTTGTGTTTGAAGCCGATAAGTGCCTTCTCGAATAATTTTTGTAACTTGAAAATGTCCTTCCCAATTAGGAGATAGCTTTCCTTGACCGGTCTGTCTCCCGGTTGCTTCTATTCTCATTACCCAATCTCCTACCGAAAAACTGCGCAGGTTCACTCTGCTGCCGTGGTGAACCTTAGCTTTTTTCTTGTAGTTTTCCATTCTAAGCCTGGCATTCAACCTCTTCTCTTCAAGGAGGTCTAATTCTACCCAGAGGGTTTCTTCATTTTGTTGCTCGTCAAAATAGCTCACTCTAGGGGATGGCAACCCCACTTCAACCGATCCATAGCTTCTGAGCCATATGCAAGGCAGAATGGGGTTTCTTCAGTTGGACCTTTGATGATAGTTCGAACACACCAAAGAGCAATGTGAAGCTCATCCACCCATCGACCATGTCTACCCTCTAAGGTTTTCTTGAGGGCAGTTAGTATTTGTTTATTGCACGCCTCTGCTTTGTCGTTTCCTTGGGGATGGGCAACAGAGGATCTTACGTATTTTATCTTCATAGCTTCGCATGCCTCTGTAAATTTATCCAAAAATCAGGTTCCTCTATCCGACACTATCACATTTGGCAACCCAAATCTACACCACAAGTGGTCATGTACGAACTTGATCGCATTTTCCTCTGTAATACTTGCCAGTGCCTTAGCTTCAGCCCACTTGGTAAAGTAATCAACCGCAACAATAACATATTGACATCCTCCTTTCGCCTTCGGGAATGGCCCGATAAGATCGAAGAACCATGCAGCTACCACTGGCGTTTGTATAACAGCAGGAAGCCTTAGAATATCAGCAAACAGTTGACATTTTTGGCATCTTTTGACTTATTCTTTGGCATCTTTTCTCAAACTGGGCCAATAGTATCGTGAAATAAAATTTTGTCGGATAATGTCCTGGCTCCTAGGTGCCCGCTGCATACCTCTTCATGTACTTCGGCGAGCACATTTTCTGTCATGCGCGGCTCCACGTATCTTAACAAAGGTTTACTGAAAGAGCGACGGTACAAAATTCCATCCAATACGGTATAACGGGCCACTAGGCTAACCAATGCGCGGGCGTGCTCTCTATTTTCTAGGTGAGTTCCATTTTCGATGTACCCTTTTAGTTCAGATATCCATCTTTTTTCAGCCACTTCCACGTCCATTATTGCTGGCCCTTGCACAGCCAAACATTTGAGATACTCTATCTATGTATAAGTTTATAATGCATCGGCATCTACTGTCGCTATCTTGGACAAGTAATTAGCTCGTGTGTTTTCTTTGCGATCAATCTGCTTTAATTCTTACTAATCAAATTTGGAAATCAACTTTTTTGTCATCTCGCAATATTGGAGCAATGAGGGATTATTAGTCTCATACTCTCCCAAAATTTGGTTCACAACATGTTATGAATAACTGTGAGCGACTAAGTATTTTACTCCCATATTGATGCACAGCTCCATGCCCACGATCAATGCCTCATACTCAGCTTGATTATTGGAGCTCTTGAATTTGAATCTGAGAGCCTTCTCAACTTCATGGTCACCGTCCGGTGAAATCAATAACAAACCCAACCCACTGTTGTCATGAGCTGAGGAACCGTCCAAAAATAAACACCAATATTGTTCGGGCCATATGCGGGGCGTGGCTAAGGAGGTGGCGGCCTCTTTCCCGGCCGTCGAAATGATGGCCCTCTTCCCATCAGTTGCTTTCATTTTCACTTGAGTATTCTCTTGGGTAAACGAAGTTTCAACAACAAAATCGGCTAGGGCTTGAGCTTTGATCGTCTTTCTTGGCGTATAAGTTATATCAAACTCGGTAAACTCTATTGACCAGTTGAGGAGTTGCCCTGAACATTCTGGCTTATGCAAAATTTTTCTAAGTGGTGCATTTGTGTACACAAAAATAGAATAAGACAAAAAATAAGCCCTGAGTTTGTCGGTAGCAATGATAACAGAGTATGCTAATTTTTTGCATTTATATATATATTTGGTTTCTACATCACTTAGAGCTTTTGAAACATAATAAATGGGTTTTTGAACATTTCCCTCTTCTAGTACTAACACTGTTGCCATAGCTAAATTGGTGGCTCCCAGATAGACATACAAAATATCACCCTGTTTTGGGCTAACTAACAGAGGTGAACGACCAAGATATTCTTTGTGATGCTCAAAAGTGGTCTGGCACTCTAGAGTCCACTCAAAAGCTATATTACCCTTTAGCACTTCGAAAAAAGGTTAACATTTTTTTGCCGCTCGCGACATAAAATGGCCCAAAGCCACTATGTGACTATTCAGCTTTTATACTTCTTTGATGCATGTGGGTGGCTTCATATCCAGCAACGCCTGAATTTTCTCTATGTTTGCTTCAATTCCCCGCTGACTAACCATGAAACCCAAAAAATTTGTCTGCGGTTACTTCGAATGCGCACTTGCTAGGATTTAACTTCATATTATTTTTTTCAGAGATTCTAAAATGTCTCCGCCAAGTCCTCCACACGGGGTCACTTTTTTGACTTGATCACCATATTATCAATATAGGTCTCCACATTTCTTCCCAACTGGTCGCCAAAAACTCTGTTTACCATACATTGGTTGGTTGCCCCGGCATTCTTCAGCCTAAATGACATCATTACGTAACAGTGGATTCCCCGAGCTGCCTAAAACGTAGTTAACTCCTATTCTTCTAGGGTCATTCTTATCTGGTGATAGCCAGAATATGCATCAATAAAGCTCAGCATGGTGTACTCGGCATGGGCATCCACCAAATTATCAATCTGCGGCAGAGGGTAGCAATCTTTTGGGCAGGCTTTGTTCTAATCTGTGAAGTCCACACATATCCTCCATTTCTTGTTGGCCTTTAAAACCATGACAACGTTTTCTAGCCACAACGAATAATACAACTCTCTAATAATTTTGGCCCTTTATAGCTTTCCGACTTCCTCTTTTATTGAAATCTTTTTTTCAAGACCGACTACCCGCAATTTCTGTTGTACAGGAGTAAACTCTGAGTTCACATTCAAATGATGCTCGGCAACCTCGGTGCTTATTCCTTCCATGTCATCTACTTCTCATGCAAACACATCAAGACTGTGCTTCAAAAATTTAATCAGATCTTTGCGGTCTTGACCGCGTAGCTGCCCACCAATCTTGATATTCTGATCCGAAAAGAGAGAGTTAATAACCACTTCCTCTAACTCGTCACACGGCTTCAAATCAGTACCTTCTATGATATGCATGGTATCAATCTCTATCTCTTTATTTGCCCGGCTGCCCGCTGCCCGTCTCTTGCGCCCGACTGTCCACTTCTAGTGCCCGGCTGTCTTGTCCCGCTGCCTCACTTTTTTGGGCGGCCATCTCTTCACTTAAACCTGGTAGAGGAGGGGGCGACCTAATAAATGAGGTATCGTGATCGCCTGCTGTTGCATTGATCATGTCTACCATTGGATCTTGTCCCTTGCTTATTTTTAGGCTCTTTGAAATGCTTTATTTGTGTTCATCATCCTTCATGGTCACTTTTCGCTTTAGCTTTTATGATTCAACCACGTGTTCTAGCATTGACCCTGGATCACTTTTGATGCAAGCAACCCCTTTTGGGGTAAGAAACTTTATCCGCTGATGCGGGATTGATGCAACTATCTGGAGAGCCGCCGAGGCCTGTTGGCCTAAAATCACATTATAGGTTGAGGGGAGATCAATCACCATACAAATTATTTTCTCTATCCATACCTTATTTTCATCCCGTAACCTGACTTGCAATTTTATCGTGCCCTTCACATTAACTCTGTGATTCAAGAAACCTTCAGGCTGGCTGTCATACGGTGTTTGGTGTGCATCTGCAAGCCCCATTGCTCTGAAGCAGGAATAGTACAAGATATCTCTTCCAGCCCTCGTATCTACTAGAATCCTGCCCACCTCGTGCCTTTCAATTATAGCAGAGATGGCCCAAGGCTGCTTAACCTGTAAGGTTATCGTTGCCAGCTTATGTGGCGAACACAATTATCTTATCAGCGTTGACCTGCTGAGGGGGTACATGGGGTACGTTTTTTAAGCTGTGAATTATACTTGGAAACTCCCCATGTATTACTCTAATGCGGGGATAATGCTCCTCCTCTACAGCATCATAGCGGTTCACATCTTCATAACGGCGCGAGTGGCGCCCGATCTGCCTTGTACTTTCTCAGAGCCCCCTTGTTGATCAACCACTGTATCACTTTTTTCAACTGCAGACACTCTTTCGTTGTGTGCCCAATATCCTTATGAAAGCTGCAATATTTTTTCAAGTCCCTTGTACCCAGGTTGTTCTTGCTCATCGGCCGCGGTGGGGGCAAGTCCTCCACTCTCATAATCTTTTCACTTGAAGTATTGATTGGTGTGAAGGTGTCAAGCTCTTTATTTGCCCCAAAATCTATGACCGCCCTAGGCTTGGTCCTGCTCCTGTCGTGGCCGCGGGTAGCCTCCTTGTATACGCAGTCAACCTCTCTATAGGGGAGATCAGTCTCTTTCTTTTCACTTTTCATCGGAGCCTCCGCACTCCCTATCCTTTACGCGAACTTAAACAACTTTGCCCTATTTTTGGGCGGTCGAGTAAATACTTCCGTTTTAAGAGTGTTGGACGCCAGACCGCCCTCAAAGCTGGTCAATACCTCCTTATCAGAAATGTCATTTATCTGCTCCAGAATAGTTTTGAAGTGTTCCACGAATGCAAGTATAGATTCGCCCGGCCTCTGTTTTACGTTACTCAACGCACTTCTTGTTTTGGGCAAGGCACCTGCTGTTCCAAATTCTCCCATAAATAACCTCTGCAAGTCTAGCCAACTTTTAACTGAACCCTCAGATAAGTTAGCGAACCACGTAGCAGCCTTACCCTGTAGTGTACCCACGAAAGCTTTACAGATGATTGTATCGTCCGTGGTAAGCTGGGCAAGCATGTTGAGATGATCGCGTGTACTGGTTTTTCCCTCATACCCGTTAAAAATGGGATACGTTATAGTTGGGTCAGGTGGGGAATCACGGATCCATCGTGCAAACGACTTGAAACGGGTACCAATGTGTGTTATTTTGGCCTTCTTAGTTTCAATGGCCTCTAGCCGCCTTCTCAGATCCTGGACTTCATCCTGGGCGGGCCTCCTGGCTGCCTGAATTTTTGACTTTCAAGGGATCTCCCCCGTTTCGAACTTGCTGACTTGCCCCTCTTCAGGGAATACCCACGCGACATTGTGGCTCAGCTTTGAGGAGATTTTGATCGCTTCGATTGCATCACTAGACTGTGGGCATGCCCGTTGTGTCTTTTGTGAAGGTTCAGATCAGATTCCTCCTCGCAACTTCTTTCCCGTGCGGTCCTTCCCGCTGCTTCATTCACGTGACCCCTTAGGTCGTGAAGTCTATGCCGGACACTAACCCTGCTCTGAGAAGATGTCTGTTCGCCCATATGTCTGGCGATACGCTCATCATCCCGAATCTGTCTTGTCTTGCTTCCTTCTAGTGTTCTTTGCTCAAAATGACCAGCCCCATACCTGAGCGTCCTTCCTCAGGTTGCCTGGTAGGGCCCTGCGACCCACTTATAGTAATTGGTACCACCTTAGGCTTGGGTGTTAGTGTCTGAAAACCTAACAGTGAAGCCGAAACGGGCACCTCAGCTTGACTCGTTGACCGCAAGAGCCGGTTGTTCAGCATTATCTGGACAAGCGCGGTCGTCTGCGCCTTAAGTGCATATGCCTGGACGATCGGATCGACCTCAGGTGGCATGGATGTACCAGTGGTAGCCCGACGCGTTTCTAACAGATCACGCAGGTCACTAGCCCCCGCTTGTGGCTCTACCGCCTTCTCTGTGACGCCCCGACCCGGATCTCTATACGAAATCCCAAGGTCGGGTTGCCAATACAACAACACAACCAACAAGAAAACGAAAAGCACGTGGCGTAACCACCCGTACTTACAACAAAATCCAACGGATTAACCAGTTAAAAATAAAAACAATTCATCGGCGACACTACTGCTGAAAACCAACTAATAACAACCACGAGTTTATAACTCGGGAAAGAAAGCAACTACAACAACAACAACATACACCGCGAGCTACAACATGCTCGGGAAACAATGGAAATAAAATCAATTATACAAAAGCGCGACATACTTGTCGGCTACCAAAAGAATAATACAATAACCAAGTATAATTCTACCCCAAAGTAAAGTCTATATAACTTTACATAACCAACGTCCTCACCAAAAGAAATACTACTAAACAACATCAAGCTTTAAGAGCTTCTAAACCAAAATACAACCTGCTAGCAAACCGCAATCTTACCGAGAACCGCTAGGCTGGCTCGGATCTAAGGAAAAACAATAAACAAACAACGGGGTGAGTCATAATGACACAGTAAGTTACTAAATGAAACTACATGACATGGCATAATGCTCATTCATAAACTATAACATGACATCATTTAAGTATACCAAACTGTAAACATGTACCACTAATCATAGGCACATAAATATCAAATACCACGTAGCACGGTGATGATCACATAAGTGCACGTAAATAAACACATTAAAAAGGATATGGTTGCTGTCTATCTGACTGTGCTGTTGTCGCTTTACACATATCAACTATCCTTGCCGAACCGGATCTCGTGCTCGGAACATACTGAACACACTGTGCATACTGTCGTTACATCTCGCTATTCTACTTAACGAGGAAAGATACCATCGTTACTTATCACCGTCTACTTAGTGAGGAAAATACTGTCGTTACTTCTCACCATCTACTTAGTGAGGAAAATACTATTGGTTGCCATAGTTACGCGTATTACTTATAACAATGGGACCACTTCCCACTAGGGCCAGTAGTGGGGACGAAAGGGAACCAATGAGGCGACCCATAGCAATTGCTTACCAAGAAGACTATGTGTCGTCACATTGCCGACTCGAATCATGTATGTCAGTTGTACTTCCAAACGATGCACAAGTAGATATTTACTCATGACATAACAACAACAATAAGGTTCAAAAGTAGTGAACCTTATCCCAACTAAGTAGGTCAATGATCCTACCTTAATACATTACCAACACATTTTGTGAAGTAAACTAATCAACATCTCAAAACCACATATTTAGTCTTGAATCACATAACCATACAAGCACATATTTGCAAGTACTTCTCAAGAACACTTAGACTTCATATTTAGTCTATAAACATTTACACATTGAGATACACATTTGATTCTCAAATAAACACACTTTGAGACTTCTAATTTAGTCTAGTTACCAACCCATGTTGAGACTACTCATATAGTTCTCAAGCACAAACACATCAAGAATATTTATTTAGTACATGAACATCAAGTGTGAAATACTACAATTACAATGACGCTTGAAGCGTAAACAACTCATTCTTATAAACACAAGTGCCCTCAAGTATACTTATCCTATTTCATATGATTTTGTAGTCAAATCTCAAGATTAACGAACAATCGTTTATCACATCGAGACTAATGTACTAGTCTCTAACATTTTGTATTTTAATATTCATACGTGTAAACAACTCTCGGGAGTTGATAATTATATTAAACGAACATCCCAAACTACACAAGTCCGGATATACAGCTTGCTAAATTAATTAGACGTCATCTTACAAATATAATCGGAGTCTTTATTTTACCAGTACCAATTAATCGGAGGGCTAAAACCCTTATCAAATGAACTCTAAATTTTGTAGGATTTTAACATGTCTTTCGGTAGATATTATTCTTTTCATATATCTAATTTCTAGAGTCAATAACGTACTTCTCAAAATTTGGGTACAATTGCCTTAGGTGAAATTTCTCAATTTAAGTCTCATCTTGTCTCCATAATTCAATTCCAAGGTTGATACACCAACAATCATACATGCAACCCATTTCAAGCCAAGCAAATATCCTATTTATGGTTCTCACATACCAACATAGCAATTAGACATGAATATATCATCTTTAATAAGTCTAACATGTGTATTGATGAACTAACATGTAAGAAATCCTAAAGCATACAACAGGGGGGTTAGTAACTTACATGAAATGAGAAATCAACCCAATGAAATCACAATCAAAGCCTTCTAAGATGCTCCCCTAGTCATCCCCATCACATGCATGGCCTCGGATCAAAGTTTGGTTAGTTGGATTGAGAGAACAAGAATTACACACATTAATCTCACCTTCATCTCCCACACTAACTCTCAAGCTCCATGGATGATGAGAAATGAATTGAGAGAGTTTGAGAGTCTCTCAAGGGTCTTTAGAGGGTCAACAAGGCTGGTCATAAAGTCTTGCGTCGTCCTTAAGTGAGTTAAGGGATCAAAGTTGTAAAATTACAAACTTTGGAGAATGCTGTCTAAATTAACAGATTGGGTCTGATTTTTAGTCAACTTCAAAGATGTGCCTAGGATGATATACAAGTATAAAAATTACAAATAATGTATGGTTGGAAAGCTCTTTGAGTCTAGTTTACACAGGATCAAACGGTTTGCAAATCTAAGTTTTCTACACAAGACTATGTCCAAAATACTACAGGTTGGTCAAATTTGTCCGTACATGCGCTAGGGCGCGCGAGCTGGCTGAACATTGTCTATTTTTTGATTTTTAACAAACTTCTGGTCGTATGCGCGCTAGGGTGCGCCTGGGGTGCGCTAGGGCGCGATTTGGGGTCCAAAAATGACTCAAAAGGGTTTCGAAAGTGTTCCCAAAGGATCCTAACATGAATTCAACTTCCAACAAAGTTTAAAACACGTTAAAACTCATCCAAATCAACATGTAACACGGCTTAGAATGAAGTGTATTCCAAACATGAACGATGAACATGAATTAAATCACAATCAAAGCATTTTAATCATATGAATCAATCAACTTGATGTTCCATCAAGTCTAACAAACATGCTCAACATAATAACGATACGATATAGAAGACAAGTCAAACATAGGAGATACCAGGGTATTACATCCTCTCCCCCTTAAAAGGATTTAGCCCCTAAATTCAGTTCGGGACCATCGTTGAGCTAAGGATATTCCCCTTATAATCAAATCCTGTTTTCCCAAAGTATATTCTCGGTTGCATGAGGTCACTCAAAAGAATTTCACTGAACAATTCCCTGGATACATTTCGATAATACCACTTTCCCAAGAATATCTATCGCAACAATGTAACGGTGTTCCATCGATTTAGAGTTGTTTAGTAATTATTCCCAAGGAGAATTCACACTTTCAACCGGCTATTGAATCATCACAAGGTTTCAAAGTTTAGATTCCCGACTTCATTACCGTGTATAGATAATTCTTTCTATTTTCCCGTATTAGTCTCTGTCAATATCATTTTCATACTCCGTTGACAATTGTTATGGTGAGTAACTATCATTTGGAATCCATCACACATATTTACACATCCCCCGCAAGTCATAATCACTGTTTCAAACGTTGAGAAGGTTTAAGGATAAGATGTATACTTGAAATAATTCTTGAACTCCTCTTTAAGTACACTACTCGCGGTGTTTAATCTAGTCTCTCGATATCTCATATATGCAAGGCTATAATTCATTTGATATGCATATCTTCGCCATTAGTAGTACATGATCACTTGGTTAATCAATCCATCACAATCTATAGCGTGTAACAATCTCAACATATACCAAATAGTCCTGTTATAATTAATAAATCTTCAATCTTGAACACACTAGTCATCATGTTAAACTCCATTGAATAGTAGAAGGTACATAGTTTAGATCTTTAAAGTCTTTCCACTTATCGACAATGTCTCATATTTTGCTCATATCGTGAGAATAGAAACTTCAATGATTTAAATCCATACATAACGCAATCTTAGATTCATAATAGTAGTATTTCAACTCAGGTAACGTCAATACTAACGCAAGAAAACTCAACTCAGTGAATATATTAATTCCACTTATACCATATCAATTTTTCGTTGCAGAAGCTATTGTTCTTCATTCTGATTAAGGTCACAACTCAATTCTTCTTTTAAGGTTCACTTCGTATTAAGATTGAAAGTGAATATAGATATCATTAATGACACCTTTACAAAATACTTCAAGTAAGACTTACACATATGGTTTATGAAATCCATCAATTGCTAATCCAATTCATGGTGATCCCCTAGGTTCTTTGATTCCCGATATGAACTCAATACATGTTCAAATTCCCGTTTTAGGTGACATATAAAGTAATCAACAGCGAACATTCCTGGATACTCTCATAAAGTAGAGAAATCCTCTAACTCTGGTGTAGTTTCATTCATAACCATAACATGAACCCAAATACTTAACTCGATTATGTGGTAACAGTATACTAACTTTCCAAACAGAAATGATATGCATGCTAATAACAATCATATCAACACAACCCAAACATTTTTGCCACAGGGAAGAACATACTCACTTCATGATGGTACACAATCAGTGCATGGCATGCACACATTAACAATCCATATCATGTATCTTATAAATATCATGTATAGGCATAACCACAAAGTTGACATACGATATATATAGTTACTAACTCGTATATCACAACTTTTTACACTTCCAAGCCATGTAAAGGTAAGACATACTACTTCTATACAATATGTGATTACCTATTGGTCTATCACAAGCTTACTATATCAATAACAACAATTCAATCTCTTATTGGGGTATCTCCCTCAATCACAAGATAACACCAGAAAACATATTACTCTAGTTCCCAACCACACAATGCAACATATGAATGCATGAACATGAACTACCTTAATACGCATACTCGTAATAATACAGAAATAATACCTCCTATCTCGGGGGTAGACTCAGGAACTCTACGCTGGCTAAGCGCAAACACACGACTCTGAGACCTAGGATTACCATCTCTATCTCTCTTAGAGCCACTAGACCGCTGACTAGCATTCCTAGACTGACTATTCCTCATCTGAGGACAATCCTTCCTAAGGTGATCTCCTCCACAAGCAAAGCACTTCCCTGCCTTACTCCAGCACCCTTTTTCAGTGTGACCAGTTCTCAAACAAAAGCTACACGTCATCGTGTCACCTCGTCGCCTTTGACTAGAAGTAGTGGTATTACTCCGTACACTAGACTGTTGTTTTAGTTGTCCATCTGTCTGGGGTTTTTCTTGTTTCTCTTTATGATTATTACTACCTTCAGTTCCCGTGGTTCCTTTACATCGGTGTTCCTCTATATCTCCCTCTATTGCATAAGCACGATCTACAGCTCCCCCGATAGTCCGTAAGTTGCAATGAGAGTAACTGTTTTCGATACTCAGTCTTCAATCCTTTGACAAACTTCTGTGCCTTCCTCGCTTCATTAGGAACCAAGTAACTACAGTAACGAGCCAATTCTGTGAACTTGGCCGAATACTGAGCCACTGACATACTACCTTGCTCCAAATCATAGAACTCTCGCTCTCTCTTCTCGCGAGCCACTTTTGGAACATACTGTGCTTTGAACTCCCTTAAAAAGTTCCAGCTGTGTGGTACTCCCTGTAATTCCCAGCTTCCTTGTAACAATTGCCACCAATGTTCTGCTGCTCCCTCAAGCTTGAACACCGCTAAGGTCAATTTCTCATCATCACTGCAACCCAAAGCTGCAAAGATCTTTATGATATGTTCAATCCACAATTCTACTTTAGTAGCATCCGGTTCTCCCAGAAAAGTACGAGGTTTCATCTTTAAAAATTTCTCAAGCATACTAGTGTGGTTCCTCTGTCTCGTCTCAGGCGCGGTACTTCAATTTCTGGTTGATGTACTCTATTCTCAGGTTGTGGTACTGTCCCTCCATTAATCCGCTGAGTCATCTCATTCATCAGCTCCATCATTCTCCCATACATGTTCATAAGATCCTCATTCTGATTGTTCGGGTTCAATTCAGGTGGAACATTACGTTGGCTATTAACATTTTCATCTCTTTCCTCGTTTCCACCAGCACTCGTACCGACTCTACTAGTACTCGCTCCGTGTCTAGTCTGCACCATTATTAACCTACAAACAACACTCGACGTTAAGATCTCAACAATAACACCATACCCACCTAGGCCATGGAACCTATCCTGGCGAATAACTAATATAAGCTCTGATACCAACTGTGACGCCCCGACCCGGATGTCTATATGAAATCCCAAGGTCGGGTTGCCAATACAACAACACAACCAACAAGAAAACAAAAAACACGTGGCGTAACCACCTGTACTTACAACAAAATCCAACGGATTAACCTGTTAAAAATAAAAACAATTCATCGGCGACACTACTGCCGGAAACCAACTAATAACAACCACGAGTTTATAAATCGGGAAAGAAAGCAACTACAACAACAACAACATACACCGCGAGCTACAACATGCTCGGGAAACAACGGAAATAAAATCAACTATACAAAAGCGCGACATACTTGTCGGCTACCAAAAGAATAATACAATAACCAAGTATAATTCTACCCCAAAGTAAAGTCTATATAACTTTACATAACCAACGTCCTCACCAAAAGAAATACTACTAAACAACATCAAGCTTTAAGAGCTTCTAAACCAAAATACAACCTGCTAGCAAACCGCAATCTCACCGATCTCATCGAGAACCGCTAGGCTGGCTCGGATATAAGAAAAAACAATAAACAAACAACGGGGTGAGTCATAATGACACAGTAAGTTACTAAATGCAACTACATGACATGGCATAATGCTCATTCATAAACTGTAACATGGTATCATTTAAGTATACCAAACTGTAAAACATGTACCACATAATCATAGGCACATAAATATCAAATACCACATAGCACGGTGATGATCACATAAGTGCACGTAAATAACCACATTAAAAAGGATATGGTTGCTGTCTATCTGACTGTCCTGTTGTCGCTTTACACATATCAACTATCTTTGCCGAACCGGATCTCGTGCTCGGAACATACTGAACACACTATACATACTGTCGTTACATCTCGCTATTCTACTTAGCGAGGAAAGATACCATCGTTACTTCTCACCGTCTACTTAGTGAGGAAAATACTGTCGTTACTTCTCACCATCTACTTAGTGAGGAAAATACTATTGGTTGTCATAGTTACGCGTATTGCTTATAACAATGGGACCACTTCCCACTAGGGCCAGTAGTGGGGACGAAAGGGAACCAATGAGGCGACCCATAGCAATCGCTTACCACGAAGACTATGTGTCGTCACATTGCTGACTCGAATCATGTATGCCAGCTGGACTTCCAAACGATGCACAAGTAGATATTTACTCATGACATAACAACAACAATAAGGTTCAAAAGTAGTGAACCTTATCCCAACCAAGTAGGTCAATGATCCTACCTTAATACATTACCAACACATTTTGTGAAGTAAACTAATCAACATCTCAAAACCACATATTTAGTCTTGAATCACATAACCATACAAGCACATATTTGCAAGTACTTCTCAAGAACACTTAGACTTCATATTTAGTCTATAAACATTTACACATTGAGATACACATTTGATTCTCAAATAAACACACTTTGAGACTTCTAATTTAGTCTAGTTACCAACCCATGTTGAGACTACTCATATAGTTCTCAAGCACAAACACATCAAGAATATTTATTTAGTACATGAACATCAAGTGTGAAATACTACAATTACAATGACGCTTGAAGCGTAAACAACTCATTCTTATAAACACAAGTGCCCTCAAGTATACTTATCCTATTTCATATGATTTTGTAGTCAAATCTCAAGATTAACGAACAATCGTTTATCACATCGAGACTGATGTACTAGTCTCTAACATTTTGTATTTTAATATTCATACGTGTAAACAACTTTCGGGAGTTGATAATTATATTAAACAAACATCCCAAACTACACAAGTCCGGATATACGGCTTGCTAAATTAATTAGACGTCATCTTACGAATATAATCGGAGTCTATTTTACGAGTACCAATTAATCGGAGGGCTAAAACCCTTATCAAATGAACTCTAAATTTCGTAAGATTTTAACATGTCTTTCGGTAGATATTATTCTTTTCAAATATCTAATTTCTAGAGTCAATAACGTACTTCTCAAAATTTGGGTATAATTGTCTTAGGTAAAATTTCTCAATTTAAGTCTCATCTTGTCTCCATAATTCAATTCCAAGGTTGATACACCAATAATCATACATGCAACCCATTTCAAGCCAAGCAAATATCATATTTATGGTTCTCACATACCAACATAACAATTAGACATGAAGATATCATCTTTAACAAGTCTAACATGTGTATTGATGAACTAACATGTAAAAAATCATAAAGCATACAACAAGGGGGTTAGTAACTTACATGAAATGAGAAATTAACTCAATGAAATCACAATCAAAGCCTTCTAAGATGCTCCCTAGTCATCCCCATCACATGCATGGCCTTGGATCAAAGTTTGGTTGGTTGGATTGAGAGAACAAGAATTACACACACTAATCTCACTTTCATCTCCCACATTAACTCTCAAGCTCCATGGATGATGAGAAATGAATTGAGAGAGTTTGAGAGTCTCTCAAGGGTCTTTAGAGGGTCAACAAGGCTGGTCATAAAGTCTTGGGTCGTCCTTAAGTGAGTCAAGGGGTCAAAGTGGTAAAATTACAAACTTTGGAGAATGCTGTCTAAATTAACAGATTTGGTCTGATTTTTAGTCAACTTCAAAGATGTGCCTAGGATGATATACAAGTCTAAAAATTACAAATAAGATATGGTTGGAAAGCTCTTTGAGTCTAGTTTACACAGGATCAAACGGTTCGCAAATCCGAGTTTTATGCACAAAACTATGTCCAAAATACTACAGGTTGGTCAAATCTATTCGTACGCGCGCTAGGGAGCGCGAGCTGGCTGAACGTTGTCTATTTTCTGATTTTTAACAAACTTCTGGTCATATGCGCGCTAGGGTGCGCCTGGGGTGCGCTAGGGCGCAATTTGGGGTCCAAAAATGACTCAAAAGGGTTTCGAAAGTGTTCCCAAAGGATCCTAACATGAATTCAACTTCCAACAAAGTTTAAAACGCGTTAAAACTCATCCAAATCAACATGTAACAAGGCTTAGAATGAAGTGTATTCCAAACATGAACGATGAACATGAATTAAATCACAATCAAAGCATTTTAATCATATGAATTCAATATATGAATCAATCAACTTGATGTTCCATCAAGTCTAACAAACATGCTCAACATAATAACGATACGATATAGAAGACAAGTCAAATATAGGAGATACCAGGGTATTACATTCTCACTAGCCTCCGTTGTCGTCCAGTGGTTAGGATATCTGGCTTTCACCCAGGAGACCCGGGTTCGTTTTCCGGCAACGAAAACACTGATAATGTTGAAATTTGCACTGTGGTCCTGATGCGAATTCGCTCTAGTGAAATGACTTGTAGCTAATCTAAAAATAAGAAAAGAGTTATTGCTTAGGGGATACCTGCAAAGTCCCTCTGGTGTGAAAATTAGCACTATTTATCAGAGAGAGTATAATGCTAATCGAAGGAGCAAAAAGAGTATAGTTGTACGTACCTTGTACTATGTTTCATAATATTATTTATAGGAGAATATTATTGCCATAGATAGTTTCGGGCTATGATTGATGTGATCAAATCTCGTAGTTACGGGTAGATGACTTATCAGTAGATCGGAGATAGTTCCGTGATATGCAGAAATAGTTTCGTAAAATAATTCTGTAATGTGCTCGAAGATAATTCGAAGATAGTTACGTGTAATATATGAAGTGTACCGCAATGAGCAGCTCACCCAAATGAAAGTAGCTCACCCAAGTGAGGTAGCTCGTCCAAGTGAGTAGCTCGCCCAATTGAGGTAGCTTGTCAAATTTGTATTTTGCTATTTATCATTTTTACCTCGATGTATAATTTTTGGGTAGTTCAACTAATATACATTTTATCACTAAAATACGAATTATCAAATGAATAAGAGCTCACCATAAACAATTTTACATGTATAATTTTCAGTAAATCTTTATAATTAAATGAGATCAAATTACCCTTGATTCAAATTTAATTCATTAAGTTATCAGATTTACGAATTTAGAGCATAATCAGAAACTGTATTAAGTTACTCGATTCATATCTTAAAAATAACATTAGATACTGATCAAATTCCATCAATCGACATTCTTTTTAGGGTTAATTACACCATTAGTCCCTTGACTATTAACGATTCCACGATTAGTCCCTTAAGAATTTTTTTTCAAATTTCAATCCTTCGAGTATCAAAAAGTCACGCGACTAGTCCTTTTGATAGATGCTGTTAGTAAAATTTCGTTAAATGACCCATGTGCCTCGCACTTGCATTTGATTAATGTCTTGAATGGAATTTCACGTACCTCTTTATAATAGAGAAAAGGTAGGTGAATGAACAAAACTCAGTTCATCTTCCCCTTCCTTTCACTTTCATCCTCCACCACCAAGCAATTAAGTGTAAAACATGCTATCCAAATTTGGCAACCCAAAACTGAATTTTGATTCATGAACTCAAATACAGACCCAATCTGCACCAAAACCCAAGGCAATATGTTCTTTGCACAAACATTATCTAACCCTACCCCTACCACCAACCTCCCTTTCCACCACCACACCCACCATTTTTGTTGCCCACTACCAAATAAATCTCAACAACCAAAAAAAAAATAAAAAATTATTGCATGGTAGCATAATCAATAGTACTAAACTGGTGATTAATAAGAATGAAATAGATCTGAATTATCATTGAATCTGAAAAATAAAAACAAATTACACTTGAAGAGGACGAAGGAAGAGGTTCACTACAAATTCTTTCGCTAGATTTTAACCAGTGGAATCATAGGTCAAGAAGGCGTCTCTCAACCAGATCCAGATCCAGATCCAATCCGAATTAATTGATACCAGATCTACAAACTTTTTACGATGCATTGAAAAATTAGAAGACAAGTTCGTCTTCAACCCTCGCTCCTAGCTCGTCTTCTCCGGCGAGATCTCTAACTGTCCGGCACAAGTTTAGTTGGCGGCCATGGCAGCGACTCCGCTAGCAACACTTGCTGCGGTTGGGAGTGGGAAAGCTCGATCAGATCCAGACGGGTGTCGAAGGAGAAGGGATTCATGATTTTGCCACTACATTTGATTTCGCCTCTGTTACATGTGTGTGTGAGAGAGATAGAGATGTAATGAGAGAGAGAGAGAGAGAGGGGGGGAGTGGAGAGACGAGGAAGTGGGTGATCGGAGACGGTTGTTACCATTCGGAGTTGGCCGGAGATGTGCGGGCACCGCTGCTTTGCTGTTGCTGCGTTAACAAAGAAAGACTGAATTATGGCTTCTTTTTTCCCCCTCTATTTCCCATTTTTTTTTTTAAGTTTTGAAAATAGAGAGGGTGAGTCATTAAATTAAGAGAGAGAAAGAGAGAAATTTTCCAAAATACCCTTGAAAAATGGTATGTGCAATGCACATGATTGACTTAATAGAATTTTACTAACGACATCCATCAAAAAGACTAGCCGCGTGATTTTTTGAAACTCTTGGGATTGAAATTTTAAAAAAATTTTTTTAAGGGACTAATCGTGGAAAAGCTAATAGTCAAGGGACTAATGGTGTAATTACCCTTCTTTTTAAGTGTCTGAAAATGAAAATTGAGTAATGCTATGGGTACCTAAAAAGTATCAAATTTTTTGTCAGCTGATGTGGTACAAAAAATAAAATTAAAAATTATACTCCCTCCATCCCTAAATTATTGTCTTCCTTTCCTTTTTCGTCCGTCCCTAAATAATTGTCTTGTTTGAAACTTTTCTTTTTAGAACATCACTTTTACTATTTTACCGTAACTTTTTCTTCCTACTTTAATTATGGGCCACATACACATAGGCATTAAAGAAAACAACACACTATTTCAATACTATTCCAATATTAATAATCAAGTCAATTGAGTTTTCTTAATCCGTGTGCCGGGTCAACCCAAACAATAATTTAGAAACGGAGGGAATAATTAATACATCACATCAGCTGACACATTATTTAATATAAAAAATTTATACCTCTTAGCGTCCACAGTGGTTCCCTTTTAGCCCTCTCTAAAACTTGGTTTAGAGAATTATAGAGAACCGAAGCTCTGCAATGGCTTCCCAAGACAACTCCCTATCCCCAAAAGCAGCTAAATCACTCTCTACCGATAGAGAGTAATTTAGCTGGAATAGTAAATTTATTGGGCGGAAAATTGTCTACCGTTCTCTCATTTTGTACCGGTCTTCTTCCCCTTCTCCTCCATTTCATCGCCGCAACAGTTTTCTTCCCCTTCTCCATTCATAGCCCAATTTTGTGAGAGTCTAAATTTAGCAGGAATAGTGGAAACAAATAATTGATGGAATGCTTCAAATTGACTGTCCATTTGTATGTTTTTAATTTTGGGTAAATTATTGTTTTTGTATTTTTATAATAATTTTGTGTATCTAGTATTTTTTTTTATTGTGGAAATAGCAGATCTCAGTAAAGCATGAATTTTTTTTGGATGAAACTGCTGAGGATAGCACGCCTTGGCGAGAAATTTTGCTCGCCCTAGCGAGCAACTCCCAGATTTGAGAGTGAAAGTCTGAAAACTAGCGCGCCTTAGCGAGGCTGCCAGAGCGCGCCCTAGCGCAGAGGGGGTGCAACTGAAAATAAATGAGGCCGCCGTTGCGCGCTTTAGCGAGAAGTAAGTAGACGCGCGCCCTAGCGCAGAGGGGTGCAACTTGAAAATACCTAGGCCGCCGGTGCGCGCCTTAGCGGGAACGGGAGAAGCGCGCCCTAGCGCGAGGTAAAAAAAAAAACGAGAAAAAGGATAACCCCATTACTACTTTTTTATCTTCATCTTCTTCATTTTCTTTAGGGACAAAAGATCGAACAGTTGGTGGGCAGCTAATTTTACCACACAAGTACAACAAGCACAAGCACGACTACAGTTGTAGTAGCAGAAGCAATATAGTGATAGGAAACAACGATGAGGATTATAAGAAGAAGAAGAACAAGAGTACTAGTAAGAAGGGTCGAGTGTTCTTGTTGGATGTGAATCCACTCTGTTACGATGGAAGCACCCCAAGCTTACGCTCTTTTGCTTATTGGATTTCGTCTTTCTTCTCTCAAGTCAGCCTTTCCGACCCTGTCATCGCCGTAAGCATCTCCCCCTCTCTTTCACACACACACACACACACTCATACACACCTTTTTTATGCATGCATCGATTATAGGTAAAATATTTCTTGAGAAACACAATATGTCAAGACTTTCTCTCAAAATCGAAATGACTTTTAATTGATATAGTGTACATATTTTTTGTAAAAATATTTCTTGAGAAACACAATATGTCAAGACTTGGATTTATTGAAACAGCAACCTCGTGAATGCTTTGGTTACACCAGAAAATGTTTATTGAATGTCTGACATGAATAGTCGTCTCATCTGGTTGCTAGGCGAGTGACTTTCTTCATGTGCAGCGGTTTGACATGGAGCACATGCTTTTAAAGTGGGGCATTCCTTTTAATAACATGACTTAGATCAAGGAAATATATTGTTTTTCATTTTGATCATATTAAAGAAGGAATCCATTTAGGATAGGTATCTGAATTTTTCTTCTTACTACGTGAATTGGCAAACAGGTGGTTGCAGGTGGAGGGCGGTCGAATCGCGCTTATCTGTCTATTTGGAGTATCTTGCTACAACTTGGGATCTCGTGAACAACTGGCAATAGCAGAATTTGCTGAATCATTTGTTGATTATTCCAAAGGTTCCATTGGATCATTGATTTCAGTATAGCTCAATTCTCATCCTCACTCTAATATTTATGGAGCTGATTGTATCACTTCGATCTCTTATCTAGGTGCTTGCGGTCAATGTTGCCAAGGATGCGACTGACTTAGTAGCCCGTGCCTACCACCACACTGCACAAACCAAAGCAAATAAGAAGCACTTATCAAGGTAGTCTGTTGTTGCATTAGCAAATTTCATGTTCACTTTTCTATCTACTTCGTTGGTAAGAAGCTATAGGATGAATGTCCCTCCACCTGATATGGCCAATTGCACTTTTCTACAATCTAATTCCTTGATTAGACAACAAGTAGTATATGGCCTCGCTACTACATCATTTCTTTTGCGTTCGTTTAGTTCTACGTTATCGGTTCATTTTTGGGAAAGTTATTTATTTAAAGAAAAAAATGGGAATCCAAGTTCTCACTCACATTTTGTTGTATTTTTAAAGTGTGAATTGGTGACATTATTGACAATGAAAAGTCATTAAAAGATGCGGGACTTGCCGCCAGGGATTTGAAGGAAATGTCCAATAGTTTATCCACACACTTTTATGTTGTTGTGTGTCCATTTGTGCCGTGTATATCTTAATATGTGATCGCCTAAGCTTAGGTTTGAAAGAGAGTGACAGAACCTAGCGGACCAATAAATCTTATAGATTTGCTATGTTTCACTGACCGCTGGCTACTAGATGGATAACCATAAAATATATTTTCAAATACACGAGGATATAATTGATTGAATAATTATGTTGGAGATTTTGCTATCAAGGACAGCCCAATATTCCTTTAGTACAAGGCTTTTCTTTTTTGGTCGAATCGGCACAAGATTATAGAGATTGAAGTACTTCCTTTCTTTTTTTTCTAGGGTGTGGGTGGGTGCTTTCTTTTCTTTGCATTGATGCTCTGTCCAAGAGCTAGCTGGTGTCTCCTACTATAGTTGCAGATTATAGGTAAGGTCTGATTCTGGGGTATTGAATTTTGAGGGGGTCCAACCCAAAATCAATTGACTTGTGAGATGTGAGTTGTTAGGACCTAATGATTTGTGTTCTCCAAGCTTGAGATTGTATTTAGGCCTGATTTTTTTTTGTTTTTAAAGATTTTGTTTTTGTTAATTTTCAGCCATTGCTGTGCTGTAGATGATATTTTTGAGTATCTACACAATGAGGTTAGAGAGGTCAGGGACTGCAGAAGGTCTTGTGTCGGCATGGGGTTTACCTATAAAGTAATCTTCCAGTGTTTGAGATTTAAATAACTTAGATAACAGATTAAACTTGTTTACATATTGGTGATCTGAACTTGTATTAGTTTACATTTTTCCCGTATCGTGGTGATCCACACGTTAGAATAAATTCAAACAAGGACATAGCTTTAGCAGCCAAAATAGAATGAGAGCCGGCTTCCCCATAGTGTAGAAAAGAGTCAAATTTCTGTCCAAGAAATGTGGGCAACTAACTTTCAGAAAAGAGGAGAAGGCGAATGATTGTTTTCTTTTTCCCTATGTGATCTATAAGCTTTATACTAGATTGTGCATAGAGACAATTTGGGGATCAAATCACCGGTTGACGAAGTTGCTTCTATAACATTTCTGAATCGAAGATGCACGCATGCATATTTGGGAGAGTCCACTTTGCTTCTATTTCCCATTTGTCTAATGCAAAATATTGCGCTTCTTAGAAGTGTGTTTGCTTCTTAGTGTATCAATGTAGTCCTTCCATTCCAAGATGTTAAAATTTCAGCCATTAAAGGGTCATGTTGTAAGCATATGATCTCATTCAAAAGATAGTAATGTCTATTTATGTAACCAATCATAATAAATGTACACATTTTACTTGGAATTCCTGGGCAAAAACTCTAGATGTTACCACCATTTTGTCATTTATTTCTCTATTAACCCCGTGATAAGGTAGTGGTTTCAAATTACTGGGCTAGAAGTATAATTTGTTTATCTTGCTACTGGCTTAGTGCGTCTATTGATGTGAATGTTTAGTAAAATCTGTTCTTTCTTTGCTAGAATTCCCGGAACGAGAATTTGACACAGATATTAAAGTCAAGAGCGAACCTAAAAAAGCTCCTCAATTTCCATTTTTTCCCAAAGAGGAGGAGATGAGTGAAGAGGAGCTTGACAAAATGATGGAAGAGCGGTACAAACCTGGTTCTAGTTTTGTTAGATATGCAGAAGATGGATATGAGGCTACAGGGTCAACTCAAAGATACACGTTAATCCCGACTGCTAAGGAACCAACCATTTGGAAAGTTAAATGCATGGTATCTTTTATAAAGTTAATGTGAGAGCTTGTTAAACCTTTATTTTTCTCAACCTTGTCTTGCTGATCAACTTTTTGGCTATAGGTTGGACGTGAGAGGCATTCAACTTTCTGCCTTATGCAAAAGTATGTTGACTTGCACTCTCTCGGAACTAAGCTGCAAATAATTTCTGCTTTTGCTGTAGAGCATGTAAAGGGTTTTATTTTTAATAAAGCTGAAAAGCAATGCGATATTAATGAGGTATGTTTTTTTTTTTTCTTTGTGGTTCTTTATTATACCCTATGTCCCCCAAAAAGGAGTCCTACACTTTTGAGTTAGTCCCAGTCTCATTTTCAAATTTAAGCTATAAATTTTCATTATTTTTTCAATTTCTTTCTATCTTTTTGAAAACATGGTATTTCTATTATGCGTCATCATACAACCAAAGATAGATTTTAGTGTAATTAGAAGGAAATACATGGATGTAAAAGTACAATTTAAAAAGTTTGACTTTTGAAATGCATCTCTTTCAGGACAGAGGGAGCACCATTTTTATCTTGGTATGTGGTGGTGCGTTTTTTGTGTGTGTGTGTGAGAGAGAGAGGGGAGGGGTTGTTGGTTATAGAGAATCAATTTTTCTCTCTTTGATTCCTAAGTTTTGTTTTCAGTGACATAATGAACTATTCTGCTATGTTGTTGTTTCCTTTTTTCTTTTTAACTACAGGCATGCAATGGAATTTGTAGCAACTATTTTACTTGAGTGACTCCGTTTCCAACAAATGAAGTTTCTCATCTGTTCTCAGTTCCAACAAATGAAGTTTCTCATCTGATCTTTGTCAGCCTATTATCTTGCAAGTGATTTTCATTAGTTCGTTTATTTATTTATTAAGTGATTTGAGTGTGTATTATTCTGCTTTAACTGAGTTTGTTTGATGTTATGTTAGCTGAGTTTGTTTGATGAACTGAAGGTATATCAACCATACTGTTTCTTTTTCTTTTTTTTTTCTTTCAGATGAAAATGCATTTATCAGTTGTGGAGGCAATGCCCACTTTCATTTTCCTCAAGGAAGGGAGTATAGTGGAAAGGGTTGTGGGTGCTAGGAAAGAACTCCTAATGGCTACTGCTACTACATCAACTTAATGGGAAAGATTATTGATGCCAACAATTTCTTTCTTTTACGTTTGTTTATGATCATGTAGTTACAATAAACACGGATATGTAAGCTATTTGATGTTTATCTTATAGTTTCAATTGTTGACTTTGTGGGAATCCTTTGGGATAATATATAAGTTGAAGAAGTTGTACATTTAAGTTTTGTTTTTGTGCTTGCCCAGTGTCATTTTCTTGTCAATCATCAAGGTTTTATTCTTGTGTTACTAACTTGGTTGCCCTATATGGCTTGGGTAGGAGCAGTCGAGAACGCCATAACATACGTAGTGGAAAATTAGGATCATCGGCAAAATAATTTTTGACAAGGTTGTTGTGTGATTTCGCGCGATCTCAGCTTATGAATATACCTCAGTATAACTAAGGTTGCTCGGGCTCGGGTTCTTCAACCAATTAAACATAAATTGTTTTTTAGATTGACATATATTTTTAAATAAAAGTAATTGATATTATTAAAAAATACAACATATTTTTTCATAGAATATAAATTTAAGATATAAAATATTTTGTATCACTTGTGGTGGAAAAATATAAATTAAAAAAAGGAAAAATAGAATGATAGTTAGGTTTGTTAGTTGATGAGATAAAAGAAATTTAATTTTTAGAGAGTTATATAGAGAGTTATTGTTGGAGTGAATTTATTTTTAGAGTGTTGAAAAAGTGAAATTTAAACAGAAAACGAGGTGTTTAGAGTGTGGTATAGGGAGTATTGTTGTGGTTGCTCTAGGTGCCCACAGTATTACGCATGAAAATTTGGTGGTCCGGCCAGGTGAAATATGGATCCACTGTGTGCGTGGGGTAAAGTACTCGCTGGGCAACGCGCGCCAATTCAAACACGAGATAAAAAAAAGGGAGGGAAGTCCAAAAGCGGCAACGCGGCCAAAAGCTACCAAACAAAAACATCATATCCCTTCCTTCATTACCCAACTAGAAGAAAAAAAATAGAAGAATTACAAAATCCCTCCCTACTGCTACACTTCGCCCGCACCACCGCCATCTCTCTCTTCTCCGATTCCAAAGGTACGTCACCGACTTAGTTCATTTATTTCGTGATTAGTTGATTGATTGATGATCTCCGATATCAGGACGGGCAGGCAATTAAGCTTAATTCGTTTTTCAGATTGAAATTCGATGCTGGTAACTGTTAGTAAGATTCATATATTGATTGACAGATAAACGACAAGTGAGACTAAGATATATGTGTCTATATACAAATATGCGTACTTGTGATTTACTGGCAGCGGTTTTAGGAATTAGGATACATAGCTTGATACTGAATGGTGATAGAATACATTCCTGATGCATTCGTTCATGTTCTTCAATATTGGCTTGCGATTAAGCTTACTTCGTTTTCTAGATTGAAATTTGATTCTGGTTGACTATCAGTAAGAACTATATATCGATTAACCGATAAAAATGATTGGTGATTCTGATAAAGATGTATGTGACTATATATCTGTATGCACATTGATTGATAGGAGTGTTAGGAATTAGGATACTTTGTTTGATATTTGAAGGTGATAGAATACATGCTAATTTTATTTGACTGTGTATTAGGTTCGAAAAGGTTAATTAGTCCATTTTGAAGCATCAAATTCTGTTCCAATAGGTCACATGCCTGCTTATGCCCAAGTGTTTTATTGATCATAGTAGTTACTATGTTTCTATATTAAGGAATGAGTGTATGTGCAGTAAAACTCATGCCTTGATTTATTTTTTACCAGAATTAATATTCCTTGATATTTGCACAACGTGCTAAACATGCCTGAATGTGTTTCTTCAGTGACATGATGGTGTGTTTTACGGTCAGGAAAATGCAAACAAGTATTTCAGGGTCACTTATTAAGGGTCTATATTTGGAAATATATTGTAGCAAAGATATGCACGCATACATTCCTATATATTCAAATATAGCCTCCCAATAAATGTCTTGAGCACTCATTGGCAAAACCCTTTTGAACACCCTTTACCAAGGCATTTTTATGAACTTGTTGCATATGCACAAGATTAGGTGTACATGAAGTAAACATGAAATACATCAACTAGTTGTACTGGTGCAATCACGTGCTCATTGGTAGGGGTATTGATACGATCTTCGTCAAGGATTCTCGACGAATCACGATTTCACGTGGAACGGAAGCTAAGATCAAGAAATTTTGATAGAAGGTGACACCTCAACCTGTGAATCAGTCAAACTATGAACCTCGGCACGTACAGCCGCAACCCGATAATTGAGAGGACCACGAACCTTGGTATAATGAGTTTCGCCACAATTGGGATGTAATACCAATTGATAAGAAAGTAAAGGATGAACGTCAATGGACAATCCTGATAAGTTCAAGTAGTTCGCAAAGAACCAAAAAGAGTTGAACAATTCTCACTCAATAATTTAATCTCAAAGTTGTGTATTGTTTAAACACATAAAACGGCCTTATATAGGCTGGAAACACACCCTACTAAACCCTAAAACGTTTAAAGACAATCCCTGAAGAAATGGGGCAAAAATACTAATTTAAAATACATAAAATAATAAAAATAACAAAATTGACGACAGCACGGCAAGCTCGCCTTGGTGGGGTGCTTTAGCGCGAAGCTCCCAGAACTTTGGTGATTTCAAACTTGTTTCAGACCGAGATTCAGAGTGTTGCGCGCTTGGCATGGTGACTTTTCAGAATTTGCACCTTGGTCCCTTGAGTCTTCCAAATCATCTTTATGGCTTCGGATCATATTGAGATAAGTTCCTTGAGCTCTTGATCACTGTTTAAGCATGCCAAAGGCTTCTCACTCACCAACTCACGAACCAATCCGCTTACTTCCTCGCGAATCCTCTTCGCACGTGGTCTTGTCAACGGTCCGTTTGATACTTGCATCGAACTCGGCGTGTTGTTGCTTCCTTGGATCTCATCAGGTGCCATACAACAAGTTACATGCAGTTTGTACTCTTATGTACAAGTTAGATGTAACTTTAGTAACTTTTTTTATTTACATACTGAAAATGCTTGAGATACCCATTCTAGAATGATAAAGTTTGTATGCCACATGAGGTGGATGAATGTGATTGTTCATCTTATTGGCTCTGCAAAGTGAGATGCATGACTGGACTAACCAAATTCATCCACACTAGGGGTAGACAAATTTTGCATCCTAATTGGCTATTTTGTCGCATGATGTGGATGGATTTGATTGTTCATTTATGGGCTCCACAAGGTGACCCGGACGAATGGACCAATCAAATTTATCCACATTAGGGTGTGAACAAATTGTCTATTCTAATTAAGTGTTTCTAGCATTATTTTTGTAATTCATTCTCGGAACATATATACTTAAAAACGAATACATCTTTGTGTAGTCTTTGGAATCAGATGTGTCAGCCAATCTCTTAAGGAGATTTTTTGGCTGATTGTATGTCTATGGTTTGCTTTGATGGAACATAGAAGGCAGATATGTAGTCTACAGAAGTCCTTATATACATATTCATTAACTTGTGACTATCACTATCCAATTTTTGCATATAATGTAGATTGCTTCAAACTAATTTTTGTTCTAAAAAGTTATTCCCATGAGCTGTTGGAGCTTCTCCTCAACTCTCCTACTTTTCTAAATGTTGAAGATCTTATTGACTTCATAAGGTTATTAGTCTATTGCTTGACATTGGTTGGTTTATATTGTTCTATTATAAATATTGGGCTAATCTTCACTTGTTCCTAAACTTGTGGGATGTCATTGCAACATTTGCAACTTGTGATTATGATTAGTTCAACGAATTCATGGTATTAGTCAGTTTATTATACATTAGACAACATAGTGCCATTTTGATTTTTCACCCTCCATTATTGTTCACTTGGAAAATTTGCTGCTTATCTTTGGACTTATTCAAGCACTCTTTCTGCAAAGTTACTTGTTGGGATGCTTTATCTTGATATTCTTAGGCCACAGCTTCATCACTCATGGCATGGTTGCTGCTCTTTCTTATCCATTTATCAGTTTTTCCACAGTCTTGTTTTCTTTTTGCCTCCTGCTATTCTTTCTCTCATTAAAAATGTATAAGTTTTCATTGTTATTAGCTGGGTTCTCAAACATAAAAAATATACAAACAAAATTCGTTCTAATAATACTGGAGAGGTGATTGCTTCATTCATCTTTTTTATCTCGTGTCCTTGTAGTTGTTCTCTTATATCCTTATTTTGGTATATTTCTTTTCACAAATAAAAAACTCATTATTTGTACTAAGAGCACTTTAGAATATTAACTCCATATGTTTACTTTGCCTCATATCTATGTAGTCGTTTTCACCTTAAAATTATGTTATTGTTATTGAGATGTGATTTCTTTTGTTTTTCTTCTCCCCCACCCATCTTGTGGTCCTTGTAGTTGTTCTCTTTCGTCCTTATCTTGCTATAAAAAGTTTCTTACTCGTTTTGGGACGGAGAGAATATTAGATTTAAGCAGAGGACATAGTTACATTAACTCCATATGTGTTTTGTCTTTGCCTCATAGCTTATATAGCTCTTCCCAACCTTAAATTTGGAAGTTAGGTAATGCTGCAGGTCAAGGCCATTTCTCAAATGTAAAAAGTCCATGCTTTTTTGATGTATTGGGTGCCTTGTAGATTTGTAACAGTGTTATAGAGCTGATCTCAATGTTGAGCTTAATAGATGATATTCCTTTGGGATAAGGCATTGACGAACATCGCACATTGAATGGAAACTGAAAGAGTGATGGCTTTGGATTAAATACCTAATAGCTTATCCTTTTGGCTAGCATTAGCATTTTCCTTGTGATGTGCAGGCTCCTCATTTGAACATGTGCACATTGGTCAATCGCCAGCTCCATTGATGCTCAGATTATGGTTGTTAGCATGTAAACACCCACCATGTTTTTACACCTACTTGTGTTGGGCCCTGAATAACGCTATTTATGGTGCTTGCAAGAGAACTTGGTTTAAGGGGGAGCCATTGATGTGTTGGACTCAGTGTGAGGTGCAGATTTTTAGGGATGGGGCGTGAATGCATATCCTCACGAGATAGCAAGAGAAAGAGGGGTGGCTTAACATACTATGTTGGACTTGCTACCTCATAGTGTGGGTAAGCAACTTAGCATTGGTTTCCAACTTTTGTATTGGGCCTTTTCCATCTGAGTGTTGGCTTCTCATTTCCCAGCATATTCTCTATGCAGTAATTGGGAATTAGAATTAAGCAACCAACCTATAATGAATCAAAAGTAGTGGATTTCTTTGTTAAAGGGATGTTCGTTGATATGATGATGCCATTTGCATAGTAGTTCTTATTTAAAAATTACAAATACTGTGCACGTACTGGGAGTTACTCATTCACACATGGATGTGCACATATATACGTGTGCATGCATGCACACCCACACATCAAGCTGTGAGTCACATGTTCATGATTGATATCATTCAGTGACATGAGTTGTTGCTTAATCAGTTCATGATGTTTGTTAGCTTAAGATATCTAATTCTATATATCTACACTTTGTCAATGGCACTTGATTGTTGCCTATTATGTATAAGCCATCTGCTCCTTAGACACAGATCATAATTACGTCATTTTAGCTCACCGTTTATTATCGTCTTTATTAATACTGTGTATAGTTTTTCAATCCAAACTGATATGATTTACCATAAATATGTACTCCCTCCATTCCACTCAAAAAGTCCACGTCGAAAAGTCTAATAATTAAGAGATATGCAACTATCATTGGAGCTGTTCATAATTACAAAAATGCTAGAACATAGTCAAGATGTTTATATGACATGTAGATTGTAGAAGCTATAGTTGAAATGTTATGGAGATTGTAGTCATAATTTTTAAAAGTGGACTCTTTAGGTGAAACATCTTAAAAAAATGGAATAGTAGACTCTTTGCCTCGAACGGAGGGAGTATTATATATCCCTAGAACTAACACTAGCATTACTTTTCCAGTATACCCATTGGTATATCATAGGTTTGTAACTGTTATAGATTCTTTTCATTGCTACCATAGCTTGACCAGAAGGGTATTTTTTTTTGTAGGAACTATCATATATGTTGCTAAGAGCTTGCTAAAATTGTTGCCTCCTCAAGTGTTTCTTCGATTTCAAGCACTTTTGCTTTAAGCCACCCTCCCTATGTAGGCAGCAAGGGATGATGTAAAATGAATGAACAAGAGCTTCTTTTGTTGGAGATCCTGTGGTGTAAACCTTTCTGCTAAAACATGTAAGAACACAGTTTTCTTCTATTTTTATCTTTTTTTTTTTTTGTTTTTTTGACTTATTAGTATTTCCTGCATGCACCTCTCTCTCTCCATTGCACGAATCAATTATTCATATTAAGGTGTTACATTTTAGTATTTCCTGCATGCACTTGACACACAATGACCCACTTATGGCTTTAAATGATCGTTAACAACACAATGAAAACAATTGAACAGAAAATAAATGATAATATGTGGGGGCTTAAGCTTTTGCATGTAGTAGTAAGTATTAAATATATCAGGCATCATGGTCCAGGGCAAGCAGCTTGGCTCCTGGCAAATGGTATTAAAATCTTGGCGTTGAGTTCTAAGGCTTTCCAGTGGTTAAGCACAATATCACTATTATTGGTGTTGGTAACCCTTTTAAAAAGGATGCAACAAGAGGGCTCTGGAGTTGCGGCAGCAAAGTGAATAGGTAGTTTAAGGTCCTAGTGATCTCCAAAACAGAGTTCTCTATGGAGTAAGTCTCATAATCTTTGTTGTACCCACAATTTGCAGTCAGCCCCTTGTGGATCAAGGTGCCCCATGCAAGTGCCCTCATGAGGAGATTTTTCAAGGCAGAGAGGGACAATTAAGATAATTTTTGGAGTCAAAACTCTCGGATAGATATAAGTTTGAAGAAACCCCTTATTTTACCAGATAATGTAATTTTTTTTCCTTTTCGTAAATGTACTTGTTCTTTCTTTTGGGGAATCCCCTATGCGTGCATATGTCCATCTCTGTTTTTACTCTTTTCTTGCATCAGTTTCTCCTTTAAGTTCTGGATTTATGGGTAAACGTCAAATTCTTGTGACCAGAAGATTTTCTCACAGGTTCTTTTGGAATTAGGATTAGAAGTCGATGACTCTAGATATTATGCTCTGAGGAAATTTTCCTTGTGGGATAAACATCTCTACCTCATTAACACACACATGCATCAGTTTCAAATATGATGCTCTAAGGAAATTTTCCTTGTGGGATAAACATCTCTATCTCATGAACACACATGCACTAGTTTCTCCTTTAAGTTCCGGAATTAGGACTAAACGCGGAAGTCTTGTGACCTCACCTACTAGGTTACGAGATTTTCTTGTCAGGTTCTCTTGGAATTAGGATTAAAAGTTGAAGTCTTGTGATCCCACCTACTAGGTTACTAGATTTTGTGTTAGGTTCTCTTGGAATTAGGATTGGAAGGAATTAGGAGTAAACGTTGAAGTCTTGTGACCCCACCTACTAGGTTACGAGATTTTCTGCAGGTTCTCTTGCAATTAGGATTAAAAGTTGAAGTCTTGTGACCCCACCTACTAGGTTACGAGATTTTCTGTCAGGTTCTCTTGGAATTAGGATTGGAAGTGGGTCGCTCCAGATATTGGGCTATGAGGATATTTTCCTTGTGGGATAAACTTCTCTATCTCATGAACACCTTTTTTTTGATAAGTAATGATATTAGTAATAGGATTTGAACCCACACCCTTCTCTATCTCATGAACACTTCAGATATTAGGCTATGAGGAGATTTTCCTTGTGGGATAAACATCTATATCTCATGAACACACACACACATTCCAGGTACTAGGTTATGAGGAGATTTTCCTTGTAGGATAAACATCTCTATCTCATAAACACACATTTTAATTTTATGTTCTCTCCTTCTGGTAGATGTCTTTCACTTCTATGGGACTCAGTTTATGAAGAAAAGTATGTTCAACTACAATTTTCTTTGTGCCAGAACTTTGTATTTAGTTTCTGTGCTCTCAGCCTTCATTCGGTGTATATGTGTGATTAGTTCTTCGCAAAATTCCAGCTTATAAACCTGAATAGAGACCTGCTTATGAACATGAGCAGAGACCAATGTAATTAGTTCTTAGCAACATCGCAGCTTATGAACCTGAATGGAGACCTGATGGCATTACACGTTGACAGGAATCATTATGGTAAGAAGTCCAGATTGGCTAACATGTTAGGAATATGGCATATGACATAAGATTGTAGTTACTTGATGCTCCCTTCGTTAGATATGTGAATCAGTAACTTGTGTCTTTTATATCTTAGTCATCATTTTCACATGTTAGCCAATCTCCTGAATCCCTTCTTTCTATCATCCTCTCTTCCATACACAGTTTAGAGGAAGCTTTAGAATATGAATTAGAACGAACCGTCAGCATTATTTCTAAGATGAAAATTATCTTCTCCTTCACCATGGGATTTTACAAATCAGCCAATTTCTAAATTTTCCCTTTCCTATGAACGAAATCAGTCTTGCCATTATCTAAGGCCCACCTTATCCCCAAGCCATGGAATGTATACGATAACTGTTGCCTTTTGGACATGGTCCTCCAGACATCTGAACTGGTGTCTGCATCACTGCCTAACTTTCATCCGTCCTCCCCCTTGTTCTTGCTAACCTGCTAGCTGGAAAGTGTAGTCTTGCCATGAGTGGACGGGGTGCTCTTGTCCTTTGGTCGAATCCTCTCACACAAACAAATCCTGAAAGACACGGTGAAATTTGAGTGTCAAAATGATAGTAGACGAAAAATGCTGACTGTAGCCAGATGAATGTTTTTGCACATAAAAAAGTTTCAAATTACATGAGTTCCGATATCTTGAACTTTGTGCTAGAAAAGTGATGGAATGGAGGGAATATTTGTTTATTCGTGATGGGTTAGGTTGAGCAATAGTAAAAGACTTCATGAAGTGTCCCAAGCTTCTCAAGAAAATGGAGATTTAGGTAGTAGAAATTTTCTGCATCATTTATGCTCTCGTTCGAGACATTTTGTGATCCAACTCAAAATGTAGATGTTTATGCGATATCCAGGTTGAATACCAAGTTTATCCTTTTCTCTTTACATCATATTTTTCCTTCTCAGTTTTACACTTCTAACGCAAGAATTAGATCTAAAACCTTCTTTTTGTAGTTCTACAATTGACAACCAGTAGACCCTAATCATTTCCTTCCTCAAAAGAAAACCTCAAACATCCCGGAAAACAAAAATATCAACGTTATTCTTCATGGTTTATGGTGCCCAGGACAGTCTGAAACTCGGCATTCTTTCTTTCAATAATTGCCCTAAACCCTCACCCTTCCTATAAATATTACAAACTTGAAAAATCCTGAAAAATCAGCCCCTAAATGAACGTTTTCCTGATCTTGAGTATTAAATTTGGCATTTACTTTCTAGTTCACTCATTGCTCTGCATCATTAGCTTTTAGCTGTGTTTATCTTCTGTGGCAGTGCAGATTTACTACGCAGCTTGAATGACATAAAAAATGGGGATTGACGTTTCTACATACCTCTCCAGAAGCAATATTGAATACCTTCTGTTGTCAGGCCTGATACATGAATAGATTGCACAATGTCAGTTAGAAGAACATGTAATGTTTGCTTAGTTTCAATTTTAGAATGCACGTTTTGTATGTCAATCTTTCTTGTTATTACCTTTAAAAATTGTTGGTATGGAGGTCCCAAAGTACACAGTTCTTCTTGGTAAATTCCATATCCAAGATCGAGGGACGTCAATTGGGTTGAGGCTCGAGTCATGATCCGCAAATACCTGCGTATCAATTGAATTTAACTTTTAAGAACAATGTTGTTACTAGAAATTGATTTGTTTGACATACAGGAGCAAAGATTAGTTGAGAGATGGCATAGCTATCTACCTCATTAACTTGAAAGTATGTGCCATTCAACGGAAAGCTCCCTCTCATAGCAGTTCGACATGGTATCTGTTCACGACATGTCATTTGTTATTGAGTTTTAGAGAATGCATTTCTGGGAGAACCAACTCAATGATATTCCACAATCAATATAATTGGCTTAGTCTTTTTTGGACATTTGTGTCTGCTACCATTTTATAGAACTCGGTACTCACCAAAAGAGTCCCTCGTACAGTTTGGGCACTGGCCTCCCGTACGCTATTGCATGAAAAACATGTTTTTTCATCACACAGCGTGCCTAAATCTTGGGAGCTACATCGTCCTTCTGGCTGTTGAATTGAATTTGCTGTTTCACCTGATATGAAATATTGACACATTGTATAAAACTGGATTAGCCTGTGCAAACACAAGCAAGCTTAGACATATGCTAGCTTGCTTCTCACTAGGCTTTGTCTTTTGATGTTAATGAAATACAAATATGTTGACAGTAATCTTTTTCTCCAGCCCTAGAAGTGTTTGGTGAAATGATGTGGGGTTCACTACAAATTCTACTTACCTGGTGTCCATATGGCCAGCAGGTATGAGCATGGATCATCAGGTTCTCGTTTGTCCAACTGAAATTTGGAGAGTCTGCTATCAGAAAGAGAAATTCGACTGAAAAGCCATCTCTAAAGAAGGAAGGTGGAGTATACTTACCCCTTCCAGCAGCGGGTGTGAATCTGGAAGCTCGTAGCTGCATAATGGACATGAAATCAGTTAGCCATCATTAAAAGCGCAATTGTCCTATTGAGAGGTATTTTCCCCTCATTTCATTTATTCTGACAAGGGATTGTAGAGCCCCCCCAGGCATAACCTTTGCTGTAACTGTTAAAATTGTGGATAGCAATTTGGCATTAAAAGTGCTGTTTTCCTATTGAGAGGTATTTTCCCCTTGTTTCATTTGTTCTAACAAAGCATTGCATCTTAGAGAGCTTCTCCCCCCTCCCTGACCCCAAGCAAATGCTTTGATGTAACTGTTAAAATTGTGGATAGCAATTTTGCATTTCTTTTATTGAAGCCATATGGCATGAGGTTAGTGTCGGAAAAGGCCATTGCCAATGGGCTTCTTAGAAGAAACATTTTCAATCCAGTGGATTTATCAACAATTGGAGTTGCATGTACGAATCCCTTACACTTGGTGCTCTGTTCTTAGTCGGCTCACGTTCTTAAGTTTAGGCGTAGGGATTGAAGCAGCTTCTGGGGTTAATGCTACCAAGGCCCTCGACCTATCACCATCTTGAAGTTCCATATTATTTTCCATGTAGTTCTGCAAGTTTTGAGTGAACTCTTCAATGTTGAGCTTGATAGTAGGAATTTCATCAGGATCTTCACCGAAGCTGTCCTCTATGTCGATTTCATGGTATTTTATCTGTTCTTGCTCCGGAGTTGCTGGTACCTCAATTATTGGCCCTGGTGTTGCTGGTTCTTCAACTACTGGTTCATAGTTAACGGTCTCAGATTGTTGTTCCATTTGCTGATTAGCCGGAGGAGGTAGAGGTAGCTGCTTTGCACTGATGATTCCGATTGGGCTTTCATTAGATGCTTTATTTTCAGTTGCACTCACTATACTTCTCTCCTCCGGAGCTGGCAGGGAAAGTCTTGCACTGCATTCAATATTTTAATTAGTGATTAAGAGTATGTCTGAGATCATTTTATATATCATAGGTTGTGACGTGGTAAAAGACAAGGTTGTTGATTCATATTATACCTAGTTACCCAATTAAACTGAAAGACTGAAAGTGCTAGGTTAATATAATCTGGTGTTTGTCAGAGAAAATAAGCTAGGGTTATGCATGCATATCCTCTGCTCTCCAGGTTATCTGTATATATATGGTTGATAACTCGATGTCTGAGAATGCAACTGTGTTCGCTAACACCAAACGACATAGTTCAGGTCGTTTATCTGAATAGAGTTCTCGATTCTGTGAGAAAAGTGTCTGTGTGTACAACTCCATGACACTACGGAAAAAAGAAAAAAATAATGATGGCTGATATATTAGAAAAGAAGTAGACAAAATATTTGGCAAACCTTGCAAATGCACTTGCAAAGTGTCTGCATTCTCCTCTCATTGGACAGGCATTGCAGTTTGGTTTACTCTTCGTACAAAAAACCTGCAAATAGTTATAAACTCATGTCATTGTAATTATTAATTGGTTAAAGAGAAACCTCTAGTTTCATGTAAATTGTGTTACCTTTCCAAATGTAATCATCTGGTAATGCAGCTCATACCTGTCAATTAGTTTGACCTTAAATCAGTATATTCATTGGTATTGCTATAGCTACACTATATTTTACTTTCCAATAACTATGCATGATCAAATACAATCTATAAAAATAGTGTAAAGAGTTTTGGTATACAATGTTCTCTGGTCGAGCTTGCAGAGTCGGGGCCAGAGATATTTTTGGATCGATTCCAATACTGGATATCTGTACAGAGAGATTGGGGTATTAGCAATAGTCATAAATGCTCCAGTCTGCATAAATGATTTGCTGAAACTTGATACTTACAGTTCTAAAAGATGCAACTGGAGTGACTCAGGAAGGGGTTGCAGGGGTACCCATCCAAGTCTTACAGCTATACGCCCAACATTTGTGTCGACCTAATTAAACATATATGTGTGAGATGTTTGGATCAAATATTTTTCCATCCTAGTAGAAAGAAAAATACATGGGATTCAATTCTTACTGGAAAAGCAAGATGGTGAAGCGTCAAAAGTCGCACGCACTCCACGCTTTTCAAACCCAACCCCCTTACGCTTAAGAGGTACTCCCTAAGACATAAAATGTTAATAGTTACCAATATATTTTGTCACGTCATGCATCAGCATAGCAAAAATTGAGGTCTATTCTCAAGTAAATAAAATATTTGTGGTTTTCAAAGCTTACTTGGCTTTGTCGGGTGGAACATCTCTCAGCCATTCAAGATCAATGCTTCCGTGGTCTCTTACAAGCCGATTAAGGAAATCCTACATGAATTTGCTGTTAAGCACTTTCTGATGGTAGTCAGCAATTCAACCTGAGTTTGTACTCATGCTTTTAAATTTCAGTTTACATTAAAAATGAAAAATCTATACCTTTATTCTCTCTGCTAGCATATTGTTCATTCCCCTTTCTTTGATGGTGTCTGCAATCTCGTCAACATCTGCACACCTTACTGCTTCATAGTCCAATGAGTCCATTGTGTTGGGTGTTTTTTCTCTCGTTTTACCGTTGTTGTCCCGTGCTTGTTGTCTTAAGGTATCCCATTCAACTGCATTATGTTTTGCTTTTCCAGTTCTCACCCTTTTGGCTTTGGACGTGCCCTCATTCATGCCATTAACTTTAGTTTGACTACCATGGTCATTCAAATTTGAATCAGTTGCCTTGCTCTCGGTCTTTCTTGTGTGATCCACAATGGTGGTACTTTCTGTGACATCTGAGATTTCTCCTGAGAAACTTGACACATCGAAAAATTGCTGCACTCCACAATCATCTTTGTGAGCACGTTGGTTCATGTTGTCTTTGGGACTTTGAGCTATTGATTGAGAGCAGTAGGTCTCAGTAACTTCAGCATGCAGGCTGTTGCAGGATTTTGCCTCTTCTGGAGAACTTGTCATTCTGTTCCTTTGGACTGTAGCTTGACTTGCAGACTCTGCTGATAGTTCACTTTGTTCGCTTGCACATTTTTCTTCGTATTTTTGGTGATCACTGGAAATTATATTCCCTACTCCCAACAGGCCAAAGCATTCAATAATGGGGGATCCTGAATCGGACAAATGCAAGTTGTATTTACTAGGAGGAATGGGTTTGCAAGAGGTTGACATTGCCTGATTTTTCTCTTGTGAGTCGCTCTTATCTTCTAACTTTTCTTGCCCAATCTTGTTAGATGACCCATCCATCCTCTCTTGATTATAAGCTCCATGCAACATGGTGGTTCCTTGCATCTGTACTCGTTCTTTGAAAGTAGAGCCATCAGGATTAGGTTCTGCCCCAGCTATCTGTTCTGCTTCGGAGTAGCTCTGAGAGCAGGATGCTATTCGTTTGACATTTTGAGCAATTGAAGAGTCCACAGAGTTTTGAGATGAGACTACAGAATTTTGAGACGAAAGTGCATCATCCATTTCTCTATGATCTCCCATAAAACGTGCTACTGGTTCTAATACCTGAGCAGCTGATCTTTCCACAGCTGATTCATGGTATATAGTCAGATCACTTCCACAGATATCTAAAGCTTCACAGTCTGACTTATCTATTGACATAATATTACTAGTGCTGCTTCTAGAGAATTCATTGCTGTTGACGACTTCTCTCTCCTCGCTATATTCAGCATCCTGCAGCGTCATAGAACTCTGGTCATTGGCTGTCTGATTTGACTTCCCTTCATGCCATCTGATGGTTTCATCTGGATCCACTTCGGTTATCTCAGGTTCTCTGACAGAAATACTTGTCTTCTCTCCATTGGCTGGTCCATTGTTGCTCTCTGACTTGAGGGGAAATCGTGCAGCAAGCGACATAAAAGCTGAACTGCAAAATGAACAAACAGAATGAATGTCTTTTCGTTTGCTCATACCATGAATAGCTCGCTACTCAAAGTTGCATCTTACCTGGAAAGATGGTCTGATACGTTCTGAGTTAGGAAAACCCCGATCACGGAGTCTACAACAGATCCCTTCCACTGAGAGAAGCGCCTATCTCCTGCAAACATTGCATTTTGCTGTTAATACACAATTTTTTTCCACAAAAAATCAGCCGTTTGATTTTTTTATTCTATGGGTGCAAAAGTCATAAAGAAATGGGATTAGGATGATTGTGGAGATAGAGTTTCTTGAGCTCCGTCCTTAGGGTTAATTATATTCAATGGATGGCTGCAGCATTCTTGAGTTAGATTAGCACCAGTGCTTGGTCAGCCCCAACTTTGAATTCTCTTGATCTTTCTTCTCATCATCAACATTTGGCAGTTGGCACTGTAGGAGTGCAGGTGACACGAGTAATTGTCTTATCCTTCACTTAAGGAATGAAATGATTCCAATACTTTTTCTTTTTAGTTAAGTGAAGTTTCAATCTTCACTTGTCATGCTAGAGTCACTAAATAGATTATACATTTAACACAACTGAAATTCTGCACATATCACAGTTACCTTGTATGGCAATGGTTGTTAGTCATTTATCTAACGTATGGTGTTTAATTTTTACTTTCTCCACTACCCTACTTTAATAGTTTACTTTGTTTTGATATGAATATGAAATAACTAATGCCCGAACAGTACATACTGTATTTAGGGCATCCTAGTGACAAGTAAGTTACCTACCTTTCAAGAGATTTCCGTTCAAACGAATCGTGATATGAAAATAATTCTCATCACACTTTTATACTTACTAATGGTTATGCACCCCCAGTTATATAGGTACCTTGAACAAGATGCATCCGTGCGATAAATGAATCTGCTCTTCCACGAAACACTCTTCGTTCTTCTTCCCACCATTTTGCCTTCTCCTCATCAGTCCCATCAATCCCTTGGCTGTTTATATCTTCCAATAGAAGTTTCCAGACTCTAGTTGTCTCATCATCGAGGTCAACTTTAGGCCGTGGCTTTTTTCTCCTAATTGGATTAAATGAACCGTCAAAAGGCACAATAGTTCCATCTCGATGATAAAGAACAAGTGCGTTTTTCTCTTGATATCTAGTATAATATGGTATAAGTGCAAGCTGCTCTTGATTTGCAACTTCACTACTTTGTGTGTTGATATCTAAATGCTCAAACTGCTTGATGAGAGCATCAATGGGGTCCATCCTTTTCCATATTAGGCGTGGAAGAAAACCTGCTTTATACATCACAAGAAAATCAGAGAAGGAATCACATGGATAAAATGGTACTTTATATTTCTACTTCGATAAATAAATTTAAAAAACATGTTTTCATTTGACAAATAGAACCTGTAGCGTCGGAGGCAGACTGGTGGTGATATGGAGTGGAAGGCATCAAAGAGCCTGAAGAGTTTCTCTTAGTGCGCTTTCTTGTTGCCAATTTAACACGGATATCAGCAAGGGCATCCGCACATGTGTGACGATGGGAAGCTTCAAGTTCTTGCATGACCCCTGAGGCGGCTCCATTGGGAGTTGGCAATTGTTTCCTCTCCAAAATTCCAGCAAATGAGGCCAAGTCACGCACACGGGTCAGACCCTTGGTTCTCTTCTTTTTGAACTTTTTCGTGTGATCAAAGGCCAGCACACAGTTGAAGGACTGTTGTTCATCTCGACAGCCACCTACTGCTGACATGCCAGGAGCATTACTAGCATTGATTTGAGCATCAGAAAATCTGCAACTACTTTCCAAGGAAAAAGGATATAGAGCCATGTTTCTCAAAATACCCTGTCCAGTAGGCACAGAAGACGGGATGCTGGGTGTAGTTGAGTGTTGCCCCTTCTCTGTTCTCTTCTTCTTGTAAATTACGGGAAAGTGCATAGGAGGAAAACTGGCACTGTAGTCAAGAACCATTGGTAGATATGCCTGACAAGAATTGTACTGAGCTCCAATTGAATTCAAGGTGCACATTTCCAATCCATCAATTTTCTCTGAATGTTCTCTCTTTGTTCCCGTAGCTTGTTTTCCCTTGTTCATACATGCACTATTGCTGTAGTTGGAATCATTCGGGCTTTCAACAGTACTTGCCTCTTTATCATGAGTTTCATCTGAGAAATGTATTCGGCATTTTCCTCTCTTATATGCACTTTGGTCATCAATGACTGACTTAGTACGTGGTAGATCAGTCTTGTTAGGAGTTGAGACGCTTGAGGTTTGTCTTTCAGGAATTGATAAGTAACCCTCCAACACTTGATTTGTTGATCGTGTAAGCTCATAAGCAATTCCCATTTCTGTCTTATCACCTGTTCTGTCCATACCCTGTTCAAGTTGCGCAGTTAATCGAACTCCAGTTATCAAGATCTCTTCATGGGTACATGAGAATCTTTCCTCATTCACATGGCTTTCAGCGTCAATCTCTTCATGGGTACATGAGAATCTTTCCTCATTCACATGGCTTTCAGCGTCAAAGTTTATAGATCTTCTACAGGATTTCCTTGTTTGCCCAACTGTCTTTGGATCATTGGTTTCATATGCTTGTTCTGCAGCAGGAGTGGCTGTTGGTTTCTCGACTCCTTTTCTCCTTACATACTTCCTCTTACCTGTTGGGGTTTCTGTTGGAGTATCAGCCTTTGGGGTCCTTGGTTTTCTTGTTCTTTTAGGCTGGCCTTCTATAACCACCTTTGGCCTGTGCTTTCTTCTTCTTGGTTTCTGCTGTGGAGTTTTGTTCAAGTCGGCACCCTCATTTGCTCCCTTGTCAGAGTTGGGATTCTCTTGCAGTTGTGTAGAAACAGCATCACATGATTGTTTTTGAAGCAGCTGCGTCTGTTCTTCAAGGTTGGTGCAATTTTGTTCAACAACCCTTGCCGTAGCGCTTTCAATGCTCTGCTTTTCTTTGGCTTGATTTGTTCTTTCATCCCTACTTGAATTCGGTAGATCAGATATTTGTCTGCTCTCTGTTCTCCTAGTCTGATCTGGTGTTACAGGTGCAAATTGTGAGGGGAGGGGCATGCTAAACTCTGCTTCTGATGTTGTTCCAGGCGCTGAATTAAGATCAAAGAAGTTGCAGGAGGGAACTTGCTGCCCACCTGTAGAACATTTCCAGGTCACATCAGTTTCTGGCAAAGTAGCCCCCCCTGATTGTTAAGCTGATGTTGACAAACACAAATAATATTCCTTAATTTGGAATCCCCCCTGATTGTTGTACAGATCATATATTGGAACAGGGAATACCATGATAAACAACGGGCAAAGGGGATCACTCCTAGGGCTGTTTATAAACGAGTCCAACCGGACCTTGACCTCGACTCGTTGGGTTTGAATCGAGCTCAAAGTCCAGCTCAGCTTGACTAGCTTTGAATAAGCTAGGTAATCACTAAAAATATACTTGTATCTTATAGATGATTTTTAGTATATTTATAGCTCCAGCTCAACTCCTTTATAGCTTGTCCTGAAGTAATCAAGCTCGAGTAAAGCTTGAGCTCCAAAAAAATTAAAAAGAGCTGCGCTAAACATTCTGGGTTTGTTTACAACCCTATCATGCATTCATCATTCCTTGTCCTATAATTTCACTCCCATGTACTGTACATACTCCTCTCTAACATAAATTTAAGGTGCAAGTGCTAGTTTATAATTTTGTTGGTCCATGCAGCCATTATATCGGAGTACTGACAGGTGTATGCTGCACAAACTAAATTGCGGAATCCAATAACCTGCTCCTACAAAACTGTGGGTAAGGTAATGAGTTTTAAGGATACCACTTAATTACCCTGCAGACTGCAGTTTGTGCTTTTCTTCCCATAAATGAGCTATTGGACTAATCTACACCTCTAAGACCGCAAAAAAACAATAGGGTGCATATAGTAGTTTCTAGGGGGACAGCATAAACACCACAATTTGCTTTGTTCTTAAGTGACACCTGTCTATTAAGGTCATTTTGTGCTCTACAAGTGTTGTCAACGCTCGGCAAGTGCAACCTTACTTTCCTTTTGTTAATGTCAACATGTAAATTCATATATACTTTTACGAGATAATCAACAAGGAAAGTGAGCTTAATAGCACTCACATTGTTGTGTATCAGGAGTGGAATTACTCCGGATCTGAAATTCTGATCGTGGCGACATCACATGATTTCCCAACTGCACATTGGCAGGGCTTGTCGCAACCCCTTTGCCCTTCATATTGGCATTAGGAAAGGAAACAAATGAGCTACTTCTCCCTTTGTTCTCTCCGAAAGTGGTTTTTGCGACAGCAGCAGCATCTGCTAATGCCAGAAGATCTTGAAATGGAATTTTGTGAGCATTGTCCATAGAGAAGTTACTGTATATGCTGACATCATTGCTACCGCTAAGCTGCGATTTTGCTGCCAAAATCTCCTCCCAACTGTCTAAACCCCTACTTATATTGACGGCATTTGTGGAAACACAACATGCAGATGCGGAGTTCTGTAAGTGTACACAACTTGCTTCAACTTGTTGGTTTTCTTGGGAATTTTTTTCTAATCCAGTGAAATTTGACTGATTTTCTTCACTGTCTAGGCAGATCGGCCTCGGTTCTGCTGAACTGGGCTTTGCTGGGGTTGCCGGAATCCAAAACCCATCAATCTGGAAATTTTTAACATGAGAAGTTGAATTTTCTATCCTATAATCCATCTGCACCTCGAGGGTGAGGTAAAGCTTAAAATGCTCACTCTTACGCTTCTTTCCTTGCTTTAATATTGTAGCACTCAAATTCCTTGGCAAATCCCTACTTTCTTAGCACTTGAAAATTTCAGGCATAAAATTGCAGCCTTTCCCAGTAAAGATTCTTAGCATTAAACCCAACATTTTTCTGCAGAGACAAAAATATCAATAAATAATAAAAATCAGAGAGCTGAAAAAAAATATAGCAAATTTGAGCTAAAATTAACATTATCAATCAATTTTTTTTTGTACTTGAATTTTTTCAAGAATCGTACCAAATTAGCTCCCTTAACCAACAGATCTCCCCAGAAATTAGATACCCACTTTCTCTCATGTTAAGTACAGTAAAATACATGGATAAAATCATATAAATTCTTGAATTTTTTTTCTATCCTCACAAATAATAATATTCCTTAAAAGCCAGCAAAATTTGTCACAGGAATCTGTTTTTAATCACATTCAAACTTGATGCCACTTTATCTCATTTTTGAAAAATAAAATCAGTGAATTTAGATGGAGTGAGGAACACTAACGAACCTTGTGGATCAGAGTCATCGGGAAAGTGGTTGGTCATTGCCGGAGATCTAATTAGTCGGTGGACGGCGAAGAAAAATGGGGAGTAGAGTTTGTTTGTCCACTGAAGAGAGAGAAGATAGGAATTAGAGAGATAAAAGAAAGAAAACAAACAGTATGACCAGGGCTCTTTATTCATAGAGCTCCCTCTTTGAATAAATGCTCTTATTTTTCCCGGTAAACCACGTATTATTTTGTTCATATTTTAATAGTACCCTTAATCTATTTTATAATTTAATAATGAAGTGGTTAGATAGCCCGATGTACACGTACTGTTTTGAAAAAATATTCCGCCGTCTTTGAGCATCACGTTATCGATTGATGTATTATATTTAATTAATCAAAATTATAAATAGTTGATACTCTCTTCGTTCAGACATATAATTTATTTTTTTTAAAAAAATAATAATTAAATTAAATTAAAATTTTATATACTTTATTTATATTTTAAGAAATAAAATTTAATTAATTAAAAGGTACATTAACAATACTATATAGATTATAACTCTTATAAATTTATAAAAATAAATAAATTTATATGAATTATTAGTTAAATATTAACTAAATTAATCAAAAAAAGTAAAAAATGTACTATTTATCTGAACCGAGGGAGTATTTTTTTTAATTACTGAATCTTTGAATATTTAGACACTTAGAAAATACTAAGTGTGAAGTGCTTCAAAAAAAAAAAATACTAAGTATGAAGTCAGCTGATGACGTAATACGTAAAATAAAATAAAATAAAAAAAACTAAAAATTTATCATACTATATGTAATATCTGGTACATTGTTGGGGGTTAAATGGAACTTTGTAGTCAAGAAGACTGCATAAGAGGTTTGTGAAGCGTCTAAACAAGGATAGAACACGTGACTGAACTACGCTCCAATTGAGATTACTATGCACGGTCACGTGAGCGGTGTGTGCGACGAGGGTTGTTTGACGCCGTTAGCGGTGTGGTGACGTAGTGTGGGGCCATGTGAATTTGGTGTTTTGCAATAATGGGGTTCGATGATTTCAGGGTTGAACGGGTGCCGTGATGACGGCGTTTGTGGTCCCCGTCTAGTGGTACAAAGGTGCACGCTTTACTAATTGGGAGTTGGGAAGAGTAATTGATCTCTTACCTTCGGTGCTTCAAAATTATCAATTTAATCGGACGGTGAGCTCAAAATTATCAATGAGCTCTTTCAGAGTTAAGTAATGGATAATGTGTCAAAATTTGGGGTTTTGTAGCACTTTTGCAGATGTGGAAAAGAAAGTCTTTTAGGTGGGGTCATGACCAAAGGGGCTCGTCATTCGAGAAGGATAGCGATATGAAAACTGTATTACCCGAACAAACACTGTTTAATAAAGAATGAATTAAGTGATTGTACGGTTAAGTTATCAATAACAAAGGTTGATGAATATGTACTTTCTATGTTTATTTTAAATTTTTTTTTATTTTATATAATAATTTATAATTTTTTGAAATATTTTATTATTATTTTTTAAAATATTATGTATTCTTCACAATCTTTTAACTTTATTTTTCATATTGTGTTATAATTTTTTTTTATTATATTTAAATATTTTTATAAATATGATAAATTTCAATGGTATTAATGTATTAATACTATATTCAAACGTGAACAATATGAATGGAATGTGGAAATATCTAGTTCTTCCGTTCTGGATAAATATTTTTATTTTGGAATGTTTCAACTAGTGTTTCTAAATACTTTTGATCTACTTATTTTCTACCATTCTTTCTAATATACCCTTAAAGTTTTATTTAATATAATACATTCTAAAGAAACTCAATTATTTAGAATAGTTGAACTTAATTAATGTTCATGAATATAATCGTCAAAACACAATTTACAGTACATCATTAATTATGTTTTTTAATTCCTATATTTTATTTACTAGAAACATTTATTCAGGATAGAGGAAGTAATATACTAGCAAAATGAAGTATGTTAACAAGTATTTTTGGAATATTTGTTAGTATGTTTTTTTTTTTCATTTCAAGTGTTCTTTATAAATTTTGCATGAATTTCAAAATTATATTGACTCCGTAAATTTCTTTTGTTACACTTAAATTATTCTCTAATGGTGCTAAAGGGATCTTATCAAAAAATTATTTGGAAAAACTTTCCAAAAAGAAAGAGAGAAATATATTTAGAAATATGACAAACGCTAGTATGCACTTAACGGCACATGGTAAGATGCCTAATACTCCTTTCATCCCTAAATTATTGTCTTGTTTGACCCAACATATGGATTAAAAAAAATAATTGACTTGATTATTAATATTGATATATTGTGTAATTTTCTTTAACGTCTATGTGTTAAGACAATAATTTAGAGACAGAGGGAGTATATGTTTTCCATTGATTTCAAAATTATACAGTTTTCAAAGTAACTTCGATGATTTAAGAAGTCAAGCTTTCAACTGAACATTGTTTAAAATGTCCAAATTTATTTTAAGATGATATGATGGTAAATCATTTTAAAATAGCATTTTTAGAGCTTCTCTATTGCAATCGTCTATTTAGTAAAAAGATGATATTTAATTAGGAAGACATTATCTATTTTTAGAAGGTTATCTAGAAATGTCTTTTCATTCATGTTATTTACCGTCAGTTTTTATTTTTATTTTTTATCGTTAATTAGTTACAGTATGAGTTTTTTTTTATTTTGTATAATTAATTATAAAATAATGTCATGTTTGAAAGAATGTTTCAAAAGAAAAGCATGTTTAAAAAAAGAATCTATCTTTTAAATTTTTTGCTACATATGAAAAATGTCTTCTTATTTAAGCATGCCACATAGGAAAAACTAGATGATAGCATTAGAGATGTTCTTAGCAAGTGTCCTTTGGATCTTGTTTGTAATTCTCTAGTAAATTTTATCTTGGTGTCATTTTTATTTGTCTTAAGACTATTAAACAAATTAAAACCTTCTTCTATGTTAAATATCTTATCATGTATTTTAAGGACACATGTTGATTTTTATTTTTATGTGTGGGTAAAATTAACATATACTTTTCGACTATGCTCTTTCTATTTTATAGAAAATATTTTTTTTGGCTTCAAAAAAAAAAAAGAAAAGAAAAGATTTTTTAATAGCTTGTAATCACCTACTAAGTACTACATTTGTCTCAAAATAATTATTGTTTTAGCAATTTGCACACAGATTAAGGGAGCACTTCAAATGATTGATCTACTCTTATTTAAGTTCAATTGTTATAGGTAAATTTTAAGGGTATTTTTTTTTTCTTTCTTATTACCAACTATCTTTTATGAGAGATTATAAGAACAATTTTGGCAAAATATGATTAAATATTTCTTGAAATCTTATAACGATAATTATTTTGAAATAAAAATACTTTGTTAAAATAATAATTATTTTGGATGGAGGTAGTATATTTTTATACGGAAGTATTATATGCTAATTTTCTATTCATGGTAAAGCTAACATGTAATTTAGTTTGAATACCAAAGTTAAAACCTTTTAATTTCATTTTAAAACACTTGTCCAGAGATTTTGCAATTTTTTTTTATTTTTTATTTTCATTAATTTAATTTTTTAATAATTATTATTGTGTTGTTGTCTTGCTATTCCGCCGCCATTTATCATTAATAGAGACACCTATCTTAGGTGCTGAGTAAGTTTGCTTGGAATCTTCCAATGAAAATAAAGTTGTTCAATCTACTGCTAATGTGGTAGGCCTTACACGAGGCTTTCGGTTTTCTGTTGATATTATAAAAAACGTTGACAGTTATTTCGATTACGTAAGCACGAGCTTTTTAATTTTATATAATACTGTTAACCGCGCGCCACCAAGAGCTAAGTGGCTATTTTAAAGGATGGCACTAGAATAGCACTATCAGATGTCTTTCCGTACGACTTATTTGATGCTTTATCCAAAACCTAATAATGATTCAGTAGCTTGGTTTGCAGGTACGATAAAAAAGTAAATATCTGTACGTAAATGTTTGCTTTTTTTTTTTTCTTTAAATGTCTTTTTATTTTATAATTTATTATACTTTAAAATATATTTAAAAATTGATAGATTAAAGTATTAAATATTACTCCCTCCATCTTAAAATTATTGTCTTGCTTTTATTTTTTACTCGTCTTAAAATAATTGTTCTGTTTGAATTTAGGATAATACTTTTACTGTTTTACTTTTATTTTTTATTTCTACTTTAATTATAGGTCACATGCACATATACATTAAAAAAATTATACATTATACTAATATTAATAATTAAGTCATTTATTTTTTCTTAATCTGGGTTAAACAAATAATAATTTAGGGACGAAGGGAGTATATTTTAAAAATACTTTAAAATTATTAGATTAAATTAATTAGATTTTATATTTTAAAGAATTCTTAAAAGTTACATGCTTCGTTTTAAAATAATTATCTATTTTTTTTTTTTGTCAGTTTCAAAAAACTTGTCCTGATTCTAAACTTTCTATTTAAAAAAAATACTTCTACAATTTTATTCTTATTTTTTCTTCATTAATTTAATGATGGTTCTACATGCATATGAGATTTAAAGAGAATTACATATAATACTGATATTTATAATAGAGTCCATTAATTTTGTTAACATGTGTGCCCAGTCAAACAGTAATTATTTAAAAAGGAAAAGAGTAATATATTAAAGTAATTATTCCATCTGTTCCAGGCAAAGAATCTATTATTCTATTTTGGGATGTTTCACTCAGTATTCTAAAAATTGCTAAACGCCAGAGCAGGGCCTAGTGCTTCGGGGCCTAGAAATTGAGGTATAATTACACTATAGGTTTATTTCAAACTTGCTACAACAATAGTAAATAACTTAATATGATCAAATAAATTAAAAGTAATGATCACATTACAAGATTAAAAGTTACAATTTAAAAATAAAAATCAAATTTAATATCATTTCAAAGGAGAGGGTAGAAGAGAAATACTTTAATAACTTGAGGGGGTAATATTTAATAAAAGTGAAAACCCTAAAGGCTGAAAAATTAAAAGGGCTTCTTCGACTCTCTCTCACAATTCACAATTCACAAGTCACAACAGACAACGGCAACGGTAGGGAGAGACTTCTCTCGTAGACGACGGCAGCGAGATCTCAAGGGCTTCTCTCTCACAGACAACGGCAGGAAAAACTCTCTCACTCTTGCTCTCTTTTTCTCTTACTCTTTCACGTGTTCTCCCTCTCTTTCACCAGCGGCACACAGCTCACAGGTGTTCTCCCTCTCTCACCAGAGACGAAGACGAGAAGAGAGAAGAGACATTGATTGAGATTTCACGGTCGTTTTGATTTTTGAGCCTTAATTAGCTGGGTGTTAGACAGTACCTAGAAGGACTAGTCGGCGCTTGGGCGGCAATTTTTTGTTTGATTTGGCCCTAGTCGCAGCGTTAGGGGGGCGCCTAGCGCCTAGGCCGATTTTTCGAACACTGGTTTTACTTAGAGCCCGTTTGGTCGAGCGTTTTGGTCAAAACGCTGGGATAAAACGCAACTTATTTGCAAAAAATGTGTTTCAATACTGCGGCAGAAAACGCAGCGTTTTCAAAACGCAGCTGCGTTTTAAAACGCTAGAATTCCCAGCTTTTTCCCAAAATGCAGGTTTTAAAACGCTACTAGGAAAAAAAAGCTACGTATTGAAGTGATATCCCAAACATATTTATAAGGAAAGACCTCCGTTTTTAAAACACTGCGTTTTTTAAAACGCAACGTTTTGAAAACACTGCGTTTTGTAAACGCTGCACCAAACGGGCTCTTAAAGAGTCTATTTTAAAAAATTATTCATACAATCTCTAAAAACTTTTCAACTTTACCCTCTATATGTAATATAAACATCTTGACTTTGCTAAAGTATTTTTGTAATTATGATCATCTCTAATGACACTTATATATTCAGTAATTAATAGACTTTTCAAACATTGACTCTTTGAGTGAAACTCTTTGGTGGAGTGGAAGGAGTAAATATTAGTGGAGATAGCTAGGACCGTGCATGATTCTTTGGTGACTAAATCATAAGTCGAATCGCTATTTGTCGGTTTGTTAAAATGAAAATGGAATTGACTCGCTCACTTGTGAAGCCAAACTCAATTGAACCAAACAATATGGTTCGATTTAGTTGTGTTTTCAAGTTTTTCTTCTACTTGAAAAAGGTATTAATAGAAAGAAGCAATGGAGTGATCATGCCAAAATGATGATATGCTGGGGTGTAGTAGCTTGGTGGTGGTCGGTGATAGTGCTACGGATATTTGATTTGATTTTGTCCTAAAAATAAGAAAGAACACGGTGAAGGAGTTGGATTGTATAAACTCAAACCATCTGGTGTGAGAACGAGTTTAACGGTTAAGATGCTCTCAAAATAGTTTTGGACGGGTGAGAGAATAAATTGAGAATGCAGTAAATGCGAGATAAGGAAGAGAATAAACCTTTGGGAGTATTGAATGCAAAAGAGAGTTTGAGAGTAAAAATGGTCAGTAGAGAAAGAAAGCCTTACTATCATTCTGTATTTATAGTCAAATGCTTGGAGGGGAAAAAAAAAGTTGTCGTAGTCGTCAGGCAATTTGTTGATAAATCACAACTTTCTCCTATCAAATCCATTGTTCACTTGTTATTAAAGTGATGAATGCTTTGACAACCGAAAGCAGGTGGAACGCCCATATCTTGCATTAGAAAGTTGGTGCACGTGGGATAGTGCACCAATATGATTAATAATACTAGTGATCACACCAAATAAATGGGTAACCACGTCGACACTCCACGTAGATGTTCTTAGAGATGATGATTAGGATATTTGGCTCGTATTCTTGCTATGTAACCTACAATTTGACAAAGAGACACCGTGAGAGAGTCGGGGTTGGGCCGGACTCAAAATCTTCCAGTGTGAGAGTAAGAGACATCTAAGAAGGATGGTGTTTTTCAGTGACCTGACCCTGAAAACAATTAGAACAATTATTATGAAGAATTAGAAGTAAATGCTCTGTGTGAAGAGGAATGAATATTAAAGGAAAGAGATGAAATATGAGAATTAATTGTTCAAGAAGATTAAATGTAAAAGATCACCTTATATTTAAAGTTTAGGAAATGTATGTTGGATTCTAGTCGAATTGCCAAGTGTTAGCGCAGGATTGGTTCTGCTATGGAAGAGTATGGTTTGTCAAGGAATTAAATGGAGAGATCTGTCTATTTCTTGGGAACTAAGCGGGGCAAAAGCAATGCTAAGTGGAAACCATCGATGATGATGGCTAATGGCTTAGAAACACCTCTAGGATTTAAGTTGATTCACTGTCTCATTGGATGCAGCATTAAATCCCGACCGAGGATGGACATTATGTAATTGAGGGAAGGGTTGTGGCGAGGATCAGATTTTGATCGCCGAAGATGTATCTAACTCGGATGCTTGCTTGGTCATCGGCAGCCATTCCATCTTTACGATGCAAGGCTTGATCCTCAGTCTTCGGCCTTTCCATGGTCGCTGGTCCTCCGAGAGGACTATCTCACATTTGTGGCGTCATACGGGACAAGCAGTTGTAGCTTTCGATCAAAAAATAAAAAACCAAAATTTACCTTTTTCAATTGATATGTTACTTGCAATAGGATAATATAGACACTAAAGGTGTATATATGTATATTTGCTATTTAAAATCAAATTTTTTTAAAATACTATAAAGAATAGACACTTATTATGAGATAGAGGAAGTAATTATTATATTCTCCCTTTCCAATTGAATACGTACACATTGTTTTTTGGTTATTTTTTTTTCAATCGGGTACATTTCCTTTTTAAGAAATTAATTGCAAAGAGTACTACTCCCTTTGTTTCATATAAATGTTTTATTATTTTATTTTGGGATGTTTTACTATAAAAGTCTGGTTTAAAAAATTAAGCTAATAATTTTCATAACTTTCAACTTTGCCCTTTGCATGTGTTATAAACATATTGATCATGCTCAAACAATATTGTAATTATGATCAACTCTAATTTTAAACGTTTTTAAGTGGAACGGAGTGAGTATTTCATTTGAGATATTCCACTTAACGAATACACTTTTGAAAACTTTACCTTCAATTCCATAGCTTTCAACTTTATTCGAAAAATGTGATTTAAGCATCTTGTATATGCTAATTCATATTTATATTTATGACAAATATGTTAACATGGTTAACAGAGTTAATTTATGAGGGGTATTTTTGTCATTTTTTTCCAAATGTCACCACCCAACCCAAATACACTCTTCTTGTTGGAGAATTCACCTCTCTCTCTCTCTCTAAAAGCCTCGATTCCATCGTCTCCCATCCTCAATTTATCTATGTGATACTCAACCTCCATTCTCACCTGCGATGACGAATTTGAAGCTGGCCAAACCTTAGAACTCTCCTTATTTCGATAACTTGATCCACGCTGGTCGTACTCTGACTCCCTCCGTTAATCGATAAATCGTTTGTCCATCCCCGATTTTCGATCGCCGGACGGCACTGAAGCCTCGCCATTTGAATTGACATTCATGCACCTCAGAAGCTTCTGGTTTCCTCACCTCAAACACGGCATCGAGAAATTGTGTAGCGACTTTGATCTCTCCATCAAGTTCGATCTCCTGGTTTCCATACCTCTCTCCCCTCGTCTGTGCACCATCTACCAAACCACACACACATACACAACAGAATCAAAATCAAATCTTTCTCTCTGTGTGTTTCTTAAGCTACGTCTGCTTCGTTCACAAATTTCCAAGAAAACCTTTGACGGAAAATAGGCAAACAGTCGTTGCGAGGGTTTTCTTTCGTTTTTGGCTTGTTATATATGTTTATGTGAAATCGCCGGGAAATATAAGCTCTTATATGCGGGGGGGGGAAACGGAGTTAATGTTCGATCTTCATACCCAACCAGTGTAAGTCAAGATCCGGATATAGGTTACTAAAAATTAATTGAATTAATTGATTAATTCAGTGTCGGAGAGTTGGGTTAGGAGAGAGAAAGGTGAATTCTCCGAAGAGAGAGAGAGAGAGAGAGAGTGTGTGTGTATGTGGTTGGGGGTGGTGAGATTTGGAAGAAAATGACAAAGATACCTCTCATAAATTAGCTCCGTTAATTACGTTTGCAAGTCCATTAAAAAAATGGATGAGTCGTTAGTCTGAGGGACAACATTGATTTTAATTAGTGAGTACATTGGTTACATTTGAAATATTGAGGGTTGGTTGGTCAAATCAGTAACCTTTTAATAGTACGTTGGTCATTTAGCTATTTTTCCCGAAAATTTATCACATTGGAAACTATTACCAATGTATTGAGGATTCTTTCCAATTATTGGATGTAGTTCACAATACAACTAATCCTATTAATCGAAGGTTAACAAGTATGATAAGATTATTTATTTTTCATTTATTTTCTATTTTTTTGTTTTGTAAGGTATTTTTATGTTTAAAAGCTCATAAGGAACTGTTTGACGCTAAAGTGAGGACCTATTCCAATCACTTATTAGCCACTTCTATTGAACTAGTGATCGAAAAATTAGAAGCAAAATTATTTATTAGCCATTTCTATTGAACTAATGATCCAAAAACCAGAAGCAAGGACATCTTCCAATCACTTATTATCTACTTATCAGCTACTTTTTCCAGAAGCAAGGACTTTTTCCAATCACTTATCAGCTACTTCTATTGAACTAATGACCATAACACAGAAGCAAGGACATCTTCCAATCACTTATTATCTACCTCAACGGATCCAAAACATTTAAAATTGGGATTCCCAAATTTTCTACTACTTCTGTCCTTAAACTATTGTCTCGTTTGATTCGGCACACGGATTAAGAAAAAATAATTTACTTGATTATTAATATTGGTAGTGTGTAGTATCTTTTAATGCCCATATGCATGTGACTCATAATTAAAGTAGAAAAAAAAAAGTAAGGGTAAATTGATAAAAGTAATGTCCTAAAAAAAAAAAAAAAACTTTCAAATAAGATAATTATTTTGGGATAAACAAAAAAGGAAAAAAAGACAATAATTTAAAGACGAAGAGAGTATATTTTATGACTAAGAGCCTGTTTGTTCGCGCGTTTTGGCCAAAACGTAGGGTTAAAATACAACTTATTCCTTAACTTAGCGTTTTAATGCTGCGGTAAAAAAACAGCGTTTTGAAAAAGCAGTTGCGTTTTAAAACGCTGGAATTCCTAGCTTTTTCCCAAAACGCAGTAGGGAATAAAAAACTGCGTTTTAACATAATATCCCAAACGCATTTATAAAAAAAAAAACAGCGTTTTAAAAACGCTATACCAAACGGGCTCTAAGCCAACGAATACAAAACTTGCAAATTAGCAAGCTTTCAAAACTACTTACACCCAAAGGTTCAATTTAGGGGTGAGCAGATTATTTTTAAAATCGGACCGAATCAAAAAAAGGGGACCGAATCAAGACTTTTGGTTTGATTCTGATTCTGGTTCTGATTTTTAGTAGAATCGATTATTTGGTTTGGTCCTAATTTTAAAAATTATAAATCGATTCTAAACTGGACTAGACCAATGTATATTATATATACATATATATATAATATAATTATATAATATATATTAATAAATTAATGTTTAAAAAATATAATATTTATTTTCTAACCTTAACCCAAATCCTAGGTATAAATAATTAGTGATATTTCTCTCAGCCGTTTACACACAAATATAAATTTGATATTGTTGAATTTACTTTTTTTCTCATTTTAGTTTATATTGAATGAACTTAATTATAATATATGACAATGGTCAATGTACTATATATATATATATATATATATATATATATATATTGTGAGTTTGTTTACATTCTCAACGTTTTATCATTGTAAAATGCTTTTTAATTATTGTATGAAATTTATTCCTTTAAAATTGAAAAATGTGCAAAATCGAACAAATTAAAATCAGACCAAAATATTAATTTTTATACATCTTAGTTTTGTTCCGGATATTAGTTTGTTTATAATTCTTTTTTTTTTCCGTGAAAAATAGACCGAACCGTGATTACCCCTATTCAATTCCCCAGTAAACACCAAATAAGACTCAAGCCTCCGTTTGTTGACCGTATTCCACGAATCTTGTCGGTCGTCGGCCGCCCCCTCGTGACTCTCCACATCTGAAAGAACTATGAAAGCGAATCTTATCTACTTTTTCTCTTTCATTACGTTGTTTAGTGTTGGCTGTTTGTTTCTGTTTTACAGGGTTTAGTCAGTGATTGAGTTACTCTAAACACCAAGCTTTTTCCGTGCTACTTTCTCTTCAAGGTGCCACGTTGATTATTGAACTCCCTACCTAGCTAAACCTCCTTTGGCATTCTTCTATTACGAAGTAATTTAAGATTTTTATTTGGATTTTTTTTTTTTTGGGGGAGGTTGATGAAAAGATTATTTTTTGCTTTTCTCTTTCTGTGTTTGTTGAGTGGTAGCTTTCTCGATCATCATTAATTGTAGTCCTTAACTTGCTCGTGGTTGAAGCAAAGGCTTGTATAGAGATTTGTTTTTATTTCTGGGTTTTTTTAAAATCTCATACGTCTTCTTTTTGTCTCACTAATTAAGCCGGAATATGGTTTGATTTTCTTGGTTTCATAACTTTCATTTGATCAGGTTTTGGATATATATTTAACAAACAAATAAAATTAAAATTACGTTAAAAGTATTATATTTTGGTTGCGAAAAGCCGCGCGAAGAATATTAAAAGCTGAAATTTGAGTACAACTAACACCCGTTATCCCACCCTCTCAACTTTGCACATGTTGAGTGTGGCGAGTCGCGGAGAATATCCGAAATTCATTTAGTTAACACAGCCCACAGGTTGACCTATTCTTGACTTTGATACGTTGGTTACGAAAACTAGTAGAGAAACACCCGTTGGCCTATATATCCTCAACTTTGATACGTAGTAGAGAATCTTAAAAGTTGATATTTACGTATAATTATCCGTTTATTTAAACTTTTTTGTGTATGCAGCCATGAAAAGTGTACGTGTACTCAAACTAAGGAAGATCGAGACAGCCGAACAAGAGAGGGATTACCGACAAAATATGGCCTTTGGTATGAGCCCTATTCATGAGTTCTCATTTCAGCTTCCTACTAGTTCATCATGCATGTGTGGAGATCACTTTCAATCCCTTCATGGCGAGATCTACTGGCCTAGCTAGATGATCCCCCTTTCAAAGGTTAGTTTCATGGTTCCTCTAATTGGTCTAGAAAATTTCTTCTCAAGAACTTTTTGGAGCAGATCACGGCTGTTCAGTACTTACTGTTTTCTGTATATCCTTACGACTTACGAGTGATACTATACTTATAGAAAATTCACGCGAAATGTCGTAGTTTTAGTTTATATATTTGATTATATACGTATGATTTCAAGGAAACATTATGAAAGACTTTTTACAGAATAATAATGCACCCTAATTACCAAAAAAAAAGATCAACATTGAGTTAAAATATTTACTATTTTACTGTATTGCACTATTTGTTTAGACTAGTTAAAGATGTAAAACTGTCCGCTTGGAATGAATGGCAATTATGAACAGGGTACACATGCCAAAGGGCTATTCTTTTCGGTAGTACTGAAAAGCATCTGTAAAGCCTCTCTTTCACTTTATGTCTACATGCCTAATTAAGGACTCTTCTACTCGATACAGAAAAGCTTTTGTAAGCTTCAATATTCTAAGATGGTTTAATCTGTCAGCTAGCTCGCGTGTACTTCAACTTAATTTACTTATTTAAACAAATGTAAAGACACATTGGGCTGTATATTTAGTAGATTTGATCAGAAAAATTGAACTAAATTGATTAAGAGAGGTGTTAAGTGACACCCCTCTTTATGCTAAATGACACTCCCTCTTTGAAAAGTGACTTTTTTGCCCCTCACTTTCAACTTAAAAAAATGCAAAAAGCCTCCTGTACTTTTAAAAAAAAAAAAAAAAACTGGAAAATTGAATAACCGCCCAGACTAGGTGGTCTTATACTAATGGATCCGTTAATTTTTTTTCTTTTCAATTTAACCCCTTAAATTCAGAATTCCGTTAAAAACTTAACGGATTCGTTAAATTTTTAATGGCATAATAGAAGGACCGCCCCTCCCTAGGGGTTTAATGCAATAACACCGCCCTCCCCTGGGGGTTTAAAATGTTTAAACCGCTCACCCTTGGGGGTTTGAATTTTTTTTTTCCAGTTTATATAATTTTATATAATTATTAATATATACATAATTTTATATAATTATTAAAAAATAATTATTAATATATAATTTTCGTTTATATATATATACTTTTCTATAATTATTAATATATATAATTTTATATAATTATTAATATATAATTTTAGTTTAACATATAATTTTATAAAATTTAATTTAAGTTTATAAATTATTAATATATAATTTTATATAATTTTATTTTATAATTTTAATTTTGAAATTAATATTATTGTTGATTTAATTAGTAATATATTTATAAACTAAAATTTGCACAAATTAATATATAGTTTTAGTTTAATATATAATTTTACATAATTTAAAATCGTTTAATAAATATATAATTTCAAATGATGTAATTTTATTTTATAATTTTAATTTTGAAATTAATATTATTGTTGATTTAATTAGTAATATATTTATAAACTAAAATTTGTACAAATTAATATATAATTTTAGTTTAATATATAATTTTACATAATTTAGTTTTAGTTTATAAATTATTAATATATAATTTCATATTATTTAATTTAAGTTTTTAATTTAATATATTTGTTTATTTAATAGTAATAAATTATAATTTTATTTATAAAATACATAAGGGGTGATTTATAATAATTAATGAAACATAAAGGTTAAAACTATAAATATAAACTTTTCTAATCATTAAGGGCATAATAATAATTTTACCAAAAGGGGTGTGATTTAACATAAAAAGGGGGTGTGATTTAGCACCTATAAAAATGGAAAATCTAGGATCAAACTCAACTACCATTACTACTAGAAATATTTCTCTCTCCGGCCCTTGAAAAGCATGCATATATGTATAGTGATTCTTCTTCTTTATGTAAATTTTGATAAGAACAAGAGAGGGTGGGGGTGAGGGTGGGGGTGGGGGTGAGGTTGGGAGTGGGGTGGGGGTGGAAGTGGTGTGGGGTAGGGGGTGGGGGCATTGATTCAAGGGGACCAAGATGAGTGAGTGAATGGGGACTAGATCCAATTCACTTTACTTATTTTGTCTCTGACTCTCTCTCTCTCTCTCTCTCTCTCTCTCTCTCTCTCTCTGCCATGCATTTGATTTGAGTAAAAATGCGCATTTTCTTGGCCCCCTCCATTCAGAAAAAGCTTTCACAATTACCCAGCTAGCAATCCAACACTCAAATCTAAGCTCCCAAATATCTTGTCTTTCACTTTGCCTCAACTAAACTATGTTTTTCGCTCCATTACCCCGAAGTAGTCTAAACAAGTGGCTTACATGTTTGAAAGACTTGCACTAAAACACACACACTTTGGAGAATTGCTGATTTTGATGCCTTTAATATCTGATAGAAAACTGAGATTAATATTATTCATAATAATTGTTTAGAGTTTTCGATACATGTACAACAAGATTAATTAATATATTTTCGTTTCAATTTAGTCCATTTATTCTTTAAAAAAGAGCATATGATATTATTGTATGATTGTCCATTCATCCAGGTAAGGCCAATGTTGCAACAAGGCCACACATCCAAGACTCTTTTGATATTAGTTGGAACAACGAATGTGGGACGTGCACGTACATACGTGTCTATAAGGTTATAAGTTGGAATCCATTCTAACTCGAGCTTTGGGAGCTGTCCATGCATGTATTAATAATTGTACGAGTCAAAAGGCATTCTAACGAAACTTATGCTTGGGGAGCTGTGCACGTTTGCGTGCACGTGTGAAAATAATCCCGAAGCTTAAGCTATTAGATACTGTGTTAGGTGAGATAGTTTAAAATTCAAAGTCTTATGTGGGACGTTTAGTTTATTTGCGCAAGTGCATGAAATAAGAAATTTAATTAAACATGCGTAAGAATTTATTCGAACTTGAGCTTGGGGCATACATACGCAAGCAAGATTGAAATTATATTAAAATTTATTAAGTAAAGAATTTAATTCAATAATATTAAAATAGTTTGTGACTTGACTTCCAAGAAACAAGATATTAATTATGTAGATTAATTTTGTCATCCTTAACTATTAATCAAATTATTGATAAAAACGACACTTATTTTAGAGCGAACATAATATAAAGTTATAGCTGAGTCTCCATCCTTTCCCATCCTTTGAAAGTATTGATTAGAGGGGCAAAGATGATGAGAGTTGGGAGTTGGGACCACCACAACTACCATTTGACTAAATTAGATCACAACTAACGAGCATTAATCCATATCCAAAACAGATCTCAAAACGCTTAAAAATGATAAAGAAAGCTACTCCTTGTTAACCATCCCATTGAAGTTTAAAGAATTACTTTTTTTTTTTTTTTTTTTTGAAAAGTTAAAGAATTACTTAAGAGACATGATGAGTAAGTTAATTAACACTTACATTTCCAACATTCACTTGGAAATTGAGCATTTAAATATAGGTCTGTTGGTAAAAGGTGATGGTAGTGTTCACATTACCCGTCTTTGGAAAGTTTAAAGTCATCATAACACATTTAGAAATTACTTTTTAAATACTACACACAAGAATCGAACCTGTGTATATATTTTGAGAGCAAACTCTTTTAAACTAACCTTTGTGCTCAAAAGGTTATTTCATGTGTAATTATTGCATCCATTATTATATATTAAGCTTTTTATATGTATAATGTTCAAACTTTACCTGCTCTCTCTTAAATTAAATAAGAGCTCATTTAATCGTGCGTTTTAGTCAAAACATAAGGATAAAATGTAGTTTATTTGCAAAAATTGTGTTTCAATGCTGTGGCAGAATAAGTTGCGTTTTCAAAACGCTGAAATTCTTAACTTTTTCCCAAAACGCTGCTAGGAAAAAAAAAACTACTTATTGAAGTGATATTTCAAACGCAATTATAAGAAAAGACATGCGTTTTTAAAATATTATATTTTTTAAAACGTTGTACCAAACGGGCTCTAAAACAAGATGGTACAATAAATATTTATGTTAGAATAATTAATTACTTTGAATATTTATGTACCAAAAAATAAGCAGACTCCTTTATTTGGCGAAAGGAGTGCAAGATTTTAAAGTATCTAATTATATTACTTTTTTCATTCTACCAAAAGTGTCGATGTTTAAAAAGTCTAATAATTAAGGAATATAGAAGTGTCGTTGGAATTTGTCATAATTACAATAATGTTTGAACAATATCAAGATGCACATATAACATATGGAGGGTAAAGTTGAATTTTTTTTTGGAAATTGTATACATAACATTTGAAAGTGGACTTTTTAAGGAAAATATCTCAAAATAAAATAGTGGACTCTTTACCTAAAACAGAGAGAGTATATTTTAATAAGAAATGATGGTTTATAGTTTCTAATTCTATACAGTACTTAGTGTTTGGCAAATGCCTAAGAAATCAAGGTAAAGTCATACTCTAAAAATTAATAAGTTGGGGGTGAAAAAAATATTAAATATTAAAAGTATCATCTATTAAGTTTATTCATACTATATAGGTCACTTACATACATCGTATATACAACAATAAATCTACTTTTATTTATTCTCTTTAATTTACGCTTGGATTCCAGTTCCACCTTCTCTTTTTTACATGTAAGAAAAATAATACTCCTATATTTTTTAAGAGAGAAAATAAAATTAAAAATAATGAGTATAAAAACGAATTTTTCTTGAGAGAAATGTCTTTTTTTTTTTTTAAAAAAAAAAAAGACAGGGAGAGTAACCAACAAACTTTAATTATTAAGGTTACACCTCAGGGATTCTTACCAAATATATAAAACTGTTCGTCTCAATATACTAGGAAAGCATGTGATTGTTTAGGGGGCTACTATGTACATAATATGATTAATATATGCTCTTCGTAGCCGTTTATCTACACGTATTAGCGAAATCCTATATTAAAATGAGACACGAACAAATAAAAGTTTTGAATAACGTTGTACACGTGCATGCAAGTGAAAAAGAATCGTTTTGTAGAATGGATTAGCGCCGTCATCCATACGTGGCAATGAATGGATTAGCGCCGTCATCCGTATGTGGCAATCAAAATTTCAACGTTTTCATTACTAAATCTAATTGTATACTATAATGACGACAGAAAACAATATATTCACTTCGTTTCAGATAAAGAGTTTATTTTTTATTATTTGGTCAATTTAGTTAAAATTTGATTAATAATTTATACGAATTTAATTGTTTTTACAAAGTTATGAAAGTTGTAATTTATAGTATTCTTAAGATAGTTTTTAATTAATAGAAATTTATTTTCTAAAACATAAGTAAAATATGTAAAATTTTGATTTGATTTAGTTACATGTTGACTTCTAAAAAAAAAAAACTATTTATCTGAAACGGAGAGAAAGAAGTAGTATTAAATAATTGTATTTTTGAACAATTGTATGAGCAACATCGTTAACCATCATAGTTGCAGGCGTGGAAAATCCCGCGAGAGTGCATGGACTCAAGCAAGAACGAAAATCTAAGATATTGGTTAGGTCCGAAGTTTCAAATTGGACCTAATACAATATTTAGTACAAACAAGCCCAGTAATGAGTAGAATACGAAGATGAATCTTGGACCGACAATCACACATCCAATCCACCTAAGTCTTATCACCAACAGAAAGTTAAATTAAAAGGTTCCAATAACCTACCAGTCAATTGCCAAAGATAAAATCTGATTGCTGGTTGAATCTCGCAATGGCAGCTTAAGATTTGCTGCAAGAGAGTGTGTGTGTGAGAGAGAGAGAGAGAGAGAGAGAGAGAGAGAGAGAGAGAGGGTGTCCCGCGGAACAGAGCACTGTTCGATCATAAAACGGATGAAAATTGTGTTGTAGCAAGTAGAAAATCAAACAAAGCTGCGTTTCCAAATGTTGGACATGAGCAAAATGAGCTGATGCATTGTCCCAAAGAGACCTTTGCGTTTGTTTTTGAAGACAACAAAACTTGGAGATATGGTTGTAACATATTTCAAGTAGGCCTCATCCGAACTCGAACTCGAGCTTGTTTGAGTAGACGATCTCAAGTGCCCTTTCAAGTAGGCCAAACTCGAGTCATGAGGCCCCTAGCCAGGCTCAGAACCAGAGCATTTAATTAGCCCCCACTCTTTGGCCGACTCTAGCTCCAAATTCTTCGAATAAATTTTTAGCATATACATATATATATACATATACATATATACATATACGGGGGAGTATTTAATGGTTACTTTTTTATTTAACCATCAATGGTTACCCTCATTTTCAACCTTTGGATCAAAAATTAAAGGTTGAAATTTAATGCATTAAATGACTCACCTACTTGCATTAATTGTATTTTCCAACTAACCATTAAATCTCAACCTTTAATTTTTGATCCAAAGGTTGAAAATGAGGGTAACCATTGATGGTTAAATAAAAAAGTAACCATTAAATACTCCCCCATACATGTATATACATATATACATGTATATATATCAGTGTATAAGAATTTATTTGCCTTTTTAATGAAAATCAGTGGAAGTTTTACAAAAAAATGAATAGTCTAAAATAAATGTATTCAGTTTAATTAGTCAAATTTTAATCTTCTCAAAAAGGTTAATATGATATTTACCCTTCTATCGTCAGGCTCGTGCTCGAGGCTAATGAAAAGTTTGCAAGCCGAGCTTGATTACAAGAATTTTTAAACAAGACGATCTCAAGATCCTCTTCCGAAGCTGAGCTCAAGCTAGTACACGCTTGAGTCGGCATAGGCTTGTTTACACAAGCATCACAAGATTCAGAACAAACACCAACATTCCCCAATGAAATGGACATGGCATCATTTCCTAAAATGCTTCAATTCGAAAGAATAATGTTACATACCAGAATGGTTTTAAAAAACACTATCTACTAACTAGAAAATCAGGGGAAACAAAAACAACAGAACTTGTAGATACATGGTGTACAAACACATATGATTGAGGACCTTGTTGCTAATAAGCAAGTATCGCAATCAATCATAAACAGGTACCTCATATGCTTATCAAATGATTTGGTGACTGGCCAACACTATTCTGCATTTGATGATTGAGGACCTTGTTGCTAATAAGCATATGGCAGTATCCTCCACGGAACAATTTTGCTGTATTCTGCCCAAATGTCTTTGTACTTCTCTGCACAACGAGCTTCATCTCTTCTCTCTCTCCATATAAGCAGAATGAGAAGATATATCGGGTAAAAGTATGGAACTGGGGAACTGCAAAGATTTGTATATTCTTGAAGTTGCAACTATTTCAATTTTGAAATCTTGTAGAACAACTAAACCTAGAACATACTGCAGAATAACTGAGAAAAATTACCTTATCCCACAAGGTAAGCTAAAGGACAGCGCCAGTAACAAATCTCCAAGGTAATTACAGTGCCTTGCGATCCCCCTACAGAAAAGAGTATTTACATGCAATGTTATTATAACAAATACTAACATACAACTCAACTCAGCATTTGTCCCAACTATTGATTTTGGTACATTATTCCATGTTTTTGCCATTCAGTTCTATCCAAAATAACAACAATATGATTACAAAAATTAGGTAATACTCCGTAGGATCTTTGACAAGACCAGGCATAATGACCCTTTGATGAGTTGATATAAAAGACAGAACTTTTAGGAAAGATTGAAACTGCACACCTAAGATGTCATGAAGCATATTCATCACCAACATAGTTGGAAAATTGTGATTGCATCTTTGTCGTTTAATGGTTTCGGATATTTGAAAATACCATGAAAAGAAGTTCAGATGGAAATGTTACCAATAGCCAGAAGCAAGCAACTTTCCTCCAACAACTTTTGGAGGGCTACCCCATATTAATGCATTGGGATTCTTCTTAAAAACATGCTTCTGCTTGTTAGCTCCTCTGAATACCATATACCTTCCACATTTGAACCAAGGAGCCATTTTAGCTCTTGAAGGAATAAAAAAAAAGGGCAGAGGCTGGAGAGAGAGAGAGAGAGAGAGAGAGCAATTAATGCAACATTCATCTTGAAGAACTTTTACCCAAGTAGAAAAACAAAGCAATTTGCAATAACAGCGGCTGTTGTTAACTCCACTTTGTTGCTCAAAAGCCACCAACCCTGATGACAAAGGAAATGTAGATCATTTACAAACAGGCTCATACAGCAAACATTATTGCATTTTTTACGAGAATAGAATTACAAACTTATGAGGACTAATTAGAACATATTCAATAGTAAAGGTGCACCAAAGTGAAACTTAAAGATCCTGCTTCACAAATTTTGACGAGGCACGTAATAAAACTAGTGAATGACAGGTATTTTGAAACAAGAAAAGAGCTACATAAAAGTATCCAGCCGTGGAATTTATTAAACAACATACGACGATTATTTCAACTTGAAAACGGGCGTCAAATGCAAGCTTATATCCTTTCATGCCACGGAAGAGTATTGGTTTTATTTCCCACCCTCGCTCTCACTCTCACACAGAGAAGAGATATGGGGTGCGCTAATTGCTAGCTTCTTCACAAAACATGGCCTTTCTATAACCAGCATGCTTTGGATGATTCTTTCATTGACATCTCTGCTTTATCTTTCCAAGTGTTGGGCCTCAATATCAATATGCCTCAATTAAACCCAAGAAATAAGTCCAAAAGAGCAGGCCAACCAACTAAAAGAAGTCTATACAACCAGACAATGGTACTACACTAAAACAATTAGAATGTATGTTTTTTTTTTTTTTTGATAAGTAGAATGCATGTTCACTTTGGTTAATCTTGTACCAGTGAGCTTCGCATGGTTAATGTCATTAAATAGAAGACATTCAGGACAAAATATTACCAGATATCAGTATTCAAAAGCACTAAAATGTCCACCAAATAGCACGAAGAGGCTGTGACAAGCAGTATAGTAAACCCAATTATTTTTTTCAGGAAACGAATGTGGGTGATTGTGGTAGCTCTACCAGGTCATTTGTTACTTGCCTGAATGCTAAAGGTGAAGGGAATCCAGACTAGATCTCCAAATACAAGCATGAAGCCCAATCTCTCTGCAATTATATCCCATCTACAAAAGATGTTGATATAAGGGTTAGAACAACTTATAAAAATCACTAGTTGGTTACAAACATAAGCCCAAAATGACAGCTAAATGAATTCACACAAGCTAGTCATGGGAAAGACAACCGTAGGGTGTATACTAGATCATGAACATATCTATGCTTGGGTCAACAGTACTCACAATTCATGTCCATTCTACCTGATTTCTGAGGGTTGAAGCAGATACTTAAAAGTAAATTTACTCCAACAGTAGGATTCCAAAATATAGCTATTGCAATTTGCACAGGCCAAGACACACAAACAGAGATGCAACTTGAGGGTCTCAAGTGTGTATGCTCCTTTATGATGGTCTATTTTCTGTATCTTCAAATGTATATGACGAAGATGAGAAAGGAAGGAGAATGACTTTCTAAATCGCTAAAAATGACTAAGATTGCATTTTAAAATTAAAAAAGTAAAATAGTCTTTGGATCTAGAAGGAAATCATTGATCACAGAAGAAGAAATAGAGGAAAAAGGAGAAAAAGCACCAGCGGTTCCTAGAATGCAGAAGCAGAAATAGAAGAATGAACGTTTTCGGAGAGATGAGACAAAGAGGAAAATGAGCTGCCAGAAAGAAAGCTCCTCATAGACACTAAATGCTTATACACCTTCGGGACTCTCTCCGTGGGTAGATCTCCATGCCACAAATGGCTATCTATAGATGTCACAAAACCCCCAGACTATGTGCTAATGACTAAATGGCCCCTAACTCAGACTCAGTCTGTTAAAACCTAAAATCTATTCTAAAACATAATAATTGTTAAAGATACAGCAAGAATAGAAACCAAACCCCAGAAACAAATACTCACTCCATTTCAAAATAAGTGTCTCCTATTGACTTTACACAACTTTTAAGAATGTATTGACTCTACATAATTTTCTTTGATACCCTCAATATCCTCTAGTGATGTCAAATCAATGGCACCCATTTATTTTTCTCTCTCACAATCAAAAGGGGTACTATAGACGGTTTAAACATCTTTCTGAAAAGTGAAACAGGACACTTATTTTAGGACGTCCCAAAATGGAATAAGGAGCTCTTATCTTGGGACGGAGGGAGTATATTTTAAATGTCCTCCCTCGTGGTAGGAAAAGCCTATCATGTCAAATAGAAACCGATATATATATATATATATATATATATATATATATATAGAGAGAGAGAGAGAGAGAGAGAGAGAGAGAGGGACTTTTGAATGAAGGGGGAAAAGAGCTATCCTGAGTTGAAGCAAGGATGCTTCGTGACTTCCATGCTTTTCCAACAATTTGAAGGACAAAAGGTAGTAGTAAAAGTTTTGAAAATCGTGCAAGCCTCCCACCCCAGCCCCAAAAAAAAAATTAAATAAATAAAATAGATTTTAAATAACCTTTCTAAACATGTTCCACTGTTACATAGTTTTCATTTTCTTTTCGCTATAGTTTTCATTTTCTTTTCGCTATTAAAAGTAGCAAAAATATCAATCAAGCATATCGGTGGTGGTTACGGTATGCAGTTGCTAATATTTCTATTCTCATTCATATCCTACATGAAGGTTTATATACCTAACAACCTCACGTTCGCTACATCCATATAACTAATTTCAAATCAGAATATTGTGGAAACCTTTTAGCACCAAAAATGATCAATATTCAAGTAATAGCTATACTGAACATTAGTAAGAAAAGACTGCACTGTCTTTAATAAGCAGAAATTCTTCTGGTGCATAACATGTAGCAGTTGAGAAAAAATTAAAATAGTATTTAAGAATAAATAATAAAGAATGTTTCTCTATGCATAATATCCAGAGTAAGACGGGGAACAATGTGATTGTATAACATCAATAACTGGGCCTATAATTTATATTTTAGTTTCTGTAAGAAACATGAAGATATAAACTTACGTGGATGTCATGTACTCTTCATAAAAAAAGTAGTCCATAATGTATAACTGAGACAAAAAGTAAACCAATTGGAGAATCAGTACTCACATTTGTATCATATTTAGAAGCATGACAAATTTAATATTGCCCTACCACACAGAATAGATGGTAGAGAATCATTGACTGACTCAAGCTGGCATCTTGGAACGATTTTGCAAGAACTGAAAGATTAATAAGTAGCCATCCCATCATTCCAGCTCTAACAAAGAAAAATCTACAAAACAAAATTGTGCAAATAATGAAACGCATGATATTCACCATAAGTTGTGAATGAATAATGTCATCACATGTTTTATAAAGTTCAGCAAGGTCAAAAATCAGGATATAGGATTGAAAACATGAGTTGGACCATGAATTTATAGTTGTTCTACTTTCCAATTAAAAGGACGAAATTGAAAGGTGATTCTGATTCAAAGTTTCATGGAAGTTGTCATGTTTTGCGCGGGAAGAAAACATAACCAGCACATGCCAAATACATCACTACATTTAAAACAATTGCAATTAAGACACATCAGCTGGAATCCCCCTTTTCCTTTTGATGGGTGTGGATTTGGAGGTCAGTAGCTCCTTTAAGAGTTTCATTCTTCCTCTGGTCGGCAGGTTGGGAGGCCATTCTAACTGGCAATAACTTGAGAAGAAGAGAAATTCTTGTTAATCACTGTTGCATGTGCGTGGGGAACGAGGAATCAGTGAACCACCTTCTTTTGCACTGTGATGTGGTAAGGGGACTACAAGGAGTTCCTTTTTCTCTTTTTGACATCTATTGGATAATGCCCATTTCTATGATCGGTTTCCTGGCAGCATGGTATGGCCCACACATTTCTTTGTCTCAACAAAAACTTAGGCAAGCTGCTCCACATTGCGTCATGTGGACTATTTGGAGGGAGAGATCAGGAGAAATATTGAGTGTTTCGTCATGCCAAAGCATATGATCTCTTTTTGAAGCTCAGCACTCTATTTTGGGGTTAACAAGTTCCTTCCCAGTGCGATTATTCATTTTGTGGACTTTTTTGGGAGATAGGGGTTGGATGTATAACTGATTTGTCCATGCTCTTTCTTTTGTAGTTGCTTCTGTGCAACCTTTGGCCTTTTGTCTGAGGGCCTTAATGATTCTTTTGCAAGGGTTCACCCCCTTGGCAAATTTTTAACACACATTTACTTTAAAAGTAAAAACACATCAGCTGGAAGCTAAGTTATGTTTCATTAAAGCATGTGCAAAAATCAGTGTTTCCGTACTACTTGTAGCAACAACAAGAAGTCCCATGACTGGAGAAAAGACCATAAACTTAAGACAGGATACATACTTGAGATCAACGCCCATGAATTTAGGATTCAGCTGTATTCCAAACCACCTATTGGATGACATTAGAGACAGACAGACAACCGATCAGAAACCATTATTCAATGAAATTACGCACGTTAAATTGGCATGAAATCGAAAACCACCATAATTCTAGAAAGAAGGCAGAAGGCATCTAAACAAGTGTTATTACTGATTTATTATCTGTATTTCAAAGACAAGGCATGCACTTCTGAAGTAATGCAAGAAAAGAAACATAACAAATTAGAGCAGTTACATACTTCCACTTGATTAACACTGAGACATGTTATTGGAAACTCTGAACTCCTCAACCAATTCAATGGAAAATCTCAAACTTAGGTTTGGATACAAAATCAGCACACACTTTTAACATAGTATAGATCACTTGCAAAGACTTTACATTACCGTAAGGAAAGTTGGGCTTCTAACAAGCCACATGTCCGTAAAATGAATTAGAGTGTTAAAAATTTGTGGTATGGAAACGATTAAATTTGAAATGAACACATCCTTTGGTAAAAAGTAGCCCCAAACAGAAATTAAATCTGTTAAGATGGTTCAAACACACGCAAAGTAGACCATCTAGTGAGCCATTTATGAAGAGTGCTAGGTAGGAATCGAGGACATTCGATCTTAGGAAGGGTATTTGAAATGGACGCGAGTCAAACATGAAATTTCTTGGGCATGCTGGGCATTTTTAGTATCTGGCTTATTTATTTATTTATTTACAGATACGTCTTGGGCCTCTTGGCAGTCTAAGATATGGAAATATACCAATATCGAGCCATATAGGCCAACAATATTGTGATCACAGGAACTGGAACCCAGGAATAAAAGATGTGATAATTTAAAAATATAATTGCTAGATACAGAATCCTAACTTGGAAAGAGGTGTTGAATTTAGGTTCATATTGTAATATTAATATCATTTTATAAAAAAATAGTTGGTGAAGCCTTTTCTGAACGGAATACAAACTTCTTATCCTAGTGAAAACACAAAAAGTACCAGTCATGGATAATATTTCCTGTGACATGAGGCTTCAACGATGAACTTCGTTCGTTTGATTTGCATCCAGTTGCATAAATTACCAATGTCACCTGCCACTCACGAAAAGAACATTAGAATAGGATTGATGGGGCATTTATCTTCTGTGGAGATTCAAATATAAGGCCAAAGACTAATGCCCAATGAGCAAGCACACATGGAGCAGTCTTTGGGAGTTTCTTAACACAATCATTCCACGAGGCCAGAGAAGATCTTTGTTCCCCTAAGATATCGATCAAGTTTGAAGCTATTTTCCACAAAACTTTTGACTTCCCCAAACAAAGTAGGAGAAAAATATAAATTAAGACAAAACAAGTTGTATCAAAAAGGTGCATCTAATAAAAATAAAATAGAATTAGAATTCCTTTTCTCTCTTTTTTTTTTTTTGGCTCAGCAACAAGAATATTATATATGTATATATATATATATATATATATGTGTGTTTGTGTGTGAGTGTGTTAAGTTAATCTAAAATCATTAAAACAGACCTAATAAGAAACAAGCCCACCCAATCTCAGTCAACGTTACGCCCTCTCATACACCAGACAACAACCTTAGGCATATAGCTACCACAGAGATCTAAACAAAGAAAAAAGAGCTATCTCCTGCTACCATAAACATTAACGCTGCAGTAAAGCTAAGAGCCAAAACAGATCTACAAATGCTACACGTCCTCACCTCACAAATCTCCAAAAAGAAGCAACAAAGGGCCGAAAAAGATAGCATACATATAAACTAATATACTGCTATAGCACTCTACTCATCTAAATTCACCATGCCTGAAAAATTTAGAGCACTAAGTTCAAAAGTCATAGGAAATTATACCATCTATAACGAATAGAAAATGAATATGTTTACTGCAGCCAGCATATTTGAGCTTTCACTTCACATCAATACTAGAAGGTACTAATCAACTTGTAGTAGTTTATGTAGAAAGATGAACTTCGAATATGGCATATGAACTATTACCCATACCTAGTTAACTATATTTTTAGGCTTCTCCTAGGGTAAGTTATGACTGGAGCTTTCTTGAAAATTCATGCATTTCAATGGAAAAAAGGGTCGCTTGCCATAATAATGTAGAATAATCCCCCAACTCACCAACTGCGTAAAAGCATCTCTATTCTATTGAATTGCGCAGATTCTACAAGAGCATGTAACCAAAACATAAGTGCACATCCAAACAGTGCACTCTGATAATGCTATGGGCCTATGGCAATATCGAGATAAACAGTTAATACCCACAATGATACAAGCATGCTACACAGTTGAAGCTGCAGGTGTGCTATACATTAAAAATATCTAAATATTGTAAATTTAAGTTCTAGACAATTAGGAACTTACAAGAACACTAAATATAAAAGTTGTTGACAAAAGCTCAAGTCCTCTGTCTGAGATTGCCTGCAAAATGATATGATGATATACTTGTAAGATGTAGAAAAGCAGATGCAACAGATAGCTCATAGATTTAACACTCATCGATAGTTGCATCCATCAGTCACTCCTTCAATGCTATCAGGATAGGAAATGTACTAGCTGAGCAATCAGAACGTGCAACAAAAATAACCGTGAACTGTTTATTTGTGATGGATGCGATGCAGGAAAGATAGGGGAAAACCGAACCAATCTGCACCGAAAAGGATAAGCTCGAGCTTCCTTCCGGATGCCTTGTCAATTTTTGCTAACAAGAGCGTAGATTGATAACAAGGATTACTTCACTCGTTGAATGGAATCAATGACCCAGAAAACACACTCAGTGTTAAAAGAAAATGTGAATAATCCAAGACTGTTTTATTAATTGATTTACTAGTTATTTATACCATTATAAGAATATTCTAGATGACTTACTCCCCAAGAAAAGACTTACCCTAGCAACTAAACCAAAAAAGAGAGAAACATTCTAAAAGTAGTACATAAAAATTATTCTTAAATATAACCCCTAATTACTAAATATTATTATTAAATTGGCAACTATATCGCAGAATATACTGCTTGGGCCTCGAGATAATTTGTGGCATGATGTTTGGGTGGCACTTGGATTTGTCCCTGCATGAGGATGTCTTTGTAACGAACAGAGGGCCGTCTTATAATCCAATTTCCAAAAAGCCTCTAAATTGGCATCATGTACCCCAACAAAGACAAGGCGAGAGAAAATCACACTGACAGCAAAAATGACACATTGCAATCTTTGATACACAAGAAATAACCTGTTATGGGCCAGGGCAGGGGAAAATGTGTTAAAATTCCTTTGTTCTATAAACACAGCATCAAGGGCCTGCATTTGCCCTCAGTTTTAACTGCCCCCCCCCCCAATCCCCAAACTTCTCAGTGAAAGTCGTGTACTGGATTTTTGCTTCAAGTATTTGGCCACAAAAAAGTGTTATTACTTAGGACTCTTAAAGCTTATATTACATTTTTGCGGGCAGTTTAAAAGGCTATTACTTTATGCAGTCGTGAGGCATGTACTTGATTGGCAGAATCCACTTTTTCTTGAAAACTCTTGTTCCCTTTCACCCTGGCCTCTCCTTTTTATTTTATATTTTGTTTGTTATTCTCAAACAGGTAATTAGGACTAATATCTTCTTTTTGTTCTTCTACTGAGTTGGAAGAATGTATCCTCTTCACGGATGCTTATATAACTTGTTTCTCAACTCAACTCACCATTTGTCACAATCACTTACGGAAATAAGTGTGATTGTGTTAAATGTTAAACAAACTATATTCAATCACGTAATATCACTTTAACAACAACCTAGAGATGTTTTAAATATGGTATTACTACGCACAACGACCAAAAATTAATAAATCACAAAATTAGACAAGCATTTCATGTGTGTGAAATGGGGCATTGTCTTTCTTCTACAAAGTCATTTCCAATTCATAATTGTACTTTATCATTAAAGATGAAATACATACAGTTGGTGATATGAAATCCATCCAAACTCCCACACTGAGTAGTGCAACCAGCAGAAGCAGCGACAACAAACCTGAAACAGAAAGTGGAAGCACAATCTAAGACCAGAGTTCTAAAAATCGCTAGGCCCAGCTCTGGCGCTGGGCCTAGCGCCTAGGGGCCTAGTCGGGGTCTAGTCGGAGTCTAGGCGGGGCCTAGAAATCGAGAAATAATTACACATTAGATCCATACCAAACCTGGTGCAACAATAGTAAATAGCTAAATATGATCAAATAAACTAAAAATAATGATTACATTACAAGATTAAAAGTTAAAATTAAAAATTAAAATCAAAATCTCTATCATTTCAAAGTGGAGGGAAGAAGGGAATATTTTAATAACTTGAGGGTGAAGGAAAAATACTTAGAGAAATATTTCAATAACTTGAGGGGGGAGGTTGTCATTTAGAAAAGTGAATTAAAACCCTAAAACTAAAAGCTGACCGCCTGTCTCTCTCTCACAATTCACAAAGTTTTCACAGACACCTCTCTCTCTCTCTCTCTCTCACACTGAGATAGATGACGGGATTTCGACGCCGACAACAATCTCTCGCTCCCGCTCTCTCTTTCTCTCTCGCTCTCTCTTAATTTCTCTCACTCCCACTCTCTCTTTCACCTCTTCATTGGCATATTGCATCCTTTCCCACCGTAATCAATCCAGTCATTTCGACTACTTCTAAGCTGTGGATCTCAGTCACGTTGACTCCCCCTCCTCCGACGCCGAACTTATCTAAACCTTAGCTATCCAGAAGATTGAGGACGTTATTCATCGTATCGTCGTGCGTCACTCTACCCCTGATTGACTCCCCTTCCTCCCAAGTTCCTCATATTGGGTCCCTCCCCGACAAAACACGTACGACATCGCTTAAATCAGCTGGATGATAGGCGGCGCCTAGGCTAACTACGCGGCAATTTTTTATGGTGGCAATTTTTTGTCCAATTTGGCCCTAGTCGCGGCGTTTGGGGGACGCCTAAAGCCTAGTTGTGGCGTTTGGGGGGACCTAGTGCCTAGGCGGGCGCCTAGAGCCTAGTCGCGGCGTTTGGGAGGGGCCTAGCGCCTAGACGGGGCCTAGGCGGACGCCTAAACGATTTTTCGAACACTGTGACTAAGACCAACAACCTCTCCAGCTAGGGCCAAAGCAGTGTACAGCTAGTCATTAGCAAGCTACTGCTTTGCATGATTATACTTTCACAGCCACCCGTGCACTTGTTGGCAGTCTATTTATGTAAAATCTTTTGCATTAGAAACCGTAGCCAATCCATTGGTGCATATGTGCATGTTCACAGTGGAGGCCATTTCTGTTTTATATTCTTTACCAGTGTCCCACGGGCACTGAAAGTACGGCTGGTTAATTTAACAATCTGACTCGACCTCAGCTCCACTCGACTCGTTGAAAGCTCAATTGTGATATATTAGGCAAAATGTGTAAATGACTCGAGTTCAATTGAAATGAGAAAATCTCCATACACGCAAAATACATACTAGCAAATTATATATGGCTGACCATATTTTTTAACTTAGACTCAGTAAAGCTTGAGCTCAGCTTATATTCTTAAAATAATCGAGTCAAACTCGAACATAGGTCAGTTGACTACTCGAGTACTTAGATTTAAAATAGCAAGACCCACAATATAAAGATGAAAAAAAAGATTACTGGGCACAACACAAAAAGCATAAGCACTATATATATACACACACACACCATTGCAGCGATAATGGAGTCGAGTGCCGTCGGGTAAGGTCGCACCAGGAACAAGTTTGCCAGGAAGAATAGATCCAACTAAAGCCAAGTAAGTGAAGAATGCCACGAGTAAACCAACCTACACTTGGATCAATTTGGGTTGCTTAAAAACAATTGAGTTTATACGTATAGACCTATGCACACACACATAAAGAGAGAGAGAGAGAGAGAGAGAGAGAGAGATTGATTAAGTGAAGTAGAAGTAGAAGAATTACCGAGGTAGAAGAAGGAATGGAGGAGTTGAGAAGAGAATTGAGATCCATTTGGCAGTTGTTAAAGATGCAGATTTGATTCACTCTGCTCTCTCTCTCTCTCTCTCTCTCTCGGGTCCAAGAAGGGGGATTTACTGCAAAAATTCCAGCAGCCAAAAGTAGGAGAATTGTTATTTATGTCCATAAAATTGTCGAGTACACCTCTAATAAAAATTATAAAAATATTATTATAAATTTAGACTTAAATATATTTTTTTAATTAGGTTTTTAGATTGTTTGGCATCTCTATTGAACATTACTGTAGTTGTTTGGCACCCTTATCAAACACTTACAGTAATATTTGATAGGGGTGCCGAACACCACTATAGATGTTCGGTAATCTAGTACCAAACAAACTGTTTAAAAAAAAATGGAGGTAGAGGGCGGGCTGTGTGTGGGGTAGGGGGGTAAGGAGGAGGAAAGGGGGTGTTCAAAAAAAAAAATTAAAGCAAAGGTGAGGGTGGGCGGGTGGGTGAAGGGGGAGGAAGAGGCGGGGAAGGGAGGAGGAAGGAGGCACTATGTGGGGGCGGGGGAGGAAGGAGGCGTGTTGGGGGAAAAGGGAGGAGGAAGGGGGTGGGGTGTACTAGAAAGGAGAAGGATGGGGTGAGGTGTGTTTGAGGTGGGGTATATTTAGCATTTTGGAAAAAATATTGGTAAGGGTAGAATAGGAAATTAGTGGGGGGTGTACCTAGTATTTTGAGGGGTTAAAAATATTGGGGTGGGGTGTACTAAGTAATTTTTGGGGTGTAAATAGCAATTCTCTAAAATTAAACTTCCGTGAAAATTTAAATTGAAGTCCCTATTATTTACGTTAATATCATTAGAATGGCGCTATTAGCACCACCTTTTCCTATTAATACACCCATCAAATTAAATTATAAAAATATCATTATATTGTTAGACATAAATACCCTTTCCCTACTAAATACACTCACCCTTATATTAAGACACCTCCTAAAATTCTAAATACACCACCTAACAATTTATCAATGCACCTTCCTCCAGTTCCATACGCCATTGTCAAAACCTTGTAATAATTAAACACCTTGGTTGATATATACAAGAGTTGCACTTTTCTTTTAAACTTATCTAAATTTTTCCTGCTTAATTATAAACTGCTTATTCTGTGTGCATAAAACTTAAACCACTGGTTTAAAGACATATTTTATAATTGATATCTTGTTTGTCTTTAAACTCCAGTTTTGTTACAAGTGTTTTGTGTTTAATTCCTTACTTGTAAACACTTTGTAATTTGAATACATTAGCTACTTTGTAAGTCCAACTAGGGCATACTTACCTAATACAATATCTTTAAAAGCATGCTATTACTAGTACTGGACACTCTCAGCTATCATTGTATTCATAGGTCATGGACTCAAACAAATAGGAGGAGATTGTTGTACTTTATCTAGATTTGCTTGTATCTATAACCTAAGTCTAAAGCCAAGGTGACTAATGGGTCTGCGTGTCTGTTAGAGTGTCAACTTGTACTTAGACAAATTGCTTGTAATAGCTTAGGATTGCTTGATATATTTAGCTTAGTCTTCAGAAGATAGCTTTTGTATATCAGTCATTTTCACCAGCAATGTTCGTTCAGTCATCAGCCAAGTATGTTCCAGCCAAGCTTCACCAGCAATGTGTGAAGACCAGAAGAACGGCTAATCAAGTACCTGGAGATCTGCCCATGTTACCAGCAGAGTTCTTCATTGACTTTAGTTTAAACAATCACATTCAAGACAGTATCTATCAACTCTTGTCAGAAATTGCAGGCTTTGCTCAGTAACAACATGGACATTGCAGCACAACCACTCAGATTTGGAACACCAAAAATCAAGGCATTTAATGCATGTCACATTGCATTAAATGCATCAAATTTAAATTCTTCTATTGTCTGAATTCTGCAGCGGCTCCAAGAACTCCCTTGAGTATAAATTAAAGATTGATGAAGCATTGAAAACACCCAACAACTCGAACATTTTCTGAATATCTTCATCTTCACAACGGTGCACTTAAAGCTTCAAATCATTATTCTGTAATTCTTCTTTGAAGAGCACCAATCTTAGACGCCTAGTCTTTATTGCTCTTCATTGATTGCAATCATTTGTATTCATAGCACATGAAAGTTGTATCTTTCTAGATATCAACTGTCACCATAAACACTTGGTTAAAATATTTTTGTACACGACCCATTAGTGATCCTTGTGATTATTTTGGTGGAAAACATAGTGCACATTTTCAAATCCAAAGCTAACCACTTTAGTAGTGGACGTATCACTTTTTCATAGTGTGAACCACTTCAAATACTTGTCTACTGTTCTTCCTTCTTCACTGTCTTATGTATTATCTTGAAATCTTCCAGTTTCCAACACTGCCTAAAGAATAACTGATCTTGACTTATTAAGATCAGTCATCTTGAACTTGTCTTATACTTCTTTCTATTCCGTTGCAAATAATTTTCTAACTCTTTGAGAAGTAATTTTATAAATCAATCTTAAAATTGGACATAGGCTATTCAACCCCTCCTTCTAGCCTATTTGAGCACCTTGTGACCTAACAGATTCAAATCACTTTAAGTTATTGTGTCAATTTCTCTATCCCTTACTCTTTACTTATTGATTACTGTTACACTGAATGTTTGTTTGTGTTTGAACTTAATTATTTTCATATTTCATTGATAAAACAGTCATCAAACTGTTTACTTGCTGCAATCAGTCATCACAACACATCCCACATACAAGATAAGATCATAACTTGTCTTAAAATCACTAATTAATTATAATTTCGTTGTGCACAACTCTGTTTTACAATCTTAACTATTTTGGCAAACCTTATTTGTTTATTATTCTATTGCCAACAATTATTCTTTTATTTAAGAGTTGATCAATCTCAGTGATCATTTCAAAGTATGTTACTATTATAAGACACCTGATTATCAAACCATTCTATTATTAGAAGAACTTAGATGTTTTGCAAAAGTCGACTTTATTAGTTAGGAAACTGTATTCTTTCAATTGTAATTTAATATAATTGATTGTATATAAGAACCTTATTATCTCAACCCCTCAATTTGTATCAAAGCCTACCAACAACTAAAAGATCGTTTGTTAATGTATTAAGAGCCATAATAGAAACCTGAGCGTTAAAAGAAGTAAACTTTCAATTGGTATTAGAGCTTAGCTATTGTAATTTGATTCTTTCAATCGGTATCAAAGCAATATTGATACTGATAATTGATTAATTTTTCAGATGAATATAAACCTGATTATTTGTAAATCCCATTAGTGAACTATTTGGGATCGATCATTCAAACACAATGTTAAGTAGATTTAAGCAAATCCAATTAGCTCGACTCACTCAGGCTGTTAAATGTAACCCAGAAGCTTTCATAATTTAATGGGCATGTATTGAAAGCTCCCAAACTTAAGTGGCACTTTTGCTATGAAATAAAAAGATATAAAGATGACAATTTTGAATTGTTTTCAATGTTAAAAAAATAAAGAGACAAACACAGTCTATTGGTTATACTCTTTGGAGATATTAAACTCATACTACTGTGAGCCCTTGAGAAGCCTAACAATCTCTTTGGTGTATTTGTTAAATTTAATTAGCCAAAATTTTATTTGGACTGAATTGGTCATTGATCCAATTTAGTTTATTAATTGGAATTGAATTATAATCTTAACCCGTAGTTCACAGATCTGATTTGACCCAATTATGGTGTTAATATACCTATTAGATTAAAAGGGTTGATCTGACCCAATTATATTGTTAATGAAATCCATTAGATTAAGGGCAATCCGACCCGACCCACCCCGTTTATAGACCAACACACACACACACACACACACACACACACACACACCCCACCTATACACACATATGAAAGCGTATGCGAAGTTATGCACAAACATAATCTATACTACGGGGCAATAACTTATAATGCAACTTCTAACAACATTTGTTTCACAAAATTTAGAATGGGATGAGAAGTAAACGTACACACCATATATTCATGTGAAAACATGCCTTCTTCATCACAGTTTGATAAAAAAACAGTCCTGTTTGACTTGACAAACAAATTAAGAAAAATTAATTGAGTCCATCAAAAATATTAAGATGTTGTGCGTCTTCCATTGATGCCCACGTGAAAGTGAGATACATCAATCATAGTAGGAATCAAAATTAAAGGTAAAATGGTAAAAATAACATCTTAAAGTAGAAAAAATAGAAAATAAACACTTTTTCTTAGAATATGCTATATATATAAAAAAAGATAAACTCTTTTTATAGGCGCTAAACACAGCACCCCCATTGCGCTAAACGCAACCCCCTTCGGAAAAATACTATTTCACTCTCATTTAATGTAAATTTTTAATTTACAATTGTTACCCTTTGATTTTATAATTATCATAAACAACCCCCTTTCTTTTTCTATAAAATCAAGCAAACTTTAACCAGAAAATGGATAGTGCAGATGAGGTAATTCTACTTATTTTCTTTAAGTTATTTATAATTTATGTTAATTTTGTTCAATTAGTTATAATTGGTAATTTAATTGTTTAAATTTTGTTTAATTAGTTATAATTAAAAATTTAATTGATTAATTTTTACTTAATTATGTATAATTGTTAATTTAGTTGTTTAATTTTAGTTTTAATTAGTTAAAATTTGGCTAAAACTATTGGGTTAAAATTTATATTATTGAAAAAAAAAATTCAAAATGTATGAAAATCCACTTAGAGGAGACGACTCTTTTGAAGAAAGCCTCCTAGAGGAGTCGACTCTTTTGAAGAAAGCCTCCTAGAGGAGGTGGCTCTTTTGATGAAATTCACCTAGTCTAGGCGGATGTTTATTTTTTGTAACGTTCCGTTATAGGTTTAACGAAATTTTCAATTTTAGGGGGTGAAATTTCATTTTTTAAAATTAACGAAGTTAATGGATCTACCTAGGAAAGCCGCCTAGTCTGGCCGCCTAGGGGTAGCATATGTTTATTTAATGTTTCATTCAAAAATCAACGAAATTTTTAATTATGGGAGTGAAATTGTAAATTTTTTTTTAAAAGGATCTACCTAGGAAAGCCGCCTAGTCTGGGTGGAACTACTTAGGAAAGTCGCCTAGTCTAGGTGGATGTCTAATTTTCCATTTTTAAATTTTTTTTTGCAATAATAATAATAATAATTATAACACAATAATATCAACAACAATTGATAATCAATATATTTAATGACAAAAGCACATTAGCCTGTCATTTATAGAAGTTTCCCGGAACATCTAGATACATTGTCTAATCTGCCAATTTGGAACACTAAAAGTTACACATAATTCTATATTAACAATATCTAATTACATTTAATCTATTCCTTTAATAAAAATAAAAACACAATACGTCCGATTATTGATGTAAACTTGAATCTGTTGAATTCCCAAACCCAGCGTCCTTTTGGTTTCCCACCTCCTATATATTTAGTCTTCGTGAACCTTTAGTTCTATTTCTGCGTATTAGAAGAAAAACATCCACAATTTTATTACTGAAAAATTATGGCCTTCAATTCGTTCCAACACTGCTAAAAAATATCCACAAATAAAGATTAGATTGGATTCTGAAAGTGAGACTCGCAAGAAATAATGACAGAAGCACATTAGTCTGTCATTTATAGAAGTTTCCTGGAACATTTAGATACATTGTCTAATCTGTCAATTTGGAACACTAAAAGTTACACAGAATTCTATGTTAACAATATCTAATTACATTTAACCTATTCCTTTAATAAAAAAAACACAATACTTCCGATTATTGATGTAAACTTGAATCTGTTGAATTCCCAAACCCAGCGTCCCTTTGGTTTCCCACCTCCTATATATTTAGTCTTCGTGAACCTTCAGTTCTATTTCTGCGTATTAGAAGAGAAACATCCACAATTTTATTACCAAAAAATTATGGCCTTCAATTCGTTCCAACACTACTCAAAAATATCCACAAACAAAGATCAGATTAAATTCTGAAAGTGAGACTCACAAGAAAATAGTTATTACCATCTGACAACCATTTGAAAGTCCCACCCCACCCAGTTTGGAATTGGTCATTGTTGATGCCAAAGTAAGTATAAAACCTATTTTATACATTCTGATTTTTCATCTTTTTTCTTATTCATTTTGATTTTTTAGAGGATTCAGGATACAATTAGTAAAGCATTGATTAATAATTTGAAACAAAAGTTCGGGAATGCAGCTTATACTACATATCAAATGAATTAGATCTAAAGTGTCTAACAACACGTTAGATGGACTATGATAAAATCTCATGAAATTACACGTGATTGCATTAAATACTTCTCATGATCCACATAATTCTTGCATCTTCAGTAAGGTACAACTCAATAAAATTAATTTACTAGTAGAATGATGTTATTCTGAAAATGAGTTGTGTTTTTGTATAAATAAAAAATTTTAAAAATTAAAATTATCAATGTTGCTTTTGCCTTTTGTTATCCTTAAATGACAAGACATATATTTTTTTTTAAAAACTGCTTTAACATTTGAATTTCGTTTATTTTATCTTTTTTATTTTTATGTAATATAATTAATATCTCTTAAACAAATACTTATATTTCATTTTATTTTTTGACTAATAAAATAAAAATAGTAAAACATATGTTTTTTTATTAGAAAAATTATCCATATATAAAATTAATTTAGTTATAGAACGAGTTGATTCTGTTTGTGTTGTTTTTTGAAAAAAAAAAAGGATGTAAAAAATGTAAATTTTATTTTGTTTATGATTAATTTTTGAGTAATAACTGGAATAAAAGATAGGTACCGCTAATAAAAAAAACCATCCAACAACTCACAGATCTAAGCAATACAAGATGGAGAATCACATATCCAAAAAAATCGTGGAATGATATCTAATTATTTCTTTTTATTGTCACTTATTTTTAGTCTCCTCTATTTTTTTAGTAATAAACTATCATTAGTAAAACAGAGTATTATTTTTTTAATTTAAACCATCAATAATGTTAGATATCGCCAGATCTGAGCAATAGAAGATATATGTCCCCAGATCATCTGAGCTATAGAAGATAGATTTCCCAGATTTATGCAATCCGTCGTATGAAAATGGTCAAGTATAGTAATTTCAAATCACTGCAAATGATTACCTTTCATATCGATGAGAGAAAACAGTTAAACCATAGTTCGACTCTTCGCAAATTTTTGGATCATTAACGGCAATAATCTGGTTTGGGGGATGGCTAGAATCGAATCATTTCAACTTTTTAGGAGATGAGTTGCGATTCTAGGATACCCCTTTCAACCATAGAGCGTGATAAGAGTAGAACTATACAAACCATATTTACTGATTTTGGGGAAAGGTAAGAGCATACCTTCTTACTTTTCAGGAGATGATATGCTCCTAGCTAGCTTAACCCCTTAAACCATTTTTTGTAAACAAAAAGCTAAGATGAAGGTGCGTCCGATTTAGGGTTTTTGTGTGAAATCATTAATGAATTTGGTGCTATTAGTTAACGGTTGTTAACTGGTTTAGTAAAGCTTAGTTTTTTTTTTTTTTTTGTTATTGTATGAAAGCAACTAAGATTGTGCGGCTGGTTTAGGGTTCTTTTAGGCTTTTGTGGTGAAATTAGTAATGAGTTTAGGGAGATGATGGTGTGTTCGAAGTTGGATTGTTAATGGTTTTTTTTTTTAAGTGAAAGAGTGGGTGCGACAGATTTAGGGTTTGGGGATGAGAAATAAGAGATTAGGTTTGATAGTTTTTATTTATATGACCCGATTTGGGTTAAAAAATTTGCATAATTCTATCGGGCAGCCTAAAAACAAATTATGTGACCTTCTTCATATAACTCATTCATTGAATTAATTTACTCAAAGGAAAAAGCTTTGATAGTTTTTATTTATATGACCCAATTTGGGTTAAAAAAAACTAATAATTAGTCTTACAATTTAATAATTTGGGTTAAAATTTTTTAATGATTAGTTTTAATTAAAAATATATATGTCGTGCGTTTACGGAACGAAAAAACTAGTTAATATAATAATAACAGCAAAAAATTGACAATTAGACAGAAAAAATGTCAAAAACATACCTTATTGCCGAAAAATCTTGAGTGTTGATTTAGGCTCCGTTTGTTTCAAGGAAAATAACTTTCGGAAAATATTTTTTGAAAAATAGCCTTTGAAAAATGAAAAGGTTCTATTTTCAGGCGTTTGGTAAATCTTTTGAAAATATGTCGAAAAATATTTTCTGGTGTTTGGCAAACACATGAATTTTTTTTACGGAAAACATATCATGAATACATATAAAAGGTTATATTCCCTTCGTCCTAAAATTAGTGTCCCCTATTGAATATACACTTATTTTTAAAATGTTTTTTACTTTAAATAATTTCTTTAGTAACCCCCAATTATCACTAGTGGTATCAATTCAATGGGGGTTCATCTACTTTTCAATCTCACAAATAACAATAACATAATTGATAATTGACTTGAAAATACGTTTCAAAAAAAGAAAAAGAAAAAAGAGATAATTGTTGTGGGAAGTCTCGAAATGAAATAATGGATACTTATTTTAGGACGAAAGAAGTATTTATTAAAATTAAGTCGTGCAAAGGTGATATTAGGCTCTAATTTTAGCCCCAAATTAAAAATTCTATGATCTCAAACATTATACCAGAAGCTTCATGTACTCTTCAACTAAATATTTTATTCCGTATAATACTATCTTTAAAAATTAAGTATTAAGAAAATAATTTAAAATTTTAAATCAACTCACTAAAGAATTTCAAACATGATATATATAACGTGTTCACTTAATCTTAGTACGAGTATTTCTAATTGAAATATCAAGTTAAAATATTTTTGAAATTCAACTACTTGAATCTATAATATTATTATTATTTTCTCGTCTCAAAATGAATATTTACTTTTATTTGTAATCGTGAATAAAAGTGAACATTTATTTTGGGAGGAACATGAATATATTTTTCAATGTTATAAAAATTTCCATAAATCTTGACAATATCAACAAAATGTTATATAAATAAAACTTTGTTCATAGAATCACTTCAAAATATTATGGTAAAATATTACGATTATTTTTCTTGAAAGAAAAGTTAGAAATAAATATAGCACATCCAAATGTGCAAAGGTGATGTTAGGAGAAAATATGAGTAAACAAATTTTGGAAAATGACTTACAGAAATTGAATCCGTAAGTCATTTTTCTTAAAAGAAGGCTTTATTTTTCGTTGACTTGTAAAAGATCTTACATTGACTACATTTTCTAAATGTTACCAAATACTGAAAAATAAAGAAAACGTTTTGCAAAAATTATTTTTCATGAAACAAACGGAGTCTTAGAGAGAGAAAGTAAATTTTTAGATTGAGCAACAAAATTTTAGTGAAGGTTTGAATTGTAAAATTTTATATATAAAGAAGTATGATGGGCAAAAGAGTATTTTTTGAAAAAGAAAAATGAGGTACTAATATGTAATTTGCCTCAAGGAATTATACGGAACTCCCTAGGGTTACTCTCACTCCCCTAAAAGAGAACAAAAATGATGAGCCTCCTCCTCCATTTCAAAATCCAAATTTTGAAACATAACCTACCGTAGTCCGCGTAATACCCGATCATAGCCCTATCCCGCTCTCGCTTTATATACCTTTTCCTTCAACCCTAAACCTCGCAACTGCCCACACTCTCTCGCTCGCTCGCTCGCTCTACCTCCACCCAGCCTTCTCTCTCTTCGATAAACTCCGTCCTTCTCTCTCCAACGCAGCCATCAATGGAGTTTTGGGGTAAATCCGTCTCTCTAATATATTTTCGTATAATAATCAGTCTCCATTATCTATTTGCTTGATCGATGCTTAGTTTATTTGAACATTTAGGGTTTTTGGCTTTTTTCAATTCTATCTCTTAGGGTTTTACCATTACTAGGGTTTTTAGCCTGATATCTCGCTGATAATTTATATTTGATGGCTTGAGTTTCTTACTTTGTCATTTACTTTTTAAAGTTTGTTTATTTTATATCCCCCCACCTTATTGACCACATGCATATGAGCACCTATATGTATATGTGTGTGTGTGTCTTTATATGTTTATGCTTGTGTTTGGGTTTGTTTTTTTGGCTGTTTGTTTCATCTTTTATTTGGGGTTTGTGTCCGTGTGCCTGTGCGCGCGTTTGAGGGGAGGTTTCCCTTGTAGTTGGCTTCATTGTTTAGTTTGTTATGTACAGTATAGCTGCTCTCTCTGTTTGGATTTTTGTCTGTCTGTCTTTTTTTGGCGGGGGGGGGGGGCGTGGTTTACTTTATTTTGGAACTGAAAATTTTCAGGTGTACAATATTTTTTTGGGAGTAATTGTGCAGAGAATGATCAAGCACCATTTGTTTTGAGCTCATTTACAAATAGTAGGCAAGTGCTAAGCAAGCCTTTTGATTCTGTATGCTGGAGTAATGTGTGTGTTTCATGAGATACAACAATGAAGATTTTAAAGTATAGGCTTGAAATTGTGGTTTTCATTAAGACTTCATTTTCTTTAGTTTGTGTTAGATGGAATGTGAATGTGTCCATGTATTAAACTATTTTAAAGTACTTTGTCTTGTATGAGTGGTGTAAATTGATTTTATATCATTAGCAGTAACTTTTATAATCAAGAAATCAATCCCTTTGAAAAGAAACTGAATGAATTTATTTTAATTCTAAGTGTGAACATGGCTCCATGGTGTTAGGTGTTTTATAACTATGGTTTGGTTCATGAATTATGAATGGGAAAAGAATGTAGAAATATAAATTCATGATTAAATTTTCTCTGAATTTTATCTCTTTATTGGAAAAGATGTAACACTGAGATTTCTCTGTTTGGTTGCTCTGTATCCAATCAAACAAAGTATTGAGAGGTTTTGACAATTTCTTAGTGATGTTTAATATGAGAACATAGTAATGAAAAATTGGACAATTGTATCTGCTATCAACTATTAATCACTGTGACATGTTTAAAGACGTGTATGTGCTGGCTGGGTATGCTTTACATTGTATACGATGCTTTGTTTTGTAATGATATACGCTACTAAGTACATTTATTATGCAAGTTATCGAGATGAATTGTTTAGTGAATATACTTCATTCCCAAAATGAGTGTCCATTTTTATTCATGATTACATTAGACAATGCCTGGTCTTTATTATGAGATATTATTGATCACCTTGTGTAATATAAATGGTTGGTTGCAGGTCTGATATTATCTCTGTTGTTTGGTTCTTTGTTTAGTGTAAAATGACTAGGTGCCCGCAAGTGATACACAATTTTTGTTTTCTGTTTTTTATGAATTTACCTTAAAAGATATTCTATTGGATTTTTGGAATCATTCCTTGAGTTGGTCCTTCAAGAATTTATAGTTTTTGGGTGGAAGTTTCTCTAGCATGCTTGGCTTTCTGGTGTTTTCTTCTCTGTGAACTCTCTCGTTATAACTTCTCTTCAGAAGGACATTGCAATTATCGTCTCCATGTAAATTTGCAATTTCACTCTGGTTGTCGTAAATATTCAGGTGTTGAGGTTAAAAGTGGTCAGCCACTCTCAGTTCAGCCTGGCGAGAACAAGGTTTTGCATCTTTCACAGGTATAATCAAGGGGAAACATGTACTTCCTTTATTGGTGTCTCCATTCCTCGTATTCTAGATGAACTAAACAGTATTCTATTTACCACAGGCTTGTCTTGGTGAAGTGAAGAAGGATAAAAATGAATCTGTTTGCCTGTATGTGGAGATTGATGGAAAGAAGCTTGTCCTCGGAACACTTACTCCTGAGAGATTGCCTCAGCAACTATTTGACTTGGTTTTTGATAGAGATTTCGTGTTGACACACAACTGGAAAAATGGCAGTGTTTACTTCTATGGATATAAAGCTGATAATCCTTTTGAAGAATATCCTTCATGTGAATTTATAATTTTTTAAAGTTTTTCTTGGAGTATCTTGAACTTTTACCCTTCTGTCTTGTAAATATTGGCACTACAAAACTTTAAACTAGTTAGATGCACATGGTGCTTCTTTTTGTTTGAACGATGATTTCTAGGTTCAAGCATGGTGCTTCTTGGTTATATTTTGGATGGCCAACGTATCACTCCCATTGTTATTAGTGTTTCTGTATCTTCCTTGACTTATTGCTTTTTGCTGTCTCACCCCCGAGGACGAGTTTGATGATGAATCTGGTTAGTACTGGAGTTCTTCTGAGTTCTGATCTTTCATGTACCTTGATTTTTGTCTAGTGTTACTCATTGATTCACTCACTTGTCTGTTCTCACCCCAGACTCTGAAGATGAAGCAATCCCACTTCAGGCTGCAAACAATGGTATTTAATGTAGTTGCCCTTTAATAATTTTTTTTGTTGTAATTTAATTTGCATTGCTCTCAAAATGTGATTTATAAATGGGCTTGTTGGGAGTGTAGGTAAACAGGAGATACAGGTTAAGCAAGAGAAGAAGGCCCCTGTAGTGGAGAAGGCTAATGCTGTAAAGGATTCCGCTGCTGGTAAGCAGAAGGTGAAGATTGTGGAACCCAGTAAGGAAGAAGATGATGATGACAGTGATGATGATTCAGATGATGTAATGTCTGAGGATGATGGATCTGATTCAGAGGTACTTTAAATGCACCTTTCTTTTTAAGTTTTTATAGTTAGTTTACACTAGGATGATTCTTTGCTTCTATGAATGAGGCTACTCTTCTCCTGAGCTAGAAATAGGATCTCCTATGCAGATATATATAGTTGAGTTGTTAGACTCTTTCTTGAATTTAGCATTATGTTCTTGTAAGTGGATTGTTCTGTGTAGGAGCTTCACTATATTGAAGCACTTATGCTTTTATAATGGACATAGGGCACTTGTAAGCTTGACAGAAGAGAGCTATTCTATGTGCTGTCTTTTGGTCACAGCTTTTAGCTTTGTTACTTTTCAGTTATTGGGACCTTTTAGATTCATACCTCTAAAGACAGATGTTTGTGTCGTGATTGTTTAGCTAATGCCAGCTTGGATTCCCCTTTCTTTAATATTAATGTATTGGGGCTGAAGGATTATTCTCAGTGGATTATCTCATAGTGGCCATTGAATGGGTATTTGATTGTTCTATTTTGGTCTCTTGTTCAGGATGCTGATAGTATGGATGATGAGGATGATAGTGATGATGAAGATGACAGTGATGAGGAGGAAGAGACCCCAAAGAAGGTTAGCAACTTTGTTTACTCTGCTTTTGCATGGCATGGCTATCTGTCTGTGCTTGTTTATGTAGTATTTCTTGTTGATTGGTTGAATAGTAAGTTGCCCATAGCAATTCCCCTTCTATTTGCTGCCTAAATTGCATTTTACTCTTTTTCCAGGTTCAATCTGGCAAGAAGAGACCTTCTGAATCAGCTACGAAAACACCTGTGCCCGATAAGAAAGCAAAATTGGTGACTCCTCAAAAAACTGGTGAGTATACATACACCTTTTGCTCTTTCATGTTTTTCTTGATGTGATTGTACTTTCTTGTTAGATTTCATTTTCTCATTCTCTTTTGAGACTGAATTCCTTCCTTTTTTTGGGGGTGGGGGGGTTGGGTGCTGCTTGATATTGCCTACATAGCACCACACCTTTAGCAATGACAATTTTGCCCCACTTGCAAATTAATGTTGGTGTATACATGTGTCTCAGCCCATCAATGCCCCATACCCTGTTCAGCTTCTGATATTATCCTTATACTTGTGTGCTTCGAATAGCATCAGAGCAATACTTTGAATCGGTGGTCCTAGCTTAATAGTGTCCGTTTCAGTTATTTTTGTCTGTTAACTAGTGCATTGTTTATTAGTAAAAGCTAGAGTTTTGCTTCAAATTGTTTCATCTGCGGTGCCATGAATTAGTTGTTGCCCTAATTAGTGCTTTGTTTAGTCTGGAAACATGAATTAAGATTGTGAATCACTTGGCTCCCTGTCACCTGGGAATGGTGGCAGTAAGATTATTTGCTGGGAGTGGTGCTGATCTGGGAAATATATTAGAATTGGAGAGCAAATAAACGCACCTGAACCGTACTATTGCCATTCTCAATCACATTTAATAATTAGGACAGTTCCCAATCTTCTAATTTGCGATATGATGTCTATTGGTTTGGGTGGTGCAAATTGATAGACTGAAGTTGGTAACAATTTGTTACAAGTGATTCTGGGTTACAAATATTTTCACTTCAAGTTACTTAAAACGATGCATTTATTAGGAAGTTGGTGGTATTGTGCCAATCTTTTCTGTGATCCCAGGAATTAATAATGATACAGGAAGCTGTATGCATTCTGCCATGTCTGTGGCCAAGTGATATAACTTATTTAGGAGGTGTTGGTTAAGTTTGCATATGTGATTGTTGTGCCCTGTTTTTGAGTTATTGATCAACATTCATTCTTTTTGTTGTACAGATGGAAAGAAAGGTGGAGGCCATGTGGCCACGCCTCACCCTTCGAAGCAGGCTGGGAAGACTCCAGCCAACAAGTCAAATCAGCAGACTCCAAAATCAGCTGAGGGTGAACATACTTGCAAGTCCTGCAAAAAGTATGTATATTAACTTTCTTTTGTTAGTTTCCTTTTACTGCTTGGAAGTCATGGGATTAACTTTATTTTTTCCTTTTGAAGGAGCTTCAAATCTGAAGTTGCACTTTCATCCCACAACCAGGCTAAGCACAGTACTGGAAAGTGAAAAGTGAAAGCCTGAGAACGATTTCTGCCTATGTCTTGGTGAATCCTTAATTGGGATGAAGAGTATGGTAGCTTTTTAGGAGGTTTTTGGTGTTTAGCCTATTTGTAAGGCCCGAAATAGTTTAGTTAATTATGTCTGTCAGCCTAGCTGATTAGTGTGGAGTGAACCGTTAGTTGTGATACTACAATGAGATTCAGTTGGAATTTCAATTTTGTTACCTTGTAGGTTGATGTTTGGATCAATTATTATGTCTTTATGCGTTTTTGCTGTGTCCTGTCTCCTGCTCCCGTGCCTTGCTTCCCTTTTGTGATACTTTATTTTCCTTTGTAATACAAAAAGATGTTCATAGTTGGAATCACTCCTGCTGATTGAATTAATTCTTGAGCAATGAGCAATGCTGCAAATGTTGGTGTTCCTACCCCACCTGCTGTTGTTTACAGCTGTGATGAAATTTTGTTGATGCCCTCTAGTTAATTTTTTTTTTTTTGACATGGGATGGATAAAAATGAACTCATCATAGACTTGTAGATGCCCATAATGTTTGCCATCAGAGTTTATAGCTTCTCGTTGCTGTTGGAAAGTGACTTGGTTACCTGCTTGCTTAAGTCCCCCCTTTTGGGCTAGGTAGCCCAAAGCACTGTTTCCTTGCTGATGATATACAATCCATCCATGAATCACATGTTCTAGGCAGCTTAAGACCCTCTATGGCTGCAATAAGTTCCTACTTAACTGATTTCACATTAGCTTTAATGTTTGATTTGTTGTCCATACCTTCTGTCTGACTTGATTGCCGTAGGAGCTTCACTTCACTCGTGTAGGAGCTTACTACTTAATTGACTTAACACTAGTAGCACGATCGAGCTTCCCACTTCACTTTCTCCTCTATTGTCTTCAGCACTTCTTAAACTGGGACTCTGATAGGCAGGTACTTGGTCTGAAATATTACCCACAGTCACAGCCACAGCCAGTCTTCAAACTAGTGGATACACACTTGTACTGAAAGGAGGCATGAGAGACTAGATGTTATGGATGCGAACCTCTTGACCTTTCAGATAATTTTTCTCAAAAACCTTGACCCAAACGCTTTGCTCCTAGCTAACCATTTCCATCCAATTTTTGACAGGATTGCCTTGTTATATCCTTTATGTCCCTGGTTCCCAAGCCTCCATCTTTCTTAGGCCTGCAGATATTGATTGTTTACGTTATGTAACTAGGCAGGGATACTCACAGATCGACTTAAAGCAACTCCTCTTTACCATGGATAAAACTCAAGCCTTGCAGTCGGTGAGTTTGCCGGGCTCCAATAAGAACAAGTTTGTAAATGTCCTTGTTTCAGAGTGAATGAAACAAGGGAGCACCAGAGTTCCTACCTAGGTCCTTATTGGGGGCCTGAGGGGGTTAAGGGATGTCGGGAAACAAGAACAACTTGAATCTACTCTTGTTAACTGTTAGTCTGTTACTCCCTCCTCGGTCTCAAAATTAGTGTCCATTTTTGTAGATGATCATGAACAAAAATGAACCACTCATTTTGTAGCCTAGTCAGTCTAGGCCGGGCATATAACAGCAAATCATTAGCAAAAATGAGGTTTGAGATAAGTGGACATAGTCTGCCAGATGGATCTAAGAGTGTCCAACCTTTCTCCTCCATCTTTCTATCTGTAAGGGATGAAAAGCTTTCCATACATAATCACAAAAAGGTATGGAGAAATAGGCCTGGGACGACTGGTTTCCTTTCCTCCTACTTTCCCCACCATAAAAATAAAATAGATGAGGTAGAGTGTAGGGGTCATCACATCCTCCATGATTAATGAAATTTCTGGGAAATTTGAAGAGCTGTTGTGATTCACCATCAGGTCTGTCATATTATACTTTCTTTCTTCCCAAATTATGAATTGTTTCATCGGTAGTAAGGATGAATTATGTACGGTTTGTCCTCATGGAACAATGCGAGTCTGGGTTTGCTAAACCTTAGGAATGACGTTGATGAGATGGGTGGGGGATAAAGCAGTGAGAAAAAGCTTATTGGACAAGACAAGATCGACCAGTTTAGACTCAGTGACGTTGCGAAACTGTTGATAAAAGCACAACTTGGACAGCATCATGGCTTGATCTTTGTAAGAGCTGATCATCAACAGTTTCATGCATCAAAGGAAAAATGTAATCATCAACGACACATACCTCGTTTCGAGTGCTATGAATCTAATCAGGACTTACGGAAAACTTTGGGTCAGCCTCCATAACAGAGCCATCAAAGCCATCCTAGTCAGTCTTTGAACATTAGCCGGGGGCAAGGTCTCCTTCAGTGTCGATAGACAGGGGACAATGATCGGTTGTAGTTCTAGCCAATACGGCCTTGAGATCCATTGTTCATTTACCAGCGCCCTGTGCAACTTTTCCCTGATGCATCAGTATCTACTTCTCTTTTAAGTCGAGTATATGGAATTCACAATCACTTATCCTATTAAACCTCAACCACCCTTTTCATTTGGATTCGGGGCTCTACCTAGCTTCTTCCCGGCCCCTCAAGACACAACTTCATTGAAATCTCTTTGTACTAAGCTTATGCCAAACTAGGCCTCTATTTAGATGACTGGGGCTTGCGTACACCATTGATCACATCCAATCCTCACCGTTCATTTCATTCTAGAGACTAATCAATGCGTCTACACCCCTTCGGTTTGGATGATCACATACCTTCCATCAAGATTCCAGAGCAGCCAAAATGAACCCTGCTTGTATGTAAGAATCCTCGTTGTGCTTCCCCATATAACCTAGCTTGTTCATAGCAGCATTCGAAAAACGACTGCAGAGCTTTGTTTACCTGATGGTCGCAACCCAACCTGGGGATGATAGTGATACCTGCCAAATCCCCTTGTCGATCGTTTCTAGCAAATTCTTCCTTCCATGCTCCCAACTTTGTTTTTGTAGGTTCTACTCAAAGAGTGCTTGTTTGGAAATACACCTTCCTCGGTGCCTACTCTTTCCGTGAAATCTTCCAGTTCTAGGACCAGCTCTCTTGCAAAGTTGGAGCAAAATTTTGAGTGTGCATGCATGCATGTCAACACTTTTGGAATCTTCGCACTAGAACTGAAATTAAAATGCGATTCTTGGTGTCGGCTGAATAACGAACAGAACTATTCAAATTTGACTCCTGCTCGGTTTGACAAAACACTAGTTTGAGATTAGTTCGTAAGATTCAAATTTGACTCGGGCTCAGTTTGACAAAAACAATCTGAAATAAAATTTTAAGCTTCTTCGACAATTAAGCTCGACTTGACAAGCATACTACTCAATTTTTCTTTCGAAAATATCAAGCTAATCGAACTTGATTTGAAAAAGAAAAATACTTGTTCGAGAATGGTTTGAAAACAAACCAAGTCAAGCTTGAAATGGACATTTCAAGTCGCTAATATTATCAAACAAGGTTGAACATTCAAGTGCTCGGTTTGACTTGGCTCGCTTTCGCCACTATTCGTGGTTGACACAATATAAGTTGATGGGATAACTACCGATGGGATTAATGGATGCCAACATATCATCAGAGTAGCAAATGCAGAAATGAGGGTTGACTGGTTATGTAGCGGTGCTGGGATTTGAGTGATGGAAAAGAGACGAGACCTCTCACTTTATAAAGTCCCAACTCCACAACTTAAAGCCCGTTTGTTGGAGCGTTTTGGCCAAAACGCAGAGTTAAAACGCAGCTTTAACGTTTCAATAATGCGGTAGAAAAAGCTGCGTTTTCAAAACGCAGTTGCGTTTTAAAACGCTGGAATTCTTAACTTTTTCCCAAAACGCAGATTTTAAAACGTAGTAGGGAATAAAAAGCTACGTTTTGACATAATATCTCAAACGCATTTATAAAGAAAAAAGACGCATTTTAAAAACGCTGCGTTTTTAAAACGCTATACCAAACGGACTCTTAACCACCATGTATTGCAACCACCATATATTCCAAGTGTACATGAACCGAGTTCTTTTAACTTCCAAATTTATGACAGAAATCCTGTTGAGGGTCTGATAAATACGAATGTTTGGTTTACTTTTTATTCTGAAAATAAACATGTAAAATTTAACAAATATTTAAGGTACAAAATTGCAATTAAAAAAGGTTGAAGGAGTAAACCAAACAAGCCACTCAGGACAAAAGTATTAAGGCAAAAGAGCTAAAACTAAAACATCCAGAATTTCTTTTTCAAACAAATGTTCTGCAGGAACTAAAAATACATGGTACTCGGAAAAAAGCATCAACAGGTATCAGAATACAAGCCCGACAAACTCTTGATAAAATAATACAATCCTGCTTCTTAGGCATTTGAATTGCGCTGTTCTCTGCAAAAAGGCACATGAAAACAGATCTTAACTCGGAAATGAACATTGGTCGGCTCATCAGTTTAGTTCCTCCACCTTGTAACATGTTAAATCCTGTAAACTTGCTCTGCAGATCGAGAAAAGCCAACCTGTATACAAATATCAGGGTAAGCTGCAATAAATTAAGGCCCGATCCTGGAAGCAGGACTACCTGAACCTGCAAAACTAGTAAATTACGTAAGATCACATTTCCCAATTAAATATATAATTGAATGAAGACCACTGTATATGTACTATCCTAATCTTTTACCCATCAGCTTGTAATGGGCAGGCAAAAATTCACTCAAAAGTTAAAGTACCAATACGCCGTAACTCTTTCATCAGCTCTTACGACAAAAGTATATACTGGAAAGGCCAACCTGCAAAGACATGGGCTACATCTATCCTTGGAAACAGCTGAGGATTGTATAAGCTCAGAAAGAAGAATAGCCTACCAAAAATAAGATGTGCTATTTCCCCAAAAGTTACTTCCTTCAGTCAATATGCTATATGCAAAGACAAGAAGCCAGTGCTGCTATATTGTATGCCAACATTTTTTAAGAGGAAAATATCTATACGAGTCTAGGGCACCAGATGAAATCATGGTTTAGATATAGAATAGGCAGACTACAATTCTGGGAAAATACGTATAGACCCAAGAGTTGTTACTTTCCAGATGTAGGATTTTTTAACAAGAGCATTTTACTAGAAAGTACCTAAAGTTGATTGATTTTGAATTTTTTTTTGAAGACTTTGAAGGTATATAAACTTTACTGGGAAAGAACCATAGTGTAGCATCTTTGAGGTATAAGAGCATGTTTCTAGATTAAGCATCTAAAATTAAAGGGAGTGGCAGCTTGTTGAAATGTAGGCTGGAAGGTTGTCAATGTGGTTATATTGGAACAATGGCACTTCTCTTGGGAGAACTGAAAAGCATTTGATGATTTTAGAGGGCAGAAAACCAAGGTGAATAAACAACAATTATAAAGAAGACGATGCCTAATGGTGGGGATTGACAATGTATTCATTCAGGAGATATACGGCTAGTAGTCCTTTCCGTCTTTCCTTACTCAATTTCCTACTGGGATAGGGAGGAGAAAAAGTAGAAAAGAATTTTTGCTTTGAATATCATAGGACAGTGAACCTGTACTCCTCCTGCACAGTGGAAAATGGGCAGTAAGCCATTTCTTCTAAATTGGGCTTTTTGAAAAAGAAAATAATATTCATATGTCATCTTACGTTTTCCTTTTTAGTTCTTCTTTAACATTCCAACAAGAAAGATCTATGAACCAAAAGAAAATAGAGTATGAGAACAAACCGGACAATGCCACTTCCATCAGTCGTCATAACCCCCATAATCCTGCTGCTGTTGCTGCTGATGATGAGAGTCATAATACTGATCTCCGTTCTGCGCGCCGCCACCATCACTATTGCTGTCGTTGTTGTTACTAACATCATTCTTTGGACCAGATTCTGCCTGCTCTCTTTCCCTATTCCACTGCTCAATCTTAGCCCTTCTCTCAGCGCTGCCTTCCCTAATCGGACTCCGGGCTTTTCTCCCTCCAGGGCTTCTACTGCGTCCTCCTCTACGTCCAGGACTCCTGCTTCTAGGCTTCCTGCCCCTATCGTGGTGGCGTTGATCTGCCAAATCACCCCCTCTTCTCCCAAAACCACGGCCTCCACCGCCACCGCCACCATGTGGACGCTCGTCATAATTACGATGCCTCTGAGGACTATGACTTCTGCTCCGACTGCGCCTTCTCCTACTCCTCCCAAATAACTGCCTCCTCAACTCTCTATCAGAAAAACATACATCAATTACTAACTGATAGGGCAAAAATTATTCAGAAAATGGAAAGAATTACGACTAAATTACCTGCTAATCTTTTTCAGATGCATGAAGTTGCAGTAACCACCTCGATTGCATACATTTTCCTCATACTGCCTACAAGTAGCTTCACGGAAATCCGTCACAGGAGAGAAGTCCACAATAATAGGACGCCCTACAAAAGAAAATCTCATGTTAGCTGCAACCTACTTACCTACTACAGCATAATCCTCATATATTAAATTATAAAACATAATATGACGGATATTTAGAGAAGTAGTAGCTTAGAAAATTGATCACCAATAACTAATTCTTGAAGGTGGCAGAACCAAACGAAACAACATAATAACACTGGAAAACTCTTGCAAATTTTCCATTGATAACTGTTTCCATAACATTAACAGAAATATGATCTAGTCTAAATATATATAAAACAAATACACCCACTAACCAACAAAAAGAGAGAAATCATGAAAAAATCTCCACATATGGATGTGTTGTTTAAAAACTTCTAGTGAACATTGCAACCAAAGTAATAATCTACATGGCTTGGACTAATTTCCAAGCGGGAAAGAGCTTTGTCAACCTTCTAATTAAGATATGCAGCAGCACAAACAAGCTCATAAGTACATCAACTTCGCTTCCATTTGATTGTCAAAATTGTGACAAGAGTCAACCTAGTTGAATAGAGAACCACAGATTGTGTGGATAAAATCAAATATGACTTGCTAAACAGCAAAGGGCATTCCCTCGACATCCCACTCAAAGAGACCTACATCCCTTTTTAGAATGTTTGGATCATTTTGAAATTACAACAGCAATTCTGTCAAATTCTAACTTTACTTCCTCCTACATGAAATAACATGTTGGATGCAGCAAAAAGTAGCTTCTTCTTACAATTGCCAACTTTAAAAGTTCATTTTTCAGTGAATGGAAGGATTATCAGCATAACAGATAAACTAAATTAAAGAGTACAGTTGGATTAATGATATAAACTAACTTATATGTAAGCATACATGTAAACACACATCATCTGACATGTATACGAGCACAATCATCAACAATATTATAATTATTGGAGTTCACAAACCTGCATAAAACCTTCCACTAAGATTGTTCAGAGCATTTGCAGCATGTTCTTCTTCTCTAAACTGGACATACACATTCCCCACCTGCTTACAGTTACTAGAAAATTAATCCAATGCACAATTAAACTACCCAAAACGACAGAATATATTGAAACGGAAAGATGACGAACCATGTGGTCAGCCAGATTATCACATATGTTTAGGCTCTCAATCTCTCCATACTTGCTCAGCTCTTCAAACAGATCTTCATAAAAATCCTGCATTAAAAACACAGATCTTATAGCTTAACAAACGTGGTATTTTTTCCTTAACCACATCTTCCACCCAAAACTTTAACAGCTTAAGGCACAACATCTTAAGGCATATATATTTGTAATTATGATTACTTCCAAGGGTAGTAATTGACCTTTACAAATAGCTGATTTTCCCAATTGATCCACTTGTAACAACAGCTCTTACTTTGTAAGAATAATAGACAAATATGTCCAAAGTCATCAGACAAGATTACTGTAACAAATCATGCCAGGTTTGTACTTTATCATTCTCCCTCTTTTCCAATCAAAGAGTCCTCTTTGAAACAATAAGCTCAAAGATATTATAACGAATTGAATCTTCAAATAAAGGGTATTAACCGATAGCTAGTTTTAAAATGTTCGACTCTTTAAGCTCATTTGAGGTAATAAAAACCAAACACCGAACCCAGTATATATATCAGCTATCATACAAAAATAATCGCACTATTCTATTCAACAGAGTGAAATTTATCACAGTTCATCAACGGATCAAGAATATAATCAGCTCATCTACCATGAACAACAAAAGCAGACCAACAAACAACATTAAATCAATTAAATTGAAATAAAAGTAAACTAAAAAAATCTAAACATAGTAACCTAGCAAAATACACACACACACACAAACCTCGAAATGGTCTTGGATTTTGCGGGGGTCAAGGGGCTGGCCCTGGGGATCGACGCCGGGGGTGATCATATCGGGGCGTTGGTACATGTTGGAGAGGAGGAGGGTAGGGCTGATGCTGGGTTTGGTGTGGAGACGGGAGCAACGGTCGCCGTGCCGGCAAGCTCCGATCTTAAAGTAGAAGGGACAGTTCACCCTGTCCTTCTCCGTCCCGAATATAGAAGCCAAGTGCTCCGCCATCGCAACTCAATCTTAGCAGCAGCTTAGGGTTGGGATCTAGGGCTTCTTTTCTATTGAGAGCTTTTTATTGACTTGGGGGAAAACCTAAAAAATTGGGGGAAAAAATACCGAACTTCGGTAAAAGGAAGGTTTTATAACAAGTTTTAGGAGACACATATTTCAATATTTTATTTGAGAGCAGAAAAACTCTCACCGTCCCGAATAATATTCTTAATTTTTATTTTAAAATGTTCTAATTAATATTTTTAAAAACTTTTTATGTTTATATTTTTTTTCATTCTTTCCAACGTACTCTTAAAGTTTCATTTAATATATTACATCCTATAGAAACTCACTTATTTAGAATAGTGAAACTCAATTAATATTCATGAGTGTTATTGTCAAAAATATTTTGGATAAATATTCTTAATTTTTATTTTGAGATGCCCCAACTAATATTTCTAAAGACTTTTATGTACATATTCTCTTCCATTCTTCCCAATGTATCCTTAAAGTTTTATTTAATATAATATATTCTATAGAAACCCACTTATTTAGAATAGTGAAATTCAATGAATATTAATAAGTATTATCGTCAAAAAATATTTTATAGCAAATCATTAATTACGTTCCTTAATTTATGTACTTTGTCAACTTGAAAAATTTATCCGGGGCTGAAAAAGTATGAGTTGGTTTGTCATTTGATCTTGAGTTTTTGTTGCTTCATTAATAAGGGCCAGCTTGGTACAGCGTTTATAAAATGCAGTGTTTTAAAAACGCAGCGTTTTAAAAAACGCAGTGTTTTAAAAACGGAGGTCTTTCCTTATAAATACGTTTGGGATATCACTTCAATATGCAGCTTTTTTTTTCTAGGAGCGTTTTAAAACCTGCGTTTTGGGAAAAAGCTGGGAATTCCAGCGTTTTAAAACGCAGCTGCGTTTTGAAAACGCTGTGTTTTCTGCCGTGGTATTGAAACACATTTTTTTGTAAATAAGCTGTATTTTATCCCTGCGTTTTGGCCAAAACGCTCGACCAAACAGACTCTAATTCAATATGTAAGGATTTTGACGACACTAAAGCCTTTCGAAACTACCTATTTTACTGACTTTACTTAGCAACTTTGCTAGAGTTACAATTCTACTCCCAGTTTCATTCCCTGCTACTGCTACTGCTAGTGCTAGCTAAGTTGTTCCACCCCACCTTTTTATAATTTTCCATGCTCCATACATATTTATGGTTATCTCATTGTGAGTTACCTCTTTCCCGGTCTTTTACTCCTTGTCATAACCTAGGCTAGGAGTCTCATTACCATATTTCGTAGAAGAGGTTTCTACACTGATAAAATCTTTATCAATTAGAACTTCACTAACCTAAACAGACTTTTGCCCACACACATCTTTCTTTAAGCTATCTTGATTGCTTAACCAATTTATGCTTTATTGGACCTCTTAATTATTAGTTTCAAGAAATTTTTCAAACACCCTCATCATGTTTCTGTTTTTTAACATCAATGAAAGTATGTATATAGCCAATGTATTCATGCGTGAAAGTGTGTAATGTCTCACACATATTGACAAGTCAAAGGTTGACTTGTATTAAGATTTGTTACTTTCTTTATATTAGTTAATTTCGTAAATATTGTATTTATTGTAATTAGGTTATTTTATTTGACTAACCTACTAACCAAATATTGGATTTGTTTAGTGTATTTTTTGGTTATTTTGTAGGATCTCTCACATAAGGGAAGAGTCCATGATAAGGAAGGATTCCATGATAAGGAAGGATTGCTTTGGTTGATTAAGGAAGATAGAAGTCTATTTAGAGAAGGTTTCCTCAAGCAAATCAACATCTACAAACAAGGACTCTTTACATATAAATTCAGGCCGGATGGCTCATTCTTTTTTACACACGGTTTTTGAGCTCCAGAATTCTAGTAGTTTCATAGAATCAAGAGTGTGTTTGTGTGAGATCTAGTTTGGTTATTTTGTTCTTCTCTTAGTATTCTTTCGTGTACCTGATTTCGTGATTCAGTTTAATAAGAGAAGTTTTATTGTCTACAGCAAGTTGCTGTAGATAAGTGTTATATTTGTGTTTTCTTTGATTTAAGTTCGTTTATTCCGCTGCTTTAAGTACTGGTGTTAGTACTGGTTTATCACACCAGCACTCACATCAGGTCTGCTTGCGCTCAATTGTCATTCCTAGCCGCTCAATTTCTTTCAATTGGTATCAGAGCCAATCACTCGATTACACTGAGTGAGATCCAAGAAAGAGTAGTCATTATGGAAGGACATTTGAATCAATACCGTCCCCCTGTTTTGGATGGAACCAATTACGCTATTTGGAAAGCTAAGATGCGTCTTTTCATCAAAGCAATTGATGAAAGGGCGTGGCTTAGTATCATTGTTCCATGGTCTCCTCCTAAGGTTGAAAGTAAGAGTGCTGAGGGGGAAACCTCAGAAAAAATCTTCAAACTCAAACCTGAGGAAGAATGGACTACCGTTGAAGTCACCTTCGCTAACTATAATTCCAAGGCTCTTGGTGCTATATCAAGTCATGTGGATGAACATATGTTTCGGCTTGTTATAAATCAAAATGTAGTAAAAACAGCCTGGGATATTCTGCAAAGTCACTGTGAAGGTGCTGATAGTGTTAAGGCCACTAGGTTGAGAATTCTCATTACGAAGTTTGAGAACTTGAGGATGAATGAGACTGAGGACATAAAAAGCTATTCCGCTAAATTGAGAGAAATCTCAAATGAATGTCTCTCCCTAGGTGAGCCTATATCAAATGCTAGAATGGTAAGTAAAATGTTAAGAACTGTTACTGAAAAATTCAATATCAAAATTGCTGCTGTTGAAGAGGCACATGATACCACAACCATGGGTTTAGATACTCTTGTGGGATTCTGACCATGTTTGAGATGAACTTGTCAATTCAACAGCAACATAAAGCTGAAAATATTGCTCTTGCAACTGCTCTCTCTAATGTATCCAAAGTGCCAAAAGAGATTGAAGAAATCTCCAAAGAAATTGACACTTCAAATTTGGAAACCGAAGATGTTGCCATTTTGATCAAAAAATTTACGTCTTTCTTAAAAAATAAACGGGACAACAAGTTTCCTTCGAAAATTCAAAACTCGTTTGAAAAAACAAAAGAGGATACTGAGAGTAGTTTCAAGAAACCTACTAGTTTTGCTAAGAAAAGATCTGAAACTGTTCAATGTAGAGCCTGCAAAGGTTTTAGACACTATGCCAATGAGTGTGCCAATACTCTGAAGAAAAAGGGAATGAGCTTGTGTGCGACCCTTAGTGATAGTGAGGACGAAGATGAAATGCTAAACTTAGCAATCATGTAAATATCGCCCACTAGTCACGAACATCAGACTGATGTAGCTTCAGATGTAGTCACACCAACCATCACATCTTCTGACTCTGAGTTCTACTGTTTTCTCTCTTCACTGTCTGAGAAAACAGAGAATGAAGAAGACTGTGATGCAAGTTACCAAGAACTTCTTGATGCTTATGCTGATTTATTTGCTGACTGGGAAAAACGAGTAGAAAAAATAGCAGTTTTCGAAAAGGTTAATGAGAAACTCTCTTCTGAAATCTTCACTTTGAAAGGTGATCTTGAAAAAGTTACCACTGAAAATAGTAATCAAAAGGATGCCATAGCCAAACTCGAGGTCATGCTCACCAAACGTGATATTGAACTCGAGAAGACCAAGACGGAACTCGAAAAGGCCAACGAAACTTTTACAAAATTAAATACTGGAAAGGCCAAACTTGAGGAAGTTCTGAATTTGGGAAATAATTCAAAAACTGGTCTTGGCTATGAATCCACTTTTGTGAAAGAAGGAGAGAGTCCCTCAAAAAACAAAGTTTCTAAACATCATAAAACTAATCCTAAGAAAAAAAGGTTTGTATGCCACTACTGTTTTGTACCAGGTCACATCAGACCCTTCTGCTACAAAAGGATTCATGACCTCGGAAGATCTGCTCCTCAGATGAGCCCCCGGATGTACTCACATCACCACTCACATCATCAGAAATCTGGGTAGTTTGTGTGGATGGAAAAGAAAAGTGAGGAATGCAAAGTAGTATTCACCTCACTCAAGAGCAGCATAACTTGCTCATGGTACTTCGACAGCGGGTGCTCAAGGCACATGACAGGTAATATAGAGTTTCTCACCGATTACACCAAAATTAAAGGTGGAAACGTGAACTATGGGGGAGGAGCCCAAGGTAAGATCATTGGTAAGGGTACTCTATGTGTTAATCATATACCAAAATTGAAAAATGTCTATCATGTGGAAGGCTTAAAAGCTAATCTCATTAGTATAAGCCAACTATGTGATGACAATTTGCATGTTAAATTTGACAAGCATGAATGCAAAGTGTTTGATAACACTGATCAATGCTTGTTCACTGGAGTAAGGTCTCAAGATAATTGTTACAAATTTGGTGACAACTTATCCTGCCTTAGCTCCAAAATAAATGATCTTGAGGTTTGGCATCAAAAGTTAGATCATGCAAGTTTTAGGAAAATGGAAGAATTGGTAAGATTCAATGATATTAAACACTTACCCAAACTTGATTTTAAACAAGTAAGTGTGTGTGGTCCTAGTCAAAAGGGCAAGCAAACTAAAGCTTCCCACAAAAAGATTGATCAAAGTTTCACATCTGAGATTTTTGAATTAATCCATACTAACCTTATGGGACCCATTGAGGTTGAAAGCTTAAGTAAAAAGAAATACTCTTTTGTGTGTGTAGATGATTTCTCTAGGTATACATGGGTCCTATATTTGAAAGAAAAGTCTGAAGCACTGGAAGTATTTAAAGTTTGGTATAGGAAAGTAAAAAATTTGCATGGTAAGAGAGTTATTAAAATCCGATCTGATCATGGAACTGAATATGAGGACACTTTGTTCTCTGAATTTTGTGACTCCAAAGGAATAACCCATAATTTTTCAGCCCCTAAAACTCCTCAACAAAATGGGGTGGCTGAAAGAAAGAATCGTACTTTGCAAGAGATGGCTCGTGTCATGCTTAGTTCTAAAAACATCTCTAAACGATTCTGGGCTGAGGCTCTTAACATAGCTTGTCACATAGGAAATAAAGTCTTCTTAAGAGTTGGGTCAACCATGACTCCTTATGAAATTCTTCTTGGTAAAAAACCCATTCTCAAGTACTTTCATGTCTTTGGATGCATATGTTATGTCCTGAATGATAGAGATTATCTGTCAAAATTTGACTCTAAGAGTGACAAAGCTGTATTCCTAGGGTATTCCACAAATAGCCGTGCTTATAAAGTTTACAACCTTAGAACTAAAACTGTAATGGAGTCTATCAATGTTACTTTTGATGATATTGCTGATTTGAATCTAAAAACTCTTGAAGATGATGTCTCAGGTTGCGTGGAAACAATGGAAGATACCCAAAATACAGCTGAACAGAAGCAGCAAACAAGGCTGCAGAAAGACGATGCAGGTCCTGATGTAATCACATCACCACCTACATCAGGTCAAAATGAGTCTACATCAGACCCAGTAAGTTCAGATAGTGAAGAGGAAAATCTAAATAGGACCAGAGACATACCAAGCAGGATTCAAAAGAATCACCCAGTTACACAAGTGGTTGGCAATGTAAATAACAAGGTAAACACAAGGGAGAAGCCAAGAGTCAACTACAGAGAATTGGTTGGATTGAGCTGTGTAAGCTCACAGGTAAGCGAGGTAAACTCTTGTTGTTTTGTGTCTCATCTTGAACCTAAGAATGTCATAGAGGCAATGAAAGATGAAAATTAGATTATGGCAATGCAAGAAGAATTAACCCAATTTGAGAAAAATGATGTGTGGGTCTTGGTCCCTAGACCAAAAGGGGGAAATGTTATAGGGACCAAGTGGATTTTCAAAAATAAAACAGATGAAAATGGGCAAATAACTAGGAACAAAGCTAGGCTTGTAGCTCAAGGCTACACCCAAGTAGAAGGGATTGATTTTGAAAAAACATTTGCCCCAGTTGCTAGAATGGAATCTATTAGGCTCCTTCTAGCCATTGCATGTTATTTAGACATCACTTTACATCAAATGGATGTAAAGAGTGCCTTCTTAAATGGTGTCCTTAATGAAGAAGCCTATGTTGAGCAACCAAAGGGATTCACTGATCCTCATTGTCTTGACCATGTTTATAAGCTAAAGAAAGCCTTATATGGCTTGAAAACAAGCCCCTAGGGCTTGGTATGGGAGGCTCACTGAGCATCTCATATAAATGGGTTTTAAGAGAGGTAAGGTAGATAAAACTTTATTTATTTTAAAAAATAAAGAGGGGATTTTGGTGGCTCAAATCTATGTAGATGACATTGTGTTTGGATCTTCATCCAAGAACATGTTAGACTACTTTGTCACTAGTATGACCACCACCTTTGAGATGAGCATGGTGGGTGAATTGAACTATTTCCTAGGGCTTCAAATAAAACAAAGTAAGGAAGGAATATTCATTTCACAAAGTAAGTATGCTAGAAATTTAGTCAAAAAATTCTCTCTTGACAACTCCTCTCATCTCAAGACTCCTATGGGATCTTCCTAAAAGTTGTGTAAGGACGAGGATGTTGATCCCACCTTATATAGGAGTATGATTGGGAGCTTGTTGTACCTTTCAGCAAGTCGTCCTGACATCATGTTTAGTGTGTGTCTGTGTGCAAGATATCAAGCTAGCCCAAAAATCTCCCACCTTAAGGCTGTCAAATGGATAATTAGATATATTGGGGGTACTATCAACTTAGGGCTAAGCTACACTCGTGATCAGACAAATACAAATTTGGTAGGGTTCAGTGATTCTGATTGGGCAGGCAATACTGATGATAGAAAGAGCACAACTGGAGGTTGTTTTTATCTTGGGAACAACTTAGTGTCTTGGTATAGTCGAAAACAAAACTGCGTTTCTCTCTCAACTGCTGAGTCGGAATATGTTGCAGTTGGCAGTTGTTGTTCTCAACTTCTTTGGATGAATCAGATGATTAAGGATTATGGGCTTAAAAACGATGTTTTAACTGTCTTTTGTAATAACCTAAGTGCCATAGAGATATCAAAAAATCCTGTTCAACACTCACGTACTAAACACATTGACATCAGACATCATTTTATTCGTGATCTTGTTGAGCAAAAAATCATTAGCTTGGAATCTATAAGCACTGAAAAATAGTTGGCTGATATTTTCACCAAAGCCCTTGATTTTCAGAGATTTTCTACCCTAAGGAAGTCTCTGAGTTTGTGTGTCATCTGATGATGTGATCCCTCGTGTGATCACATCAGAACCTACACCTGTATAGTATATATAAAAAAATTAAAAAAAAATGCATTGCACGATACATCTCAGTGTGGTCACTTGTATTACTTCTCTGACACGACTCATCTCTGAATTGTGAATTCTTCTTAAATAGTGTTAACATATGTTGGCACAAATTTATCCTAATGGATGTCTCTTGGTGGGTGCCTAATATAAGGGAAACAGCTGCTCCATTCATGGTATGAAGTCATTTTGGTATGATCAAAAAAAAATTCATCCGAAAGAGGGCTATCCATGAAGGTAAAGTAGAGTGAAAGCTACCCAAAAATCTTTTCCCACAAATAAAAAATGGGTGGGTGCATTCTAGAGGCCAAGCAAGACAAGAAGACAATTCATTGACTTTCTTAGAAGAGATGTGTCCCCTGATGTGATTACATCCCATGCCACACATATACTGAGATTTATCCTTCACATGTGTGTACATTATGCATCATTCTCCTAGACATAAGCTAGGCCAACCTGGTCATTGGTGAAAAATATTGTTCAAATCTTTTTCTTTCTATTTTTTTGAGTTAAAAGATTTTGTGCTCAACAAAATTATGAATCTCATATTTCTGATGTCCATGTATTTAGGGGGAGTATATTTCGGATTCTTTTTATTTTTTTTATGGCATGAAAATCATTCACAAAAGGAAAACATTTTTTTAAATTCTACAAGGGCTAATTTTTTTTTCCTTATCATCAAAGGAATCTCAAGAAGTTGAGAAAATTAGAAAATTATTTTTTGAATTTCAGGCTAATTAGTTTCCCTCATAAACTAGGACAACCTAAGGTGTCCTTCTCCTACTAGGACTGTCTAAGGTGTCCCTCTCCTATTAGGTCTTTTCTTGTGCTATCACATCATATATATCACACATATTGTCTTCACTATTCACTGCTTGTTTTTCCCTCTCTAATCTCTCTCCGGAAGCAAAATTTTTTTCTTTGTTCCCTCTCTTCCTTTCTTTATCAGGTTCCTCCATGGCGTCTCCAGCAAAATCAGCCCCTTCGAGCTCCACCGTCTCTCCTCCACCGTCTCCAATGGTCCCAACCGAAGGCGCTGTGGAACTTTTCGTTGATACAGATGCTACTCCAATCTCTGTGTCATTACCTGGGGCACCGGACAATGTCATTGAGGTTGAAAATCCGGGTGACCTAAGGTCAATTGGAGTTCATCATGGTCTGGAAAAGGGCCCAAATTGGTCCCTGAGGCAGAAAAGCTTCTCGCCTAAGATGGAAACCTTTGCTCCTAGGGCTAGGCCGAACATGGCCGATCCTAAATTTCTGGAAGGGGACGATGATGAAGACTTTGAGCCTGATGCTGAAACGAAACGAAAGAGGAAGAAATCCTCCGTCACTAGCTCCGGTAGGCCCTCTGAAAAAGCCGCTCCTCCAATTCAAACTAAACCTTCTGGTGCTGGTGGCTCCCCGCGTAGGAAGTACATAATCCCCACATAATCAAGTGACTCCGAAGGACCACAGGCTGAAGATTTTGAGGTGTTGCCAAGGCGTGCTACTCCCTCTGCTATCACACCTCCTGTATCACCAAAGGCTGGAAACCTCCCTCTGCTTATGCACATCACGAAGAGGAAGAAGGCGATGATAATATCCCTCTTCAAGCCCTAATTGACCTAAGAAAGGGCAAAGGCCTTGCAAGGAAATCAAAGGCTATGGCAACTGCCTCTATTGCTGAGCAAGTCCCTCTTATGGACTCTGATGATGATGATGAAGCGGAGGATAAGACATTTAAACTGGGCAGAGATGAATTGGAAGCTGAAAAGGAAGATGCTAGTGACAATGTGATCACACCAGCACCCACATCAAGGAAGAAAGACTCCAGAAAGGCCCAAGTCTCAGTGAGCTCCACGCCCATGCCTAGGCATTCCTCAAGGATCAAACCATCCAAAAGAACTGTAAGTCATCACTCTCCTGAAAAATTCATGACCAAAGATGAAAAGAAAAAATTTAATTTTTTCAGAATGAAAGGATTCATTGTTGAAAAGGTTTTAGATAAAACCTTTGATGATGTTGGGATGACTAGGTACCTAAAGGAAAAGGGTCTCCTTTACACTGTCTCTTATCCTTCTAGTTTCTTTCCTTCTCTTGTATTCGAATTTTATGCCAATCTTCTTCAATCCATACAAGACCCTAGATCTGAAAATTTTGAAAAAGTGTGTGTTAGAGGCAAAACTATTATTTTTTCTCCAGCTATGATTAACTCCTTTCTTCAAACTCCCAGTCCTCAACACATTCCTCCCATGGCACCCAAGAATGAAATTGCCAATACCATCTCTAATGGCCTTGATCCTATCTGGCATAACCAGTACAAAAGCACAATGCTTACATCCCTTTGTGGTTTCTTGTTTACAATTGCCACTCTCAATTGGAAACCTACCTCCAACAGAAATATAGTTACTACAGCCCATGCTGACCTTATCTATAGAATTTTCAAGGGTGTGAAATTTAATCTTGGAGAGATTGTGTTTAGGAGCATAGTTCAGTTTGCTGAGAAGGAACTACCATCAGATCTCCCTTTCCCTTGTTTAATTTCTGGTTTATGCATAAAACAAGGTGTGGATATTCTCCAAACAGACAGGTTATGGGAAAAAGTTGAACCATTTGGGATACAACCAGTACTGGAATGTACTAAATGTACAATTGATCTACCTGTAGCATTTTTAGATGATCCTCCTACTGAGCTTCATAATGAAGAAGAAGATGATCTGGCTGATGTTGGTGATGATGTGATCACATATCCAATACCACAGATTGATCCAGCAGTTATTTATGCTGAAGAAATCAAGTATCTTGAAAAGTCTACGCTTCAGGCAAGAGTGCAGTTTAAAGAGATGGCAACCAGGAGGAACAGGTTGCTATTTGCCTTGGCTAATCTTTCTGATCAAAAAGGGGGAGCATCAGCTAGTACAAGCCAAGTGTTTGAAGACATAAGTCAAAACTTTCGTTGGGAACTACTTCAGAAGACAAGGGAAGAAATGGACAAGTCGGACTGAGAAGTCAATATTTACTTTCTGTTTATGTTTTTTTTTATTTTAAATGGTTTTAGGGGGAGTTTTTGTTATTTTTATAATTAGTTTTTGATATGATCTTGGCTTAGACTTTGTTTTGACCAGAAAGCAACAAATCAGGTGGAGATTGAAAGTGTGTAATGTCTCACACATATTGACAAGTCAAAGGTTGACTTGTATTAAGATTTGTTACTTTTTTTATATTAGTTAATTTAGTAAATATTGTATTTAGTGTAATTAGGTTATTTTATTTGACTAACCTACTAACCAAATATTGGATTTGTTTAGTGTATTTTTTGGTTATTTTGTAGGATCTCTCACATATGGGAAGAGTCCATGATAAGGAAGGATTCCATGATAAGGAAGGATTGCTTTGGTTGATTAAGGAAGATAGAAGTCTATTTAGAGAAGGTTTCCTCAAGCAAATCAACATCTACAAACAAGGACTCTTTACCTATAAATTCAGGCCGGATGGCTCATTCTTTTTTACACACGATTTTTGAGCTCCAGAATTCTAGTAGTTTCATAGAATCAAGAGTGTGTTTGTGTGAGATCTAGTTTGGTTATTTTGTTCTTCTCTTAGTATTCTTTCGTGTACCTGATTTCGTGATTCAGTTTAATAAGAGAAGTTTTATTGTCTACAGCAAGTTGCTGTAGATAAGTGTTATATTTGTGTTTTCTTTGATTTAAGTTCGTTTATTCCGCTGCTTTAAGTACTGGTGTTAGTACTGGTGCTATCACACCAGCACTCACATCAGGTCTGCTTGCGTTCAATTGTCATTCCTAGCCGCTCAATTTCTTTCAATGTGAATAACAAACAAGAGGACCAGCTGTCAAAAAAAAATTTTTTTTTGCCAATATCAAAATCCAATCCTAGTTCTAAAGCTTTCCATGTTTCCTTCGCGTTATGCAAACAACACCTCGATATAAAGAACTTGAATTTGTTTGGCATGTTCATTTTTTATTAGTCTTTAGACATTTAGGTGTTTGAATTTTCATTATTTCTTTGTAGTGGTTGGACTGTCTTCCCTGACTTTGTATCCTAATTTCACATTGTAGTTACCATATTTAGAGAGCCCAGACTTGTTTTAATATATGACAACATTCCATGTTTGAGAGTTTTGGTTGATAAGATTTGCTTGCCACTATGCGACTGTTAGTCTGAGAATGGTCACTCTATGCCTCGTTGGTGGAATGCTTGACACGGGGAAATTGAGAGAGAAAGAGGGAGCTTGGGGAGAAAGAAAGAGGGTGTGTGTGTGTGTGTGTGTGTGTGTGTGTGAATCGTGTCTTTAGAGAGAAGATGACTCACTAGGCCAAGGTATTTATACTCGAAAGTGGGAGACAAAGTCGCAGCTGGTCTTCTAGGTGGACCGATGCGGACTCGTCCGTGCACCAGGACCACTTCCTGTACTCCAGGACCACTTGGGAGGACAGAGATTAAGTGGTGCATGTGAGGATCAAGCAGCGTTGACTGTTAGTAGTGCTTGTTGTCGTATCACACGAGCCAATGAGAGAAATCACGTCCCCAGACCAAATCCCTGTTCAAATGTTTAGTACCTTGCTAAGTCTAAGTAAGGTAGGCCATCTCTTCTCTGTTGTGCCAAGCTGGCTACTTGGGCATGCTTGTCGATGAATTTGTCCTACCTGGGCATGCCTGTCAATAGGTGTGTCCTAGTGCCTGGAGTTAGGTTGTCGATGTCCCGTAACAAGTGGACCCTTAAAATATTCCTAAAGATTTCATGAGATCCCAAATATCCCGTTGCAAATGAATCCTTAGAATATTCCTAAAGATTCCATGAGATCCCAAGAACTCGAAAGGCTCATGCTCTAACACATAAAACCACAAATGTAAGCACACCAAAGGAAAGCCCTTAGGGATGGCAACAGGCCGGGTTTGTGACAAATTTACAAACTTGCTCCTATTCTAAACTCCCATTCCCTAAACCCGTCCCGTTAACCTATGAACCAAGTTGCAAAAAAAAACATATATATTTTAATAAAAAAAAAGGATAGAAGTAAAAGTAAGATTTAGATTTAACTTATAAGTTATTACAATAAATAGATTTTTTTTTCGTAATTAATCATATAAACGTCCCATTTGATGGATAACCAAAACAGACAGGTTTTCAAAATTCCTTCCTAAACCCATCCCATCAGGGGCGGGTTATTGCAGGTTTGGGACAATCGGCACAGCCAAGCACTATCACAGGTTTTCTTCAAGACTTCATGTCACCTGAGATCTTTAACTTTAGGTGAGATCTTTAACTTTACCTTGAACGAAAAACCTTAATAATGTTAAAAGGACAAAAACATAAAATCACAAGTGTTGTGATTTTATAGAACAGGCGCACTAAACATATTAGTAGTGCACGATTGGTTGATTGATAATCTAAACTCTGAAGGTAAGATGAAAACTAGTACCAGTTTCGGTGTTGAAACATCCATATCCAAAGTTTCCTTCCCTCAAAGTTCTCAAAGATTAAGAGCCCGTTTGGTGTAACATTTTGAAAACACAGTGTTTTAAAAACGCAGCGTTTCTAAAACGCAGATTATTTAAAACGCGACTTTTTTCTTTATAAATGCGTTTGGAATATTATGTCAAAACGCTGCTTTTTATTCCCTACTGCGTTTTGGGAAAAAGCTAGAAATTCTAGCGTTTTAAAACGCAGTTACATTTTGAAAACGTAGTGTTTTCTACCGCAGCATTGAAACGCTAAGTTAAGAAATAAGCTGTGTTTTAACCCTGCGTTTTGGCCAAAACGCGCAAACAAACGGGCTCTAATTAACACAAAACGCACCCAAAACAGCAGTATGGTACTCAGTCACCCTAGCGAATCTTAGCTTAGCCATTTTTTCTGCAAACAGCATATAACTCCTGCTAGTAGATGCACATAACTGTTCAACTCCACACATTACAAAAATAGGTGGTAACAAGTTTAATATCTCTAGATAATATATCATCCTCTTAAATAAAAAAGTTCCTCAAACTACTGACACTCTTCATAATCCTCAAAAACAAAACTTGGCGGTACTTATTTTTTACTGGTCCTCAATCATTGAGCTAACCCCCTTTTACATTCCAAATTATTCTCTGCAAGTGAAAGACTTGGATTCCGCACAAACAACTATCTCTGGTTTAGCATCTTGTACTCTAGTAGGGTTCAACAGGAGTGCGGAAGTTTTCTCCTGCATACACTGCTTCTGAGCCAAGCTCTTCTTCAATACGCAAAATCTGCACCCAGAACAAATATGGAAATAAGTTGATATGTTCATCACAACTAATATAGGTGCCTCCTTTTGGCAAATATAGCTAGTACAGAGTACAAATTAAGCCATTAAATATTAGATGTCAATACAATGATATTCGCCAACAAGGGATGTATTGACTAAAAAAGAAATTTTGTCCTTGGGAAAAGTGAGAATGTTTACCTGATTGTACTTGGCAAGACGCTCTGACCTGCATGGAGCTCCAGTCTTGATTTGGCCCTGGAAAAATTCGTAGATAAAGAGAATCAATATGACATTGTAATTGAGAAGCCTACAAACACAAAGATCCAATCTTAATTAATAATAATTACCGTTGACAAACCAACAGAAAGATCAGCAATGAAAGTGTCCTCAGTCTCTCCACTGCAACCAATAGCCATAATGTCAGTAAATAAAATATGATTAATTTATGTCTACCTTTTAAGGTTGATTTCAAACCTGCGGTGGCTTGCCATCACACCCCAACCAGCCTGCTTGGACATTTTTACAGCTTCAATGCTCTCAGTTACAGATCCAATTTGGTTAACCTGTAAACAAGTAAAAACAGTTCAAGGCATACTTTTCTTAGGTCTAGGGAAAATCTACTTCGAAATATCAAGTTAGACGATACCTTTAGAAGAAGAGCGTTGCAGCTTTTCTCGTTGATTGCCTTTTGGACCCTCTGTAAATACAATGTGAACATGCACCAAGGTTAAAAATACGACAGCGGTACTCTGAGTGGAGTGTACATAATTTTCCACTTCAAACTCCAAACTCCAAGAAAAACAACAAATCTGACCTTGGGATTAGTGACCAACAGATCATCTCCTACAATTTGTACTTGTTGACCTATTTCGCTTGTCATCTTGGAGTAGTGTTCCCAGTCATCTTGGTCAAATGGATCCTCAATTGACACAATAGGGTACTCTGACACAAATGATTTGTAAAGATCTTTGAGCTGATCTCCAGAGATCTTTTGTGAACCATTGTTGTTCTGCACCAAAAAATAAAATAGAGAGAGATCATTGCCAAGCCCGATTGGCAATCATTAAAAAACTTTCAAAAACTACTCCTTTTGGACCCATGGTAATATATTCTAAGAAAAACATCCCTCTTTTTGTGATCAATAACACCAAAAAGAGATTTTTCTTTCATGCATTTGAAAATTTTAGGCATAATGATTGCTAATAACTAATGTAACTGTTATTAACAGTTGCACAAAATGAACCATCATAGGTCCAGTAAAGATAGAGTATCTGTCAACAGCTCCATCTTAGGCTCCTTTTGTTTCACAAGATAATTTCAGGAAACAAGTGGATTATGGAAAATTCTATGAGTCATAAGTAATCACTCGTTCCCTAGAGGAAAAGGACATAGAGAACAGATTTGAGCTCCATAAGCCCTTTTCTGGAAAAATAAATTTTAATTTTGGGGTCCGCAAGTCATTTTCCGGAAAATAAATGTAAACACATTAGAAAACCCACCTCTTCCTTGAAGTTCAGATCATAGGTCTTGTCGGTTCCATAAAACTCAGATGCAGCAACATCCATTCCAATGACAACCTACACCGAAGGAAACACTAAGTGTGTCATCCACTTGTGATAGTTGCAAAAACATGTTTCAGGCAATCAATACAGGCATGTCATTCTATTTGGATTTTAATTGGAGTAAAAGACAATTCACCTTGCCGGTGTAACCAGCTTTAGCAATGGCCGTCTTGAGTAATTCAAGACCCTCCTTGTTCTCCTGAAGTTCCACAAGCCACAATGCACTCAATAAACTATTTAAATTATGGAGCAGAATAAGAAAAGTTGATTGCTAACACAAAAAATATGGGTTGACCTGAATGTTAGGAGCAAAGCCACCTTCATCACCAACATTTGTGGCATCCTGACCATATTTCTTCTTAATTACAGACTGCAAAAATAGATAGTAATTAGTCAAAAGAAGACAGCAAAAAAATATGAGTTGATGCGCTAATTTGAAAATATACTGGAAGCGCGATAAATAATGCACCTTCTGGATGCCAAATTATACAGTATTTAGGAACTGACTGAGCTATTTTTGTTCTTGTGTTTTATAAGCCAAGTAGCTTTGAAAATGAAGCACTCTTATGAATACAAATGTTATCTCAAGGATCACTCATGGTGTACCAAAAAACTATTAAAGATTCTAAATTTGCAGTTACGACGCCGAGTTAATGGGAACCACAAGTCAACGGATGACAAGTGCCCAATCATCCAAAAGATAGCTACCTTGGATCCTATAAAAGAGACCCTTTGACAAGCAACAGATTTTGGAACTTCAATTTACTCCATTATAAATAATGGCGGGTTGGTTACTTTTCAATTTTCCCATTTGAAGTTCAAAAAGAAAGATGCTTTCTGGATTCCTTCAATAGAGTTCAATAAAAGGGCACAATAGTTGAACATATTACTCTTGAAAAAGGAAAGATGCTTTGTGGAAATCATTTTTAGAACATTGCAAAAAAGGGAATAATGGACTCTTCAGGAAAGCAGGAAGTTATCTATAGAACATTCTTCAAAAAATAATAGGGTATGGTGGATCCAAAATGTAAGATAAAAAATGAGAGGGCATAACATGATACAAAGAACAATGCAACAATGTGTAGAATAAAGCTATAAAGCACAACTCCACCTACTTTTTGTGTTGCTATGAAAAGATAATTGGATGAGATGGAAACATAACTCACCTTCAAATGGTGATACACTTCCACACCCATCTTCATGGCCTCCTTGAAACTGGAGGCACCTACTGGAAGAATCATGAATTCCTGCAAACGCAAGCTTATGAGAAACTCTTTATTTAGGAAAACATGGAGCACTATATAAATGAAGGCATATCTGGGGACTTGCCTGCATGGCAAGTTTGTTTCCTGCGTGCGATCCACCGTTGATAACATTAAATGCAGGTACTGGCAAAACCAACTTCTTGTTACCGGCCAAGTTGGCAATATGCTGCAAATTCACATTAGATCAAGTTTAGAGCCCACCGGATAAGCACAAGAATTTATTTTAGAGGGCATCTAAAATATAAGTATATCAAAACTCTGCAACCAGCTCAACAACACAAGACATAAACAGAAAAAGTTCCACGACATATTCATAGTAGGGTTAGAATCAAGCATCCTACGAAATTAGTAGGAGGATGGTAGAACAATGAGGCAGACAGTAAATAATGTACCTTGTAAAGGGGGATATTGAGAACACTGGCCCCAGCTTTACAAACTGCAAGAGAGACTGCCAATATGGCATTTGCTCCAAGCTGAACAACAATAATCATAACCTGGTGAGCATTTAAATGCTAAGCATGTGGTAATCAAGATATTTAAGTTTGTTAGATTACCTTCTGCTTACACCAACCCCACTCATTCACAGTTCCATCAAGTTGTTGGACCATGAAGTTATCAATGCCAGTCTGATCGGTTGGGTTCTATAATCGCAAAAAATTCAGCTTCAGCCCAGGATAAAGATCATATTTTACACTGCCTCATTCAATAAATTTAACATTTTCCTAGAATTTAAATACCGTGAATACATGGAAAATCCCAAAAGAACAAAATTTAGCAGTAAATAAAAAAATCTATGAGAGAGACTGTAAGTTAATGCAACAAACCTTGCCAATAAGAGCTGGGCCAATAATTGTGTTCACATTTGCAACAGCCTAAACAGAGTAAGAGAAAATCTACATTAGCATACAGATTCAGATAAAACTGTTAATAAGAATGCAAACTAAAGTTTACCTTTGAGACACCTTTTCCAAGGTAGTCTGAGCCTCCATCTCTGAGCTCAAGGGCTTCGTAAACTCCTGAATAATAATAGAAACCTTGTTATAAAACCTTGCCTCCAGAAACAAACTCTGACAAAATGCTGCAAGATTTTCTTAAAAGCAGATTTAAATTTAAGAGCACAAAAAAGGAGCAAAGGAAACTCTGTCTCTTAATCAAGAGATTACTCCTCCCTTCCAATCCACTCAAAGTGTCCCACTTAACTTTTTTGATATCTTTCACCAAAAGAGTCTAATTCCCACAATTTAGATTACAAGTTAACCCCTCATATATGAAATAAAACAAGTTGAATTCAACAAAACACCTTTTGTTATGATGGGTACCTAAGGTACTCGCATATCTCTGAAAGATTATGACTTTGAACATGGAATTTTGAGTGGAGAAATTAAGGGAGTAATCCTTTGCACATGATAGAGTAGCCAGTGTATCCTTGATGCTTAATTAAACATGGAAGTGACTCTCAATCTTGGATCATTAGTTTCATAACTGAAACAATGATCTCAACTAAAGGCATCAGAACATGGAGTTGACTCTAAATCTTGGATCATTAGTTCAATAATTAAAACAATGATCTCGATTGAAGACATCATATTTTAAAACATGAGGTTTGACTCTAAATCTTGGGAAAACAAAGATAAATTTAATCCAAACCCCCTGCTTCAAATTAATTTTTTATGTTTCATTTGAGCAAGACATTTTTATACACAACAAACAGAGTTTCAAACAAATGCATGCAAGAACAATTAGCTTATACACTTTTAAGAACGCAAGGCATCCAAGTATAGATTTCAAAAGAGAACAGATCATACCAGTGGATGCACCACTTGGAACAGCAGCTCTCGCCCAGGTACCGTTAGATAGACCAATGTCCACCTACACCCAATCATTTAATAAAAAATGTTATTCAATTGGCCTAATAATCCATCTGATACAATTAGCACACAAGAATCAAACACATGCAGAAATCTCTCCCTCTCTTTCACACAATTTCTCAGCACGCGTTCAAAATCACTCACTCACAAAAACAATCTCCCTCTCTCTCTCTCTCCGAGTTTCTCTCTCAGACATATACGCACGAAATCATTTCCTCACGCACACACAGACAGAATCATTCTGTCCCATGCACACAACCTCTTTCTCCCTCCCACTCACACACACAAAGGCACACACACTCTCTACACATACATACATAATCCCTCTCTAACTCGATCACACTGAGCGCACAAAAGAAAAAGTGAAAACCAAGCTAGATTTACTGTCAACAACGCAAATATCTGAAAATAGTAGAAAAACATTTACGAAAAATGCAAAAAAAGATTCGATTCGGAAAACTTTGAAGAATCCAATACCAAATCCATAAAATTATCATCAAATTCAATTCACTGCATACATGAAGATCTTGAAGTACGAGTAATCGAATCGAACCTCGACGGTAGGATTGCCACGGCTGTCGAAGATCTGACGGGCCTTAACGGACTGGATAGTCGCCATGAAAGTCCTTAGTTTTTAGAGATTAGATCTAGTGAGGGAGAGAGAGAGAGAGAGAGAGAAGAGAAAGCTTTGGTTAATACAGTGATTAGTAGTAATACAAGGGGAAAAGAGTGAAGGCAGACCACGTATTTGTAGAGGTTGTTAGTTGATTACAACCGTTGGATTGGCGTGATTTAGGTTTATTAAGTAGTAGTGGCGTTAAAATATGGGCAGAAAATTTGTGCACAAGAAAGACAACATTACGCTCTCGGCCTCGGGCATGCCGCCGTACATTCACGCCCTTGAGCTGCTGACGTGTTACTGTCTAATTGGCGGAATAAAATAATATTTTTTTATTTTAATATTAATAATTAAATCAATTATTTTTTCATAATTGCGCGCTGTGCTGTAGAGACAATAATTTTCAATGGAAGGAATATTACCAAGGGAAAGCGTCAAAATGAATACTTTCATAAAGCATTTTATGATAATATCTAAAGTACTTTTAAAAAATATTCACTTCGTCCTAAAAAAAAAAATTTTTTACTTTGACTTTATTTGGTCATTTTAATTAATCTTTGACTAACAACTTATAAAAATATAATTATCCTTATTAAATTCTAAAAATTGTTATTAATAGTATTTTTAATATTGCATCAATGATTGGAATTTTACTCTATGTTTTATGCAAAGAGTTTAATTTTAATTTTTTGGATCAATTTAATTAAAATTTAATCGATAATTTATATAAATTTATTTATTTTTACAAAGTTAAAAAAATTGTTAAAGTATGTAAAATTTTAATTTAATTTAGTCACATGTTAATTTTTAAAAATTAAAAATTGGCTCTTTACTTAAAATAGTAGGAGTATTACTCCCTCCGTTCCAGGCAAAGAGTTCACTTTTGACTTTTTTTGGTCAAATTAGTTAAAGTTTGACCGATAATTTACATAGATTTATTTGTTTTTACAAAGTTATGAAAGTTGTAATCTATAGTATTGTTAATGTAGTTTTTAATTAATAAAATTTTATTTCCTAAAACATAAATAAATGATGTAAAATTTTGATTTGATTTAGTCACATGTTGACTCTAAAAAAAAAAATTAACTCTTTGCCTAGAACGAAAAGAGTACATAATACTCCATAACATGAAGTATATTAACTAGTAATTTAATATTGTATTAAGTTAACTTGTTAAAACAAAAATAATGTACGACTTTTTTCTTCGGGAGGGGAGCGAAGGGGAGGCGAGGGGAGGTGGAGGGAGTACAGAATAACAATTCACAATCTGAATTCCAAAACATAACCATTTATAAAATTATGATATAAAATTAAAATACGTAGTTGCATATGCCTACATTGCTAGTATCTCATCTTGATTCTTGAATGTATATGTTTTGACTATAAGTAATGCTAAGGGTACCTAAAGAGTATTAATTTTTTTTTGCACTAAATAATATATTAATTGATGTGGCAGTTGATGTGGAACAAAAAATAAAATTAAAAATTATAATTAATACATCACATCAGCTGTCACATCAGTTGATATATTATTTGATAGAAAAATTTAAGACTTTAGGTGTTCATAACATTACTCTTTGACTATTACTCCAAGTTATCACTCATGCATGATTTATTTGTGAGTACGAGAGAATTGTAGCTAGGAAGAATTTAGAATTTTAGATAAATTGTAAATGTGATCAATAAATATGATCACATATACTATAACATCTAATAAAACAACATAATGATAAATAAAAACACAGAGAATAAATAATAATGTTTATAGATATGTCAATATGACATTACTTTGTAACTGTTTACAATGATTAAAATAAACTATTAGTAAAAAACTAACAAAAACTCCTAGTGAGTATTTCTGAAATTTCTAATACATTTCATTTTATATTTCAAAGTATGTGAATATAACAAAGAGGAATGAAAAATATAAAGGCGTTTGGGCATTTTGGCCAAAACGCTATGTTTCAATAGAGCTTTTTGTAACGCTCCAATTTTGAAATGCATCAACGTTATTAAACGCTGCAAATAAAGCTTTTGAGAAAACGCTCTGCTCAAAAAGCGATAAACTTTCTCGAACCAAATTGCCATCTTCTTCGTTAAAGCAATTCTTATTTCTCCTTTCCTTCAACTACAATAATTTTTTTGAAACTTATTATCGGCACTTTAATTATGGCCGCCTTTGTTCGATTTCTTTCAGTCACCCTTAATTCCTCCTCCACCACCGTCTCAACCACTCCTGTTGCCGGCCGGAGGATGGGAAGAAGAAAGAGATAGGAGAGATATGAGGGAAGGGGACGAGTTTGACTGTGTGTGAGAGAGAGATAGAGAGGTGTTTAGAGTTTGAAGAAGGAAAAAGTAAAAAATAGTGAGAATGAGTAGACATGAAGCAGCACATGGTTTTGTTGGTGGTATGATGAGTTTTCTTTTTGTGTTTGGTGATAGTATGTTGGTGGTGTAAGTAGTACTTATTATTGTACTAAAGCATTAGTGTTTATACATAGTTTTATTATTGTACTAAAGCATTAGTGTTTATACATAGTTGACAGAGTATAGTATTTTAAAGGGTTAATTACACCATTAGTCCCTCAATTATGAGCTATTTTACCAGTAATTTTTAATATTTTTTTTAAATTTCAGTCCTATGAGTATGAAATTAGACACGCTAGTCCTTTTGATAGATGTTGTTAGTAAAATTTCGTTAAGTCACCCATGTGCCTCCCACGTGCATTTGGTTGAGGGCTAAAAAGGAATTTCACAAGCACCACTTTACTAACTTATCTTCAACCTCTTGTTTCTCAAAGAAAATTCAAACTCCATGAAGTCTTCTCAAACCCGAAATGTTTCTCAAACATATACATTGCAAAAGAACCCTAGATCTGGTGCAATCTCTCTCTCTCTCTCTTCTCTCAGAACGAACAATGATCAGTTGTGGCTAGTTCGAGACCCCCATTTTCCCGTCATCCGATCCAGTCATGCGTCCCTTGGGTGATTCGTGCCTCAGACGACTCCAGTACTTCCTTTCCCGTCACCAGAGCTCCGACCCATGTGCATAGTGCCACCATTGCCGTCATTTCCATTCTCAAGCACAAACCCACCTAGTTCAGTTCGCCCCGACTCGATTCAACCCGTTTACAGCAAGCTTGCTGACCCCAAACCTCACAGTCGAAGCTAGGGCACACTGCGTTCATCATCTTGGAAAGAGAAGGGCAATGATTTGCCAGGTTTTTGAAATTCCAGATCTAGATCTATTTTTCGCTCATCCCAACCATCAATTGGCGAGCTTGTTCAACACTTGTTTGATTTTACGGGAAATAGTGAGAGAAAGACAATGATTCGTTGTTGGTGTCTCAGAGTTCATGGCCAAGCAATCGCCGCCGATGCCGATTACAGCTGGCCGGGTTTGTCCTTTATGAATCTTCAGCCATTTTTAATCTTGGGGTTTAATTAGCAAAACCTAGAAAAATATCTCTACGAAAGTCTCAAATTAGAGGTTGATTTAACAGAAAATGGAATTAAGCTTGAATATTTGAGAGGTTGATTGAAGAGAAGATGTAATTGGGTTTGGGGGTAGAAGCTTGGCTTAATTCGAAGATAATGTGAGGGAGTTTGATGGTGGGTTTAGGACGCTGGGTGGTGGAGGGGGAAGGGTGGTGGAGGAGGAGGGTGGAGATTAATTTTTGAGGTGGTGGTGGGGTGGAGTAGGACGGTAGGGGTTTGGTGGACTGTGAAATGAATGTGAAAGAGGGAGAGAGAGAGAGAGTGTGTGTGTGTATGGAAGAAGTCCATGAAGAACATGTTGTGAAATTCCTTTTTAGCCCTCAACCAAATGAACATGGGAGGCACATGGGTGATTTAACGGAATTTTATTAACGACATCTATCAAAATGACTAGCCGTGTCTAATTTTCATACTCAAGGGACTAAAATTTGAAATTTTTTTGTTAAGGGACTAATCGTAAAAAAGTTCATAGTCAAGGGACTAATGGTGTAACTAACCCTATTTTAAAATTATTACTATTATTTAATAGGTAATTGTAGAAAAGGGTAAAATTGTCTTTGTTGACAAATAATCATATTAGAAATTAACTTTTTAAAATGTTATAGCAAACAAATTTATTTTGAAAGTGTGTTAAAAAAGCTACATTTCAAAAACGTTTGCGTTTTCAAAAAGTTGCATTTTTAAACCGCTGTACTAAACGGGCTTGAAATGAAGCCAAGCACGAGGTTGCACTAAATGTGGTTATAAATGTGATAGCATTTAGTATGACATAGAAATTGCAACTGTGAACTCGTGTTATACTATTTCACTCTCTAAGCTTGTGTATTTACGTACTTGGAAAGAAGCACGTCCATCTTCTTTGTATAGTTATCAAAGGGTCCTACAAAAATATTAAAATAAACTATACAAAGAAGTGTTATAGGTTAGGAAATATACACTACTATATTTACCAATGAATTCATAATATTTAGTATAATCAAATCAATCTAATATATATACTAAATATACAGCAAATCTTTATTTAACAACTCACAAAATCTTCTTGATTTGATCTAACGTATCTAAGAAAGGTAAAAATTGATTTAATAAAATACACACCAAATATTACATCTTAAATGTAATTTTTGGTATGATAAATTTAATCTAACAAAGTAACTTAATTTTTTTTTACTTTATACTTCCTCCGTTCTACCCAAAGGCCTCGATTGGTACACGGAAATAGAATCAATTCTGCGGAATTGATTACTAGTAATGAGATTCCACAGAAATAGATTGGAAAATGATTTCTAAAAAGTGTTTGGTAGTATAAGGAATGTGATTAGTAATGTAGTATAAATTTCTATTATATTGTTTAGTAAGAAACAAAATAACTTGGAATGCAAAGATAAATATGAGGCAACTGACGACATTACCCTAATGTAGACACGTGCTTGTTAATGACTTCCATGATAAAAATTAGACATTAACGTTATTGCTACTCCACAAATAACAAGTTATTGATTCTCTTTCAATTTTGGTAAAAATTTTAAATTATCCAGCATCAATAAAGCAAGAAAATTTTATTAAATAAAAAAAAACTAAAGTTATAATGAAACTAGTTCAAATAAAAATAGTTTAAATATTTGAAACAATTCGAGAAAAGTACGTGTAATTACTTATTTAGAATACTTACTATTTTATTTTTTATATATTTTCAAGCAGATCAATCACCCACTCTTCTTTTTCATCATATTCGATTGTGAAAATGAACACAAAGAATCATAAATTATAAACTATTATTAATAAATTAAATAAAATAAGAAGAGTTAGAAAAACTTTATAAAGAGCCAAAGAACAATGACGACGAGGAGGTGTAAAAAGAACGGTCGTAAAATTGTTGAAACCAAATAAATTATAAATATAAATCAAGTACTTGACCTAATAGAAGAATATTATTGTCCTTTTATATGGATTCCAAATATTAATAATTCAAATACCACCTCCTCCATCAGGATTATGATTCCTTAAATTTTAGTAATCAATTCCAAGATTTTAGTAATACATTCTTATTCCAATCAAAACCAAAGAGTTTACGATTAAAATTTTTAATTATTGATGAATATATAAGTACCATTTGAGTCGATGATAGTTACTAAAATTTTTAAACATATTCAATAGGATATACTCCCTCAATCCCTAAATTATTGTCTGGGTTGACTTGGCGCACGGATTAAGAAAACTCAATTGACTTGATTATTAATATTGGAATAGTATTGAAAAAGTGTGTTGTTTCCTTTAATGCCCATGTGTATGTGGCCCATAATTAAAGTAGGAAGAAAAAGTAAGGGTAAAATAGTAAAAGTGATGTTATAAAAAGGAAAGTTTCAAACAAGACAATTATTTTGGGATGGACGAAAAAAGAAAGAAAGACAATAATTTAGAGACGGAGGGAGTATAACATTTAGAAGATAGAGTTGAAAAGTTTATGAAGAGTGAAGATATAATTTTAAAAAGTGAACTCTTAAAATAAAACATCTCAAAATAATACAGTGGACTCTTTGTCTGAAACAGAGGAAGTATGTGAAGTTAAAATATTATTAGGGTTAAATGTACCAGTGGTCCCTGTACCTTACAACTTTTAAGCATTAGTCTCTGATTTTAAAAACTGAAAATTTAGGTTAAAAGTACGCTGTTTTTGTTCGTTCGTGGTTCTTCCGTTAACGGCCGTTAGAAAATCAGCCTTTATCGGCCCATATGCAAAGCACATGAGATTTTAAGGGGACAAATAGGTAACTTTCCCCTTTCTTCTTAACCCATATCTTGCCCCCAATTGTTAATTCTCTCTGCATCAACGACGGAGAGCTACTCAACGACGGCGTTGACCGAAAAGAGTGACGACGATGACGAAGATGGAGAAGTTACTCAGAGAGTCAATCCGCCTCCGGCAAAGGTGTCCAGAAAATGACAGTACGCCGATGAACATTTGAGAGGCAATGAGAGAGGGGTTAGATCGCCGGTGAGAATAACGGTGCCGTCTCCAGACAAAAAAGGGCCGTTGCCCTTCAGATCGGTGCCAGGTCGGAATACGACAGCTTAGAGACGACCAAATCCATCTTCGCCATGGAACGCTGCTCGTGCATAAACCTTAGCACCTCCCACGACGCCGACGATGAAGACGAGGAAGAGGCCAAGGATCGTCCCCTTGTGCTCACCAAACCCATCTCCCACGACGATTCCACCCACCACTGCTCCCTCGATAAGCTCCCTCCTGCTTAGTTTTCAGGCACAAATTATATGTACGTGTGTGTGTTTCTCCGTGGACATTAATTTGGATTGTTTTATTTTCTTAACTTTTCTCTTCTTTTTGTTTTTGAATTTTGTGCCCTTCTTAATTATATTATGGGTTTTGGTATGAAATTTTGTTGATGCTTGTGACTGGTTAATAGGGGTGTAAGTCAATCTGTCGAACCGAATCGAATTGAATCGGTTAGTTCGGTTCGGTTTTGGTTAGACGGTTCGGTTTAGGTTTGGAAATTTTATAAATCGAATCGGTTCGGTTTGCGGTTTTGATACCAAACCGAATCGAATCGAACCACCACTATTTAATTTTTATTTATATATATATATATATATTATTTAGCAATTAGTAATTAGTAATTAAATTTAATAAGAAAATTATTGTTGTTTGTCTACATTTTGATTAAATTATTGTAATTTTAAAGTTAATTTTTTGACTTTTAATTATTTAGTTTATGTTAAAAGTATTTTTTTGATATTTAAAAATTTTTTCTTTTATGAAATATTTAAATAATTAAACCGCAGAACCGAATCAAACCGATCGGTTCGGTTTGAAGTTTGTGGCGGCTCAATTCGGTTTGAAATATGTGGAACCGTTATGGGGTGGTTCGGTTTGCGGTTTTGGCTCAAACCGAACCACCTTCACCCCTACTGGTTATATAAAAATAAAATAAAATCTGTTCTTTTTTTTGATAATTTCTAAATGAATATTAAGATATGAAATGGGTTCTTGGGTTAGGCTTTCATTTCCGAAATCTTGGTGTGAATTCTGATCAATCCGGGTTAAGAAGGAAGGGGAGACACTGGAGGAAAGTTACCAATTTGCCCCTATAAAATTTCACATGCTTTGCACATGAGTAGTTAACGACTAATTTTCAAACGACCGTTAACGACAGGACCGCGAACAAAAATAGCGTACTTTGGAACTAAATTTTTACTTTTTGAAATCAAGGATTAATGCTAGAAAGTTGTAAAGTACCGGGACCAATGATGTATTTAACCCATATTATTATTATATATTACTCATCCCGTTTCAGACAAAGAGTCAACGTTTGACTTTTTTTCGATCAATTTAGTTAAAGTTTGACTGATAATTAACATAAATTTAGTTATTTTTACAAAATTATGAAAATTATAATTCATAATATTTTTAAAATAGTTTTTAATTAATTAGATTTTATTTCTTAAAATATAAATAAAATATGTAAAATTTAATTTGATTTAGTCATATGTTGATTTAAAAAAGTGACTCTTTCATGAAACGGAGAGTATATATATATACTATATAAACAATACAAAAGATAATATAAATTTAAAAAATATTAAAATATTGTATAATACTCCATAGTCAACTAAAGAGTTGGTAATTAGTAGTAAGATTTTAAAGTTTTTTATTATTCGGTAAGCCTATAAAATTGAATCATTGTTCTTTTTATTATCTCTTGATGAGACAACGTTGCTAACTAAGTGAAGAAATTTATAGTAACACTCCCTCTCTTCCTAAATGAGTGTTTTTAACTAAAAGAGAATTAATAAAGTTGATTTTAGACTATTTAATAATACATGTATATTAATATTCTTAATATTCACATATAACATTAGAAATTCATGCATACTAAGACTTCATAAGTGCTAAAAATAAATTTATATAAAAATAAACACTTATTTAAGAATAAAAAAATAAAGGTTTAAATCGCAATTTGGTTACCCTACTTTGACAGAAAATTCATTAAGCTCACTCTACAATTTTTTCTCAATTTCATCACTATACTTAGCATGTTGAGTCAATAAGCTCACCGCTTGACTTAGTTAGTTTTGTTGGATGGAGGAGCAAAGACCAAAATGTCTTTTACTTTAAATCTCTATTTAGTCACCCTACTTTGACGAAAATATATTAAGATTAATAGTATAAAGTTTTGTGTATAAAATATTTAAAAGAATCAAATTAGTTAAATAAGTTATTTCAAATATAATAAAATAACATAATTTCGACTAATTCTAAAAATATTAAACAAAAATTAGGTTAACTTATCGAATTTTTAATCAAAATTAATAAAAGATTATGTTGGTCTTTTCTAAAGCAATAAATTCTTTAGCTTGACTTTTTTTTTTAGATTTAAAATATTTTTTGGTCCCTTGACTTTAGCCAAATTTTTTGTTTGGTCCTATCTCTTCAAAACACATTCATTTGGTCCTACATGTTATATTTATCGATTAAATTCTCCCCTCATGACGTTACCGTTAAAATTTTCGTTTAATATTTTTAAAAATAACAAAAAAATACAATAGATAGGACCAAATGAATATGTTTTAAGGAGGTAGGACTAAACAAAAATTGGGTTAAAGTCGAGGACCAAAAATATTTTAAATCTTTTTTATATAAAACTAATTATATTAAACAAGTGCATTAAATTATTATAAGATAGTTATTATTGTAGAATAAAGTAAGCTTAAAATATTATTATAAATTATTCATAAGTAATTATAGATATTTAAATAAGGGTTAATGACATCACTAGAAAAATTCGTTAAGTCAATCATGTGGTACATGCCATTTTTCAAGAGTATTATGGGAAATTCCTAAGGAATTTAATTATAACAAATTTTTATCTTAATCTAATTAAAAGTATTATGTGGGTGTTTGATAATTTTCCCTAATTGCTCAATTTTTGAGTTTTTGTTTGTTCTTGGTTGCAATGAATTTTAAAATTTTAGTAATGACATTTTTGAGTTTTTAGAATAATTTTAAAATTTTTATTTAAAAATCAGGATGGAGTGATGAACTTGATATTTATGTCTAAGTGCAGTGATTAAATTGATAGTTATTAGTAAGGGTATTTTTGAAATTTTAAAAAAATAATAAGTTTTTCATCCAAAAATCTGGATGGAGTGATTAACGTGGGATTTATGCCAAGTATAGCGATGAAATTGAGAAAAAAAATTGTAAGGTGAGCGTAATAAATTTTTTGTCAAAGTAGAGTGACTAAATTACAATTTAAGCCAAAAATAAAAATAAACACTTATTTACTTGTAAGGGAATACTTCATTTGAATTTTGAAGCCTTATTATCAAAATAAGTGTACAAAAGTCTGCAGTGGAGGGGATTGGGTACGATTCCTTTTCGCGCATGGAATTAAGCGTCACAAAATAAGATAATGTAATAGAGTAGGTTGAAGGAATTTTGTTGTTTTCAAGTTTCAACAGTCACCTTCAGGGCGTCCACAATGGCTTCCGGATACCACCCTCTAAAATTGATTTTAGAGATTTTTACCCTCCCTTGATCCTACAGTGGTTCCTCTACTCCACCCTCTATCTCTAAAATCAATTAAATCACCCTCTAAATATAGAGTGAGTTTTAACATGAATAGTGACTCAAATCCTCTATATTTTTCTCACTTTATTTGAGCACAATATACTTTTGTTTAATATTTTGAAATGGAAATTATTAAAATATACTCTCTCTGTCATTAAATTATTGTTTTATTTTTTTTATCTGTTCCAAAATAATTGTCTTATTTTTTTTTATCCGTCCTTAAATAATTGTCTTATTTGAAATTTTCATAGTTTAGGAGATCATTTTTACTATTTTACCCTTATGTTTTCCCTACTTTAATTATGAACCATATATACATGGGCATTAAAAGAAACTACATATTATATCAATATTAATAATCAAGTCAATTATTTTTTTTAATCCGTGTGCCGAATCAAACAAGACAATAATTTAGGGACGGAGAGAGTACAATATATTTTTCATAGTATATAAAATTTAAAATTTAAAATATTTTATTTTAATTGTGGTGGAAAAATATAAATAAAAGAGAAAAAATATAATGATAGTTTAGGTTTGTTAGTTGAGATGAGAGATTAAATTTTTAGAGGTCGTATAGAGGTCTTGTTGGAGTAAATTTTTTAGAGTGTTAAAAAAGTAAAACTGGAACAGAAAACAAGGTGTTTAGAGTGTGATTTAGGGAGCCACTGCTGTGGATGCTCTCAGTAGGACTGCTAAATGAGGCTCGCGTAAGCCCAATCTCGAGTATAAGAAAGTTAGGTTTGACTTTTATGGCAGGCTCGACCGAGTAATAGAGTTTGGGCTTGTGAAAACAAAGCTCGCCTTGTGAGCTTCCGATTTCGGTTTGAGATTGACTTGCTTGATTTGGCTCGAGTGGACTTGTCTTGGCTCAATTTATTTTTAAATAATTCTTCTAGATATTTCTCGTATATCATGATGATCGAAATTAATGCAACATATTATTCAAATTTAAACAAAAGAGTAATGTTATGGGTCAAAGAGTCTAAATTTTTTGCAAAATGATGTGTTGATGTCGCATCGATGTGGTATAAAAATAAAATAAAAATCATAATTAATGCATTACATTAATCGTCACATCAATTAACACATCATTTAATATAAAAATTTGGTACTTTAAGTACCCAAAGCATTACTCTAAACAAAATAATCCCTTTCATCATCTAGTTTCTTCCATATTCAAATAAACGAAATGCATACTTAAATAAGTGATAAAATGAAAATTAAGATTTAACCAAAATGTCAAGCTAACTTTTCAGTGTGTTTTCTTGGTGGACTCTGGACATTATATATTTATTATTCACTTTCGGTTTCTTGCTTTACCTACCACTTCACGGGCTTCATCCATCACATACCCATTTTAATTTTGTGTTCACCTACCCACCACCGTTTCATCATTACTTAATTTCCATACATTTTGAGTTTTGATTAGGGGAAATTCCTTCTGAGATCAAAACCCTTACATTTTGTACATCTCTCTTTCCCTTTTGTATTAGAAAATCACATCAAAGCTCATTTAATAAGCAACAATAATCATTCTATTTCGTGCTATTTTAGTATAAATCTTTACAAATTTTTGAATTTTTTGTTTATGTTTTATTCATAGCAAAAAAACAGTAACTTCAATATTTATCATAGAACTAATCAAGAATAAAGATCCGACATTTTCAAAATTTCCTTGATATCATTTTGCCTACGTGCTCTAGATACTAATCGGTAATCATTGGTGGTACTGACAGATGTTAAAAGTCGGGGAGAACACCAAACAAGCGAATTATTCTAATAGAAGCTCCTCATATATCTTGGGGTCTCGATTTCATTGGAGTATTATTATCAAAATCCAAAATTTAGTTGAACAACATAAAATTTGAGACAATTGTTTTGAGCTATATGTATTTTTGAGTAGGTGTGCATGTATTGCGAGCTTGTGCGTGTGTGTGTGTATGTGTCCCTATGTTTGACTTGTTTATTACAAGCCCTAGAGTTTACTTTGCACTCTGATGTTCATAGTTAGGTAGTTTGTTGTTGCATTGCAGTGTAGAGGTGATTGACTTAACATTACCTTTTTCGTTAATCTCACCAACTCGTTCCCGTTTTTGACCTTTCTTCGCTCTCACTTTATGGTTTCATCTCTCTTCGTTGTTTGATTGAACATAACCATGGAGACTAAGAAGATAATCCTCATGGACAATGATGACTTGCTCAAATGGATGTCATCATCAGTTCATTTGGAAAGACAGGGTAACCGCATTGTGTAAAAGTTAAAAACAATGAAATACCGAACATATATAAATATTGATTGTTTACCAACCACTCGTAGGGTTCAAACTTCAAACCTTGAAAGAAGAAGCTTCGCTTGTATTGGTTTTCCTTTGCACCTTGATCTTTCTTGTAAGACCCCAACTTTATTTTATCTTATATTGGGTATTAGAATTTGTTGTTGTATTTTATTTGTCTTAGTATCTTCACCACAGAATTAATAGACGAAAACAGAAGGAATAAAATAGAAAGCAAGGTATGCCGTAGGCAAATCTCCTTAAGACAATATTTTGCCTCTGTAACTGTGCAAACGGAATGATGGCAAATGTCTCCCAAGATACAACGCTTCTTTCCAAAGTTAGACTTCACTTGTACTAACCTTGACCGGTGAACCAAAAAAGAAACTGAATTGTTCTTCAATATTGAGAAATGGAGAACGAACGAGATGAAGAAGGAAACTGGATTTCTTTTGGAGGAAGAAACTGTAAATCTTAGATTATAGACCGACTTAGAGAATTTGATTGTGACCAAGGACTGGAAGAGGAGTCTATATGTAGTATAGGATGAGACTGTTCACAAACGGATGCAACCCGTGGCATGTTCAATGAACCAAGTCACACCTGTTCGTGAGATGGCTGCTTACTCAAGCTTGCTGCCGCCCATAACTTCGAAAAGGTGTGGCCTTTCCAAGCCAACTGCCGCCCACAACTCGAAGAGTCACGCCTGCCAGCCTTAACAGCCTACTGCCCTTCATTGCCTCTATAAAAGAAAAGGGCTCCAATCGCTCCTTTGCGACGATGCGCACATGCGAAGTGCAAAGTGCGCCTCGAAAGCGCCTAATGCAAACTTTGCGACGTGCACGGGCTCAAGCGAGTGCGTGTACGTGTGCGTGAGCGAGAGCGAGAGCTAGAGCGTTTCTCCACCCAACGGCTAACAAAGTTAGCTAGTGCGCATGACATGGCTACATTGGCTTGTAAGTTAAATGTTACTGTCCATAACAACCCACTATATAAACTAGGAGACTTTCTAGTATATTTCCAATGTGGGTTTAGACTCTTAAGTGGTAACTTCACAATTCACCCTTTATATAGACCCCAATATTCTAACAATCCCCCACATAAATGGAAGAAGTCGACACAAAAAAGAAAGAAGAAGAAGAGCATAGCTAAAAAATCAATGCATCAAGATAGGTGGCTTTCGCTTTGAACCTTCTTTAGTAAGAATCTATCGAACTTACTTGGCTGATCAGTGTACGTAACGTATTGAACTGTCAGGCATTATTGTAAGTTTAAACAATAGACTAAGAACACTAATTTTCATTTCAGATTTTGGTTCTCTATTGTGTTCATTATTTCGGCCCTGAACTTTCTTGGTTCTACGAGTGCTTTAGAGAATTTGCCTAAAAATTCTCAACGAACCGGCCATGTTCACACTTATATATGTGATGTGCTATAAAGAGTATCCTACATTACCCCACTTGTACTTATTTACAAGATATAGTCATCATTAAAAGCAACAACTTAACCTCTACCATATTGTAGGCAACACTTTTTGCATTATAGAAATGGGATGAAGATAAACTTCTAAGTGCTTCTCTCAAATCAATCATGACTAGTTTTCCTATTGAACCTAGTCCGTGGGATCTCCAGTTGCCAGGTTAGGTTTCCGTCAAGTTGATTTAGATTTGTTTAGGCTTCTTCATCTACTTCTCTCTTTCTCTAAGTTTCTTTCTCTCCATCTACCTCTCCCTCTCTTTGTTTTTTATTACAAATTCCAGCTATATCACGCTAATATGTTACTCTGTACCTCTCTCTTATTCTACTATGAAAAAAGCCCTAATTTGAGAAATCAAATTAACTTAATATGAGTGTTACTTTCAAGCACATTGATTTGTGAGTTTTTATTAAATTCATATAAAAAGCCCTAAATTTCAATTTTGAAATTTTGGCTATAACTTACGTCATCTATAAAATTAGTTAGGGGGCTTTCATTTCAACAATTTTTTAATTTTTTTTTGGCAACGTTCACATATACTACTTTGAATTTAGTGTTTAATTTATGTTATTTCTCGACAATATTGTTTTATTTCCGTCTTCGATGATCGAGCCGATTATCATGTATGAGGTAATCTTTTTATTTGGGTTTCTCCAAGTTTGGCGAGCATACCGAGCCCTCAGGTTAATAATTCTTCTTTGAGTTGTGTAATTACTTGAGAGATTTGTTGCCTTGACTCACTGTATTTTATTTTGTTTATGTTCTTCTCAAGTCTCATATATCTGATTGTTACTTGTTTGCTTCAGCCTTCAATGGAATAGTGTGTTGGATTAACTTTATATTTTAATGCACTTTAATATATTCTGTATTTCCTTAATGTGATTGTTTTATTCCTACATATTGTGCAGTGGAAAAACCACATTAAATTTCTAGAGAACTCAAGGTTGATTCTTGCTTCCTGCTGCTAAAGACCCAATCTGCAGGTTGCCTTGTGATGTTGAACACTGGTTAGGTACAGGAGGGAAAAATCAATTAAAAGTATGTTTTTCTTTTGTACTAAGATATAGAGCCCGTTTGGTGCAGCGTTTACAAAACGTAGTGTTTTAAAAACGCAGCGTTTTAAAAAACGCAGGTCTTTCCTTATAAATACGTTTGGGATATCACTTCAATACGCAGTTTTTTTTTTCCTAACAGCGTTTTAAAATCTGCGTTTTGGGAAAAAACTGGAAATTTCAGCGTTTTAAAATGCAGCTGAGTTTTGAAAACGCAGCTTTTTCTGCCGCAGTATTAAAACACAATTTTACAAATAAGCTGCATTTTATCCCTACGTTTTGGCCAAAACGCTCAACCAAACGGGCTAATAGTTTGATTATTCGCCTTTTTTTGTTTTTGCTTTTGTTTTATTTATTGTTTCTTTAATTTTTTCCTTTTATATATTCTTTCAGCTTGAATCACACACATCCTTGGATCAAAGATGTTGTCTGGGACTAACACTACAAAATGGAGGATGCTTTTAAACCTAACGTGAATGGGGAACTTGATACTCAGAATTTCATGAAATATGATGAGGTAGAGTATTATAAATTGATCCCGGTAAAACTTTTTTCTCTTCGGAAGTTGTTACCTTAGTTAAAGAAGGGCGTAAGAGATCACTAACAGTAATAAACAGCAAAGTAAATACACATGCATTGATAATCATTCTTTTTAGATATGCTATTGTGATTTCCTTATGCAAATCCAACATTTTAAGGATTGAAATAATTTTGTTTAATAGTGTGTAATTTGTTGTAGGCTCACAATAAGCTCATTTTTCTAGCATTTACTCCCTTGTAATGTTCAAGATGTTAGTGCCCCTCCTCCGTCCCAAATTGAGTCTCATTTTTGAATTATTTTGTCTAAAAATGAGTGCCCCTTGTTTGTGAAGTTAATATATTCTCCTTTTAAGTTATCTATCATATCCTAGTGCTCACTTGCAATACTATAATGTAGATAGTACAACTATATATATATATATATATATATATATATATATATATATGCACTACTAGAATGTCTTTAAAGGTAAATTCCTTAATTTGTAAAAAAACTGAAAAGGGGCGTCTCATTTTGAGACGGAGGGAGTGATTAGCTTACTCATTTGAGGTATACTGTAAAATCTATTACATTTATGGACATTTTGTTCCCTCTTCTACCATTGCCTTTCATATGCTCACTGCGCCTGCTTTCTTTGCGTTCTGTTTATTTTGATTAGTTCAAGAGAGGCCAAGTAATTTTAGATTTTTGTTAGATGAATGATGTACACTAATCTAAATGAGATAAAGGGCCCCAACTCTGAAGGAAGTAACCTGTAAGGAATGATTTAAAAAATATTAGATGACCTTAGATTCCAAATTAACTCATTGAAATTCTAATTTCCTTTTGATTTTGTTATTATGATGAAGGCTGCCAATCTTTATTTTGTCGATTTATAATATGTACTTGAGGGTCATGTTTGTTTTCTTTTGTTAGCTGTGGTTTTGGCAGGTGGAAATACTTCTTTTGGTGCGACACCTCAAGGAGCAAGTACAAATGCGTGGAGCTCACTTTTTTTTTGCTGTCTATATTGCACATGGTTGTTTTAGAGATGTTCCAATATTGATGCTTCTGTGTTATATGAAATGAAGTGATATATTGTTCTAGAATTAAATGCCAAACAGTTTTAATGACTTGAAACATATTTACGAAGCTTATAATTTCCAGCGAATGTCAGGGAATTTTTCAATGTAAAATAATACCCCCTCCGTCTGCCAAAAGTCTTACTTTCTAAGTTTTTTCGTTGCAGCATTCCAGTTAGAGTGTTGTTTCAAAATCTAAGCTTATAAATTTTATGACTCCCAAATTTATGCTTATTAAATAAAGCTTGAAATTAACAATAGTAATGTAAATCCTTGAACTAAGGATATGTGAAAATTTCTTCTTAATCCTTAAATATTTATGCTTAGAGGTGGACTCTGTGAGCTGAACAGAGGACGTAGTAATATTTTTATTACAAGAGAGTCTAGTATATAGCCATGGAATGAATCTCATGCATTTTTATTTTTATGTTTTCTGTAAATAGGAGTAGCTCTGAAGACGCTATCCAAAATTTGAATGGGTTAGTTATTGGTAAGCAGACCATTCGTCTATCTTGGGGCCGGAGTCCGGGAAACAGACAGGTATTTCATCCATTTCTTTATCCTTTTGGTTTGAAATGTAAAATCTCAAAAATTCAAAGTGCATTTGCTTGGAAGGGAATCTCCCATAGAAAAGACTATCTACTCAGCACAATTGTTTTTTCTTTTATTTTTCTTTAATAATTCTTTATAAAGGTAGCAGAAATCAAGTAAATGATGCCCCAAAATTCAAGGAATGGTCCTGTACGACCTATCATAAGGACATTCTATGACCATCTACAAGTAAATTTTAACACTTTTTAAATTCTTATTCCTTTTGTGAGTTTCTCCTAGAAACTTAATTGCTTTCTAATGGTCCTCTCACCTCAAAGTTAATTAGTTATTTCTGCGATGTAACCACTCAAACCACTGTTATGGTTCTTGCATTACTCAAAGTAGTTTTAGTATGACCAATTACTTTTTCCACTAGTTAAGGGGGTTCAGGCTTCTGACTCGTGCAATTAAATCGCAATTGACCTTATGTTTTTAATTGTTCTAGGTGAGTCGATGAATATAGTGTGCTAAAGCTATTTGGCATGATCAATTCTTGAATTTTAAGTTAGTTGGGAGATTTCAAAAGTGGTCTTGAGTTTTATGTTAGTTGGGTAATTTCAAAAGTGGTCATGAATTTAGTAGCAAAAATCGGGCAAAGTTGTTGCACAATCTTTAAGAATAACTCCCAGAAATAATGTATGATTCATGAACTTGTCATAATTATATTCATTTGAAATTGGGGAATTGGCCTGGAGATGTTTTTCTAGAAGTTTCGATGTGTTGTGCATTGGATACACTTATGCTATGGTCTCTTGCTTCCTCGGAAGGTAGATTGTCACACACATTCCTTATTTTTCAAGTTACTGCCTATTTCAGCTCTGTTGATGGAGGGGAAGGGATTTTTTTTATCTCTTCATGGATACTTGTCTTGCATATTTATTATGTTCATTCAAATTTTTAGTTTATGTTTGACTTTCTAGTTTGTAGAGCACTACATGCTTTAGAAAGTGAAACTTGAAGTATTTTTAATTTACATCTTTTTTCCTCTTCAACTAATTTAAATTCATATATTTTGTAGGTAATACCGCTCAATTTTGATTGAAGCTAGTTGCAACCTCATTATACTGGTACAAAATGCATGATTAGTTTTATTTTGATATGGTAAAAGCCTTTTTTGTTGTAGTGTATTCATCTCATCAGTCCAATCGTCATAGTTTCTGTTGCAGAGGAGATCGCCAACGTAGAGTTGGCCAGAATTATTTGAAGCATGGATTTAATACGGAGACATGAGGTCCACGGTGGTGTGACTGGTGGAGGCCGCAACAGCTTGTTTTTCTGCCATAGTTGACGGAAAAGGTTGGAAGCTGAACGACTGGAAGTTTGGCTGTTGTCGGGGTTTAGTTTTTAGGGTTTTGTGTTAAACCTGCTCTAATACCATGTAAAATTTGATTTGCAATGTCAATATGTGTTCTTTTCATTGAGTAAATAGGTATTTATAGAAGGTATTGATTACAAGAGACATGTTAAAAGTCAGCTGTAAGTATATAAACAAATAATTACAAGATCTCTTAATTATGATAAGAATTTTGTTCCTACTAAGATCATCACAAATGTGTCTGAAGATGTGACGACATCCACCACGACATCCATCAATCAAAGCGCTGGGTTCAAGAGTTGAGGAATAGGGTGCAGATAGAGAGTTTTCCCTTCCTCTTTCAAAGGGGGGAATGAAACTTCCTTTTGAGAGTGATGTTCACATACCTTTCTTTTAGTCCTTTTTCCTCCTCGGTAAAGGAGTTACACAAAGGTACGACGGAGCTGCCTCCCAGAAGGGAATTTTCGTTGCTTAGTTTGCCCACTATAGTCGACTTCCATTTGCAGATTTAGGAAAGAAAAATCAGTTGCATCGTTTTTTGCCGAAGATCTTACGTCACGTGAATTGGAGAAAGCTTCTCTTTAGATGTACCAGATGTATACTTATGCTATGGGGCATACCATTGATGAAGAGTTCGCCCTAGGAGCACAATAATTAAGCAAGCTTTAAAGGACTAAGGAAAGAAGAAAGAAAGTCCAATGATTTTTCGCAAAGGGTAAGATCCTTTCAAACTCCTTAGTACGCTTCTTGCCTAGGGATATTCCCCAAAGTCTTGTTAGAATGCATGATTTTTGCATCTTCCTTTTCTGCAGAAGAGGATTAGTGACAAGGGAAATTTTGTCTCCCCAGAAGGAAGGAGAGAAGAAAATAGCATACTAGCTTAAAAGTGAGACAAAAGGCCCATTCAGCTAGTCCTTCATTCTGGAAGTACAAGAATAATACTATAAAAAAGGTCATGAGCTTCGTTTACTTTCTAAGCTAGGTGACCTGAGCTTGGGGATTGAGTATATATCCTTCGTAAGGGAGTTGGCAAGATAACTCAAAACTCTTATGTGACTCAAAACTCTTATGTGAATCCAATGTTCCAAAAAGGTTCAGCCATTGAAGTGAGGCAAAGAGACTATGAAATGAGAGGACCAAACTTAAAGCAATATGGATCAGTCTTCAAGGCTAGGATTGTAAATAGGAAGAGTTACTGGCGTACCTATAAAGCAGTTCTCACTCCAAGCAGCTAACCCGACGGATCAACTTATGCAGTAAAGCGAGTGCCTTCTTCTTAAAGCAGTCAGTCACTTGGCTCTTAGACTGAACGAAAGGGCCAAGGCAATCCTTAACGTCGAAAGGTCAGAGGTAGATCGGCGCGTCCAAACATTTTGAGAATGCGGAAGATTTCGGAAGAAGGAAGTTCATCCCCGGCTCTCTCAGATGTGGATCTCAATCGAGTTGAAGGACTGTGAATCTCGTCTTTGACCTCATGCTCTTCAGAAGAAGGTAGTCAACTACCTTTCTTTCAACCAAATAAAGAAGAAAATGAAACTGCCAAAAGGGGATCAAGGAAGATATAAGGCTTTTCCTCTTTCCTTAGGTAATTGCTTTGGGAGTTTACAGAGATATTCGACTTTTAAGTTTAAAAGAAAGAATCTTTATCGCCCTTCTACCTTACTATAAAACAATTCATCCATGCCTGCCAAAGCCATCCATCCCAGATTTAACCGAACCTAATTAAGGACTTTATGATCAACCTTGATTGAGCATCTTCTCAAAGAGGGTTTCATATTTCTCTAAGAGAATCTCTCCTTTCTTCTGCTTTCTTTGCAATCTTTCTTTTTCGTGCGAGTGAGAGTTGCGGGCCTAAATGAAAGTGCTTTTCTTTCCATGTTCTAGCCATGAATTCCTAGTTGACTTCTATATTTCTTGGTTAGGAAGTTAGACTTTCCCTTTTAATAACCTTCTCTTTTCCTTTGTCGATTGAAAGTTTTCCTTGCGGAACTCTTTCTTGAACTTCTTTTCCTAGCAAATAAGACAATGCAAGCAAAAGCAGTCATTTTCATCCTGAATAGAACTAAGCCCCTACTAGATAGATTCATTTTCTTGACCTTGATTCAGCATACAGCAGTGCAAGATCCTTATTTGGGTACGCAACTAGGCTATTCCAATACCAAATTACATATCTCCAGGGCCATTCCCACTCAAATCAGATCTAAATAAGGAGTGATTCTGAGTCGCGCAGCTTCTCCACTGATCGCGGTTTAGTCACTAATGAAATGTCCCAAAAGACGAGAAAAAATTGTGATTCTACTGCGTTCACAAAAGCTTTTTTTCAGTTAGCAAAGCCGGTGCTAAACAATTCCTTTTCAAAATTGTTAGGATTCTTTCGCCATAAAGAGACGATAGGGAAAGTGATTCTTCACCTTAAACCGATGAGAGTGGTTGATCGGCTTTTGACGAAAAAAAGAATCTTTGGCATGAACAGTAGTTAGATTCCCTAGAGGATCCCGAAATCCCTTATTTCCACGAAAAATCTTAGATGGGCACCCAGTAAGGCTTGAATTTTCGTTCACACTTTTTTTGGACTAGTCCTCCTCAAATCCAATTGCTACTTTATCTATCACTCTTATCCCCCTCCCTCTAATCTAAGCCTAGCTTGCGCTAATCAATAAGCGGGAGAGGAAAGTTTACACTCTCGAACGACATTCCACGGATCAAGTTTGCCTTCTCCTGCTCTTCGACCTTTACTGTAAAACGTTTATCTGTCTTCTGTCTTTTTCATTGAAGAATGGTACGGGTAAACCGAGAGATCCCTTGACTCAATAAAGAAAGATTAGTAAACTATTCCATCTATAGCCAGGTCTGTCCCATTCTTATTAGGCTTAGTACCAGAGAGCACGATATGCTTTCCAGCGGTGGAGGGAAGTCACAATATAATAGAAGGAATAGAAAGTAAGTTGGAGACTTCCTCAACGAAAGACTACGTATAGCTATCAAAACTAGTGACTATAGGCCTAGGATTTTTCCCGGCTCAACTCCACACAGGGAGGTACTACTGTCGAGGACCCCTATTTCTTCCTTGAAAACTAGAAAGTAGTCAGGATTCAAAGTCAAATGCTGTCTTCCGGAAGGTAAGACCATCTTTCAAGCTCAATTTAAAAATGTATGCAAAAGTCGACATTACGAAAAGGGATGAGATCTTTGATGGACGATGAGCAGTTAAAGCTTGAAGATGGTCATTTTCATCGGCCAACTTTAGTTCCCAAGAAAGAAGAAGTCCCCAGTGGACGAGGACCCTTTTCCTAAGTAAGAGAAGGAGTCCATCTCACTCAAGCAAGAAGAAAAAAGATCTTCTTTTTAGATGGTAAATGGAGTTCATTTTTTCATTGGAATGATGCTTAGTCTATTTTTCTTATTAGGCTCCGCATTTGACCCTCTTTTCCTAGCTTTCCCGCCCTAGGTTAGGGTAAAGCTAACTGTAGATTCCATTTGATTGAGATTCTTAGGGGGTGACACCTCAAGACTAATCCTTTATAATATAAAGGTATCGTGACTCTGACCACGTAAGGCCCCCAGCCCAGGCTTTGATCGGAAACAAACATCCTGATCAACTTAAGCCTTTGTAAATCAATTAAAAATAGAACTTTATGGAGTGGATAAAAAAGTCGAGGTTTTTGCAGTTGAAAAAGACGTTGTCTCAAATAATAATTGGCCCCGTCTTTTAATTCTTAGAAAGATCTCGATCTTTGGTTAGAAGATCTCGACAGAGCTTCAGCCGGTTCTCGCAGAAATTCTGTGTGTCCTTTGCTCTCTCAAATGACCTCTATTTATAGGCTAGAGATGAGGGTTAGTTTGAAAATTTATTGATTGATGATTTGATTGACATCAATTAAGGGTTGTAATTTCCGTGATTTTGGGATGTTTATCTCCCCTTAATTTCTTAATTAAAAAGATTTGTATTTCTCAATAATTAAGAAATAATTTAATTTGTTATTTCTTTATGTCAAGTAACTAGAAATGGGCCTCTAGTATTTTTTGACATGGGCCGAATTGGACTTGTGAGTGCCCGTTATATTTTAAGGGATCACGTACTAACAAATGAACGAGCCATTTATTTATCTTGGACCAACTCATATATTTGCACATGAATTCTTTAATATAATTACGGGTCCATAATTAACAACACTCAATTTTTATTTTTGACTATTCAAAGTAGTTTTGAGAGCTTTTAATTTTCACCGAATTTTCGATGTCTACGGTGACTCCTCAAGACTAATCCTTTATAATATAAAGGTATCGTGACTTTGACCACGTAAGGCCCCCAGCCCAGGCTTTGATCGGAAACAAACCTCCTGATCAACTTAAGCCTTTGCAAATCAATTAAAAATAGAACTTTATGGAGTGGATAAAAAAGTCGAGGTTTTTGCAGTTGAAAAAGACGTTGTCTCAAATAATAATCGGCCCCGTCTTTTAATTCCTAGAAAGACAAGCTAGTAGGAAAGTCTAAGCAAGGTTTCGGCCTAATGTCAAGAGCTGCTCGATCTTTGGTTAGAAGATCTCTCTTACCCTCCGCTCTAACCTGAAATGAGCTGCGGAGTCAACCGCTACTATACAACCAGGAGTTTCATATTCACCAAGGCTTGCTCTTGTCCTTCCTTCTCTCTGTTAGTGGTAAGGACTTCAGTCTCGGAAGCAGGAAATAATAAAGGTCGGAGAGAGCGAGAAGAATAAGAGAAGATTGAATGCTTTGTTAATAAGCTCAACCGATCCATCTAGCCACCGCGGGATAATCACTTTTATGACTTTGTTCAACCCTAATCGATTATACATTTTGAATGACTTACTTTTCAGCAAGAAGAAATTTGGGTGGATAGGAAGGACCTATCGCCCCTTTCGGTGCGAGCTCTGATGGTGGAGAGGACCTATTTCTTCTCACGCTGGTGCAGCAATATCAGTTATCTGACTGTCTTGTCTTCCGATTCTCTTACCTTGACTTTGATTCTTAAAGCTCCCACTTCCATGCACCAAAAAATGATATATTCCCTACTTTACAGGCAATGCGAACCACGATCCGCGCCTCTGCTCTGATCTCCCTGCAAAGTTATCAAAGCTAAAGCCCTGTCTTCGTTTCAGTGACCTGGGCACTTTTACCTCCAAGAAGCCAAATCTTCTTATCTTCAAAATAGCGAGAAGTGTACAAAGTTCTTCCACGTCTTATTATTTATGAAAGCGGAATACCAAAAGGAATCATATCACATCAGTGTGGCTCGCCAACCTGAGATGGTGGATGTAGGGCTATAATAACCAAAGCCTACAAACTATCCATTTGGTGTCGTTTTATTCGTCTTGGGCCACCGTATCAATTAATAACATAATCGTCTAAAACTACTAAATATATTCTATTATAATCATGCTTACTAGTTTTTTCCGACTTGACTACTTTCCATTTCTGAATTTTCTCATTTTCCCAATATTCCAAATGCCTAGCATGTGAAAATAAGAAAATGTGACAAACATATAATAAGTAAGGGCTTGTTTGTTAAAATTAAAAATTAAATTTTAAAAATTGATGTCTAAAAAAATAGAGCTTAAAACATTAAGACATTTTTTTTGACTTAAAATTCTGGACTTCTGATTATTTTTAAAAGATACTTAATTTATTAAATAATATAATATTATATTATCAAATAGTTTTATTTTTAATATCACTTAAAAATTTTCCTAACTAAGCTATTAATTGAGTTAAAAAATAGGCCTCACATAATACACCGGAAAAAATTGGGGAAAATTGAGAGAATTATAAAATGAAAAGATCCGAACCCAGTTATTTTCATGATCCACCATTGTTTGCATTCCACGTGGCATAAGGACTCCATGTCACGTGATCTCCCGTGCAAGATACGACACGAGTCACGTGACCTCTCCCTCCCTTTCTATCTCATAATCGGTCATCAATTCATAGAGCCCTCCGCCCAAATCCCAAACCCATCCCAAAATCCAACACCCACCTCAACCCTCAAAACACACACCAAGTCACCAACACACACAGACATAGAGACAGTCGCAGACACGGTCATATTCGCTCTTTCTCTCTCTAGAAATGGCAGCCGCAACAGCATCATTCGCCCTCACGAGACTGCTGTCGACCCCCAAATCCCTCTCTATCTCCACCACCACCACCGCCCTCCTCCCATCCGCAACCTTCTCCCGTCTCCGCTCCAACACCACCACATCCTCCTTTCTCTCTTCGCCTCCGGCCCCACCACCTAATCCCCGCCACCAAATTCTCCACTACCCACAAAATATCCGCCATCCTCTCCGTCGGCGACAAGCTCCCCGAATCCACATTCTCCTACTTCGATTCCGACGGTGAGCTCCAAACCACCACCGTCTCCGACCTCACCAAATCCAAGAAAGCCATCCTATTCGCCGTCCCCGGCGCCTTCACACCCACCTGCTCCCAGAAACACCTCCCAGGATTCGTAGAGAAATCCGCGGAGCTCAAGGCGAAGGGGTCGACACAATCGCCTGCATTTCGGTCAACGACGCCTTCGTGATGAAGGCGTGGAAGGAGGAACTGAAAGTCAACGACGAGGTGCTGCTTTTGAGCGACGGTAATGGGGATTTCACGAGGGCGATTGGTTGCGAGTTGGATTTGAGCGATAAGCCGGTGGGATTGGGGGTGAGGTCGAGGAGGTATGCGATGTTGGTGGAGGATGGAGTGGTGAAGGTGTTGAATTTGGAGGAAGGTGGAGCTTTTACATTTAGTGGTGCTGAGGATATGCTCAATGCTCTTTGAATTCTTGTGTTTTTGGTGAGTTTTCCAATTTATCTCTTTTCGTTTTTTCGTGGGTTGAGTGGAAGATGGGACTTGTTTATTTGAATAATATGGATATTATTTTTGAGTACGGATTTTGGGTAACGATAGTAGCTTGTTGGTTTATGTGAAAATCAATATTTGACTGTGTGTTTTTTGTGTGTTCTAATTGAGGAATTTGGAATAGCAAAATGTGAGGCTGTATTTTTAACTGAAAATTTTTGTAGTACCAAAATGTGTGCGCCCGTGGAGTATCTGGTTTTTGCAGCCTCCGTGTGTATCAATGTATATCTGTGTTACAGGTGTGTTTATATGTGTGTAAGTGTCCCTGTTCAGGGTGTGTGCTCGGATATGCGTTTGCATGTCTCCCTAGGTATATAAGTGCTTGTGTGTATTCGGGTATATATATATTTGTGGTGGTATTAGTCAAGTATAGCCATTTGACCCGGTAAATTATGTTTTATGGCCTTTGACCAATTTTTTTTGTTAACTTCCTAAATAGCCCAAACTCTTCCCCAAACCCTAACTACTCTTAACATTCCCTCTGCGACGTCTTCTCTCTCTTCATCTCCGCCTCTCACCGTCGTTCTCTTCCGCCATTCTCGTCGCCTTCTCCCTCACAATGCCATATCCCCCGCCGTCATCCTTTGTCTCAACCACGTCGTTCTACGCCTCCTTCGTCACTACCATCGAGGTACTCGTCTCTCTCTGTCTCTCCTTCTGTCTCTCCTTCTGTCTCTCTCTTTTAGGTCCTCGTCTCTCTCTGTCTCTCCTTCTGTCTCTCTCTCTTAGGTCGATTAATCGACCTATGGGTTGATTATGGGTCGATTAATCGACCCATGGGTGGGTCGATTAATCGACCTATGGGTTGATTAATCGACCTATGGTCGATTATGGGTCGATTACCTCGACTCAAGGTTGTTTTGATCGACCTATGAGTTAATTAATCGACTCAAGGTTGTTTTGATCGACCCATGGGTCGATTAATCGACTCAGTAAGGCTATTTTAGGGTTTTTGGATGAAAAGTGGCCATAAAAGATGTTTTTGAATAAGTGTGGCTATTTATGAATTCGACATCTTTGACATGGCCATTTATGAAGAAACCCCTATATTTGTGTCCACACTCGGGTATATGGGTGTGGGCGCTCTTGGGTATAAATGTGTGTGTTCGGGTAATATATATGGGGTTGTTGTGTTGGGGCAATATATGTGGGGTTGTGTGTGTTCGGGTATATAGAGTTTACATTTGTGTTAAGGTATAAGTGTGTTTCGCGTGTTTGGGTATATATAAGTGTGTGTTGTGTGGGTGTTGAGGTCTCTTACAGTAATCGCATTGTGTTCTTAACGTAAAAACCATGAAAGCTTTTCATTGTACACTTGATCCTAATCCCTAAGAACTTAAAAATCATGAAAGCATTTCATTGTACACTCGATGTTAATCCCTGAAGTATTCTTACCGTAAAAATCATGAAAACGTTTCATATACACTCTAGATTGACGTGACAAGAAGCAATAAGATTATTACTTTATGAATACAGTTTGGACATTGCATGTCCGTACTATATTGAAGCTTTAATTACTTTAAAAACTGCACATTCGGATTGCCTATCTTTGGCTGGAACTCTTTGGTTAGGTTAGATGTGGTTTCTTTGGTTTATGTGGTTCTTGTATGTGACCATGGATCCTAAAATGAGTCGAGTGGTCCGTATCAAATGTACATGAGGATAAGACTTGGCTGGAGTTTGGTTGTGTCAGGTCCCCTATTTGTGATTGAAAAAAAGAAAGAAAAAACCAAATTGAAATGCTCAGATCATTTCAGTTCTGCTTTTACCAATCCTTTTTATCTATTTTGTTTGAATCCAGCAATGACTTCAAATCTCCCTCAGTTTCTATTTATCAAAAAATTCTTACTCCAACATGATGAGATAGAGACTGGAATACATATTGATGTTTCTGTGTTACTGTTTTCGGATATGCTACATAAGCAATATACGAATCTAAGTACTATTCATTCCATCCCACTCTTTCTCTTTCTAGTCTAAGACATTTTGTTCAAAGAAACTTGTTTGAAATATTAAGCTAATGAATTTGTGCGTATGTAAGGAAGGGTAAAACATTCACTTTGAAAATAAAAAATCGCAAGGGAACTTTTTTTTTTTTTTTTTTGTCTCGTTTGAAAATTAAGCTAATAAGCTCGTGCCTATTTAAGGTAGCGTAAAACATTCACTTTCAAGATAAAAAATTGAAGGATTTTTTAAATTTATTTTTTGTCTCATCTCTTGCGAGAAATTGGTGCTTCTCTTCATTAGGAGGGATGGAAGAGCCTCTCTTTTCATTAGGAGGGACGGAAGAACTAATGCTTTGCAGGAAAATGAGAGGGGGCAACTTCCTATCCCGGCGGATGGAAACAATTTATCCCTTGGGTTGTTTGGTTAAAATATTAAAATACAGAAAACAAAAACACAAAAATAACATACTCCCTCCGTTCTAGACAAAAAGTTCAATATACTATTTTAGAATGTTTTACCTAAAGAGTTCACTTTTAAAAAATTATGCTTACAATTTTTATAATCTTTTATCTTTATCTCTCCACTTGTGTTGTAATTATTTTAGTTGTGCTTAAGTATTTTTGTAATTATAACTAACTTCAATGACATTAATATATCACTTAATAATTAGAATTTTCAAATGTGGACTCTTTGAGTGGAACGGAGAGAGTACATCACAAAAATATTAGAAAAAGAAAACTTTCTAGCCCTGCGGAAGAATTAATCATCAACTACACTAAGAGCCCGTTTGGTACAGCGTTTACAAAACGCAGCGTTTTAAAAAACGCAGTGTTTTAAAAACGGAGGTCTTTCCTTATAAATACGTTTGGGATATCACTTCAGCTTTTTTCTAGGAGCGTTTTAAAACTGCGTTTTGGGAAAAATTTAATTCCAGCGTTTTAGAACGCAGCTGCGTTTTGAAAACGCTGCGTTTTCTGCCGCAATATTGAAACACATTTTTTGCAAATAAGCTGCGTTTTATCCCTGCGTTTTGGCCAAAACGCTCGACCAAACAGGCTCTAAATAAAGAAGAAAATAACTTTGCAGGTGAAGTGGTAAAGAATAAAGATGTACCCATGAAGATGCAATCAACTAATGTAGTACTTCATTAGTTTTAAAATGTGGAGGACACTTTAATTTTGTTTGGTCAATTTAATTAATTTTCAAAACTTAGTACAATATATTCTGGCTAATGTGTTCATCAACAATGATGGGCTTAAAAATACTTGGTACATGAACACTGTATTAACATATGCAATTCCAAATCAGTTATTAGTCTGACTAATGAGGTTTGCTATTCAAACCACCAAATTTTATGAGTATACCCTTTTTTTAAGTACACCACCCTCTCAACGTTTTCAACCTTCCTAAATACTAATTACACCCCCCCTATTTTCCTATGTTACCCCTTCTAATATTTTCCCTAAAATCAACCCTTTTCTTTTTCCCTCCTCTTCCACGACGACTTCAGGCGATGGCAAATGAGGCGGCAAGGTTTAAGCTATCTCATTTCTTCTCTCTCTCTCTCTCTCTCTCTCTCTCTCTCTCTCTCTCTCTCTCTCTCCCTCTCTTTGTGTGTGTGTGTGTGTGAATCTAAAAGGGGATGATGATGATCAGGTTGGGAGCCATAATCGTCTTCTTCGCGTGGACTCCATGACCATCTTCCTTCCCTCCCTTCCTCCCTCCCCCACTTTGACGGTCTTCCTTCCCTCCCTCCGTTTGATTTCTAGTGGGTTGGGGATTTCACTGGGTGATGGACATGGCTATTAGTGGTGTTCGGCAAGTACTCACCAAACACCTTTAGGAATTTCGAGATTTAAAGGCCGATCAAATGATTAAATAGAGTATATGGAAGGAAGATAGTAAGCCGAAACAAGATAACGAATCTAAATTGCAAACATATTTGATTTGTTGAAAACTTTGTTAAACTAGAGAACCAAATATTTCACAGAATATATTCCAAACAAATTCATTTGCATTCTATTAAAGATGATTTTATCTTTTATAATTTGGTTTCACTTGTAACGACGTGTTTTGAAACTAAATTTCAGTCCTTATATAGCTATTTCTACATGAAATTTGGTAGCTTTTATCACTTTGTTTTATTTACAATAACTGGTCTTCAAACTCTAATCCCAAACATTAAACAATGTTACATGAAATGTGACATCTTCTCTTTTAGTTGTTGCAAATACTCCTGAAGTAGCTAATTACTCCAGAATGTAATTTGTGTGCCATGGGTCACATGGAGTGGTACTTGGCTTTTGGTTGTTTCTTTTATGTGTTGTTTTACTACTGGTTTTTCCGGCCCAATGAATTGCTGCACATTGTGTTTTATTTAGTATTTGAGTTCAAACTGTAGAAATACCACTAGGGAGACTCTTTCATTGTTTTGGAGTATATTATCCCAACATCCCACATTGTGTTTTATCTAGTATTTGAGTTCAAATTGTAGAAATATCACTGGGGAAGACTCTTTCATTGTTTTGGGGTATATTACCCCAACATCCCAAGGTGTGGCAGTAGTTCCAAGTGGGATACAAGAAAACACCTGAAGCAAAAGGCTACCTATAATTTCCATATCTGAAAATCAATTGGTCTTTGATTGCTTATTAAAACTTTACAAAATGGCAAATATTATTCATTTAAATAAAAAAAGAGTTTCGTTCCAATCACATGGAAAGAATGAACGATGAAAATTAATGAGTTTTTCTTAGTTTGCTCCAATTTCCCAAAGTGGCTATCATCATGCATTTAAATCACAAAAAAAAAAAAAAAAATATGGCGCCAATAACATGGAAAAATATTCCATCTTAACAATAAATTTGGCTTTCGAAACTTCAAGTTTTATAGTCACCGTTCATTCTAATCATTCGGGCCAGTGTCATCACAAATAAAGTATGAATATAGAACGAACATATATCCATCCGAAACCCCTCTTAAACTTTCCATTTGGCTCACAAAATAACCATGCTGGCAAAGAGGACCTCAATAATGGTCAAATTTATATGTATTTTCCTGATAAACAAATTTCATAATTTGTCATTTAACAATCAATCCGTAGGATTGTAACAAAAAAAAAAAAAAACTTTTAATCGGGATTTCAGAATCACAAGGGCAATGTTTACTCTTTCAAATCTCAATTTAGTGTATGTTTAAATATTTGAGGTCTATTTTGTAATTTATTATTATTATTATTATTATTATTATTATTATTTTTGCCTTTTCTGTTTGGTTTCCAAAATTATCACACAAACAAATCTTATTTATATGGAAAATTGTACCCAAGTTCACTTTCATAATTGTTTGTTCTCTAAAGTCCACTATTTTTTTCGTAAACTGCTAAAGTATACTTTGATAGTTTTCTTTCTAAAATGCCCTCAACAACATCGTTGCTTCAGATTTAAGGTTCGAATTGATGTATAAATAATTTCATGTTGTTAATATAATCTTTCTTCATGTTTGGGGATCAATTTTCATGCATAGAATACGAATTTGATCACAATTTGATCAAATTCGAATTTTTTGAGTTCATCTCGTTTTTCCTTGTTCTTGGGTTGTTTTGGCTACTTTAATCTATGTTTCAAGTTTCGAATTTGTTTAAAATCAATTACATATTGTTATCCTAACTTAGTACTACATTTGTGCACAATTCTTTTACCAAAAAATAGTATTTTTGAGCTCCGAATTAAGCTTGGCAGTGTGCTGTACGAAAACAAAAACAGAGGGAGATGTTCTTGGACTGATTTTAAGACTTTAATCAATGTTTTGAGTTTGAATTTTGTATAATATCAATACTATACTGTTATAGGAAGTCAATACCATGTTTATATGTAAATTTTTTAACAAAAAATAACTATTTTGATCAATTTTGATATTATATTAAATTGGGCATCAGGATGCTTTAAATTGGGTACCGAGATGCCTTATATTGGGCATCGGGATGCTTTATACTGGACATCCTTAAATTAGACATCGGGATGCACAAAGTGAAGCATTACAATTTACAAAGTAGAGCATCGCGATACACAAAGTTAAGCATCGCGTGCACAAAGTGGAGAATTCAAAGCTACTCGCCTATTTCCATCATTGAGACTCTTTCTATTGTGTTGGATAGAATAAATAAAGGAAAGGAAGGGAACTCACCTCCTTCAAATGAAAGAGTTGCTGCTGCTCTAGATGAAAGGGCCTACTTTCTGTCCTATCCAATCTTGGAAATGAGGCTCACTTTGTACCACTCGAGCGATGGAATGAATAAGATAGAAATGGCAGCTCCCTTACGCGAGGCAGATCAAATCTTTCAACTTGGCAGCTCGCTTTAGCGAGGTGCGGTAGCCTCGCTAAGGCGAGGTACGGCAATAAAATGTATTATTTTTTACCCTGTTCGCCTTAGCGAGGTGCGACGTCCTCAAACTTTTGTTGCCATATAAACATAGAGGTATTTAATGAAAAGGGGATTGGTTGATGGAGATCACACTTCATTTAGGGTTCACGCACTTTATATATATATATATATATATATATATATATATATATATATATATAGTATGAGTGCATAAAGGAGTTGAACGATAATAATAATACTTTATCTATTTTAGATAAATAGTTAATTTTTTATTTTTAAAAGTTAACACGTGACCAAATTAAATTAAAATTTTACATATTTTATTTATGTTTTAGGAAATATAATTTCACTAATTATAAAGTGCATTAAAAATATTATGGATTATAACTTTTATAATTTTGTAAAAACAAATAAACTTGTGTATATTATTGGTCAAATTTGAATTAAGTTGACTTAAAAAAAATTAAAAAAGTAAACTTTTTACCAGAATCACAAAGAGTAATAAATTAAAAAAAACAAGTGGGTAAAGGTAGGAGTTAAATGCCATATACCCTCAAACTAGAGCCGTCAAAATGGTTTTAATCCGACATAAAATAGGCGGGTTGGGTTGGTAAAATATGAGACCATTTATAAATGGGTCAACGAGCCCGTGTTTAGCGTCCGGTCGGTTGTTAACCCAATCTAGGAGCAAGGGTAAAATGAAATTTAAAAAAAAGCGGACTCACATGTGAGTATAAAAAATTTTTTCCTTAATACTAATCTTTGCAAATTCAACCATTTTATTTGGGAAGACTTTCATTAATTTAATGTTCTCCTCTGTATTGGATTAATTTAAAGTTTTATTTGGGAAGACTTTCATTAATTTTGGACTTTTATATAATATTTATATCAAAATGTCAAATTTTTAGCTTAATAATAATTGTATTAAATTTTAAATTAATGTATTATTTTTTGATGGATTGGCTGTTTTAACCCGTGACGGTTTGGGTTGAGTTACATTTAACACTGCCAAATGTTTATAAAACCCATACTCCGCTTTGACAGCTCTACCTCAAACACTGCTGAACATGTGCTTTAGCATAAATGTTAGCTTTGTCATTTTTAAATCGTCTTGAGTATTCTTCTTGACTCTGTTTAGATAGTAGGTGCCTCATGGGCATAAAACAATTTAATCTTAATAAGTTCTATGGGACACTCCTTTGGCTATGCGGCTTTATAATATTATAAAGTGTGAGTGCTTAAAATTAAGACTTGTTACGTCTTTTAATATTGCTAAAATTAACGTTATTTATATTATTTTTTGAGAACTCAGCTCTAACTCTGTCACTAGGCCCTATAAGGACCCGTCATTCCTACATACTATTTATACATACATACATCAAACCAAATGAAGTTCTTTTGTGATTTTCAATTCCACCCACAGTTGTAGCAAGTAATTATCAATCACAAACTAGAAATCTTATACTACATTAATAACTACACACTTTTTCACCAATTACCAATAATTACACGAAACCACTAAATAACAAATAGTTTTAAAGAAAATTGAGAATAAATTATAAAGTTAAAACAACAAAATAAAAAAAACAATTAGGCACACGCGTCGAGTGTGTGAATTTACAATAAATAAAGAAAGAAAGAATGCTCATATTTGGTCGAGTTTATATACATAGTTTGTTTGCGTTTGCTAGTTTTTACTTTCTTTTTGTTTAATTCCATTTCTCTTTATTAATTTTATTTTTTTTTCACTTTTTGATTCAATTATTATAAAACTACATAAATTAAACGGATATGTATTCAGGTTATAGCCGAGTATTCAATAGAATTTGTTGCTTGTGGTTTTCAATATGAGAAGAAGGCAGTCAAGGTTGAGCCATGAAGAAGTTTGTGTCTACTTCATTTATAGAATCCCTGCCATTGCATTGCATTGCATTTATTTTGTCTGCACTTAATAATTTTTTGTAAGATCAGAGTTAAATGTGGGTTCATTGCTCATATTCTTGACTATCATGGCTGCACACAATCCAATGACTTGACTGGAGAGAGAATCTAATTCATTGAAGATTGGCAAGTTTTCAGAATTTTTCCAATACGTTTCAAAAATTATGAAATACTAACACATATAATCCGTTATGAATATGGAAATGAATTTATTTCTTCCTTAAACAAACCAAACCTGAACAAACATTTATCTACAAAATTTTACAATTACAAAAAAGCCATTTTACGATCCTTATTCGATCATAACATCTTCCAAAAAAAAAAAAAACCCCCAAATTCTTTCTTTGACTTCTTCTGTTCCTTCTTCTTTGTATGATGATGGATACTTGTAACAACTTTTTCTTTCTGTAATGCCTTCCCTTCACTACTGAAAATTTACACAAGAAAAACCACTTCATTCGAGCAAAATACTCGAATCTTTATGCTCAAACCTAAAAGAATGCCAATCTTAGTTCTCTTTTACAATCACAAAAACTTAACAACGATGAAATTGTAAAACGAATGGCAAGAAAATCTTGCCGGAAGATACGCCGCTTGTATGTGGAAATTGAGCACCGGGCGAACGAATTACCAAAATGAACTAAACCAAGATTTGCCTCAACTTCCCACCGATTAGGAATGAGGAACAAAGGTACCAACATAACCAAATCCCATGATGAAGAAGGCAATAGATTGAATGAAAAGGTATAGGTAGTAATGGTTTTTGCCGAACGCAACGTCATAGCAACCACAGAAGAAGAGGTAAGCACCCGTGCCAAGCTCGAGCAAAAGAAGCCTGTTCAAATCCAAACAACAAAATAATTACTTGGATGATCATCAGCAAATTACCCAACGGTGATAGAGTTGGTGTTTCGGAAAACTGAGGTAAAGATCCTTTGCCACAAGAAAAGAAAAAAAAGATAGAAATCATACTTTTCGCCTATCCTGAATCTAGGTCGACTTTTCAAAGGTTTCATGGTCGTCTTTAATTTGAAAGCATCACCGAGCTTTTCTGTGACAACCCATTCGTTTACTCTCCCTGCCTCTAGAAGACCGATGAAAGTAGCCTTAGTCCGATGTAGAGACATGACATTCTCAAACAGGATCCAAAAGACCAGTAAGTGGAGAGACCTACGTACAACACATATGATAGAAACATCATAAGCTACAAACTTGAGTGATGATTAAATTCAATCGCCAAATTCGGGAGTTGTCCATTTGCATTTGACAAGAACAAAAAAAATCTTAATTAACAAAGCATCAATTTAGAATCAAACCTGGGAGTCCCAACTGCATTGAGGATGGTGATTGTGGCGGGTATATAAACTGAACCCCACTTTGGAACGACGACTTCAGGTACCAACACAGTTGCAGGTAGTACAACGCAGTAAAACACAAATGTGACAATGTGGGCTACGATCTTCCTCACAAAGAAGAAGCTGTAAATTACGTGTACCTTCTTCCACCAAGTCACTTTCTGCAATTGATCACGGTAGAGGTAGAAGAATGAAAAAAGAAATTAAAGAAGTTTTAGTACTCATTCACATCGCTAACTTAGAAAAATGTTTTAGATTAACTAATAACGAGATACTGTAAAAGAAAGAGAAAACTTACTTTATTTCTTATTATCTCCGAAACCATTTTCCTGAAAAGGTTAGCTGGACCACATGACCAACGATGCTGCTGGTATCGGTAGGCCTTCAATGTACTTGGTAACTCATTTTTCACCTAAAAACGTACAACAGTCGAAGAAAATCAATTAGACATCCATATATCTATTCCGTACGTCTAGTATAGTAGCTAGCTAGGTTACTTTGAGTTCTCTTTTTATTTATTGTTATACTACGAGTATTAGAAAATGTACATGTAGGAGGAAATAGAAAGTTAATTGACATCAAGGAGCTGAGCAATTAGTACCGAAAGAGAACCAAGGTATAAGAACTTCCAGCCTTTGAGACTAGCACGGACGGCTAAATCCATATCCTCAACCGTGGTCCGATCCTTCCAACCCCCTGCCTCATTAAGCGCAGCAATCCTCCACACACCAGCAGTCCCTGCAATTTTACCCAATTCCTCTTCCAAATTCATGAAAAAGAAAAATAATACAGTAACCAAGTAGAAGAAGAACACAGCTAGCCCGTTACTACGTTCTTGTCTATTACTTCTATACACCAATTCAATCCACAAGTTACATTTTCGATATGCCCGTTCAAACTTAAATTGATTCTCTAGTGTTCATTTTCCCTTGAATTTTTTTTGTTTTGTTTTGTTAATATATAGTAAATTTTTTATTTTTATATCTTTATTTATTGCTTAAAATTGAAAAACAATTAGAGATCTTGCAAGTTGAGTACCATTGAAGCCAAAGAAGGCATACGTTGATGAACCCACTTCTTGCTCCACAGTAAAATGGTAATCCAATGACATTTCTTGCATCCTTGTCATTAAGCACTCATCTGCATTAACTGCAAAATTACCCACAAAACAGTTAAAACTCAAAAGTAACAATAAAAATTACTCCCTCTGTTCCCTAAAAAGTGTTCTGCTTGACTTGCTTGATTCGACACATAGATTAATTAAAGATTATTGACTCTATTATAAATACTATTAGAATAATGTGTTTTTCAAGAATATCCATGTGAAGGTAATACTATCAATTATTGTGGGAATAAAAATTAAGAATAAAATGGTAAAACTAACTTTTGACAAAAAAAAAAGATTAAAAAGTATTTTTTGTGAAACGACATAAAAAGAAAAGATAAACTCCTTTTTAATAACAAGGAGTAGTGTTTTCACCAACTATACTAGCAACATAGTAAAACATATGCATTTTACTTATGAATTATGAGAATATCAGTGTCACCGGGAAATTTTGCACCAAACTCGTGGATCTCACCAATGCCCTTAAGGTTATAGAAGGAGAAAAAATTGTGAGAATAAAAATCTCATTTTCTCTAAAAGCCTAAACAAGGTCTGACTCCGATGTACGTGAATAGTTCATCGCGTTGATAAACACTCTTTCTCTACATCATCTCAAAATAGAATATAAACCTCTTAAAAGGAGACAAAAAGGGTGCAGATCAATTAAAAAGTTGATACTCTGCACCAGAACGTAATTGTGTCAAGTTTCATCTAATTAGAAGAGTCGAAGTTTTTTTTTATAGGAATGTAGATTTGTAACTGAACTTAAAGCATGTAAATTACTTGAATTTAATTTATAAGCATAAAAATGGAAACAGGATTAGTGTGGTTCTGATTTTCTTTTGCTCAAAAAAATAAGAGAGAAATTTTAACTACTGGAGTACTAATACCATTGTCGGTTAGTTGAGGAAGGGTAGTATGGTCCACCAGGACCACACCAGTCTTTGTTAGCACATGCAATGGTTGGTGTTGAAATGAGAAGGGACCCTTGAAAAGACAGACATGCCCTCATAAAAACAAATAAGTTCAAAATTGTCCTATATTTAAGGGAATGAAAATAATGTCCAAGGGTTTCTTGTGCCCCTCAAATATAGCAATATATACCCCTAAAAGGACATGACAGGCTTTTTCACTCGCAAAAAGCTTTAGCCATTAGGGGTAATTTTGTCAACAGAATCATCATTGAAGTGTCCATCAAGGAAGCCCAACAATTTAACGCTTAAGACACTCCTTTTTTCACTATTTTCATGTGTTCTTTCCCCCTGGTTTTATTAGGATTAGACAAGTCAACTTTTCTTTAAAGTAGCAAAAGAATGCCTGGAAGCTGGAAGAAACATTTTGAATGTGGTAGTTTAATGTTGAAGGCTACCCTCCCTGGCCAACAAGATAGCACAGTACACGTGTCAGGAAGAAAATGGCATTCAAAAAGAACAATCTTGTTTAGATAGTATGTATGATTATGCAGTCACCGACAGTGTCAAAGCGCAAATTCGTTACAATTAGAGATGATAAAATTTGAGATTATGAATTACTCCTATAAGAGAAAATTATTATTAGCAATTTAATTAAAATATTTCAACGTGATAGTATACAAAATATTTGGTACAAACAAAATATATCATCGATAACATGTCACAATTGAAATTTAAAGTATTAATAACAATTCTCATCATAAAATCAAAAAATCATCGGTACCAGAAGTAATTATCTTGTCAAATTCATACTCCCTTATGTTCATTGATACCATTTTCCATTTCGTATGCCAATGATATAATATTTATGCAAGTACACGTTATTGATAATTTGATTTACTCTTTCCGTCCTTTAATTATTGTTTTGTTTGATCCGATATACAGATTAAAAAAAATAATTAACTTAATTATTAATATTGGTATAATATATAATTTTTTTTAATGCCTATATATATGTGGTCCATAATTAAAATAAAAAAAATAAAAATAAAATAGTAAAAATAATAATAAAAAGAAAAATTTTTTTAAAATAAAATAATTATTTTTAAAAAATAAAAAAAATAATAATTTAAGGACGAATGGAGTACAATTTTTGAACGTGGTGGTTTAATGTTGAAGGCTACCCTGGCCAACAAGATAACACAGTACACGTGTCAGGAAGAAAATGGCATCCAAAAAGGACAATCGTGTATAGATAGATAGTAGGATACCTATGCGTATGATTATGCAGTCACCGACAGTGTCAAAGCGCAAATTTGTTAAAATTAGAGATGATAAAATTTGTGATTATGAGATTAAGAATTTCTCCTATGAAATAAAATCATTATTATTTAGCACTTTAAAATTTAATTAAAATATCATCGATAATATGTTGCAATTGAAATTTAAAGTATTAATAGCAATTCTCATAGTAAAATTGAAAAATCATGTAATTATTTTGTCAAATTCATACTCGTTTATTCTTGACGATACCATTTTCCATTTCGTACACCAATGATGTCCATGCAAATAGTCGTTATTGATATAAAATTTTTGAAATGAGATCTCAATTAGTAATAACTTTTGTATAAAACTATAAATTTTTTTACTTAGTAGTGTGTTTGAACAGATGAATAATTATCAACTATGATTCTATATCTATTAAGACCATTATTGCTTATACCAAAGTTAACAACCAAATGGCTTATATTTAACAATAATCTCGTAAAATAACATAATCATTGTAGTTTCAATCTAGTAGTTTGTAGTTTATGTGTTCATTTTGTGATTTCAGACGTTATTAATTCAGTTTTGAGGTTGTGTCTGTCGGCTATTTCTTAGATAAAACTGAGTGACATGCAAATATTTTGAGATAATATGTTTGAAGAAATTACCGAATTTCCATCGAGCTTGAACAAGGGCGAGCTGTGGGTTATGTTGGAGGAAAGGGATAGTTCGCCAGAGGAAATCGGGTTCGGGTTGAAAATCCGCATCAAATATGGCAACATAGTCACACTGCTTCACATAGTGGTGCTTCAAGCCTTCTTTGAGTGCCCCTGCTTTGTACCCATTTCTGTTATCTCTCACCTGGTACTTAATATTTATCCCTTTGCTTGCCCATCTTTGACATTCTAACTCCACCATATCCTAATGAAACACCCGATTAAAATAAGGATTAATGTTACATCAACACAAAATACAGAAAACAAAATGTAGTACTGTACAATTATTAATGCTCTAGTAAAATTACGAGCAATATTTTAATACTTTATCCATTTTAAAATTATTGTTTTGTTAAGACTTATTAAATTAAACTGTTAATTTTTTAAATAAAAATTATATATATATATAATTTTTTCAAAATCATAAAACATGTACAAATTACGTGTTTTATGATTTTGATAAAAATAAACATCAAATTTTTATTTGAAAAACAGTTAGTTTGATTTAAAAAGTTAAACAAGATAATAATTTAGGAACAAAGAGTATAAGTTTTGAAGCTGGCTAAATGGGTATGAAAATTTGGAAAAATTGAGGTTAAGATGAAGGAAAAAGAAAAGGTTAATGGGTTTTGTTTTGCTTGGTGAACATAACATGAATATTCAAGGATTTTGGAGATGGTTAAAATGGGTATGAAAAATATTGGTAAATTCATAGCTTAAATTTCAGAAATATTAGATTTTTGCATGATTTAGAAAATGGGTTTTGCTGGAATAACTAAATTTGATCTGGGTTTTACCTTGACTAATGGGTCTGTTGAATCATCAAGAACTTGGATTATGATTCTATCTGATGGCCATGAAAGCCCACATGCAGCTCCAATTGATAGTTGATATACCTGCATAAAGAGAAGAAAAAGCTTGTAAACACAAAGAACAAGTAACATGTGTTAGATTACATCGAGCTGGTCGAATGAAATCTCATTGCACAAATCAAAACAAGAAAATTAAAGAAATAAGAAGAAGAAATAGACCTCTTTTTCATTGTACATTGGGATTTGGACAAGAACCATGGGGTAAGCCAAATTACCCAACTCAACATCATCTTTGATAGGCTCCCATTTGAAACGTTTTTCAGGCCTTTTCCCAAATATTTTCACAAGCAAAATCACAACACTCATATAAACCCTCTCAATGAACAGCATCAAAGACATTGCCAAGCACAAAACCACAGAAATCCTCAAAATTGGAACGATCAACGGAGCCTTAATTTGACTCCAAACCAACATAACTTGCTCTGTAATGTCATCTTTAGCACCCACAAACGTATCTGGAAGAAGCGTCGTCGTCGTGATCCTCTCCATTCTTTTTTGCTCTGTTTCTTGATTTCTAAAAAACAGAGCAAATAAAAACAGGGGAAAACAAAACAGGGGATAGTAAAATAAATTACCCTAATAGATCTTTAATTGTATATATATAGTTGCTCTTTATTTGGATAAAGAGCAAGAATAATTCTCCTTTTTTGCCTTCTTTTTCTTTGATTTCGCTTCTGGGATACGCAAAAAATGGAGTAAAATGATGAAAGAGAACTGGAACTGTCAGAAATTTGGCTAAATTTCTCTCACTTTATATCAAATTATCTATACCCACAAGATAAAACCCATTTTTATATATATGTATATGTAAAGAGCCCCCAGAATGGAAACTTGTTGATTACACGAAAAAGCTCTGTTTTTTTCAGCAAAAATGCCTGAAAATACAATGCTTTAGGGAAGAAGAACAAACTTTGTATATGGACGAAACGCACAAGACAATGCGAGAGAGAGAGAGAGAGAGAGAGAGAGAGAGAGAGAGAGAAATGGCTTTGTACAGGTTCTAATTTTCGCCAACTCTCTCTTGATTTCTCTCTCTATCTCCTCTGTGTTTTCTTTTAAAGAATTAGTTGTTGTTAAAGCCACAGAACCTAAACTGTTGCAACTACTACAAGTGTGCGGCTTGTATACAAACAAATATTAATACATGCACGTTGAAAACAGATAGCCGTAGCAACCGTCAAAAATTGCCGCCGGTTAGAGCCGTCAATTAATTGTACCGGCGATTAGCGGCTCATTAGTTTGTAATTGAGCTGGTGGAGGTGATTAACTGTGTTAGGCAACGGTCTTTATTGCAGCGTTAATATTTTTAAAATTGATTCAAAATGTGAATTTATTCTGAATGGTTTAGAATAAAAAGTGGTCTGCCTCTCATATTGATGTCCCTAGTTACTTAACAAAAAGTATTGATGCCCCTTTGGACAAAAATGTCCTCTCAGATGCATCTTCAATATTGTACGTAGCGGTGGTAATTTTTGCTCAGCCCATTCGATCGTTTAGGCCGCCCGCGTTTTAATGGATATAGGCATTAACAAAATTCAAATGGTCACAAATGGGTTGTGCCCATAAAAGCTCAATTTCCTTTATAGACGCCCAAGTTTATTTTTGGTCCGCTCATTTATATTCATGTTATCAATTAGACACTTACTCGTTTATTTGAACTTATTGTCCACATGAGCGCTGCTCATATTTGCCCCTTGCCACCTCTAATTATACGTAAAAGCTAAATTTGGAATCTCAGTGTTTAAGTTGGATGCTTGATACCATCTGTTTAAAAATGAGTATATTTTTAAATTTTTTTATTTCAAATTAAGTTTTTATTTTGTAGTAAAGTTACTAAATGTATCGTTGCTAACTACTCATCATGTTTTCTGTGCAAAGATCTGCCAGCTTTCGATTTGCAAAGGAGGAAGTTAAGACTCAAAATCTAACCTTAGGCTCCCGTAAGTCTTCTCTTTGGGTGGACAAGCCAAAATAGAAAAATCTTCCAAAATATCGATCCCATTCTATAATAGTACCTAAAATAAAATATTTTTTGCTTAAACTCACAATATTATTAATTATTCCGATTTAATACCTTGCGGTGATGGGTGTTAAAAACTTTGATATTAACATGTGCATGACACATTTTTAGTCATTTTTAATGTGGAACCTACCAAGGCATTAACTGTGAATACTTTCCCTCTCTTTCTCTTTCTCTCTCTCTTTCCTCCCCTGTTTATCAAATCTCAAACTATTTTTCGATTTTGCTTGAAGTGTTTTTAGTTCTTATCCACAATGGAAGATACACAATCAGTTGCTACCCCTATGGACTCGAGCACCTCTAAGATACAACAACTTCAGAAGGCATTTGCTGAGCTTGAAAGTCACAGTAAAGATTTTTCAAATCCATCGGAGGTCTCGATTCTGCGGTAGAGGTCAACTAGGGAGTCAATGAAGAAAGATGATGAGTGTTAGTAATTATATGAGGCTCAGATCTATTTATGATCAGAGCATGAGGATGACTCCGCCATGGCTGCAACATCGGTTGCAATCTCATCAAAGATAGCCGTCCGGGTTGCCCAGCCAAGACACGGAGAATCTCACCGCCTGATTCATTGTGAGTCCAGTTAAAAAATATTTCATTTTAAGTACTATTATGAGATTTGGTGGTTACATTAGGTTTTTTTTTTTTTTTTCATATTTTGGCCGGTGGGCAACAAAGGTATTTATATTTATATGTTATAAAATAATTCAAAAGTTAATTTTCCTTATTTTCTTAAAAAATAAATACTCAGAGCCCGTTTGGTGCAGCGTTTACAAAATGCAGTATTTTAAAAATGCAGCGTTTTAAAAAACGCAGGTCTTTCCTTATAAATACGTTTGGAATATCACTTCAATACGCAATTTTTTTTTTTCTAACAGCGTTTTAAAACCTGTGTTTTGGAAAAAAACTGGAATTTTCAACGTTTTAAACGTTTTTCTGCCGCAGTATTAAAACACAATTTTTACAAATAAGCTGCGTTTTGGCCAAAAACGCTCAACTAAACGGGCTATCAATTTGAACAATGAAAGTAAACATAGTAAGTCTAACAACTATATTGTATAAAAAAAATGATAGGGGTTTAAATTTTTTTGCTTGAATTTCTCATCTCAAATAGGTTTCAAGCATGTGGTGGTAATCTCTCATTCTCTAAATTATTTACTTCTTTGATCTTTGATTCAATTGTGGTGAATTTCAAGGTGAAAGAACAAAGACGATCTATTGAAGGGATGAATTGAATTTTCTTCACTTTCGCTCATCTCAATTTAATCTTTTTTCTATTCTTCTTTTTTCAAAATCAGTTATTTCCTTGCGCAAATTTGGTAAGACCCGAAAGACAACATGGGAGTAATTGAAAAGAGAGAGAAAATAGTGGAAAGGGTGAGGGCTAATTTGGTCCGGTCAAGTAGGTCCATCGTTTTGCAAAAAGCTTCAAATTAGTGCATCATAAACGCAGTTCCGTTTTATAATAAGTTGCGTTTATAAACGCAATACTAATACACCAATCTTGTTATAACGTTGCGTTTTGTACTAGCGTTTTTGACAAAACGCGATAACAAACAAGCTCTAAATTAGATAAAAAGTTGGACAAAAAAATGTAATATATATATATATATATATATTAGATTACTAAATATACAAATAATAATAAATTGATCTATGAAATGTTCTTAATGTACATATTGAACAAATTTTTTTTAATCATCGATAACCAAACCAAATGAAAAGACTAACTGAAATAAGTTATGGGACCCATATGATTGCAACATATCTCCATCAGCACCGTTACAAAATTGATTTTCAAATGTTTTTCTACTTAATGAATATTGTTTTAAAAATCAAAATTGCAATTATTTATTTTGGGTTGCAAATTTATCTCAATAACATTAAGCTTATATGTATTTTTTTTAAAGGTTGGATAAGACGTAAACCTTACCTCAATCCTTATTATTATTATTATTATTGTTATTATTATTATTATTATTATTATTATTATTATTATTATTTAATGTTTTGAGAGGTTACAACCCCCAGCCATTATTATTACTCTCTCCGTTCTAGGCAAAAAGTCTACTTTTAACTTTTTTTGGTCAACTAAGCTAAAGTTTAACCAATAATTAACATAAATCTAGTAGTTTTTACAAAGTTATTAAAGTTGTAATCCATAGTATTATTAAAATAGTTTTTAATTAATAAAATTTTATTTCTTAAAATATAAGTAAAGTATGTAAATTTTTTATTTGATTTAGTCTTATGTTGACTTCTATAAAAGGAAAGTGGACTCTTTGCCTGGAACGGAGGGAGTATTATTTAATGTCTTGAGAGATTATAATTAAGACTATATGGTCCTTTTGGTGCCTCTGGTGGGACTTAAACACCCGATCTCTCCATTAAGAGGAGTGAACATGGACTTGAACATCCAACCTCTTCGTTAAGAGAAGTGAACAGTACTAAATGGTGCCTTTGGTGAGGCTTGAAGACTCGACCTCCCGACATCTTCGTTAAGAAAAGTGAGCAGAGACTTGAACACCCGACCTTTTCGTTAAAAGAAGTGAGCAGTACTAAATAATGCCTTTGATGAGACTTGAACACTCGACCTCCCGACTTCTTCGTTAAGAGAACTGAGCAATGACTTGAACATCTCTCTGTTAAGAGAACTGAACAGTACTAAATAATGTCTTTGGTGTTAAATACTAGGGAATCTCTGGTGACCCGACCTCTTCGTTAAGAGAAGTGAGCAATACTAAATGGTGTTTTTGGTTAGACTTGAACACTCGACCTCCCGACCTGTTCGTTAAGAGAAGTGAGCAGGGACTTGAACACCTGATCTCTTCGTTAAGTGAAGTGAGCAGTACTAAATAATGCCTTTGGTGTTACGTACTAGGGAATCTCTGGTGAGGTTTGAACACCCAACCTCTCTGTTGAGAGTAATTATATTCTATGGTGTTTCTGATAAAATTTAAACATTTGACATCTCCGTTAGGAGAAGTGAGCGGTACGATCTAGAGTTCGATGGTACTAGTTAAGCTTATAAATAGAAACACTATTCTAATCTTTGAAACTAAGGGGATTTAAGGAAGTTCATTTTATCCTTAAAATATTTTACTTCGCAGTCTTTGAACTAACAGATTGCAATATACATGGGTCTGGCTCATTCTTTTCTTGTTTGATTTTCCCTCTACGTGCTTTGAAAATCATAACACGTGGAATAAATTTTGAGAAAAAAAAAATTAAACTAAAATGCATGAGCCCTCAATACCGCACCCTACTTATACTGAATGCCACACCTTTTAAAATTAAATTACTATATTACCCTTTGCTATTTAAAAGAAAATTATTATTCTAGAAATTTTTATTTATGATTTTTGGTTAAATAAAAACCATATCTTTTCAAAAATGAATCAGGTCCTATTGCCAGTCGGCCTAAGTAATTGAGAGTTAGCTAGAGAGTGGTAAACCGAACCAGGCGGCTCTCCATATTTAATATTTATTTACTGTTTTAATTTTTATTCATTACTAATTTTTTTTTTTCAAAAAAATAGAAGGCCGACCCAATTGGCCGTCCCTCGCAAACGAAGGCCGGTTGGAGGCGGCTCTTAATATATATATATTTTTTCATTTTTTTATCTTTTAAGTTTGCCCCCCTATAGTTTTAACTTCCTTTAGCTTTGGACATTTTTTATGCTAAATTCTAAGGGTGAAGGTGGTTCGGTTTGAGTCAAAATCGCAAACCAAACCATCCCCTAACGGTTCTACATATTTCAAACCGAACCGAACCGCCACAAACTTCAAACCGAACCGATCAGTTTGGTTCGGTTCCGCGGTTTAATTATTTAAATATTTAAAAAAAAAATTAAATATCAAAAAAATACTTTTAACATAAACTAAATAATTAAAAGTCAAAAAATTAACTTTAAAATTACAATAATTCAATCAAAATGTAGGCAAACAACAATAATTTTCTTATTAAATTCAATTATTAATTACTAATTACTAAATAATATATATATATAAATTAAAATTAAATGGTGGTGGTTCGATTCGGTTTGGTTTGGCACCAAAAACTGCAAACTGAACTGAACCGCTCGGTTTATAAAATTTCCAAACCTAAACCGAACCGTCCTAACCCAAAATCGAACCGAACTGGCCGATTCGGTTCGGCGGTTCGGACTTACACCCCTACTAAATTCAACACTCTCGAGCAAATTTACTATTTTACCCATGTTATAAATGGAAAAAAAAATTACCGAGCTTTAGGTGGGTCATGTATTCCATTAGGATTTTGGGATCTGTGATTGACATAGCTTTCTGGCTCTAATACACCATTGGTTGAGTATGGTAGATGTAGGACTTGTGATTGTGACAAGGTATCAGAAAATCGTCACGTGTTTCACACGACAATGTTACAACACATACTTGCCACTAGTTATGCATCCCATATCGGTTGCAGAGTGTTTGCTGGGCTAGTTAATAAGTTAGGGTTAAGTCCTTTTTCTTTGAGCGCACTTTTGGAGTGAAGTTAGGGTCCTCGTCCTTATTAGTTGGTATTAAAGCCACCACTCTATTGGCTAGTGTCACTTATGGTTTGACGGATTGCTGACCAAGGACGTTGGGTCTTATAAAAGAATGGGGATGATGCGTCCCACATCAGTTGTGGAGTGTCTCTTGAGCTGGTTATTAAGGTAGGCTTCAGTCTTTCCCCTTTGAGTGCTTTTTTGGTGTGAAGTTAGGAGGCATCATCCTTATCAACTAGAGTGTCGAGTCGATGGGCAACAACTGCCATCTAAAGTGCAGTATTTAGCAAAAACTAGGTGCGGTATATAGCAAGGCTCTTAACATATATATTTGACACATGTTAGCTTATCCAAAAGGTCAATGTTGCTTCATTGTGATGGAGAGTCAACAATTTAAATTAATACAACAATCGCTCTTGAAAATAATAAGAGTGTTGGTGTTCCAACGAGCTCTAGCTCAACTGGTACTACTCACTTCTCTCAACGGAGAGATCGGGTGTTTAAGTTTCACCAGAGACACAATGGTACTTAAAAGGTCGGGTGTTCTAGCCTCATTAGAGGCACCGTTGTTGTTCAAGCCTCACAAAAAACCCATTTAGTACTGCTCACTTCTCTTAACGAAAAGGTCGAGTGTTCAAGCCCTACACTAGAGTCACCCTAATATTTCACTACTAGGGTTTATGTCCTCTCCAACCTTTAAAAAGAAAAAGTTGTGTTGGTCTTATGTGATTTGTTATTAAAAGTAAATTAGAAGAAAGAAACCTTCACATATCCAAATACACCCTAAAATTTTTATATATTAATTAGACCATAACTTTTAGGGGATATGCTAAGACACTCCTATTTTCAACTATGGTAGTTCATGCACTAATTTATTTAACTTCTACATGAAGCTTCCCACGAGTAATAATAGTAGGGATGACAATGGGGGTTCGGGGGCGGTTATGCATAATACCACTTCCATTCCTTAATTCAATTTTATGTCTCATATTCACCCCACTTCTCACCGGGTAATCAATTTGTCACCCCATATCCATTCTCCAGGGGTAACGGTTAATCGGGGAATATCTACGGGTAATTCGTCAAACTAACAATTTAGCTTAAAACAATTTAATGATTAGAAAAAATAATTAAAAAAAACTTTTAAATAACATATTATTTAATCAAGTTCATAAGACTTGATAAATAATAATAATTATACTTAAAATTATATCATAATCATGTTCGTAAAAGCTCAAAAGTCAAGTTAAGTAGTTGTACATGCCACAAATTCACCAAATATTAAATAATTAAGTGATGAAGAGGAGTGAACGACTAAGTGCACTGAGCAACAGATTCACATAATTGAGAAAGATGTTTGAATTTAGTGTTTTAAATTTAACATATATATACCTAAGTTATATGATAAATACTTGTATGAAAATACGTGTAAAGTTATATTAGTACTAAATAAGCGTTTCGGGTAATTGGGCGGGTATTGGGGCGGGTACTGCTAATACCAAAACCAAACTGTTTCCCAATTTTTTTTTAGTTATCCCCATTATCCACCTCATATCCAGTCAAACCAGTTAATAACCGTCAACTTCGATTTAGTTTAGTTCGGATATCTACTGTTCGGTTCGAAATTATCATCCTTAAATAATAGCATATTTGAACTTTTATAGTGGGTAAAAGATTGTTGTGTCAAAATGTCTTTATTCTTATAGCAATTTATTCCTTAAAATCATTGCAATTAATAATAGGAGAGTCTTTTTTCACTACAAATTTTGCTAATCCACTACATTCATTAATCTTTAAATGAATAAATGATTGTTATGACACAATTGCCTTGTTTGATGATCAAGTACTTACCTAATTTTATTTTATTTCTTTAGAACTTAAAATTATTTTTTATTTTCATATCTTCTCAAATAAATTATGCTTATTTTTCAACACTAAAAAATTAAATCTATCCATTATTTTTATTTAATTTCTTCAACTAATTTTTTTAAGAAAATTGAATTTAATGTCAAATTAAAAAACTAAAAGATGTTGTACGATTGCCAATTTATTATAAAATATTTTAAACAGTTTCTAAACATATATTCATTAATTAATTTTCCATTCAAGTTATTTATTTAAAATTTAAAATTTATACTTCGTAATTTAATAATATTATATAACTTATGTCACTCCTTTCTTTAGTCTAATTTGTCATTGATAATTTTTATTTGTAAGTGAAAGAAATTAGACTTATGTATTATTTTCTTTTTAGATATCTCATTTATATTTTCTAATTTTTTGCATATAATTTTTTTATTTTCATGTGCACGATTGAATATAATATTATTTGTAAAAACAAATAAAGGATAAAAATAACTAAATTGAGTTTGAAGGGCAATTGTGTTAAAATATTTATTAACCTAATTAAATTTTAGTGAAAGTGGTGGATTATTAAATATTGTAGTGGAAATAGACTTTCCCTTAATAATAATATTCATGTAATGATTATTAAAGTGTTCTTATAGCTCAGATCCAATTTTGAAAAGAAAAAAAAAATAAAACTTGTATCAATAATTCCTCAAATTGTTTGAGATGAATTCTGAAGCTAAACCTAAAATAATAAAAAATAATAATTCTAAACAAATGCTAATTAAATAAAATAAAAATAATTCTTGGTTAATTAATGTCACCGTTAGGTGGCGGTGCTCACTAGTGTTGCCGATCGTTGGCAATAGTAGTGGTAGTGAGCGGTGCCACCTGCTGGCGACACTCATGAATTCACCCAAAAAAAATATATTTAAAAAAAAATAGTACAGTATAAATCATACAAAAAATAATGATAAGGAAAAAAAAAGATTTCTTGTATTTTTTTAAAATCATACAAAATTGATTGAGAGAGAGAGAGAGAGAGAGAGAGAGAGTATGAAGGGTTTAAGTGTAAAATTTATTTTTAATGTATGGGGGGACAATTTTATCTTGTGCGCAAGAAAGAGACGATATAAAACATGTACTCCCTTCGTCCTTAAATTATTGTTTTGTTTGATCTGAGATACGGATTAAGAAAAATTAATTAATTTAATTATTAATATTAATATAGTGTGTAGTTTTTATTACTATCCATATGCATGTGGCTCATAATTAAAATATAAAAAAAATAAGGATAAAATGATAAAAGTGTTGTATTAAAAAAGAAACTTTTAAATAAAATAATTATTTTAAGACGAAAAAAAAAGCAAAATAATAATTTAGAGATGGATTGAGTATATAAGTGTTTTGACATTGAATTTGTATTTAATCCGCATACCAAATACTAGTAAAATAGCCACGATACATTGTCCAAGCTTTTTATTGGTCAATGCCGAAAGGGAAAGATGGACTTATGGATGTAGGCAAAATGCCAGGGCAGTACAACGACTCTTCAAAAGTTGAGATTGTGGCTGCAGACCATCCAATTGAAGGGTTTGGGGACCTTTTTTATTTTTTTTACAAAAATATTAGAGGGGACATAGACTTTACCCCAACCTTTATTATTATTATTTAATGCCTTGAAAGGCTACAATGACTTTATAATGCCTTTTGGTGTGGCTAGAATAAATTGATCAAACACCCGACCTTTTCGCATACCAGGGTGGCTATGGTGTTGGGTTTGAACACTCAACCTCTCTGTTAGCGTACCAGGGTGGCTATGGTGTAGGGTTTGAACACTCAACCTCTCTGTTAAGAGAAGTGAGCAGTACTAAATGGGCCTTTGGTAAGGCTTGAACAACAACTCTGGGCGAGGAACCCCGACAATTTTAAGACTGGGGTGTCGTCTGGGACCGACATTTCAACCCCTCCAGTTAAGAGTGTCTGGGTTATAGAGCTCAGTGGTGGGTTTGGGGACCTATTTGGGTACTTCCATATCTATATCTATATCTATATATATATATATATATATATAAAATCTAATAAGTCTATATAAGGAAAAATTTCGCCAAAATATCACTTATTAAAAATAGAAAAGTCAACTTTATATAGATAAAACTAATTATACATTTAAAATTTTTCTCAAAAATACAAAATTATAAATATAAAATAATAATATAATCTTTAATTACATCCAAACCATGAGTTGGAAAAAGTGGCATTGAAAAAAATGACAAACCCACTCACTCTCTCCCTCCTTTACTCTCTCTCTCTCTCTCTCTCTCTCTCTCTCTCTCTCCCTTCCCTTCCGTATTGTTTTTCATTTGACAATATTTTCAATTGAACCACTGTCAATGAAAATAATATTTTTTAATTATTTTTTTCCAATTTATGTAATTTTTAATTGAAATATTAATTATTAATTATGTAAATTTTGAATATACAAAATATTAATCATTAATTTTTGAAACAAAGAGGAAAAACAAAATACAAAGAATAAACTAAGGAAAATTAAATTATACTCTATAAAGATGTTATAGAGTATTACATTAATAAAAACAATATTCTATAATTTAAAAAAATTGTATTTAAAATAGAACATTTTTTCTTTTTTTTCAATTTATGTAATTACCTAAAATTATACAATGACAACCAAGTCTTATAATTATTTTGTAAATTTAACTATAATTATTTTTCTTTCTTTTTTTCAATTTATGTAATATAATTTAAGGAAAAGTAAATTATACTATTCATAAATAATTTAATTAAAAAATATGTGATAAAGAGGGAAAACCAAGAAATAAAACAACAAATTTTGTGTATAAGAAATTTTTTCAGAAACTATAATATTACCAATATATCATTGTATTTCTATTTAATTAGTTGCCTCCAACATTTCTTTACCTCCATTTATTCTTTTTATTTTGATTTTCCTCTTTATTTTGCTCGAGTGTTATTTAGTTGAAAAAGATATATGTCCGTGCGTTAAACGCATGGGTGTAAAACTAGTTAACAATAGTAACATGTCCTTGAAATTTGTCTCATGAATCAAGTGGATATAACTAACAATTAGAACCAACTGATCATGTAGTGGCTTGCTCACGTGTATCAGATGCAATATTGTAAAAGAATGAGAATATCTACTGATTTTAGAACACCATTTATACTCCTTCGCTTTTAATTAAGTGTTCTGTTTTAATTTTTTATTAAATTTAAATTTATTTTCTAAAATAAAACCTTTTTTTTGTTTAAATTTTCAAAATTATAAAACACATAGTTCTTAGTATGCAAAAATTATTATAAATTACTATATATGTGTTTTATGCTTTGGTTTTACACTCCCTAATTAAAAAAATAAAAATAAAAATCATTTTAGCATTGTAATCAATCATAATGCGATCCTTATTAAGCCTGAGTTTCTAAATCACTCACTTCAAGAATACTAACTATCGAAAATCCAACTCTAGTATCTAAAAATACTAACAAAAATCCTAAAACCCGGCCAGATCTAAACCAAAGTAGAAACTGTCATTTGATTGCTACACTTTTTCTTTTTTAAAAAAACACCATGTAATGTTTACTTACAGTTAAGGTGTTATTCAACGATTACTAAGAAGCACGTCAAATAGACCAAAAACGTACAGATAATTGGTGAATAATGTTAATTAAAAAGCTAAAAGATTCATAGAAGAGTTGAGACGTTGGACTACCAGTCAGTCTACTGCATTTCTCTTTTGTTTCAAGTGCTCTCATTAGTAACTTAAGAGTATGATGTGGTAAATGTGCAGTAATAAACAGGATATGACTTTATAAATACAGGAAAAAATACATCATTTTACGGGTGTTTTCTATAAGACGAATCTCTTTGACCTGACTCACCATGTATTCATGAGCTGAGCTGTGAGAGAAAGGGGTTCCGTCTTACGAATATTATGATGATCTATTCGACAGTTTTACGTACAGGAGACCTACTTATAAATATTTGCCAGGATTAATTCTCAATGAAATTATTCAAGATCAGCTGCTAATGCTATATGTACCAAACTTGGTCGGTAGAATAAAACTAACTAGAGAGAGGCCCCCAAGACTTAAACATGGAAAAGATGTTGCATCTGTCATGTCTCCTACAAACTTGATGAGTTCATTGAAAATGATAGTGAGGCTGTCATCATCTCTCTTTATGAAGCAAATGCAATTCCAGTGCGTATTGAGCTAGACCCCAATACCCCATAACTCACCTCTCTCTCTCTCTCTCTCATTTTTACTCTAGTTCACCCCTGGAAGGTCTCTCTCACACTCTCATTTTTAGTCTAGTTCACCCCTGAGATAGACCTTCCATCTCGCTTTTTTTTTACATTTAGCTAGGTACCCATGTTTTCGAAGAAAAAAATAAAATTAATTGAACTTTATGGTAACTATTTATGTAACTTTTAATGTCATTACTGTGAAATTTAATACAAATACATGTGTTTAATGCATATAGTTAATTTGAAAGATGAAATATCTTATTGTTGACTAAAAAAAAATTACTTTAACTCTCAGAAAAACGAAATAAATGTGTCAACTACACAAACAAAGTTCTTTCCCCTAGGGTTTATAGTGACCAATGGAATTTTAACTTGAACCACTTCTTGAATTACGAATAGATCGATCTAGGGCTTTGAAAAGTAAAATTATACTCCCTTCGTTTTAGACAAAGAGTTCACTTTCTTTTTTAGAAGTCAACATGTGACTAAATCAAATTAAAATTTTACATAATTTGCTTATTTTTTAGGAAATTTAATTTCATTAATTAAAAATTATCTTAAAAATACTATGGATTACAACTTTCATAACTTTGTAAAAGTCAATAAATTTATGTTAATTATTGGTTAAAATTTAACTAAGTTAATCGAAAAAACCCAAAAGTGAATTCTTTGCTTGAAACGGAGAGAGTAAAAATGATGGTTTAAACTCATTAAGATGTTGGTTGGTCCTATTTGGTTGGATATTTGGCTACTTAATAATTTTCGGAGAGAATTTCCACACCCATACAGAGAAGGGGGTCCAAAATAGTCTCCATTATTAATGCTTTAAGATGCGAGATTGTGCTATTGAGAAGTGAGAAAACGAAGGTATACTTTAAATTTGTTTTCTTTCTCCAGAATTATGGAAGTGTATTTTATCGTTGGTAAGATCATAAAACATAATAATGGTTTTACTACTAATCACGCAGATTTAGTTTTGGTGAACACGTCAGCTCCGCGTGTAGCTAATCTTCACGGTCAAGATGCCTCGACTCTCTAAAGGCCTTTCTTGGTAGGGACTTGGTTGTGGGACCTACAACAATATAACAAAAATAAGAATCGTTAGGGGTGTCGGGGGTTTGACCCGACTATTACCCTCCGACGTGAGAATCTGTTCAAGGGTATTAAATGAGAGAGAGAGAGGCTAATGAGGTGCTCTCTTTAATACTCAGGCTATGTGAGTGTATGTTGTAGGTGAATATGAGTGTGAGTAAGTTTTTAAGAGCTTTGTCTTTTTGAGAGTAACTGTTACCTTAGTCATAAATGGAAGTGGCTCTTGGTATTTATAGCCAAAGGTGGCGTACGTGATGGTAGCATGGGAACCACCTGCTGGCTGAGGGATGTATACACGTTGAGGGGGGGCTATGCTGGACATGCTGTTGCCAAGGATAAGTTGACAAGTAATGGCTTCCCTCCTGGGGAAATGGGAAGCTAATAATTATTGGCGCAGCCACACGCCAAAGGAATGTCTCCCCTCTGTGAGAATATCTTAATTCTGCTGGGTTAGGTACTGACAATCAGTAAGCATTTAATGCTGTGAAGCCGACCTGCACCGAAGTCGTGGGTTGCTCGCTTTGGGGTCGACCTCGTAGACGACCTGGACATCAGATCGCGCCGAGGTCTGGCTTAACCGACGACCTCGGCCTGGGGATCCGAACCCCTACTGCCAACGTGGGTTCATGGGTCCATCCACCTGAGACTGGCGTGGAGGACACGTTTATGCATATTTGGGAGGATCCCATCAACTATCTCTGTTTTAAAGAGAGTTTCTATTTTTATTCATGAAAAAAAAAATTACAAACTAATTTTGAGACAGAATGAATATATGATAACACTTCATCCAGTCTTGATAAATAAAATAGAAGAGAAATTTAAAAAGAGGTGAATCACCTATATTATATTACTCCCTAAAAGTGCACGGTTGGAAAGTCATACAATTTGAGGATTAAAGTAATTTCTTATAATTATAGTAGCTCAAATATTTTCTTAACATTTAAACTACTTTTTGCATAAATTGGAATTTAGGAGTCAAATGTTGGCTCGGTAGCTTGTCCAATTCTTCTTTGGAGCAATCTATTTAGCGGGATGTTCCATGTTCAAATCTCACTAGGCACAAATTTTCATAGGTCAACCACAGATTAAGTATCAGGATTAATCTCACACTTAATGTGGTGTGAAAACACCTCGTGAAAGAAAGGAAAAAAATTTCAAGCGACTGCACGTCAAAAAGATATTTGTAACCACGTCGGATCCACGTAGATAGCTAGTCTCTGGTTAGGATACCTCGGCTCTCAAAAGGCGTCGTGCGTCGGGACAGTTCTGTCAGGAGGAGTAAGCTGGACCTTCAACTGTATGACAATGAAAACACTATTAGGGGTGTCGGGGGTTTTATCCGATTTATACCCTCAGATGTGAGAATCAGTATCGGAGTAAATGTGGAGGCAGTTTGGTGTTTAATGCTCACTGACCTCTAAGGATCTCCAACAGGTAATGAATGAAGGTGTATTAAAGTTTAGTGAGTAAATGCAATTTGACACCACTTTGGTGAGTTCTTGAGAGTAAAATATAGATTAGCCATAAATGAAGGTAATACTTTGTTATTTATAGTTGAAGGTGGCGTGTAGAAGAATCTAAATTCAGTCACCCGGATGCTTGGGAGTTAATATTCATTAATGAACCCATGCCTCCTGTCAGTACAAAGAGATAGAGTAGAAGCTTCTTTTTGGGGAAGAGGCCGGAGAAGCCCATAAATACAGCCGTAACTTTCCTTGAAAGGAATATCTTCATCCAATAAGAATGTCTTCCTTCGTCCAAACTTGATGTTGGCATTTATGTAAACATTCAATGCTGGATGTTGACGCCTGCCGAGAACTAGGGTCCCTGCTGCCGATGTGATTCCCGTCTTCACCGAGGAAGTCAGCGAGCCTGATCGAGGTATGCTCGCTGCCGAAAACCTCGATTGATAACCATGGCGTGGAACTCCCTCATAATCCTCAGCTACGAGCTTTGAATGAGTACCTTGGCCACTCCGAGGTCTGGGTTGTAATTGCCAACGTGGGCTCTGGGGACCCACCTAGGGCCACTGTGCATGACCCGTGAATGAGGTGTTTGGAAGGATCCATCAATGGACATCAACACTAGGGTCATCCGCCATTGCCCGTGGTTCAACGCAAATTGGTACTCGATCTCTTTTATTTTCGTCTAGAAAAATGGGAATAATCCTAGGACTCGTTCTGTTCTAAGCTCTAACCACTTTTCCCAATTTCGCAATGTTCAATCATGCATAAACAAGCTCCAAAATGATACCCTTTGGAGTAAGGTGAAAGTGGAACCCAAAAGACTAGTGAGTGTAAGCTACTCGTGTCTAGCAACCACAGTTATCTGAAGTGATTGATCATCCTAACAAATATACAAACTTAACAACTTAAAGTATAATTTTATGGGACATTCCAAATTCTAATCATGCCAAATTCTTTATATTCTATGCAACTTATTTTGTTTTTTTTATACTTTTGTTGGCACTAGGTAGATCTTGCAAGTAAACATCAGTATCACGCACCACAAAAAAAAAAATTTGACTTTGTTAAAGTAGTGTTACAAATTAAGTTTTGGATTCCTAATTTAAAAAGGACTAGTAAGTCATGTAGGAAAGTATTAATCCTATTAGCAAGAGAAAGAGATCGATTTCTATCCTAATTGCTCTTGGATAAGGATAGATTTAACCGAGAGCACCGAAGACCAAAAGTGAGAGAGACACAAATTGTGGAGAGACGGATGACGGACACAGTTTAGATAAAATAGTGCGTGACTATTTTTGACTGTGAGAGTTGTGTTACTCTGTAGATCGTGTCAATTCTCGTAACCCTTGTCGCTGATTACATTGAAAATTCTCTATTGTAATTTCTCATCATTTATAGTGAATTTGTTGTTTGTTTTAGAGTGGATTAAACCACGTAAATCCTTTGTTCCCTTTTGTTTGATTCTGTTATATTTCTATTTTCTTGTCATTATTTCTCCAAATACTTGATACTATTATTTTCGACCGATTCGCTCCCGCATTGAAGATAGAAACTTGGAATCCTTAATTCAATAATATCCTCGTTTTTATAACAGATTTTACTATCAAAATTTGAAATAAAATGTACAATATTAATTGAATAAGATCTTACGTAAATAATTTTAGCTATTATTCAACCCGTCTCTTAAAAAAAGAAAAAAAGGGTGCCACTTTTCAGTTTTGTTTGTTCCAAAAAAAGTTACATTTTTAATATTTAAGATTTAAATCATCATATTTTTTCCATTCACATCCTAGTTTTTAAGGACTAAATAGCTTTATTTTAAGTTTAACGTAATATAAATAAATTTGAAAACTCATTAAGAGCCCGTTTGGTACAGCGTTTACAAAATGCAGTGTTTTAAAAACGCAGCGTTTTAAAAAACGCAGTGTTTTAAAAACGGAGGTCTTTCCTTATAAATACGTTTGGGATATCTCTTCAATACGCAGCTTTTTTTTCCTAGGAGCGTTTCAAAACCTGCGTTTTGGAAAAAAGCTGGGAATTCCAGCGTTTTAAAACGCAGCTGCGTTTTGAAAACGCTGCGTTTTCTGCCGCAGTATTGAAACACATTTTTTACAAATAAGCTGCGTTTTATCCCTGCGTTTTGGGCAAAACGCTCGACCAAACGGGCTCTAAATTTATAAGCATAGGTCTGGAATTAGATCATTATTAGGCTGACAAGAGTTAAATTGGTGGGCAAATTACACAAATGGTCCCTGTACTTTTTGAATTTTTTGGGATTGACCCCAACCCCACGCCATCGGTCCCTGAACTCAATTTTTTGACGCAATTGGTCCTTCTATCCATTGCCGTCTATTTTTTGCCGTTAAATGGAATCACATGCGTTTCACGTGATTTTGTCCAAGGGTAAAGTAGTCATTTTCTTGAAAATAGTACAGGGACCAATTGTGTTATTTACAAACCGAAAGACTCCCTCCCCTTGTTTCTTCTCCTTTGCCCTTTTTTCTCCATATTGATCACTGCTTTGATTCTCCCCCCTTTTGCCTAGTGCGATTTCCAGTGTGCTTCCACCTTTTTATTCAAGCCAGCTCTCTTTCTGGCAGAAAAACAACGCGAGCTTGCTCTCTCTCTCTCTCTCTCTCTCTCTCAAGCAAATGAAATTAGTGTTCACTTTCTCCTTCTCACTGTGTACTACTGTGTGTGTGCTACTGTGTGAGGTGTGTGTGAGTTTGGTGGTATTTCGGAGTGGTGAACTCTGGTGTTTGAGAACAGAGCTGGTGCTTGTAGCACGGTTGTGAGAGACATTATGGTGGTCTATGTTACCGGAATTGCAGTGATTTGGGGCTGCCGAAATAGTGCCATTCTCCCTCAGGAACTCAGGGCTTTGGATTGAAGGGTTTACTTTGACCATCACACTTTGCCCCTTTCTCGCCTTAATCCTAATTGTTGGCCTGAATCTCCTCCTAATTATAGGTTTAAGAAACCAAAATGGGTTTGTCACGACCAAAGAAAATCTGAAATTGAAACCAAATGGTTGAGGATTCAATGTAAGAGGAGGGGTTGGAATGAGGAAGGAGTGAAAAAAATTAGATTTTTATCATAATGTACATACATGTGAAATAAAGAAGGAAGATAGTCCATTTCCACCACCGCATGAAAATCTAAAACTCAAAGCTTCCATTGGGAAAAGCTGCTTCCATGAAGTGAGATAAAGTAGGAAGATAGTCCCCCTCTTTTATGCACTAAAGAGTGACCTGATACCTTCATAAATGGTAGTGGCAGGCCAACAGCCATGGTGGACGACTGGACGGAAGGGAAGGGGATGGGATGAAGAAGAAAAGGGTACGAAATTACATTAATACCCTTTTATCAAAGTATTAAAAATTATGATATTATGGGTATTTTTGTCTACTCAAAAGAAAAAATACATAGACAATTTTACCCCTAATCAAAAACACGTGCAAGTCACTTTAGTGTAATTAATGGTGAAAAACTAACGAAATTGGACGGAAGGACCAATTGCGTTTTACTTGTTTAGTACAGGGATAAAAATTTTACAAAAATTAGTTTAGGGACCAATCCTAAAAATTGAGAAATACAGGGACCATTTGTGTAGTTTGCCCTAAATTTGGTTGAGGAGGAAATTTCAAAGGAGATCCACTCGGATCTAATAACCACATTTTCCTACAACTTTCATATCACTAGTTGTGGAGCCCGTGCTTGGTTTAATTTGATTTTGATATTAATTGATACATTATATAAATAATTTTGAAAAAAAATATCATTATTGGATATTAACGTTTATTAATTTAATGTTTGACAAAAATTAAGTATTATCAATATTTGCAAAATGATGACCGTTTATTATAATATTTTTATTTCAGGATAAATATTTTTTATTATTGGTCAATATATGCATTTTCATTTCTATACATTTTTTTAAGTATCCTTTAATGATTTGGTAAAAAAAAAAAAGAATCCTTTGATGATATCAAATTGTTAGGTTTATTATTTTTTCTTTTCATCTTGCACTTAATAAAGATATTTTTGACATATATTTAAAGAATTTTTATAAAATTAAAAATAAAATATCAACTTTAGGACATATTGAAGAAAAATAACATTTTTCTGAACAAAGAAGAATTGTATAAGGATTTCGTATAATTATATTTTTTTAAATAATTTTTGAAGATCATTCAATGATTAGAAGATGTTTAGTTGGATACTATATTTACATATTTTTTATACACTATCAGTGTGAAAAAGAAATTTACAAAAATATAAATAATTTTTTTTTGATGAAATGATTTAGATTTTTGTTGATATGTATCACATATTATAGACATTAGTTTAGGACGTCCTAAATAAAAACATGAGACCCATAATTTGACACGGAGAGAGTAATATTTATAAAAATAAAAATTGGTTGATTTATATTATAAAATAATTTATAGAATAACTTAATATTTTTTTTTTAAAATCCTTACATATAATATAATTGGTTGAGTTGGTTTAAAGCGTATATTCATATTTAATAGAGTCTGAGTTCAAATCTCAGAAGAAGAGTAATACATATGAAAAGTCATCTCAATTCCTAAAACCTATTATTAGTAGGTATAGTTATAAGCTAATGACTTAGAAATAAAAAGTCATCTCAATTCATCACTTGAAGGCTTGAGAATTGAGAGAAATAGAAAGGAAGGTGAGGTGACACAATCATAGGCCTAGGAGGCCTATGAGGCTATGATTGTGTCACCTCACTTTCCTTTTTATTTTTCTCAATTCTCAAGCCTTCAATGAAAATATATATATATATATATATGTATAATATATATATATATATTTTTTTTTTCAAGAGGATAGTTAATAGATTCAGTAATTGCTCTACTGGTTAGAGCTTCACTCCCCTGCTATTGGTCCCAAGTTCGAATCTGGTTGGGGGTAGATTTAGGATATAAAAAAAAAAGATATATATATATATATATATATATATATATATATCATCCCTTGCTTCAAGTGGGTTAATTTACAATATTTTACTTGCTGGGCTTTAATCTCAATAATTAATACAGACAGTTCACATGTTGGGCTTCAATCTCACTAATTAACACACAGAGAGTTAAAAATGTATTTTGGGCTCGGATAACTATAACGGATTACTGGGCCGGCTCCAGAGGACAACCAAAAATATGAAAAGTGGAGATGCGGGGTATCGATCCCCGTACCTCTCGCATGCTAAGCGAGCGCTCTACCATCTGAGCTACATCCCCATGTAATGGAAGTTATTGATTTTCTAATAAACAATGTAAGAAGACGCACTTAATGGCACTTAAACCACCATTATTAATGGTAGATGTCCGGGTAATTTTCACGAACAAGTTGCTTGGCCCAAAAAAAGGTAGTGTAGCCCTAAATGTTCAATATCCGGGTTAAATGTTCGTGATGTCTTAATTGTACTACCTACGTTTCAAAATAATTATTGCATAGTAATTTGCACACAAATTAAGAAATTTTATATAAAGATTAATTTACCCTTATTTAAATTTATTCGTTGTAGACAAGCTGCATAAGTTTTTTTTTCCTCTTAACAACCCTCTTTAATGAGGATAGTGAAAAAGGATAATTTTGGTAGAATATGGACAAATGTTTCTTGAAACCCTATAACGAAAATTATTTTGGGATAAAATGACAATTATTTTGAGACAAAAATAGTATGTTGATAAAATTGCAATATCATAGTACGATGCAATGTCATAGTAAAGACACCAAAAATTTTCATTTTTAACAAAAATATAAAAACGACACCAATCGAGGACTTAGTCGGTACGATGCAATATCATAGTAAAGACACCAAAAATTTTCATGCATATATATTGCTAAAATTGCAATATTATAGTAAAGACACCAAAAATTTTCATTTTTAACAAAAATATAAAAACGACACCAATCGAGGACTTAGTCGGTACGATGCAATATCATAGTAAAGACACCAAAAATTTTCATGCATATATATTGCTAAAATTGCAAAAGTTAACATATTCATTTTTAACAAAAATATATATAAAAACGAACTATCCACTTTAGAAGCAGTAGTTTATTGTGCCACGTACACTTGGACAAATTCTAGACAAATAGAGTTACGGGGAATCGTGGTTAATTATAAAAATCAAGAAAACTGATTTAAGGGTTACAAATTTTTTATTTTAATATGGATATTAAGAATACAATGAGTTAAAAGGTAACATTTCATGCTAAATAATGTAATATTAAACAAATTACATGTTTATCACATAAATTAGAATAAAAAATTATCCCTAGTCACAACCAACTTGATCATGCAACATATTCTTTTTGGTTTTCTCAAGCTATCTGCTTTTCATATCGGTAAGCTTAAAACTAGTCTATGAGATACTATCAAAGTCTTTAAACTAGTCTAGGAGTTTTACTTCAAAATTCAAATGTACAATATATTTCTAAATTCTAAATTTTTACGGTTTGGAACAGTTGGAATCGGCGGTTTGGAACCGTTGGAACTAACGGTTTACGGTTTCTAAAAGACGCAAACCGGAACCGAAACCGAAACCGGCGGTTCACAGTTCATTACGGTTCACGGTTTGAACTATTTCTGGCCGGTTCGGTTCCAATTTTAAAACCGAATGAGCATGTCTACTAAGGCCTTGAGCCCCAAAATTTGTGAATTTTTGGGCCCACAAATTATAGATCTTATTGTCAATTAACAAGGTTGAGTCGTCTCACTGAAAAACTTATTTTTTAACTCCCTTTTCTTTTTACCTTCAAAAGCCACTAAAAATAAAGAACACAACATGCATACACAGCCCTCTCCGGCTCTCCCAAACACTGAAACGCACACACACCCAAAAAATGATTTTGATGTGAATTTTGGTACAAAACTTAAAGAAGTCTTTGATTAAAGCTAGCTTTTCAAAAAAATTTCGGTAAGAAACACTCTCTCTTCCCTCTTTATTTTATCTGAAATCAGAGCTTTTAATTTGAGGTTAAATAATTGATTTAAGTGATAAATTTGTATAGAAAAATAACATTTGGAGCTTTGGTTGAGCTTATCTTGAAATAATTTGAAGGTAATATCAAATTTGTTGAAACTATTTGTTAGCTAATTTACTTGTGTGTGAATTTGGAATATTTATTTGGAATTTTTTGTTGGCTCATTTACAGATTTACTTATGTGTGAATTTGGAATTTTTTATTTGGAATATTTATTTAGAATTTTTATATTTAGAATTTTTTATTGGCTCATTTACAGATTTACTTGTGTGTAAACAACATTGCTTTTTATTTGAATTTTTTGTTGGCACATTTACAGACTTGGGTGAAAGTGAAACTATTTCTACTTTGACATAACATGGTTGGAAAAGTTAATTATTCTACTTTGATTACTAATTTTGCTTCTAAATTTACTAGAAGAGCGATATTTAAATAGTACTTATAAATATATCGTTTATTATGTCTATGATTTTGAAATGAAATATTTTATTTATTATTTTTTATGTTTATTTTTTTAAATTTTTAAAAAAATAATGCTATAAATTGAAAGGGCCTCCGGAATTTCATAGGGCGGCCCTGTCATAATGGATTGCCGCATGGAACAAATTCTTGCCAATAACTGCTGACCCCTGCCACTCTTTAGATTAACTGCTTAAAATCACTGTAATTTTTATAAACGGTATTATTAACTTGCGGATTAAGGAAACATGTTAAAGAGTGTTTAATAATGCAGTTGGTAGAGTAATTAATGTGAAATTAGAAAAGTTGATAGGATAGTTAATGTAAAAGTAAATATAAACTATTATATTAAATTCTCTTTAACATGTGTTCTCATAGCACAAGTTAATAAAACCCTTTTATAAATATAAAAAAACTAAAAAATTTAAGTTATAAAAGAATAATAAAATAAAAGTAAATAATTATGCATAAGTAATACTCTTTATCCAAAAAAGAGTCTTATTTTTCCTTTTCATACATCCCAAACTAATAGTAATTTATAGTAAAATTTATCTTTCTTTTTCATGCACACCAAACTAATACTCCCTCCGTCCCTTAATTATTATTTTGTTTGATCCACACACAGATTAAAAAAAATAATTAATTTGATTATTAATATTAGTATAATGTGTAATTTTCTTTATTAATGTCCATGCGTATGTAGCCTATAATTAAAGTAGAAACAAAAGTAAGAGTAAAATGATAAAAGTAATGTCCTAAAAAACGAAAATTTTCAAATAAGATAAAAAAAAAAAATTAGAGACAGAGGGAGTATCTTTCTTTAGAATTATTAACTCCGTTTCAAAATAATTATCATTTTAACAATAATTTTTTGTCACAAAATAATTATTGTTATAAAATTTCAAAAAACATTTACTCATATTTGGCCAATATTATCCATATTTATTACTCTCATTAAAGAATATTGGTAGAGAGAAAAAAAAAATACCCTTATAACTTATTTACAATAATTAAACTTAAATAAAAATAAATAAATAATTTTAAAAATTTATTAATCTATGTGAAAATTAATAAAATAATAATTATTTTAGAACGCATGTAATATTACGTAAATCTTCAAAATTTTCAATTTTTCTATATATACATTATCATATTCTTGGGGTTTTCATGTTACGTTTCATTTTTCCTTTCCTTTTCCGTCGTAAACAAAATTTATCTGTTTTTTTTTTGTTTTGTTTTTTGATGTCCTAAAAAAAAATAAATAAATAAAAAATTTATCTGTTAACTCTCAAAAGAAAAAGAGAAAGCTTTGAATAGCTCTCACAATTAATTACTATACTTTGTCTTAATTTTCAATTGAAATAATTTCTTAAGACATTTTCTTTCAATTGAATTATTGAACTCACAAATTGTTTGGGAGTAAATCATTTCATTTATCAAAGACCAAAAAAAATAACACTTAAATCACGTAATCGCATATAACATAACTTTAATTACTTAACTGTTGATTTGAAATAAATATCACTACTGTTGAATAGTGAATACAATGCACCAGACATTCTTTGCCAAGATGGTCAAGTTTCTGTTGAGCTGCTGTGATCTGCTGTGCAGCTGTCACATTAACACTGTTGCATAAACTTTCGCCACCTAAACTCTTTAACTAAACTTTTTTTTTTTTTTCCTCGTTACATATCAAGTTATTTACCAAAAGCCCCGTTTAATAAGTTTGCTCAATAAACACTCAACTTGGGATCAACATCAATCCTCCCCACGCCCTCTTCCGCCACCTTAGCCACCTCCACCTCCCCAACCACCATTCCCTCCACCTCACTCACCACCCTCTCCTCCGCCTCTTCGTCCACATAATTCGGATCCCCTTCATCTATCACCGCTGGCACATCCTCCATCTCACTCTCTACCATATCCCTAGGTCCCTCCCACGTGTACTTGCCACCTCTCCCTGACTTGGGTTGCTTCTCCAGCGGCAGCCCGTCCCGCGGGTGTCGTTCCAGCCTGAGAACTCCCTTGTCGATCAGCTTCTTCTCGATGTGTTTGAGCGTGTCGATGTTGTGGGTCTTTACCTCCGTCTTTTCAACCCGCTTCATGCCTGCCTCATCTTGGCTTACTGCTCTGAACGTCACCGTTTCCTTCATGTCGTCCGAGGCCTTGACTTTTTGACTCATCGTCGCAGTTTGTTTTGATTTTGTTCACGGAAATTGTTTGGTAATGCTGAATTGTTAGATTTTTGTTGATGGAGATTGAGAATGAGTGGAGAGAATGCGTGCTTGTATTTATATGCGGGATTTGGTGTGAGTGTGAAGGTGCTGGAAGGATGTGGGAGAAGTGGCGCTAGAAGGTTCAGCCACTTGTGGGTTGCTGCCACGTATTGTTCTTTGATGTATTAGGGACATATTGTTAGCTTTAAATTTTCTATCACACTACCTACGATGTCCCAACACATGTATCGCATGTAATGAGATGAAGCATGAAGATATCAAAAGTGTTTTGGTTAGGTCTGCCCTAGCCTTGATTTAGCGCGCGGTTTCGGATGGTTTACTTTACGTGGTACTCTTCTAGAAAGTCTTAGATGGTTCCACAAGTCATTGGAACAATCTTTTGACCTTTGCTACGTTTAATAATACTCCCTGTCACTAAATTATTATTATTATTTTTTCTTTTATTTATCTTAAAATAATTATTTTATTTAAAAAAAAATTTAAGACATTATTTTTATCATTTTATTTTTGTTTTTTTTTATTTTAATTATGAATTACATATACATGAGTATTAAAATAATTTATATATAATATTAATATTAATAATTAAATTAATTATTTTTTTATTCTGTGTATCGGGTCAAACAAGACAATAATTAAGGGACGAAGAGAGTAGAAGAATTTTAATAGGTGGGCGATGTAACCGATGTTCTAGTCCATATATATTGTGTGAAGCAATATTTGAGGTTTGCAAAAATATACCAACACAACTTATAACTCTATTCATATCTCACAAAATGGTACGTTAACACGGATTAAATCACTTAGACGTGGTTTTATGAATTACTAAAAAGATTTATTTTTGATACACTGTTAGTATTTAAAAAAAGTTTGTACAAGTACATAAAAAAATATTAATATTAAATAAAATAATTTAAATTTTAATTGATATGGGTTAAACGTTGTACTAATTAAAATTTATGTATTTTTCAAATCTTAATAAAATGTATAGTTTGAACGATCTAAGGAAATCCTTCATGTTACTCACGTGGTCTTAGTTTGACATTCAAGATTTTTTTGATACGATCTTTGAATTATCATCAAATAAAAATTTGTATTTCACGACAAAAAGATAACAACCGTTATTATGTACCAAACGGCAAACAGATATAAAGTCGTTAGGGCTTTGAGGAAGTTAAGGTTGGGCCGCTCCCTCTCCCTCTTCCTTTCCATAAGCCATAAGACTCACTCGTTGGCTCTTCCTAATTTTGCTTAATTAATGGAGTTGCCGACCTCCTTTAGATTTGAGAATTTGACATTTCACTACTTTTAGAGCTAGAAAAAGTAACTTTTTATCATTAACAACAACATTTTTCTCAGTTTTAACCTCCCTTTTTTCCTTTTAATTAATCTTCTGAAAATGGATTTTTTCTCTTTTGTATCCACTTTTGAAAATAGATCTGTCGTTTTTGGTATTTGACATAAAATGTGATCAATATGATTGTTAAATATCAATATGTCGTAACATGTGTTACTCCCTCCGTTCCTAAATTTTGTAGTAATTTTAAAATATTACGAATCACGTATTTTGTTATTTTTTAAAAAATAAATTAATATTCGTCAAATTGGTATTTGAAAAATATCATGTTTGACAAAAGTCAAATATAACGATAATTTAAGACCAACAACGTCAATGTACTGATTTTGGATTGATGTCATATGAGAAAGAAACAAAGCCCCGTATTTTTAAGGAGTTCAAAGAAATTATGGTTGACGGGATCCTCCCAAATACTCGTCGTAGTGTTTTCCACGTCAACCTCAGGTGGGCCCTGAGATCCACGTTGGCGAAAGAAGCCCGTACCTCAGAAGGGACAAGGTCACCAGTTAAGGTCCTCGTCAAGGTCCCCGGATGAAGTCTCCAGCCGAGGACAATGAGCTGAGGTCTTAGATTTAGCTAGACCTCGGCCTGATCCATTAATAACCTTGTCAACGACGAGATAGCCTCTGGAGCGAGTATTATTTATCCTCGGCACAGATCAACACCAAACATTAAATGCCTACTGCTTGTCAATACCTAACCTGGAAGAATCAAAACATTTTTATTGGAGGAACACATTCCTTCACCCTGAAGCTATGGTTGCATTTATGAGTTTCTCATCTTCCCCAGAAAGAAGCTTCTATTTATCTACTTTATCCTGACAACGGACATGCCCTCATTAATAAGCACTCACTTCCCAGTGATCAAGTGGCTAAGTTTATATCATTCTACACGCCACCTTCAGCTATATATAAATACCATGTATCACTTTCATAGATGCAGGTCACATTTACTCTCAAGAACATATACAAGTGCTCTCACAGTTACATTTACTCACTTACCTTCAACACACTCATTGATTACCCTTCTTGTGTTTAATAGAAGTTAGTTTGCCAACTAACTTCCTCATATTTAAGCACTTAAATGACTATTTAAGCACTTAAATGACTCTTACGCCGGAGGGTAATAGTCGGGTCAAACCCTCGACACCCTTAACGGTGGTTTTCTTGGCTAAACAGTTGTAGGCCCAGTCACCCTGTGATAGCTTAGCCCCAACGAGAAAAGTCTTTTGAGAGCCGAGGCATCCTTGACTGTATACCAGTTGCATACGTGGATCAGACGTGGTCACTGATATTCATTTTGGCGTGATCAATGGTCTCAAACTCAAAGGGACAATATTCTTCCATGGGGTCGAGGCGAACATTCTTCGATTCTTTAAACACCTTGTTGATTGATGATAAGCCGTGTAAGTCCCTTCTGAATCCTTGTCTCGTTAATACCAAGGACATATATTTAGCAGTGTGAAACATGTGTCATAGGTTGTCAGGGCTGGCCCAATACTTATAGAGGCCTAAAGAGAATTCTAAATTGAGGCCTTTTTAAAGTAAAGAATAAAATATTAAAATTTTATTTTTAAAGTTTATTTTCTTATTTTTTGGGATGCAAAATCATTTATTAAATTATTATAATCGATTTCATTTAACAATTATTTTTCAATCGATAATAAAACTCTATTTAATCATTGTTGATACATCATTGATCTTAGATAAGATTTTATTAATTTTAGTTTTGAAAAACTTCTTTCTGCCGAAGAATTTTCTTTTAAATTGTCATTATCCAAAGACCTTAATTTCTTAATGCTAAATAGAAAACTAAAAATATTTTGATATTTTTTAAATTGTTCAAATCTACTTTGAAATGAAGTTATTGTCTAATCTATTACTATCTCCGTCCCAAAATAATTATCGTTTTAACAATTTGCACACAGATTAAGAAAGCTTTCAAAAAGACTGATATACCCATATTTAAGTTCAATTATTATAGGTAAGTTGTAGGAGTACGATTTCTATTTATTCTTACCAAACCCTCTTTAATGAGAGTAATAATTAAGAGCAATTGTGATAAAATATGGACAAATGTTTCTTAAAATCCTATAACGATAATTATTTTGGGACAAAAACTTTGCTAAAATAACAATTATTTTAGAACGGATGTAGTATGTATAAGAAGTGATCAACTTTAAATGATTCTTTAAGAGATTTTATAACTTCATTGCCAAGAATTTTGTCAAATTGTTATATTGAGAAACATTAAGTTAGTAACGTTGACTATTAATGAGTGAGTGAAAAAAATTAAAAATTACTCTTAACATTTTAAAAAAATTAAAATAAATAGTAAATTTTTTTTTTGAGGCCTAAATTGTTTTGAGGCCTAAAGCCCTTGGTTCCCTAGCTTCACCCTTGGGCCAGCCATGTAGGTTGTTTACTTGTGATGGTAATCACCTTAGCAGTTATCAGGGAGAACTAGGATTCACAGTTCTTGCCTAGAGACTACTTGGATTTTAGTTCCTATCATTGATTGCACTGGGATATCTGATGATTTAAGATGAACTACAGAACTGGTACTTGTGTATAACCAGCAGTTGCCGATTCCGGATTTTGTATCCAAAAAATTGTATCAATTTTGTCGCCCGAGCATTACTAGTTACTAGTCTAATTATAACTTAGTTACGGAGACAATTTTGAAAATCCCATAAAGTGTCGTTGGTACGATAAACAATTATGAGGCTGTTCTAACGCCCCTTGAAACAAACAACAATCGTATAATGGTGTGCAGCTACATCACTTAACATGAAACATCTTTGCAAATTACCAAGTTAATGAGGTTGCAACAGCTTTAAGAGGAAATCTTTTACGTGTCACAGTACAGCGGGGCACTCAGTCATGTCCAAGTCCTCTATCTTAACTCCGGTAAGCGAGTCTTTTCTTTAGGAAGAAACCTGGAGTTGCCACCTTTCTCATCAGCAGGGCAGATTCTTTTTCTTTCACCATAAGGTGAAATCGTTGTGTCTCATCTCTCATGTCGTAGAGGAGTCATCTGCATCTCATTCTTGCATATATGTCAAGTTGAGACAATGGGTTTTCAAGATCTCGCAGGCTGCATCTGGAGACGAGACAGTGATGGTTAGCAGAGTGCCAAAGTTGAGAAGCATGAGTGATCCACATGGTAGGGCTAAGGTTTCTGATCTAATACCTTAATTATCCAATAGAATTTCAGTAATCCCTAGAAGATTGATTAATATTCAGATCTTTTCCACTTTAGTAACATTAACAAATGTCTTGAAATAACATTAATGAAGTACAACAGAGAACCTACTTTGCAAGATTGGCATTCAAATGCAGCAGCTAAGATGACAATGTTTAATAGTAGTCGTTCTAAAAATTGCTAGAGCATTGTGTTGCAACTGCTTGAAGATCATTTTTCCTGAAAACTATTGCACCAGTGGCTTCGGTTTTCATGTCCGATTTCTCTCTAGAACTTACTCCGTTAGGCAATTCCCAATCAAACTTGTGCATAAGACTCGCTAACACAAACTCAATATTTGCCATTGCTAAAGCGATCCCAGGGTACCCTCTCCTTCCAAATCCAAAGGGAATCTACTGGAAGTCGTGTCCTTTAAAATCGATGGAGGAGTTCAAGAACCTCGCTGGCCAAAACTCATGTGGTTCGTCCCATGATTTGGGATCACTCCCGTTGCAGAAGGTGTTGATGAGAACTGTTGTTACGGCTGCTATGTCGTAGCCCATAAATTTGACATCTCGGATTGGTGGTCTTGGCACAAACGCAATTGCAGGATGGACACAGGCAGTTTCTTTATTTGATCACTGCTTTAACAAAGTTCATATTCTTCAAATCGTCTTCAGCTATGTCCTCGTAGCATTTAAGAACTCCCCTCACCTCATTTTGCAGTTTCCCCATGTCATTAGGGTGTCGTAAAACCTCTGCCAATATTGCTCATTCTAGGGATGTGGTGGTTGTATCAGTTGCAGCATCATATGCATCCTACAGGAAAAAAAAAAACAAAATCTACTTACTCCCAATTATACAAAGTTCAGGATCGTATACAAAAAAGATACATTACAATCACAATACAAGGACTTATAATGGACATTCGATTACAATCCAGCTATTTTTTTCCGTTTCACAAAATCCTTGCAAGAAAAAGGAGGGAAAAAAAATTAACTTTTCCGTAACAATACAAAAGGACTAAACAAGTTGTAAGTTGGTTGGATTTTACTATTACAAATTAACAATGGGCTTCATTGGAAGCTGTCTTCTCCATGTACTCTTGTTCATCCATGGTATCATAAAAAGTAGCATTCTTAGTGTCAGGCAAATAAACTACGAAAATCCCCGAGAGCAAAAGCAGAATTCCAAATGCTCCAAACACAAGAAAGGGGCTGTGTTTGGCTAGAGCAATCAAAAGAGGACTGAATATACCACCAGCCACGGCTGACTGCCTCAATAGGGACATGGCAGAGTTTCTAACACACGTTGGAAATAACTCTAACGCATAAATGAGGAACAAAACAAAAGTCGTATTGGCACCAGAAAAAGATGCAAGTTCTAGGCCAACATGCAGCGCCTTCCAGTGATCGCCCACCGTAGCATAGATTATACTGCACACCCCACTTGCTATGCCGATAGATAATAGCATTCTCCTTGTGGTCCATTTACCAATTAAGAACACGGTTATAGAATTGGAGGGTACCTCCATTAAGGCATTAAGTGCAACACTCAAATAGAGGTTTACTGTCAAGTTGCCAACATTTTGTGGCATGCCATAATAGGCAGCTCCACAGCCAAACCCAACTACCATAGCGGTCAGTAGTCGACGAAGGGCCCATTTGGTCTTCAATAACAACTTGATCGACGAGAGAAGGTCCCCTCCCTGATCTTGCTTTGGTAAAACCCGGCTAAAGCTGAGATCTAAGCTTTTACCTTCTAGTGTGGCAAACGTTTTCAGGGTTGCGATTGCTTCTTCTTCACGTCCTTGCATGAGAAGCCATCTGGGAGACTCCGAAACTAGGAAATGGATTAATATACAATAGAGAATTGCGGGAATAGATGTGCTTAGATACAAATATCTCCACGAAGAACCTCTAGTCAGGTATGCGATACCTGATAATGATAAGAACCCCAGTGTGGAGAAGTTGAAACCAATGACCCCTACTTGGTTTCGCCATTTTCTCCCAAGAATTTCTGACGGTAAAACAAGAATGCATGGTCCCACCGCTGCACGGCCAAACCCGCTTAGAAATTTCAAGGCAGAGTAGATCCAAACATTGGGGGAGAACGCAGCAAGAAATGCCGGTACAGACATAACGAGGCACGAGATCAACAAAGCCTTCTTCCGACCCATAGAGTCGGCAAGTGGGGCGAGAAGAAATCCACCAAACAAGCACCCCATGAAGAATGACGAGGCCGGCAGCCCTGAAAGGACAGAGTTGCCACACTGAAGAGACCACTCGGATATGGTTGACGTGTAAACAGGCATATCCCATGCCCACGATGACTCCGAGAGCTGACAAATGTCAGAACTCGAGCTGCAACTGAGTTCATCAATGCAGTGCCAAGATGGCTCAGCATCGGAAAAGACGGTAATGAAGAGTTGTTGCGCGTCAAAGAACCATGTCAAAATGACAAGCAAGGCTTGAACAAATTGAGCCCTCCCCAAACCTTCTCCAGCAAAACTTTCCATCATGTCATCAAGTGTGCAAGGAACAGATTCATCATCTCCAGACTTGGAGTTGCACAGTAATGGCCTTGAAGCTGAATTGGTGGCCATGCTAGTTCTGTAATTACTGATTGTCTCGTCAGAACGTTCAACCTTTGGGCTGATTTATCAGAATTATCCAAAAACATTAAACACGCTCCATTCTTATAATCAAAAGTTCAAATACCCGACCTACTTTTATACTCCCTAAGTCCCAAAAAAACAGTGTCAAAATTCTTATTAACAATCATAAACAAAAATGAACGATCATTAATTTTCGGACCGAGATAATCATATCTTTTACAAACAGCTGTGAAATTTTCTTAAAAATATTATCACAAATCTCGATCTTGACTAAGTGCTACGGATCATAAGAAACAAACGAATTATAAGAGATTTAGTTTTTATTAATTTTTTGATGAGCAAAAGAAATTTTATTGAATATGACATAATATACACGCATACACTCCAAAAATAGGAGGTTTTGTAATGCATGATTGTCTGACCTGTACTATTTTGGTTTCACCCGCAAAGGCACATGATATATTTTTGTCCAGTTATCTCCACTTGTAGTTTTTTGAACTCAATAGCAGCTCTAACATAGATGAAAAGAAAGAACTATACTTTTTTCCATTAATGCTAGTTTGTTAAGTAAGAACGTTTATTCATTTTAGTACTACGATCGAATTTCATTACTAGTTTTACATAACATGAAAAAAATCACTACTCTTACGTATCAAACAAACATTTTTATTCGAGTCATTTGATGATGAATTCAATGTGAGGAGAGCACCTTAGAATCATTCCTTGGTAAGTTGGATGTATTATCGAGTGATAATGATGTTATTGCATATGTTCGTTGAGAAAAACATAAGGGATGACCTTCAGAGTTTGAAGGATATGGGTCATCTTTATACGAGTCAAAGTAAATGGATACGGATCAGTGAGTCTGCCGATGAGTCATCATCTGAACTACTTGTTTGTGTCTTCTAAGGAGGAGATCAAATGAAGTAGATTTATCACTCGCCATTGTTAAAATATTTCCATTAATTTTGCTCCTACATGGTGATCCGCGGTCCAATTGACACTAAAAAAAAAAAAGGAGTTTGGCAATGCTAAAAGCAACTGCAATAGTGAATGCTTCAAACAAATACCAAAAAAATAAAGTGATTCTTTTAGTAGACTGTAAAAGTCATGAACATGGAATAATTTGGAAAAGGATAGTTAATTAGAGTGGAACTTTATAAATAAACCATGTCTTGAAATAAGAATTTCCAAAAATGTTTTATAATTATGAAGGTAGCGATCATGAATTGAGAATTCAACAATCATGTCAATGATTTCATGGGGAAGGTGATCACGCCAAAAAGTATATTGTGATCACGTTGGATTCCGCGTGTGTAGTCTAGTTGCAGGATAAATGGTTAATGGTTGAAATAAGTTCCACCGACAGTCCTCTGAACAACAATGACAAGAGATAACGCCATTAAGAGGTATCGGGGTTTAACCCGACGGTAACCCTCAGACGTGGGAGTAAGTTCTGTGAAAAAAATGAGGAAGATGGTTTATACTTAGGTGCAAACTATCTTCTAAGAACCACTCAGACAGTGGTGTAAATGCAAGTATTCAAAACAAGTGTTTAATGCAACATATATCACTTTGGGTATATTAAGAGTAAATGAGCCTTAGCCATAAATGAAGGTGATACTATTTATAGTTAAAAGTGGCGTGTGAATGGTATAACTTTGTCCACTTGGATACTTGGGAGTAGACTGCTCATTAAGAGGGCATGTCCTTTGTCAGGATAAAAATGGATAATAGGAGGTTCTTCCTTTGAGAAGATGGACAAATCATAAATGCCACTGTTGCTTCACAGTGAATGAATGTTTTGCTCCAATGAGAATGTATTGCCCTTTCAAGGTTAAGTGCTAGCATGCAGTGGGCATTTAATGTCTAATGTTGACTCCTCATCGAGAAAGTTGGAAGCTCGCCGCCGAGGTGGTTCCAATCTCTGATGAGGATGAGCTAAGTCGGTGGCTTGGACCTTTCAGGGTACCAGTTTGCAACTCAGGCTTCTCGGGGTCAAGCCTGGCTAAGTTCCTCACCAGCTCCGAGGTCTAGGTTGAAATCGTCGTTTGTGGATCTTGGGATCCACATGATGCTGACATGGAAGACACGTAGGATTGGGTTTTCGGAGGATCCCATCAGTTGCCCCCGAGTCCTCGACTGTTTATGATTTATCTAAGAGGAGAGAAGTCTATTCTAGAGCTTGGTGTAGCTATGTTGAATTTGCTGCTTACTCGAAAGTCGTAGCACCAACAGCTCGGTCCGAACACTCTGGCGGGATGACCCCTAAATTGTCACCCAATGATTGTCTTGGAAAAGCACGAGTGTCTGGGAGAATGCTCAGTAATGATGAGGGGGATGTACGAAGCTTGTTACATTAAATTCGCGCCTTTTTAAATTTCAAAATGCGGCAACACGTAAGCATGGGGTAATTGCACATCAGAACACGTGTTATGAGGGAGTTTTAAGGGGCACTGAATTAGAATCTGCGCGTTTTACCATTTGGGTTGACCCATTGATCTCGGGTCATATAAAAAAGAGTTCACCTTTTTCATTTTTACTTTTCACCTAAAACCCCAAAAACCCTCTTTCACCTCTAGCGAACTAGGCGATTTCCGGCAAGCTCTGACTGCTTAAACAATTCTCTTTTCCATTGATTCTGGCTGCACGTCGCACGATTGTGTCCTGCAAGTTAGCTTTGCCTTGTTTGTCTCTCCTTCTATTATCGTTTTTAGCCCCTTTTAGCCTAAATCCGAACGGCGAAGATCCATTTGGGTTTTCAAGCTCTGCCGCCGATACTAACTCCGGCGTCTTCTTCATTTATGGTGATCTCTTCATCTATTCCTCTTTGTCCATTCACCTCTCTGCTTGATTCAGGTATCTATCTCACCTTTCTTTAAGAGGTTTTTAGATTTCAATATCATGTCGTCTGTTGCGAAAGCTCGGATTGAAGTCCCCGAGGAGGATGTTAGTGTTGAGTCCTCGAGCTCGAATTTGTACGTCTCTCTCTCTGAGTCTGTATTTGCTCGTTCTCCGACGGGCAGGAACATTTATAGGCAATCCCGAGGACGTTGGGTTGTCGTTCTCCCTAGCGAAGTAGAGACATATTTGATTGGTCAGGGCATCAAGGTAGAGGAGTTCTGGGTATTTAATGACGATCTTTATAAGGTTTTGATCTCCCATTGTCTACCTCCATGCAAGTACTCCGGCTTGGTAGTGAACCCGCCGACAGTCTTTGGAACAAATACTTGACTTTAGATAAGATAATTGCTAGTATTAAGGCTGAGAGGGAGAGAAAATCTCATGAGGCCATTGAGGCGGAGAAAAAATGATCTGGCGATGAAAGACGAGTTAGGAAGAAGCCCGTTGTGTTCTCTCCTTTTTTTAATCAGTCCCACTGTGTGTAGATGGCGAGGACTAAAGGTGGAGCATCTATTTCGGAGCGACTTCCAACCACACAGAAAGTACCCCAAGCGCGCTCCCAAAGAGTGGGTGAATCAAGCTTCTGCCACCAACGTGTCGATCTGAAAAACGTGGTTCGAATATTTAACCAATGACTACCAGCCTTATCACCCAAGGTCCTACCGCAACCTAGTCGACCTTAGACAATTGGAAAATAAGGTCGGCTTCTATCTCAGCTTTTTTTATGTTGGCCTGCAGTTACCCTTGGACCCCTTCATCTGTTTATTTCTAAAAAGCATGTCCGCCTATCCATTAGACTTCTCCTTAAACACCGTCCAAATGCTGACGAGCTTCGCCGTGGTAGCCCGCTCGCATGGATATGAGCCTACCCTTAACCTCTTCTGTCATTATTTCCTGGTAGGAAATACCCAAGGTTGCTTAAATTGTAAGACCCAAAATTATGGTGTTAAACTTTTCATTGATACCCCCAGCAAGGTTAATGGTTGGGCAGATAAGGTGATTCTGATAGAGTGTAGGCGGGGTTGAAATTTCCCCTATTCGCGAAAGCATTTCGCTATTCCTACCCGCCAGTCGGACCAATTGACCGTCTACGAGAAAAGGGCGAAGTCCGTTATAGAAGGTGACCATGGCTTTCAAGGGAAAGCCTCTGCTCGTCTTTATGACTAGGATACCATTTTGAAGAAGGAATCCTTGCTACGGGCTACCGGCTTGTTGAGCAAGAAAGTCAATGGCGTGAGTGTTCTCTACTCCGTGCCCGAGGTTAAGAGCTTTCCAGGCTGGCCACGAAGATTTCCGTTTCCGTCCAGGGCAATCATGCGGGCTGTGACCCCAGTAATAGTCTTTTCTCTTTCCTTGCATTTTCGTCATTTTTTCATAGTGTCTTATAGCTAACTTTACTCTTTTTTCTTCTTCGCAAACATGTTTCATATAGATGCGTTCCGGCATCTCCAAAAATCCTTAGGGAGATCAGCCAAAGCCGCATGACCGAACTTCCTCAGGTCTTGACCAAGGTGAAAGAAGCTAGGACCATACCTCTCCCTATGGAAGACGTGCCTGTTCAAGGCTCGACCGAGCTGGGAACTAAACCAACCTCTGAAGCTGCCAAAAGAACGGTGTCGCCTCCCAGTGATCCGTGTCGCAAACGCAAGAAGGTATCAATAAATACTAGCTTGATCAAGGAGCTCGAGGACATGGTGATCCTGGAGGAACCAGCCGTCGGTAGAGCCACAGATATTGCTGAAAAGAAGGGCCCCGAGTCTAGGGCTTCTAGCCCGACTCGAGCAGAAAACCCTGAGCTTACCACGAGGAGACTATCCCTCTCTAGTTGAAGGAAGACTACCAGGTTCCCGAGACCCGAGCTGAGGGGATCGAGCTATCAAATGTGATCAGGAACGTCCCGGTCAAGGTGTTATTCTGCGCTGCCTAGATGATGACCTTATAGAGAAGTTTGGGGAGATGAACCGTGCTCAGGTTATGGGACGAGCTGGATTCGCCATGAGCGAGGTTATCTTTGCTTCTTTAGCCTTATCCTTATACTAAGAACCATTAATGAATCATCATTTCTTTCCCAGATGGCTTGCGCTCTGCAATCATTTGCTGTGGAGCTCAGCATTGCCCAATCTGAGGTCAAGAAACTCACTACTGAATGGGTGAATTTAAACAATGAGCACGGGAAAATGATAAATGACCTCAGGGCTGTCCGAGAAGATGTCAAACAGGCTCAGGCCAAGGTCGCTGCCGGTGAAGAGGGGAGGAAGCAGGCACAATGGGGTGTCGACTTAGCCCGCGGGCTTTTGAAAGTTGTAAACTCTGAAAAGGAGAGCTTAGTCGCTGCAAAGCTACAGCAGCTGAAAGTAGGGTGGCCTTGGCAAAATCTAAGCTGACGGAGGCCAACCTCAGAAACGCCCAGCTCGAAGGCGAGCTTGCAGCGGCCAAGGAAGTCCCTCCTGCTGATAAGATTATTGAGGACTTCAAAAACTCCCCTGCCTTAGGCAAAATTATTGCGCCTTATTATATCTGAGGTAGGGAACACATGCTTCGCATCGCTGCTGCTGCTGGCGTGCCAATGAGTGACCTCCTGAAATGGACAAGACCTGAAATGGACAAGACCCAATTTTTTGGGGACGAAGCGAAGAGTAGTCACGTGATGGTGCCATATGAGCCAGATGTGATGAGCTGAAAACTCTTCATGCCGACGATGCAGCAAAAGGAAGGGAGTGGACTCCCCTAACTCCTCACGATCATAATCTTCGCAACTTTGTCAAGATTTTAAAGGCTGACCCAAGGCCCCTTTCGACAGAGAGCTCAGGCTAAGGTAATTTGAAGGAGAAAAAACCAATCAGGAGGAATATAGCCAAGCCGTCAGGGATGCTAATCGCTCTGTTTGATCATTTCCTCTCGATGTGTCGTGCTGTTTCTTAGGCCTCTGTGCCTTTGTATAAACAAATTTTTTTATTTTGTTCTATCTTTTAAGAATGCTGGCTTTGGGCCGAGCCATAATATAATCTATTTATTTATAACTTGTCTTTATTTATTTTGTGAATGAATGGTAAGTGGGATAAGATTTGAACGTGGCCACTAGGCCGCAACGTCTTTTTGTACGAACATCCTCGCCTTGGCGAGGTGTTCTCCTACTTTAGTAGAACACTTGGGCTCTAGGTAACTTCCTTGAAATAAATGGTAAGTTATGTTTTTTGACCTCGACTTGGCGAGGAACATTTTTAAATAAAACTCTTGGATCCCACCTTGTCTTGGCGAGGAACATTTAAAATAGAACTCTTAGGTCCTACCTCGTCTTGGCGAGGATCATTTTAAATAGGACTCTTGGGTCATATTTTGGCGAAGAGTGGACCATGGTTGACCTCGACTTAGCGAGGTATCATAGAGACGAATTTTTAAAAAAAGTTCAAGACTTACACACACACACACAAATATATATATATATATATATATATAAATATTATTCTACAATAGATTACAAGTCTATAAAAAGATAGGATTTCATTCACTGGTAGTATCGTCGAAGGTGGTCGACATGCCAAGGATTCTTTAATACTGTCCCATCTTGCTCTGACAACAGATATGTGTCTTTTCGGACCATGCCCGTAATTTTGAATGGACCTTCTCAGTTCGGAGAAAGCTTGTTTCTATTCGCATTTCTCCCCGTTGCCTCGAGCTTCCTCAGTACCCAGTCCCCAACTAAAAAGGACCTCGACCTTACTCTTTTGTCGTGATGGCTTTTAGCTAGCTACTTGTAGTTTATCATCCTCATTCTTGCTTCAATATTCCTCCTCTCTTCCAGTAGATCTAAGTCTAGCCCCCGAGCTTCCTTACTCGTTTCTTCATTGAAGTAAGAAACTTGGAGGGTAGGGAGGGCCATTTTCTTGGTGCCATTGCTTCTGAGTTGTAGGACATGGTGAAAGGTGTTTCTCCTGTTGGTTCTTTTATCGAGGTGTGTATGCTCCATAACACCGCGGGGAGTTCATCCAGCCATTTTTCTTTCTTCTCGTCGAGTCTCCTTTTTAAAGCGTTCAAAATCTGCTTGTTCCCCGCTTTAGCTTGGTCGTTCCCTTGCGGGTGAGCCACCGAGGACATCCAGTGTTTAACGCTCATGCGCTCGTAGTGAATTTGGCTGAAAATTGAGTGCCGTTATAGCACCCCAAACCCAAGACTCAATTTGGTACATCGTGTTAGTGCACTAAACAACAATAATTTATGGTAACTACGTATCACATGTGAGCTCTACTGGCTCAGAATCACAACAATTACCTCAACGGATATAACACAAGCCGAAAAACAACATAATAGTACAATCACAAGCTAATGGCTCGAAAAAATAGCTAGTAATAAATAGGGCTCAAAGCGACAACTGATACAAAACATAACTAGCGGAAGTTATATTGTACTTACACAACCTCGACCTTACAGGTCGATATCTAAAGAACAAGTTTACAAATTACAACACAATATTACCCCAACATACTGAGCTTATATAACCCAGCATCAACCCACGTCCTCACAAAAAAGAACTATATACAAGTTCTAATAAAGTATTAGCTAATATACAACCTACTATCAACTTCCAGCTAAACTGTCTTTACTACGCTGGATCTCCTTGCTTGTTAGGGTCTAAGGAAAACAATAAAAATGAACGCGGTGAGACGAATCTCAGTAAGCTACTAAATACAACTGCATGGCATACTATTATGCACAACTTTGGAAGTAGTAATAACAAGATATACGATTCTTGGTATCGACAACATGTAACAAGTATCGTGTATAAACAGTCAACCCCATACTACACAAGAGGCTGATTAGCTGCCGCCAACCGTCCCATACCAGTTGGAGACCGCGACCAACTCGTTCATATAGGAAGCATATAAAACATATAAAGAGCTGTAAGTAAACACATATCAAAAGGATATTGTATCGAGATACATCTCCGACGTTCACAATACTTACAACCTTTTTGCTCCTAGCCGGAGTAAACCACATAGTACCAGTGTTGCTCTTGCATTACACATAATGGACCGGTATTCGAATCCAGGGTCACACTCGACCTTCACGTAAGCCCACTCGGCCTTCCTGACCCGAGTATGAAGAAAGGGTATTTGTAGCTTTAAGGCAGGTTACTCGTATTGCAACAACCGCAACTACCCTCTCCCGTGGCCAACGGTGAGGAATCGGCCGGATGTATTGGCCTACGGCTATTATATATCCCCAGCTCCCATAATAATCGTGCGTCAATACACCCCCAAAACAAAACACATATGCCAGCTGGACTCGATGCAATGCAAAAGTAGATATTTAATTGCCATGCAAAACAACTCATGATGTGTTCTTATTGAATCTCATACCTATCACATTAAACCACGATGTGTTCTATTGAATCACATACAAATCATACCAATCCATAATGTATTCAAGTAGACTCACATAATAACACAATAAAATACAATGAGTTCTTATTGAATCACATACAAGTCACATTGTGCCCATAAACACTGAACACAAGATAATTACTATAGAGCAGGTTAATCGTTCCTACTCACATTTAAGGTAACACGCAGTAATTTGCTCATACATAAGCTTTACCTTGATTTCACATTGGATCTGCTATCGCTAGACCAAATTAAGGATCGCAATAGGAGTAAGTCAACTGCACTTACTACCTTCAATACTATCATGTAACTATAACGGAAAGCTTTTGACAAACACGTAGTTCTAAAATAACACAATGCACATAGAGATCTAACGTATCGTAAGTTATCTCACGACTAGCCACCACGGTCACTTGTCTAATCAATTACCACATAGTCCGTGCGAGTTTATTCGTAACTTGCTCTCGTCACGTATTGTATACGCAACCACTCCATACTATTTATATTACCTAAGTTGGAGTACAACCAAATAGGTATCAATTCTTATCCCAAAATCAAGTCATCTATCAACTTTTGATGATTACTCTCATCTTGTATTGCACGTCACGTATTATAATACGCAACTATCTAGCAATTGCTTAACCACATATCTCATCATTTCTATAAAGGATAACTATACCCAATTAGTCCCCCCAGTTAAATTTTGGGGAAAAGCTTAACAATTCAACTCCACATATAGTCAACTAGCGTTTGACTTAATAAACTATCATTCATACTTTAGTTAAGTCATTATTAATCTTAACTAATTTCTTAACATCGCAGGAGACCAATCTATAACTCCTAGTAATTTATAGGCAAACGGTACATCCGGGCCACCAAAATTTTTGCAAAATTACAGTCCGGCCACTGAAACTTTAAAACTACACTTTGGGTCATTGTACTTAAGTTCTGATGCATCCGTGCCCATTTTTTGACGGACGTTAGAGTCTGCCGTTAAATTAATTTGAAATACTTATTTTACCCATGTCTTCATCCTCTCAAATCTGGAAATAACTCTTATTTTAGGACAAAAAAGCTCCTATTTTAGGACATTTTTTGTCATTTTTGTCTGAACAAATTATTTTCCCCTTCACCTCCCTCTCATCTCCCTCACGATTTACACACCTTTCTCTCTCCTTAGATAACCCCGTCGGTTTCTTCACCTGTCGGGATCTCTACCAACTGCAACACACCCTACTCAATAGAACCCCCAACAAGTAAAGTTAACAACACCAACCCCCCTCACCTTCATTTAATTTGAACATCAGAATGCAAACCCACACTGCACTAAACAATTACAAGACATGACCTCAGTTCGGCAATTTGAAGATGTTTTTGTGTTTGGGGTTGAAATCGGGGGTAGATTAATTGGCGGGCGGGTGGATCGGGTCTAACTTTGGAGGGGGAGGTGGCAGATTCGGTAGGGGTTTGGTAGGGGTGCAGGTGGAGGAGATGGTGGCGGTGGACCTGGTGTGGGTTCAGGTGGAGGATTTGGTGGTGGGTTTAAGGCTACCGACACAACATCTTCTTATACAAGTACAAGATTTCGAGATTTTTAAGAATCTTATTAACTGCTTTCAAGGAAAAAAAATGAAGGAACTAGGCTAAGAACTTTAGCAATTGGTTCACCATCATTGAATCCCCCTTGTAAGAGATCGCAGGCATAAAGACTATAAGGCGATGGTACGCGATTTGGACTTCTTTAATCGGCATAGCCTGGAAAGAGGGGACTAGAATTCTTAAGAGATCGAAGGAGTTTTATGCCAGATTTCGGTGGATTTGGGGCGTTTTGGTTGGTGTTGAGCTGGTTTTACTGGAGGATTTGAAGGTGGTGGGTTTGGAGGTGGTTCTAGAATTGGTCGCCGGCAACAAGGAAGCTGACTCTTCGAGCCCGTTTGGTCGAGCGTTTTGGTCAAAATGCAGCTTATTTGTAAAAATTGTGTTTCAATACTGAGACAGAAAAAGCTGCGTTTTCAAAACGCAAGTGCATTTTAAAACACTGAAATTCCCAGCTTTTTCCCAAAACCCAGGTTTTAAAACGCTGCTAAGAAAAAAAAGGCTGCGTCTTGAAGCGATATCTCAAACGTTTTTATAAGAAAAGACATGCGTTTTTAAAACGCTACGTTTTTAAAACACTAAGTTTCGTAAACGATGCACCAAACGAGCCCTTCAATGGCAGATTGAAATGAGAAAGAGGGAATTCCAAAAATCCCAATTTCCAAAAATGTATGGGACTGAAATTGGGGAAATTGTGATGAAATTAGGAATTGATAAATTGAGGGTCGAATTGACGAGAATTTCTTCGGGGCAGAGTTGATTTTGAGAATTGAGTTGATGAATTTCTTGATTAAAGAAGTTGAAGATGAAGATATGGGTAAAATTGGTACTTTGCTTTAATTTAACGGCTAAACTAACATCCATCCAAAAAATGGGCTCAGTTGCATCAGAACTTAAGTACAGTGGCCCAAAGTGTAGTTTTAAAGTTTCAGCAGTTAGACTGCAATTTTGTGAAAAGTTCGGTGGCCCGAATGTATCTTTTGCCTAATTTATACTACACAATACTTTACGTCCGTTGAGTCAATTATAACCTTTATTTAATTCACACTGTCACCCGATGTAATTTTACATCATATTCGACTTCATTTGAATCAATTAAAATTGCTAATTAACTTATTTTATAACTTGGTGTAATTTCTATTACATCCTATTTGACTCCGTTTGAGTCAATTAACATTTTCAATTAAGTTACTAATAATTTGATATAATTTTTATTATATCTAATCCGTTCGAGTTGCTACTAATTTTCGGGTTATAACGGCGACCCGTAGTATCGCCCTATATTTTTAGTACTCCCTCCGTCTCAAAATAATTGTCTTGTTTGAATGTTTCATTTTTAGGATAACGCTTTTACCAATTTACTCTTACTTTTTCTTTCTACTTTAATTGTAGGTCACATACACATGAGCATTAAAAGAAATTACACACTATACCAATAATAATAAACAAGTCAATTATTTTTTCTTAATCGGTGTGTCGGGTCAAACAAGATAATAATTAAGGTGTTTGACAATAATTGAGGGACGGAGGGAGTACTATTTTAGCACTACTTTTAATATCACTTAGTATTTGGTATAATTATCCATCCAAACAAGCTAATATAAAAATTACATCAATTATTTAACAAGTAATATTATTTCTACTCATTAACAACAATTCTAGCATAAGATTTACCTACTTTATCATGTTATAACAATTATAACAATAAAGGGATTAGTAACTTACTAACTTGCAGAAATATCACCGATTAAACACCGAGGTTTACCCGTAGAAATGATCTACTACTCATATATGTCGACCCTATATAATTATCTTGGAAAACATTCGAAGATGCGGAAGCCAAACGAGCTACAAGCACGACGGAGGAACGAAACTGAGAGACGACAGTATACGGGTTTGTGCGTTTGTTGTGTTTATTTATGAGAGATGTATTTTATATAACCTCCTAAATCAAACCAAGCAAAGTAGGAAGGGGGATGATTGATATAAATTAGGAAGGAGGTGACGGACTGAGAGAGAGAGAAAATGGGGTTTTTGTATGTGTGTGTGTGTGTGCGTGCTGGGCGACGTGGGCGTGTATTGTTTTGTTGTGTTTTAGTGTGTGTGTGTATGTGTCTTACGGAGAGATAATATAAATATCTCAACTCCTACAGCCTTCTCAATCAGCCTAGTTACATCATACGAAGGATGGTTTTCAATTGGTGGAGAGAAGTCGGCAGCTACAAGGAGATGCGTGACAGGGCGGCGAGGCTAATTTTTACAATAGGTGTAAACTCAAATTGTTAGTGTAACTATTTCCAAATACAAATTCTTGATGTCTAATTAATAGAACAACTAAATAACAATTAAGATGAATTACAGATCGGTTCTTTTTTTAGACATTTGTACTGGCTCCAGTTCACTATATTTTTTTAAAAATTAAATAAATATATTTTTTGGGTAAAAAGACGATTATGTCATTAATAAAAAATTTACTTGAGAAATTTCATTATCGCGCCTAATATATTTCATCATCGCCATTGCCAAAATGAAGATTTACGGGAGAAATTTTAGTAAGATTTACTAGAGAAATTTTAGGACTCGATGCCCAATTACGATGCCTAATTCTATTGTCGCGATGCAGCCAAAGAAAGATTTACCAAAGAAATTTTAGTAAGTAAGATTCTCTAAGAGAAATTTTAGGACTCTATGCTCAATTGCAATGCCTAATTCTATCATCGCGATGCCTAATTCCATCATCCCAATACCCAATTTCATCATCGCAATGCAAAGAAAGATTTACCAGAGAAATTTTAGTAAGTAAGATTCACTAGTGTTTTATTGAAATGAAAACTGAGCCTATCCACAAAAATCAATATTCTTTGCTGCATTATTAGTATTATTATTATTATTATTATTATTGTTATTATTATTGTTATTATTATTGTTATTGTTATTGTTATTATTATTGTTATTATTCTTATTGTTATTATTGTTATTGTTATTGTTATCACCATTGTTATCACCATCACCATTATTATCAACATTATTATCACCATCATTTTCACCATTATTATCACCATCATCATCACCATCACATTATATCCAAAAAAATCATCAGGGTAGCGAGTAAAATGACACCTGCCAACGGCTATGCCCATTTTACGTACTCGCTACCCTGACAGTTTTTTAGGCATAATTTCTCGCTCGTTTACACGATCGATGTAATTCAAAGTGCTATTAATTTTTTTTTAGATGATTTAAGTATAATTTCAGGGACATATATATGTAGTTGAAATAATTTTATATAATGTTTATTTTTATTTGATAATTTTATAATAATAGCTAAATGGGCGTCCATGCTCATTTATTATTATTATTATTATTATTATTATTATTATTATTATTATTATTATTATTATTATTATTATTATTATTATTGTTGTTATTATTGTTATTATTATTGTTATTGTTGTTATTATTATTATTCTTATTATTATTGTTATTATTATTATTGTTATTGTTATCACCATTGTTATCACCATTATTATCACCATTGTTATCACCATTATTATCACCATCACCATCACCATTATTATCACCATTATTATCACCATCATTATCACCATTATTATCACCATCACCATCACCATCACATTATATCCAAAAACCATCAGAGTAGCGAGTAAAAAACTGCCACTACGCCCATTTTACGTACTCGCTTCGACAGTTTTTAGTCATAATTTCTCGCTCGTTTACACGATCGATGTAATTCAAAGTGCTATTAATTTCTTTTTAGATGATTTAAGTATAATTTCAGGGACATATATATGTAGTTGAAATAATTTTATACTCCCTCCGTCCCTAAATTATTGTCTGGGTTGACCCGGCACATGGATTAAGAAAACTCAATTGATTTGATTATTAATATTGAAATAGTTTTGAAAAAGTGTGTTGTTTCCTTTAATGCCCATGTGTATGTGGCCCATAATTAAAGTAGGAAGAAAAAGTAAGGGTAAAATAGTAAAAGTGATGTTCTAAAAAGGAAAGTTTCAAATAAACAATTATTTTATGAAAAAAGAAAAGCAAGACAATAATTTATGATTAGGAGTATAATTTTTATTTTTATTTGATAATTTTATAATACTAGCTAAATGGGCGTCCATGCTCATTTATGCCCATGTCATCATTTAGGCTCTCACTCTCGCCCATTTGAGCACGTTGCTCACATAGACGCTGTCTATACCCGCCCAGTCCGCCGCCTCAAAATGGAAGGTATTAAAAAGAAAGATGAAATAAAAAAAACAATATCATGTACTCCATAAGTTTCTACGATGCATGGAGTATCACATATATTAATTCTATGACTTCGTAAGTTTCTACGATGGGTCACCCATGTATCGTTCAATGATCATAAATGGCGAAACTCAAGTGTCAAACAAAACCCTTCACTTTCTCGAGATGAGTTTTGGATATTTAAACACCAAAAGTATTTATTACTCCATTAATTTGTAGGTTAACTAGTAACACCCTTCAACTCTACATAAATCAAACTACAACACTTGGGTAAACCATCCTGATCAAGCCCCTTTTACTTCAAATTTTGCTTCCAAATATGACTACTAAGCTAACAGAGTTGAAGCTTGAGGCTGTAGTTTCTGATCATGAGAGTAGCGATGATGATAATGATGCAGGAAATTAAGATTTAGGCCTTCCCTTGGATAAGCTAAATCTTGGCCCAAAGAAGAAATTGCTTGTGCTTTGTCTAGGAGGGTTGCTTGTTCATAGGGTGCACAAGCGTAATATGAGTAGCCTTCCAAGATACCGTCGTGCTGATTTTGTTTCTGGAAACTTTTTCAGTGAGATTTCTTTCCATCAATCTTATTTTTTTGGGTAGTGATCCATAAATTTTACAATTGATTTTTGTTTTGCTTGTTTATAAGTATGTACAGTTTTCAAGAGGCCATTCTGTGATGAGTTTCTGAAGTTTTGCTTTGAGCGATTTGAGGTTGCACTCTGGTCATCAGCAATGAAGTTAGTACAACTTTTGATTTCTTATCTGTTCTTTTATTGAATTCTCTTTCCTTTTTTTTATTTTTAGCAATGAAGTTAGTACAACTTTTGATTTCTTATCTGTTCTTTTATTGAATTCTCTTTCCTTTTTTTAATTTTATTTTTGGGTTTTAAGTATTATTCTCTTTTTTTTTAAAATAAAATAGGCATAATGTTCATTCTGTATTGAGCTACCTCATGAAACTAAGCTGTTATTTGTATGGGTAAGTTGACTTATACTTTTTCATTTATTATTGTGGAAGAGAGAGAGAGATCTATTTATATATATATATATATATATATTTTTTCATTCATTTCTATTGTAAGGATCAAGGGGAGTGAACCGATACTGGTTTCCAGTCCTTGGATAATTCGGAAAAGACGATTTTCTTTAAGGAGCTAAAGAAAGTGTGGGAGAAGAAGTACCCAAGCGGAAACTTCTCAGCAGCGAACACTCTGTTTGTTGACAATGATCTCCACAATGGCCTCCCGAATCCTGTAATTTTATTAGTTATTGCCTTACTTGTACTGTTTGGTTTAAGTTTATTAACATTGTTTTGTATTGTTACAGCCTCACATGGCGATTTATCCTGAGCCGTACAAGGTTTATAATAAGGAGGATAAATTTTTAGGTGATTCAACTAAACTAATGCTTTTCTTAGTTCTTATTATCATATATTTTCCGTATAATTCGTTGAAGTTATTTGACCTCTAATTTTGTTAAATCAGCTCCGAAGGGTGATCTTCAACAATATCTAGATGGGGTTGCTGATGCGGATGATGTTCCTAAATCCTACTTATGTTAAAGAGCATCTGTTTGGGCAGAATGTAATAACATAAGTCTCATTCTGATTGGTATTATTAATTACTTGAAAATCGTTGCTCATTTTAGTAAGACGAAATCTATTGAGAAGAAGACTTGATGTAGAGTGCTATACCATATTTCAGCACCCCTGAGTTAATCCAGCCTATATATTGAAGTATCTTGTGTTTGTATTAATCTTGCTCTAATTAACTAACATGATCCACATAGTGGAAGTTGTTTGTAGAAAGCTATCGAACATTTATGTAGTATTCCAATACATGGAAATATCTTTTAGGTTTCATGCTCCAATTAACGATAATGCTTTCCAACATATGGAGTATTTTTAAAGTTAGTTGTTTTGAGTCTTGAGTTGAGTAGAGCAATGTTGAACATACTAGCCAATTGAGGAGAGTGGCGTGGTGAGAAGCTTCTGTTGTTATACATGTGAATGCCTAAGTAAGCAGATATTATTTGCAACTGAATATGATAGTGTTGGGCCTACATTTTAAGTCAACTTGTTTACAACTTACATATATCATTTTGATACTAACAACTTGAGTTCTCCTACTGCATCTTGACATTTTTTGCAGGTTGAATTATTGTTACATTACAACCTATTTTTTAGGAAATGTGTCAACGGATAAGAAGACGATTCAACAAACGTTCCTTCATCAAACAAAGCCAGAAGGATCCTTATCTCTTCAACCAACATTGTGGCGAGAATACCTCAACAACTTTAACCAATTTCCTATATTCTAGGCTTATTGTTTCTTTGTATTCGAGGTATAAAAAGGGAGGAACACATGTATTTTTCACACACATTCTCACTAGTTCAGGCTCCCTAGCATACGCTCTTAGTCTTGTATTCAACCTGATTAATAAATCATTTGGTCAAGGCAGGTTCCTAAACCTCCCGGGTTTTGTGCCGAACAAGTTGTTCAAGGGCTTTACCTAGTTAACAAAATCCTTTGAGTTCATTTCTATAGCATTTCATAATCATAGTACCCAGATTTAAATTATCTTTGTCATCTTTCTTGTCACTAGTCTCCCTTGTTGAAATTTGACCAAAACAATTTGGCGCCATCCGTGGGACACTTTGATTATTTATATAGAAATGGCCAATCCATCGTCTGGTAGTCTTGGTGAAAGGAACCAGCCGCTTCCTAGTTCTGGTATCTCAGGCAATCCATCTTCAAATCCGGAAGCTGCCAATATGGAGCTAATGTCTAACATGGTCACGATATTGAAAAAAGTGATCGACCGGTTGGATGCTCAAGAGCATACGAACACTATGATACTCAATGCCATTGATTCCATGCGTAAAGGAAAGCAACCGAAACTCAAGCATCTACTCCATTTTCACCTTTGCATCCTAGATCTTTGTTTGGTGCAGGTACAGGACCAAGCCATGTTGGAGATATCCCTATGTCTAGTACCTTACCAGCAGAAAGTACAATCATGACGTCCATTCCAACCTCGCGGCCAAGATTCAGCCTTACAACTAGCCAACCTGTGTTGACGTCTTGCTATACCTATGCCACACCTCGATGGGGCAAACAGGAGTTTCTTTAATACTTTTGACACTTCGCATCCCAATTTAATAACAATTCTCTTTTGCGAAAGTCAACTTATTAAGGAAATGCAAACCATAAAAGAATTGCTTCGAGGCGTGCACGGAGTCAACTTGCCTCATCACCAAGTTTCCCCAACTTGCTACAACGAATCTCGTTTTGTTCCAGCCATAGCTAATGTAGAAATCCCAAAGAAATTTTCAGTCCCTCATATGAAAAAGTATGATGGGAGCCGATCAATGAGCATGTGTTCTTGTACCAGAATCAATGGATATTATAAGTATCCCCCTGTTTTTAAAGAAGCATGTTTTGCGGGGGCTTTGGCTCAACTCTATCGGGACCAGCCTTAAAATGGCTAACGGGACTTCCTCTAAACTCTATTTCTTCCTATGCTCAACTTGTCGGCATGTTCACTAATCAATTTTCATGCAACAGGCATTTGACAAGTTGACCGGCGACCTTCTAATTGTGCAACAGCCTAATGAGAGTCTTAAAGAATATTTGCACAGGTTTAATAAAGAAGCAGAACCATACCCAATCTGGATATGTCCACGGCTACGGAAGCATTCCGTATTGGCCTGAAAAGAACTCTATTTTATAATGAGTGGTGATGACACCAAAACAACTTGAAGAAATAAGAACCGAGCCTTACGATTCATCGATTGGAGGAGGACGGCCTAGCAATGGAAAAGTCAATTGGAAGGACCCCTCTATTTGAGCCATCGGACGTAAAATCAGATTCCCACCATTATAAGTCTAGCAGGGCAAACCCCTGTTAAATCGAATCTTCTAAAGTTCATTTTGTAGATGATGATCAAGATGGAGATGATAATGACTATCCTAAAATTTCGACTATTGCTTTTGTGGATATTGCAGAGTCCTTTGCGCCATGGAAAATCTTGGAGATAAAGCAAGATGGCCTAAGAAAATGACAAGCCCACAACTTGGAAGGATAAGTCCAAGTGGTGTGCATTTCATGAGGAATTCGGGCATACTCGAAAGTTGTTTCGCCTTGAGGAAGGAGATTGCTCATCTATTGTCAAAGGGACTCCTCAAAGATCATTGGGTAAGAAGAGGGTCGAAATGAATCCAAGGAACCCGATTCGTGAGCGATCGGACAGAAAGTTGCACCTCCTCCACCACCAAGGTAGTAAATGTTATTTCGGTGGATCCCATATTTGTGGTACAACTTATTCGCCCAGCGTCATGCCAAAAGTTCTAAGGAGGATCAATCGAGCTGCCCTCAAGGTGCCGCGACTTCACGGATGGTCAAGTTATCTCCTTTGAAGATGAGGATAAGGATAACACGTTGGACCCCATCATGATGGTCTAGTTGTCCAGTGCGGATCGCTAATTGTATGGTCAAGAGAATCCCGATTGATGGTGGTAGCTCTGTTAATATAATCTTTACCCACGCTCGCAAGAGATGGGCATTCCTTTATCGAGGTTGTGAGGAATTCATCCGTCTTGGTAGGGTTCGGTGGTGAAGTAAAACAGCTTGGAGAAATCAAGTTGCCTCTCTATTTGGAAGGTATGAATTCTATGGAAAGGTTACGTGTAATCGAATGCTCTTCTTCGTACAATGTCATTTTAGGAAGACCGTGGATCCACAACATGAAAGCCGTGCCGTCAACTTATCACCAGTGCGTCAAGTTCCCAACACCTTGGGGTGTAGCCAAGTTGAAAGGCAATCAGCAGCTTTCTAAAGAGTGCTACAAGGTCAACATGAAGGCAAGTTCGGTCCTCGTCTGCATAGCAATTAAAGAAAAAGGCCCGGGATGTTATTGAAGCGGTGGAGCACGAGACGAAAAGTGTTTACGTTGATGAATCAAATCACGAGGCCCAAGTGCAAGTTGGTACAGATCTTCCAACCGAAATTGAGGAAGAGCCGATCGAGTTTTGAAAAGTCGAAATCTGTTTTGCATGGAAGCATGAAGATATGACGGGAATAAGCAAGGACGTCATTACTCACAAGTTAAACATTGATCCAACTATTCGTCCTGTCCACCAGAAAAGGAGAAAGTTTGCCCATGAACGGAACCAGATTATAAAGGATGAAGTTGAAAGACTTTTGAAAGCCAAGATGATCAAGGAAGTTCAATATCCAAGGTGGTCGGCCAATGTTGTGGTGGTAGAGAAGAAGAATGGCAAGTGGCGAGTATGCGTGGACTTCACGGACTTGAACAAGGCTTGCCCGAAAGATCCATTTCCTCTTCCTCATATTGATTCTCTAGTTGATGAGACAGTGGCCACGATATCTTGACATTCATGGATGCGTCCTCGGATTTCAACAAATTCAAATGGAGCCCTCGGACCAAGAAGATACGGCCTTCATGACTCCGAAGGTATATATTGTTATATTGCTATGCCATTTGGTCTTAAAAATGCGGGGCAACTTATCAAAGACGGTAAACAAGATGTTCAAAGATCAACTTGGCAAGACGATGGAAGTCTACATAGATGATATGGTAGTAAAATCCAAGCATATTGAAGATCACGTGGAGCATCTTCTGAGGCATTCAACATCTTGAAAGCTTTCAACATGAAGCTCAATCCAAAGTGCAACTTTGGTGTTAAAGCGAGGAAGTTCTTGGGCTATATGGTGACTAAGAGAGGAATTGAAGCTAGTCCGAACAAATCAAAGCTATTCTCAACTTGGAATCTCCCAAGAATATCAAAGACGTCCAAAGGTTAACCGGTAGAGTAGCTGCCTTAAATAGATTTATATCTAAATCATCGATAAGTGCAGGTTATTCTATGAAGTGTTAAGAAAGAATAAACTATTCCAATGGACTGATCAACATGAGGGCCTTCAAACAACTTAAGGAATACTTGATGACGTCACCCCTACTTGCCAAACCAAAGCGTGGTGAGCGCCTCTACTTATATTTAGCCGTATCGAGAATGCGGTTAGTGCGGTGTTAGTGAAAGAAATTCAAGGTGAACAGCATCCGTGTATTATGTAAGTAAGTCTCTACTAGATCTTTGAAACAAGGTACTCTCATCTTGAAAAGTTAATTTTAGCTTTAACTCCGCTACAAAATTGCGTCATTATTTTGAAACACATCCCATTCTTGTTAGAACTAATTATCCTATAAGAAGTGTGTTGAGAACTCCGAAATGTCGGGAAGATTAGCCAAGTGGTCGGTCAAGTTGAGCACATATGACATTTCATATGAGCCCGCACTATCAAATCTCAAGCTCTAGCGATTTCGTAGCGATTTTAGTCCAAGTTTGCAACTGAGGTGGAACAAGAGGTACAACAACTTGAAGGTAAAACAACTCCTAGATTTTGGACACTTTATACAGATGGAGCTTCAAATTCCAAAGGAATTGGCTTGGGAATAGTTCTGAAATCCCCCCAAGGTGATATCATACCTCAAGTTGTATCTTGTGAATTCAATGCGACGAATAATGAAGCTGAGTATGAGGCTTTAATCATGGGTTTAACTACTGCTTTAAGTTTAAATATTACTCATATAAATGTATATGTTGATTCTCAATTGCTCGCTAACCATTTCAATGGCAGCTACATGGCTAAGCATTCCAAAATGACTCTATATCTTCAACATGTTAAAGCTTTGGCTTCAAAATTTCTGTCATTCTCATTGGAGCAGGTTCCTAGAGAAGAGAATACGAAGGATGCACTGGCCAACTTGGGTCAACTTGCAAATCTATGTTGCATACTAATATTCCCATTATTTATGTTAAGTACCCGCTATAGACCAAGTGGAAGAAACTCAAGAAGTGACTCGGTCTAATGGGGCACAAGTTACAAGTCCATCTTGGACCCAACCTATAATTGAGTTCCTTCAACTTGGAACTATTCCACGATATTAAGAATGCTAGATCCTTTAAAATGCGTACTTCAACTTTTGTTTTAATAGATAATGTCTTGTTCAAGAAATCTTTCGCAGACACTATTTGAGATGTATTGACAATAGACAAGTTGAGCTCGTGCTAAAAGAGATCCATGAAGGAACATGTGGAAATCATTCGGTGGGAAAGCATTGGCATCAAAGGCTCTCGGACTGGTTATTCGGCCAACAATGCGTCAAGATGCCATGAGCTACGTGCGAAATGTGACGCCGCCAAAGGCACGGTAACATCTTGCATCAACCTGCCGAACCTCTACATTCTATTGTTTCATCTTGGCCCTTCATGAAATGGGGCATGGATATTGTGGGCAAGTTGCCTAAGGCTCCTGGAGGCAAAGTGTTCATGTTAGCAATGACCGACTATTTCTCAAAATGGATCGAGCGAGAGGCCTATGTGCAAGTAAGAGACAAAGAGGTAGTTTCATTTTTAAAGAAGAATATTATTAGCGAGTTCGGTGTACCATCGGAGATCATATGTGATAATGGATCCCAATTCATAAGTAAAAAGGCGGGAGATTTTTGTGCTCGTTGGGGCATCAAGTTGATCACATCCACACCGTCCATCCTCAAGCCAATGGTCAAGCTGAGTCAAGCAACAAGTTGATTGTCAACAACTTGAAGAAACGCCTAGATCAAAAGAAAGGAAAGTGGGCTGAAGAATTACCACTTGTACTTTGGGCGGACAGAACGACTACAAAAGGGGCCACAGGTAGAACTCCATATTCTTTGGTGTTTGGAGTAGCCGTAATTCCAATCGAGGTAACAATCCCAACAAGGTATGGTTTGTTAACTCAAGATGAAAATAACCTCTTGTTAACCCAAGATCTAGATACAATTGATGAGATCGGGATTTAGCCAAGATAAGGATGGCGACCTATCAACAACGGATTGCTAGATCCTACAACAAGAATGTCGAATAAGAAGGTTCCAGGTTGGTGATTTAGTTTTAAGAAAAGTATTTCAAAATACCGAGAATTGAATGCAGTAAATTGGCTCCCAAGTGGGAGGGACCATATCTCATTGATGGCGGCAAAGGTGCATCGGTTGTCAACCCCAAGTGGAGACAGGATCCCTAGGAGTTGGAATGCCATTCATTTAAAGCTCTATTTTATGTAAGTCAAGTAGTTAACAACTAGACTTGTCGGTATGAGTTAATTTATGTCAAGTTCATTTATGTATTTCAATTCTCAATTTTATTGGAAACCCTTACTAACTTAAGCATCGGAGGGGTGTTGGCTATGCTAACACCCAATCCTAACATGAATTTGTTTTGCAAGGTATACAAGTGGAGTAGGCTCAACATGTTAACACGCCGACGGCTCCAACATGTTGAGACCTAAATGAGCAGTTGAACATGTTAACACGCCAGTACGGCTCCAACATGTTCAGACTGAGATGAAGAAGTTCAACATGTTAACACGCCAATACGGCTCCAACATGTTGAGACTTTAGGCGGAGAGGATGGAACATGTTGACACGCCAGACGGGCGATACTTGTTCTATCTCTTCAAACGACTTACCTCGATCAAAGGTACATTTTGGTTAAAAGATTTACATCTTTTCTAAAGAGTTAAGGTTTCTACACCTTCGCCGTGCGCACGATTTCACATCTATTCAAGATGTGATATTGGTTGTAACATTAACATGTTACCTATAGCTTAAATTAGTGAACATTTTATCTCGCTAACACAAGCAAGTGTTTCTAAAAGAAACCTGGATTACTTCAGAAAAGTTCGAATATTCCCAAGATTAGTGGATGAGTTGGTTAAGCCAACAAATCCTATCAACCTATGAAAAGCATGGAGTACTAGACCAACCTAGTACCCCTAAATAGATTGTTTGCGCTCTTATGAGCGATTACATGACCAAACGAATAAAACGAAATTGTTTGTGTTACCCTCTAAATCTCCTAAAGACATTCAAACTTTCTCAACATTTTGGCCTCCGCCGTCGGTGTTACGTCGCCTCCTTTTCTTGATTATCGCCTTCAACTTGTTTCCCCATGCTTGCTCAACACTTTGTTTGCATCCTCAATCAACTCCTCCAAGGCCGGAGAATTTACCTCTTCGCATCCGGTTCACCGATGAAATCCTCCAAGGTTCTTTTTTTCTTCTTCCAGCTGCCTTTCCACTTTTCAATTCCTCCATCATTTGTATCCGGTCAAGCGCGCCTTGGTGGCATTGAACTTGAAATCCTCTCTAGCGACCTCAAGTTCCTTAATGTGAGCCTCGTTCTCCTTCATTCTCTCGGCACGACATCGCAATTCCTTCCTTAACTTCACTACTTCACTACTTTGCACCTTAACTTCCTTCTTCAATTTGCTTATCACCTCTTTCTCTCTTGCCTCTTCGGCCTTTTCTAGTCGCCTTGATTTTTAAAATGGCAACTTGATCCAAGATAGGACTCACAATCCGAGACTGTGTGATAAGTATTAGTATTAATGAATTTCTTGGTAAAAATCCAAAGTTTCACCATTTTACCTTGTCAAGAAAGTCCTTCATCACAACGACAAATTTTTCCCTTGTCGTATCAACGTCAGCATCACCTATATCCGTTATCAAGCATCCACCTCTTTCTCATGAATCATCTTGTTTTTTCAGACATTCACCTCCAACTAGAGGCAATGTGGGGTCAAGGATCTTACTATCCAAGCGCACGATCGAGCAAAGTCAAACAGAAAAGAATTTGGACAAAAGTTTGAAATAGAAAAAAGAAATTTGGAATAAAGCAAATTGGAAATTCTCTTCTCGTTGACACGTTGACAAGCCTTGAGACGAGTTCGTCTTCAAATATTTCGAAAGTTAAACTCATGTACTCCTTCACGATGCATGGAGTAACAATATTCTTCTAGGACTTCAAATTTCTAAGGATTAATGTATTTCAATTTTAAATGGCAACTCAACAAAAAAATTCTTTCTTGAGAGATTTTGAATTACACCTTTTTTAAAATTTTAGTAAAGAAATTCCTCTACCTTCCTCCATTTAAACATCGGCCCCTTTTACTCAAATTTTTTCCTAACAAAGAACAGATTTCTTCTTAGTCTCATAGAGTAGATGATTTGATCGTTTTACCCTTTAAGCTAAATCTTCCCAAAGAAGAAATTCTTGTCTCAGGAGGGTTGCTTTTCTAGGGTGCACAAAAATGAGTATTAAGATACCGTCGTGGAGGGAAACATTCAGTGAGGTCCCAATCTTATGGGTAGGATCCGGTTTCAAGATGGGGAATTAACATTTCAAGAGGCCATTCGTGAAGTTTCTGAAATTAGCGATTTGAAGTTGAGGTCTTGGGTTAACAAAATCCTTTTAAACTCTTCCTTTTTATTTTTATTTTTCTTTTTATTTTTCTTTTTTTTAAAAAAATAGCAAACAATTGAGACCTCAGCGATTGAGAAAAACTCAGAATTGACTTTACTTCTTGTCCAGACGGTCTTAGGTATCTCTATTAAGGATACTTTATTGTAAGCAAGAGGAGAGAAGAGTTGGAAAAGGAAAAGACGTTATTTAAGGAAAAGAAGTTGGGAGGTTGTACCTTTGGAAACGCTAGAGAAACCTTTTGCCTTGGGAAGTCTCAAAACCGTCCCATCGTACCTTTAGCATTATTGCCTCTTACTTGTACGTTTGGTCAATTTTTAAATTTTTGTATTATTTATATTTGTTTTGAAAATTTAAAGGGGGCAATTGTTGGGCCTACATTTTAAGTCAACTTGTTTACAACTTACATATATCATTTTGATACTACCAATTTTGAGTTCTCCTGATCTTGACATTTTTGGGGTTGAATTATTGTTACATTACAACCTATTTTTAGGAAATGTGTCAACGGATAAGAAGTCTCATTCAACAAACGTTCCTTCATCAAACAAAGCCAAGGGATCCTTATCTCTTCAACCAACATTGTGGCGAGAATACAACTCAACAACTTTAACCAATTTCCTATATTCTAGGCTTATTGTTTCTTTAATCGAGGTAATAAAAGGGAGGAACACATGTATTTTTCACACACATTCTCATTTAAGCTCCCTACATAATAGTCTTGTATTCAACCCGATTAATAAATCATTTGGTCAAGGCAGGTTCCTAAACCTCCCGGGGTTTTGTGCCGGCGAACAAGTTGTTCAAGGGCTTTCCCTAGTTAACAAAATCCTTTGAGTTCATTTCTATAGCATTTCATAATCATAGTACCGAGATTTAAATTATCTTTGTCATCTTTCTTGTCACTAGTCTCCCTTGTTGAAATTTGACCAAAACAGATAGATGATCTGAGAATTACAGCAATACCAACTGGTATAAGATTATTTTTGCTCAGCTTGTTATGTAATGGTAGTGCAGACTAATTACTTGGAATTACCTAACAAATGATGCTTATTAATGTAGTTCATATCTCTGTTTTTGTGTCTGGGAAATGTCTAATGTTGTGAACAAAATTTTTAAGTAGGACTTAGAATAGAGTTAGTTAAAGGAAAAAAGTTTAGGCAGAAGTTCTGAACTGATAAATTGCCGGGGGAGTTCAGTGAAACATACCGTCCTGATGAAAAGCTACACCATCAACGTCCATTAAAAGCTTGTTGGTGTTTTCAACTGAAGGATCAAGATTACTGATGAGATTCTTTGGGACGCACATGAATTGCAGTTCTTGCTGTCTTTCCAATTAATGTCGTAAGAGCAAACAAATTTCAATTTTCAAGGCATTAGGCTGAAGATGGAGGTTAACGGACTTAACGGCGCGAAGCCTGGGAGGAAAGGGACTGCAACTCACTTTTCTGAAAGGCCATGGGCACCGATCAGACAAGAGAGAAATTGCGCAAGGCATGTATGCTTCTTCCTGCTCCGTCACGCTCCCAGCCACTCCTGCCGCGCCACGTTCGCTCTGTTGTCGCTCGGAGGCGTGCCGTCTCCTTGCTAAGCTGATTCTTGGCCGTTTTGTCCTATTTGCCCCTAAAATCTTTGTCTTCTACAAGTTTACCTTCAACCTTGTATGTTAAATGACACACCCTTACATGCTAAATATTATTCTCATTAAAGCCACAATTACACTAATACCCCTTCATCCTATTTTAGAAAAAAAAAATTAATACAACTGTCATTGTTTTAATAATTAATTCTAATTAATTAAAACATAATAAATAATTGTTTGTGGATAAAACCACAAAAAAAATTAAAAAATCAAGGCCGGCACGGCGCTTTTGGATATAGTCGGTCCAACAATATTTATTAGAGTCGACCCGGCTATATCACCCCAAACTTGAATCAATTTCTGTCAGAAAAATGATTTGAAAGAGGTTTCTAGCGTGTCCAGTGCCTCGCCTTCTTTCGAGATTTCCGGCATTCAATTCTTCCTGGCCCGCAATTTTGAAAAAGCAGCTTCTTGGTCAACCAAGAAGCAGAACCAAAGCGAGCGACTTAGCAGCTTTCGTCTTTGGAAGAGATTGCTCCTTTTGACTTGGGGTAAGCACCTAGCCTTGCTCTTGTGAGGATCCAAGGACGCAGTTGCTGGACGGGCCATATTTAATAGAGCCGGACCGGCTATATCCAAAATCATCTGGCTGCCCTTAATTTTTTTTAATTTTTTTATAATTCTATCCACAAACAATTATTTATTATGTTTTAATTAATTAGAATTAATTATTAAAAATTATGTTCTAATTAATTACAATTAATTATTAAATTTTGTTTTAATTAATTGATAGCTAGTTTCCAAAGCTAGTTTGTTAGATTAATTAAGTTTTGAGATTATATTTTGTCTTAATATTGATTTGTCATTAATTTTGTAATTTAATCCTAATTACCTCTAATAAAAATCAAGGGCACTTTTGTCATATTTTTTTTAAAATTCACTAAAAATGTGCGTCATTTAGCATGTAGGGGTGCATTATTTAGCGTCTGTGTTTTATGAACTCATCAATCTACCACTCCATTGAAGATTCGTAAACTCTAAACCCTATTTATATATCATTATGAGTTTTCATTTTGGAATGATTGTTGGTTTGTTTCTTGTCAATATGAGCTAAATCTCATCATCTAGTGTTTCGATGTAGTGTTGGTTTGAAAGTTGTGATGTCAACTTAGGGCTTTTCTATTTATTGTTATATATATCCTTAGGTATTATGTTGTGTGTTTAATGCTTGCAATAATTTGAACACATATTGCATGATTTTAGAATTTAATAAGTGCGTCACCAGTGACTTGTTGAGTTTAGAAAATACATCATAATAGTTCTTAGGTAGGGTGAGTCTTTGATACGCACCCACCTTAGAATAGTCATTTGGGGTTTTGTGTGTGTGATTGGAAGCGATTGATGGTATACTCATATATAGCGACAGCCCGTGAGTTTATACCCTTGATTTGTATCGTTATACGAAGCGACAACCCATAGCAATGATTTTTGAATCCCCGACTTCCAAGAATTGAATAACGTTGATAGGAAACCCTTGTTGAATCACAACGGAAGAACCAACTTGAAATCAAAACCCTAAAACTCAAATCATTAGTTTAGATATAGTCAAGATTGCAATGTACTTGGTACTCAATTCAAGCAACCAATCGCTCTTCGTGGGATCGATACTCTACTTACACTTTATTACTTGTTCGGCTGGGTAACGCGTGTTGCAAAACATACAAATAATGGTCCTATATTTTGATATACTAATTCCAGCAAAACATATTAATAATTCATTCTTTAAAACATTTTAATTTCGAATAAAATTGTCATGTGGAATGGAAGGTATTAAAAAGAAAGATGAAATAAAAAAACAATATCATGTATCATAGGCATTCTATGACTCCATAAGTTTCTACGATGGGTCGTATAAAACATGTTAGCTCAGTCAGAGTTCAGTTGAGTTCGTTCAATGATCATAAATGGCTAAACTCAAGTGTCAAACAAAACCCTTCACGTTCTCGAGATGAACCTTGGATATGTAAATATTTATTACCCCATTAATTTGTAGGTTAACTATTAACACCCTTCAATTCAACTCTATATAAATCAAACTACAACACTTTGGTAAACCATCCTGATCAAGCCCCTTATAATTTGCTTCCAGATATGGCTACTAAGCTAACAAAGTTGAAGCCGGAGCCGGTAGTTTCTGATCATGAGAGCAGCGATGATGATAATGATGCAGGAAATGAAGATTTAGGCCTTTTGTTGGATAAGCTAAATCTTGGCCCAAAGAAGAAATTGATTGTGCTTTCTCCTAGTGGGTTGCTTGTTCATAGGGTTCACAAGCGTAATATGAGTAGCCTTCCAAGAAACTGTAGGGCTGATTTCGTTTGTGGAAACTTTCAAAGTAAGATTTCTTTCCATCTATTTTATATTTTTGGGTAGTAATCTGTTATTTTTACAATTTATTTTTATGATGATTTTTGTTTTGCTTGTTTATATGAATGTATAGTTTTCAAGAGGCCATTCTGTGATGAGTTTCTCAAGTTTTGCTTTGAGCGATTTGAAGTGGCACTGTGGTCATCAGCAATGGAGTTAGTACATATCAACAGATTTGTATCAACAGTATGTTTTAGTGTGTTGTACCTTCCTGCAATGCACAACACGCTAAAGCATGTGGCTGATACAATCAGTTGCTCTATTACCCATTTTTCTTATGTCTTCTTTTATTAAATCCTCTGCTTTTAATTTTTTTTTTTTTTTTGTAAATAGGCACAATGTTGATGCTCTATTGAGCAACCTCATGCCAGGATTGATAAGAAAGCTGGTGTTTGTATGGGTAAGTACGACTTAGAATTTTGTTTTATCATTGAAGGAGATCAATTTATATGTTTGTGTTGATGTCTATTAAAGGATCAAGAGGAGTCCACTGATTCTGGTTTTGAGTCCTTGGATAAGAAAGGAAAGCCGATTTTCTTGAAGGAGCTAAAGAAAGTGTGGGAGACATTCAGCTTCTCAACAGCGGACACACTGCTGCTTGAAAATGATCCCTACAAAGGCCTACTGAATCCTGTAATTTTATCGGTTATTGCCTCCCTAGTATGGTTACTGTTTGGTTTAAGTTTATTAACATTGTTTTGTATTATTGCAGCCTCACACAGCTATTTATCCTGAGCCGTACAAGGTTGATAATAAGGAGGATACATTTTTAGGTGATTCAACTAATGAACTTCTTACTATCATATATTTTCTCATAGAATTAGTTGCAAGTAATTTGACCTTTAAATTTGTTAATCAGCTCCGAAGGGTGAACTACAAGAATTTCTAGACGGGGTGGCTGATGCTGAAGATGTTCCTACTTATGTTAAAGAGCATCCGTTTGGGCAGAAAGAAATAACAGAGTCTCATTCTGATTGGGATTATTACTCAAAGATCGTTGCTCGTTTTAGCAAGAATGTAGCTATTGAGTAGAAGATTTGATGCTATGTTTCTTGCTTTTCAGCACAATTTTGAGTTAATAAAAGCCAATATATGGATGGCAGTGTCTTTGAGTTTTGTATAAATCATGATCCAATTAATGAACAAGATCCACATGTTGGTAATTGGTTGTAGAAAGCTAGCCAACATTTATGTAGTATGCCAATACATGGAAAAGTTTCTTTTAACTTTCATATAAACCATTCTCCAATTACCGAATATTAGAACGCTTTTCAATGTTTATGTAGTATATCATCGCAAAAGTTAGTGGTTTTGAGTCTTGAATTGAATCGAGGATTGAAAGTTGAGCATACTAAAAATTGTGGAAAGCTGCGTGGAGAGAAGCTTCTAAAACTGAGTAGTACTTCCCTCATTGTTATGCAGCCCATGATTCAAAACTGAGTAGTACTTCCCTCATTGAGCAGTGGCCTATAGCAGAGTCATCAGCTTAAATGGATTCTGGGCTGGTAGACCTCATACCAAGGATGATCTGAGAATCACAGCAAGACCAACTGGTATAAGAATATTTCTGCTGAGCTTATGTAATTATGGTAGTGCACATAGTTATTAAATTGGGATACGTATCATGTATTGTAATTTCATATTCATGATACGTAGTATTGTGGGATACGCTTTGCATATAGAAATACTAATTATGAAATACATATATAAGAAGTAGGAACTATAAGTAGATATAAATATATTTATTAAAATTTTAACAAAGATATAATTAAGTTAAGACTCAAAGATTGTGTTTTACTAATATACAGTGAAATATTATTCAATATAATGAAAACCTAAAAAGTTTTAAGAAATAATTTAGTAAAAGCTCTGACTTTTTATATGCTGACTTTGTAAGAAAGTGATTTTTAAAAAATTATAATATAGTTTTGTTTGGTGCGATTCTATATTATAAAACAACAACGTATCGTAAGAGTATCGTATGATACGACACTGTATCGTAAGATATGAATATCATATCGTAGGATACATTGTCAAATGAGATACGCACATAAGATACGTATCGATTACCCTATTTTTGTATCGTATCGTAAGATATGTATCGTGTATCGTAAGGTACTAACAACTATGGTAGTGCAGACTAAATATTCAGAATTACCCAACGAAAGATGCTTGTCGTAGTTAGGAATTTTGTTCATATGCTTCTCTGTTTAAGTGACTGGAAATGTCTAATGCAGTGAACAAAATACTATGCAAGTATTGACTTAGAATAGAGTTGGTAAAAGGAAAAAATGTAGGCAGAAGTTGATAGTGAACACAACAGTAAGTTCCAAACTGATAAATTGCCGGGGAGTCCAGTGAAACATACCGTCCAGATGAAAAGCCACGCCATCAACCAACCACCATCAAAAGCTTGTTCATGTTTTCAACTGAAGAATCAAGATTACTGAGTGAGATTCTTTGGGACGCCCATTCTTTTGGAGATATGTAACACCATGAATTGCAGGTCCTGCTGTCTTTCCAACTACTGTTGTAAGAACAAAAAGTTTCAATTTCCAGAACTAGTATATCGTTTACTAAGATGAATTGGAAGCTCGCGAAATGTGCTTAAGAATACTGGATTGGTATACAAATAACCTGTATCACAGCCTTTTTTGTTTTTGTTTTTGGTTTTTTTTTTTTACTTTTCCTTTAAATTAATGCAGTGCTACTTTTTCTTGCTACTGCAGTGAGTTTATAGGTGGCGCTGTTGTGTAAACATAACAGTAGAGTTACAATAGCTTTCCAGAGCTTTTTGTTAGGTAATTAAAAGATAATTTAAAAGTTTTAAGCAATGGCTACATAACAGTAGAGTTACAATAGCTTTCCAGAGCTTTTTGTTAGGTAATTAAAAGATAATTTAAAAGTTTTAAGCAATTGAAGGCCTTATCCCTTGACTGATTGTTAGAAGTAAAATAAACAAAATAAAATATAAACTAAGCACCAGATGCATAATCGAAGAACAATTGAAGTAAGAAAGAATATTTGCAAAAGCCAAGGCAATGCAGATGTTTATTTCCAGATAGGATGTATTTTTGGTTTAATTAGAAGAAAAATAGTTACAGCTAGGTTCATTGCCAGAGAGAGAGAGAGAGAGAGAGAGAGAGAGAGAGAGAGAGAGAGAGAGAGAGAGAGAGAGAGAGAGAGATGGCAATGAATATAACATTTAGGAAGAATAGGTGAAAAACTACCTGAGAAGAAAAGCTTTGTTCAAAGATGGACTTGCCATCTATCATCACTAAGGGAATGTGAGCAATCCGGGGCCAATAATCTCCTTTATCCTTCAAGCACCGTTGTGTTAGAAGTGGACAACCAAGTATTTGCAGCCTTGAAAGCGTATCGAGCAGATCATCTTTTGGTAAGGACTGAAGCATAGGGCAGTCAAAGATCACCAGTTCCTCAAGAGAGGAGAGGTTCTGGAGCCCCTTGGACAGGGATTTCAGATATGGAAGTCCAAAGATTGTAAAAACAGTTAGACTCGAAGGAAGCATAAACTCATCATTATCATCAGAAAAGGAAAATGAAACCAGTTCTGGATGCGCGCCGCGGATGGTGAATGCTTGAAGAGAGGTGAGCTTGTGGAGGCACCAATCTGACAGGGGCTTAAACCTATCACAGTCACGGATATCGAGTGTCTTTAAGTTGGCCGGAAATCCATCATTCGAAAAGAACTCCAGATTTTGGCATTTGCATATAATTAACGATTCGAGAGATGCAAAGCTTTCAATCCCATCATCCAAGGAGCTCAGTGTTGGACAGCCCACAATGCACAGGGATTTAAGGCAGGGGAGCGATTGCATCCCAACGTGCAATGAATTCAGCTTTGTGCAATAAGAGATATCAAGTTTTCTCAGATAGGGGGCTGAGAACTTTCTTTCTGGGAATGACTCCATATCACTACAATCTGATATATGCAAATCAACAAGACCTGCTAAATTGCGCGCAGAGCGTGATGACCCAAATAACAATGTTTGGATGATTTTGTTAGTACAATTACTGATTCTAAGCTGTTCCACCGAGGTCACGCTGCTGCTGCCGCCGCTGCTGCTGCTGCTGCTGTCCAACCACATTACTGCCTCCACATTCACACAGTTCTTAACTTCAAGCTTCTTGAGAGTAGTGCCTGACTTGCTCACAGGCAACAACCTCAGAGACGAACAGTCATATATCCTAAGTTCTTCAAGACGAGAGTTGAACATGTAGTTGGTCAGGGACACCAACGCATGACACCTCTCTATCACAAGACTTCGAAGCATGGGTGAGACGGGAAAGGACACGAGTTTTGGACAAAAATAAATAGTCAAATCTCTGAGAGACTTCAGGTTGTTCAGTACATTTGGCAACTTCTCCAGATTGCCGCAGTCAATCAATTTCAAAACTTCAAGATTACTAGGCAACCCTTGTTCTTCGTCTCCCAGAGAAATGAGCTGATCACACCCTTGAACAGAAAGATTTTTCAAACGCAGTAGTTTTTTTAACCAGAACCCTTTTTGGCCACAAACACACCAGTTGATGGCAATCAATTATAACTAGATCTTCAAGTGCCCCTGAGGACTGCATAAACTCTTCATTTAGATAAGTAAGCTCAGTGACACTCTCTATCTCCAAGCTAATCAGAGATGTCAGATCCGCAAATCTGTTTAGCAGCACCCCACTGCAATTTTGTAGGTTTAATTTGCAAAGAGAGGGAAGCCGTAACAGCGGAGTCCTTCTCAGTTTGGGACATTTATCGATGGTAAGCTCACGGAGGTGAGGGAACAATTGTCCTCCAATTTCTTCATCAACATGAAGACAAGACCACTTCTCCCACTCCGGCATGTTGTTAAACCGCAGAGTCTCGAGCGATGGAAATGGACACTCCACAGAACTTCCATTCATGTAGAATTCATCGCCAACACTTTTTACTGCATGCATGCTTCTAATATCAAGGACTTTGAGCAGGGGCAGTTGCCCAACTGAGGGTAAAGATGTGCATCTTTTACAACCTCGAAGGCTAATCTTAACCACATTAGAGAATGACAGATCTCCAGTCCAGCTTGGGAATTTCACACCCCCATAGTACTCGATATTAAGCTGCTTCAAGCTTTTATGTGGTTGCAGCATGTCAAGTACCTCCATTTCAAGTCTTTCTTCTCGGGAATCATCAAAATTAGTAGCCCATACCAATCCAAGTTTATCAAGGTACTGCTTACTTCTTAAATTGGCATTTTTCGCATCCCTGAAATCAGTCACATTCTGTAATTCTTCAATGTGTAGCGTGCCACGCAGCAGCATTAGGTCCTTTACATCTTGTATTCTGAACCCAGCGTCTTTTTCTACAACAATCTTCGGTAGTGTCTGTAAACTCGTCAGTTTACTGATTCCCGAGGGGATCTTTTGCAGTTGATGCGTATAAGCATTATCAAGATGACGAAGATTAATCAAGTTCCCAATGCTCTTAGGCAAAGTACGGAGATATCGGCATTTACGTACTGATAGTGTCTGCAAATTGTAGAGAGTACCTACGGACTCAGGCAACCATTTGATTGAAGTATACGATAAATTGAGATATCGTAGATGGTTCAAAGCATTGATAGAGTTTGGCAGCTCACTTATCTGATAACCCCTTAAAGATAGCACCCTTAAGCATTGTAGTTTCGGCAATAAGTCAACTAAAACCTTGTTAGATAAGTAGTAAACTTCTGTGCTTCTTAGCTCATGTGCTGGTAAAGAAAGGAAGGTACGCAGTCGTGGAACTTCCCCAAAAACAGTGAATTTCTTGAAGACGTCAAATTTTTGGCAGATGTATGAAGAGTGGCGTGCCCTTTCAAGTTGATTACCTTCCAACTTATCCTCCAATTTGAAACAGATTTTTCCAGCAACATGTTGAGCAAGATCATTCATCAAGTCGTGCATCACAAATTGTTCATCACTATCAATCGATAGTTGAAAAAATGACCTTGACAACAAGTCCTCAAAATGTTCCCGACCCAAGTCTTCAATTTGCTTGCTTCCACCCGGGTTCTCGAGAAGATCTGCTGCCATCCACAACAAAACTAGCTCATTCTTGTCGAATGTATAGTCTTTGGGGATTATCGAGCAGTATGCAAAACACTGCTTCAAATGGAAAGGTAGGTGATGGTAGCTCAATAGTAGAGCGGGAAGAATGCCACTCACTTCGTCTTTCCACATTTTGTTGTTTAAAACATCTTCCCATTCATTTTGGCGTTGTTTAGTGCGCAACACACCTCCAATCGACTTGATAGCTAAAGGTAGACCTCCGCATTTCTTCACTAGTTCATCAGCTATTACTTTAAGATTTGGATGGGCATCAAAATTTGTCCTCCCAAGTGCATGCAGAGCTAATAAGGAAAGACAATGTTCAGCTCCCAACACCTTCAAGCGAAATGGAGCAACAAAACTCATGATTGATGCTACTCTTTCGTTACGAGCTGTGGCAATAATCTTGCTTCCGGGTGCCCCACCAAGAAAAGGACGACGTAGGACTTCCCACTTGTCATAGTCCTCGTTCCAAATGTCGTCCAAGACAAAAGGAACTTTTTCCCTGACAACTTCTTCATTAGTTTCACCTGAAGCATGTTGAGATCATAATCTTTCATGTCACTCTCTGAAGAGAGTGACACAAGAATTGTCTTTGTTATTGCAGATACATCAAAAACAACAGAAACACAAACCCATGATTTTAAATCAAAGTGGTGGTTTACTTCGTCATCGTTATAAACCTCCTGAGCCAGAGCTGTTTTACCAATACCTCCCATACCAAGTATAGGGATCACAACACATACGTCATCAACACCCATATTTTCACCTCCCTTGAACAAAAGTTTAAGGATTTCCTCTTTTCCTTTTCTCTTCCGAAAACACGAGGTTTCAGAGATGTTGAGGGTACTTGTGTCATTTTTCTGTTATATTGCTCGCCCTGAACCCTCCTCTACTACCTTCCACAACCAGACCAATTTTTTGTTGAGAGATCTCTTGTAATCTGGCAGAGATCTCATCTACCTTGGTCCTCATGGTGTAATTAAATGAAAAAGTAGTTGGACCGCGATTAGTACAACAAGGTGAGATGGCATACCAAACCTTACAGGTGTCAGATTGAGGTTGTGGCACCAACTTGCGTAGCAAGACTTCGGTTGCCAACTCGTCGACTATATCATCCAAATCGTAAGCCAAATCTTGGAGATCATCGAGCCAAATTTTTACAGCCCTGTCAGTGATTTGCTTCTCTTCTGCATCACTAAGAACTGCCTGAATTTTCAACAAAGCTTTGCTCCACTTCTTGAGCTTGGGACGGATACCTCCTTGCCGTGCCAAGTCCAACAGCTCGCCAGAGGCCAACTTATCAAACAGTACTGTGATGAAAGCTGACAGAAATACCTCTGCTACCGGCATTTTGTAAATTCTTTTGTTTGGGAATCACAAGAAAATTTGAGACAGAATGAGAACTGAGCAATCAAAAGAATCAGAAGAAATGGGGATTGCTTCTTTAAAGGATAAACTAGAGAATATATCCGATTTATCTGTCCATTAAGGGGAAAGTGGCTCACTATTATGCACCCGTGATGATGATGCTGTGCACATCTAAGCAAAGAATAATAGATGGTCACACATCAAAGGAAAGTGCATTCTCAGATTCAAAGTAACAAAGAAACTACTCGAAGGACAAGTTATCGTTCGACTGACTACCAAAGAACAATGGAAAAGCAATTTGCTTTAGTTGGTCTCCACCATATCGTGTTGAGAGTCTCTCTTTCCTTCTCATGCTGTGCCAAAATGAGAAATTTTATGATACTTTGAAAATTTTCAAAGAATAATTCATTGTAAGAACATACCACTTCTAGAAAGAATGATACTCTCTCCGTTCAAGACAAAGTGTCCACTTTCTATTTTTAAAAGTCAACATATGACTAAATCAAATCAAAATTTTATATATTTTACTTATGTTTTAGGAAATGAGATTTCATTAATCAAAAACTACATTAAGAATACTATAGGATATAACTTTCATAACTTTGTAAAAACAAATAAATTTATGTAAATTATCGGTCAAACTTTAATTAAATTGACCACTAAAAGTCAAAAGTAGAATCTTTCTGAACGGAGGGAGTACAAGGCATGGAAGCTAGTGAAAGAAATACGAAGGATTACTTACCTTGTGCACGCCTCCTATGTGAAATAGAACCTAAAGATGATGAAAATATTTAGCTGAATTAGTTATGTAATAAATTCAAATTGAAATTAATATTGATTAGATCTCGACCATTCCTCGTGGGCTCACCTTAAGCATGCTTCCTAATCGGGTTGGCCATTTTCTTGGGATATTAGAGCTCAGGTTGAACATTATGCAAGGATGCCTCTTGTCTTGCCTTGATGCAGTCTTTTCGATAATTTGATACTACCATCTCCCTGAACATAATCATGAGTTTGCTTTCGGGTTTCAAGTAAAATAATAATTTTTCAATGAAAACCGGTGATGTTACAAGTTTTTAGGTTCTTAAATTCCAAGAGGTTTATTATTGTACTCGTAACTAAAAAAATCAGGCCACAAAGTAAAATAAGCATACCAATGACTCTCACCTTTGGTGGTCAAAAGTCATTTCTAAGACTCTGCTTTCTCGTCAAAGTCAATACAGAAATGAAATGAATCAGAGATTTGGGTCTGGGGGTTAAAAACACAGAGAGAGAGAGAGAGAGGATGACAAGAAGAATGAATGCAACCTGAAAGTGTAAAATGAACAGTGGTTCCCACACACACACACACACACACACACACACACAAAAGGAAACACGAAAGAAGGATTAGAAAAAAGAAAAGAAAGGATTAAAGTGCAGAATCAAAAAAAAGCAAAAGGTTGTCCCATTATAATTTTGTAGAGAACAGAGTTGTTATTCACTCTGGGAGATCACTTTCCTTTCGCAATATACAAACATTATTTGTTTTGAATGAATTTCTTGGTACCTTCCCCGCCTCGGGTTGATGATACTGCGCATGTTTTTCTCAAATCCAGAAAATCACCAACCAAAAGAGAAAATAACTGGACATGTATATAATCAGCTGAGCTGATCCTAGTTCTTTCAGAAAAAATCAAACAGTTTGTGAGCAATTGTCTCCTCAATGGAATTGACACGCTGCATGATCGACAATCATCACCCAAAAAAAAAGTTGAAAGATGCAACAGAAATTTGCAAGACAAGGTTTTTTTATTTTTTAAAGGCTTTTTCACCATAGTATTTTTCTGAGCTAATTCTGAATGACTGGAATGAGTTAGGTTAGGGTAAAATAGAGCCGTGCTCTAAAACCCTAAGCCGCATCCTAACTGTGCAGTATTATTCCATGGTTGTGAAGTTAGCTGTTACCTTTGGTAGGGGCTTTTTCGGAAGGTTCCACGTAACTTATTTAAAGATGGACAATATGACATGACCTAACTTGTAGGGATTATTTGGTTTTACGATACTTCATCCGTCTCAGATAAATATTCCTATTTGATAAAGCACTGAAATTAAGAAACATAATTAATGATGTGCTGTAAAATATGTTCTGACGATAATATATATGAACATTAATGTAGTTCAACTATTCTAAATAATTGAGTTTCTTATGAATGTGTATATTAGAAAGTATGATAGAGATAGGTAGATCAAAAATTTTATGAACATTAGTTGGGATATCTTAAAATAGAAAATAGGAACATTTATCCGAAACAGAGGGAGTAGGTATTATTCCCTAACATATAACCTTGCTTGTTTTTAGTCTTTGACTTGTTCCAAGGCATTATATAAATGAGAGAACGTGTTCGGAAAGAAGTTGCCCGAATTGAGAGAGTTTAAGCAAAGACTTAAACACCGAAGTCTAGATGCATTCGTGAATACAGCCACATTCATTACTGCATCCGTGTAATGCTTCACAGAAAGTCTTTTATCCTCACAGTCTTGTTTTCATACGTTATTTTCTGTGAGCGTTTGGTATTTCATAATTTAAGTACCGCTCACTTCTCTTAACAGAGAGATCGAGTGTTCAACTAGGTGGGAGGCACCCTAGTACTACTCTAGGTCAGAAAAAATTCACTTAGAGTAGACTACATGATTTTTTTTCTGCCTTTCAGTTCGGTCCACATAGTTTAAGGATGAGTTTTTTCTTAGTAGTAGCAGGGAATGGGATCAACCCGACTGTATACTAAATCTTACACATTGTTAAGGTGGTCCTAATAAGGTGCACCAATGGACTATGGTAATCACAGTTCGTGTTTGCTTGTGCGTATTTGTGGGTGTTGTGTGTGTGTAAGTGCAAGTGTGAGCGAGTGCCTGAGAGAGAGAGAGAGAGAGAGCTGGTGGAATTTGATAAGCAAACCTCTGATTGAAATTCTCAAACAAAAACTATAACAACTGAGAAAAACTAAAAAAGTAAAAAATAAAAACAAACAAAAACTTCCTTCTGTAGTTACAACAACAAAATGGACGTAAAGAAAACACCCTCTGACTAAAAATGTCTGGAAGCTAAGTCTATGAAATAAAACCAAGGCTACCTGATAAATTAAAAGCTAAAATAAAACAGATTAACCATACTTTTCCTCGCTACTCCATGGGGGCCGAGACATTGATATCTGGCGATGGTCGTAGTTGCATTGCAGGATCAGCACCATTCCATCCAGCAGTAAAGGTCGATGCAGGAATTGTGTTGTCTTTATAGCCTGTTTTGTTAGCTGCTTCTCCATGGGCTTGCACATGTAATTGAGGAGTTGGAGTTGGAAAGAGATTTCCATTTGGCGTTGCCTGTGTGATTGGCAATGCTGGTAAGGCAGGAGCAGGAGCGGAGTGCACAAGAGGAGATGTTCTAGACTGGTAATGGTACTTCTTCTTTGGCGGCTTATATCCATCTGGGATGAAGCTTCCCACCACCATCTGCCAATTGAGACACAAACCCACACCAGTTTTTAGGGTAAAGTTTTTGGTTTGACGAGTTCTTTATTTTTAGTGAAGCAGATTAAGAACTGTTTGGGACATAATACTTTTCAAGTAGGGCTGTAAACGAGCCGAGCCAAGCCGAGCTGTATTAGAGCTCAGTTCTTTTATTTTTAATTCGAGATAGTCGAGCCAAGGAACCTATGTCCAAGCTTGAGTCGAGTACTTCATGAAACAAGATATAAATGAGCCAAGCTCGAAATTTACTAGAGCCTAAGTCAAGAATGTACTATAAATCATATCGACTTACACGAATTGTTTATATTTGTGATTACTGAGCTTATTCGAGCCACGCTAATCTGGACTCGTTTACACTCAAGTACAAAATCATGTTCGGGCTTAACTAGAAACCAACACGAGTCTAGCTCTAAAAGAGCCATGAACATTGTGTATTTTGTTTATCATGAGAAGTGACCTTAAAAGGAGTCAAAGCAAGAGAGAGAATGGTGTTTCACATATTTTTTGTAAAACCAAATAACATGTGACAAATTTTCATTCATGAATTCTCCTTTCTCTTTCCTTTTCCTTAACCCATGGACAATAGTATATTACTCCCTCCATCACAAAATAAGTGTCCCTTTTACACTGGTTTTAAGAAAGTATTAACTTCAAGTACATTTGGTTTTGAAAACGAGCTAAATTAGGAAAAGGGACACTTAATTTGGGATGCCCCAAAATGGAATAGAAGATACTTATTTGGGAAGAGAGTGAGTATCAGATAAGTAGACTCAGCATTATGGAATTTCTCCATATCAACACATTATTAATGTAAAAGATACGAGTAAGTTTGGCAAGTGCACATTCAGTGGCAAGGAAGGAAGGTCTTACTTGGATCGGACCAGCAGCCTTCAATAGACCAGCAATCCCCCACCAATTACACGACCATCAGGACCGGCCAAAGCAACACTTAGTGAACCAGTTCTAGTTATAATGCCATTCTTTTCGGAAACAACATATGACCCAGTTAAAGATAAAAGCTCAAAGCGACCCTGCATTAAATTAAATACTCAAACTTAAGTTCAAGACTTGAACATATTATCTATATATATGGAACAAATAAATAACATTCAGAGGGAAAATACATGCATCAAGAGATGGCAAAGGAAGATAGAAGACTGCGGAAACTATGATTGTTTCTTCTGATACAAGATGATAATTAACTCCGCTCCTTAATCGCCCTAATTTATCAACTCAATAATTTCCCCAACACTATCATATAACTACAAAGTGTAGATAATATTAAAAAAATGTAATTTGAAAATATGCTAGTTTTTGCAGTCCAAGTTATTATGTTAATGTCTCTGGGTAAAATAAAATTGACAGGAAGATTAAACGCCCAAGTACCCATTGTATTTGTGCATAAGCCTGTCCACGTTGAAGGGAAGTGGAGAATAAAGCTCTATAACTATTCCCAACCTTTACGATGGAATTGGGGTATCACTGAAGAAGTACAAGACCCAAGTATCCACTGGCCCAACAATACTGCATGGGCCACCAAGTACTCATTGTGCATAAGCCCACGTTGAAGGGAAGTGGAAAATGAATCTCTAAAACTATTCTCAACCTTTACGATGGAATTGGGGTATCACTGAAGAAGTACAGTGATGAACCGGGTGAAGATCAAAGGGGAGAAAATTCTACACGTGTGACTGTAAGCAGAAAAGTGGAAAAGTTCACCTCAGTTAAACTAAAGTTAAAGCACGCTGATACATCTCAACCCCTTGGATGGAAACTTAGGTCTTCTATTTCATCTATATTTACTCTTGGTTTTGAGTGTCACCTGGAGGACCAACCCCCTCTCTAGAGGGCAACTATATTGGAAGTTCAAGGCCCATGGTAAAATCCAAACTCGTTGCATTTAAATGTCTAAAGCATACAGAAAATGTGCTCAAATGATTACTAAATTCAGGAACATAGCATTTTATTGAGGATAGACCAAGGCTTGAGACTGCGGGTGAGTTTGGTTTATGCATAACAATGGAAGATACCTATCTATTTGGAAGATTGATGAATCCAATGAAAAGATATGAAGAGGAAAAGGAGGATTTACATATGTTTTCATTGACTTAGAGAATGCGTAACATCGAGGTTCCCCAAAGAAGTAATTTAGTGGGTGTTAAAGAAGAAATGAGCTGAGGTGAGAATAATAGACGTAATTAAGAATTGTGATGAAAGTGGAGTGAAGTCGAATATTTTGAATGCAATTTTAGCAGCACAAGGAATACTAATGGAGATATAGTTAGGTAAGACATCCATGAAATGCAACAAAGGGTTCAATTTCATTATTTAGGATCCATATTAATCAAGATAGGGAGGCGGGAGACAATGGTAGTGATAGGACAAAGTATGTCCAGAGTGTTGTTACGTGATAGGCGTACACCCATTAAGCTTGGAGGAAAGTTTTATAGAACCACCATTAGACCCTCCTTAATCTATGAACAATTAAGCAACTAAAACAACGTAATAATAAAATAATGATCTCACAATCCAGAAGAGAAAAAGATATTTTGAAGCAACTGTGAGAGTTTGCCAAATGATTTAGTCCATTATGGATAGATAAAATGTGGGATATTCAAGTTACTGCTGGATTGTTGGGAAATATCTTCCTATTTTTTGGAATTAAAAAAGATATTCAAGTAGGAAAGAAGAGAAATTACAAGACGGGTACAACCAGACAAGGCCTCTGCCTAAACAACGAGAGCGAAACAAGAAAGTTGTCGGATTTTTCGCAAGTTGAGTGGATATGGATTTAAGAAAACTCAATTCTACTTATTTAAGTTCCATCCATTACAAAGCTATCAGGTTCAATCAGCAAACGAACTGAAATCATTGCTAGAGTAATAGATGTAACTCTAGCTCGTACTCGTTCTATAGGCAAGTTTCTAACTGATTCATATAAAATGTCGTCAAAACTAAATGCATCTAAATGCATTCAGCCTAACAAACGATCAATGCTACTAGTAAAAGCATATAACAGAGGCAGTGCCAGGAGAAAACATAATCTCAGTTCAGCAAAAACACTTAAAAAGACTAGATCCAATTTCCATTCAATCTACAGGACTTATAGAAGTCTCAATAATGCAATAGAAACTAAGATAGAAGAATGAGACAGAGGTCATACCTCATAGGTCAAGGTTCCCCCAGAAGCACATGGCTGGCGAATTGTGACATTCGAAATAGCTCCATTAGCAGAAATAACACAAACCCCACGAGGACCATTTAGAGCTAGTGAAAAGACCTTGGCAGCAACGTCCTGCAAATTTAACAGAAAATCAGCATAATCTCTTACAATTTCAGCAGGATCTCAAAACAAAAACAAAACAAAACAAAAAATAAATAACAGTAATAAAAAGTTTCTTTTTTCTTTTCCGAGTAATTAAAGGTGGACCGAATCCTATAGATTACCTCCCCCACATTCACCGGCACCACATGTGGAGTAAAATCCCCTGCAGCTGTGCTCGCCAATTCACCTTCATAGATCATGGCATCTCATGTTAGATTACTTTGATTCAAACAATTAAAAACAAACCAATTTCACACATTGATAAATAGATCATCGACAAGAGGACTCCCTCATTGCCTCCACGAGTCATTTGAATGCTGATACACAAAAAAATCAACAGATTCCATTGCTCAATTGAATAAAGTCCCTTCAATCAAAATTATTCCATTTATCATCTTCTATAATCTTGTATTAGAAAACGAACCGCAACTTAGACGGTAAGACACCTCACCTACGACCAATAGGTCGTGGATTCGAATGGGTGAGTGGAAACCACTATTGATCCTCATTGAAAAAATATAAATATAATCTTGTATTAAAAGTAAATAAATAAACTTTTTACCTTTCCTTCGGTCAAATCTAAAAATCCCAATTTTTCTTTCCCAACAACCCATTTTCCACCAAACCAAAAGGTAAATAAATAATAAATAATAAATAAATAAATAAAATAAAAGCATAAGATAAATATTAAGAAGAAGGAAAAAAAAAGAGAAAGAACTCAATTTCACCAAAACATGATTATTTACTGTGCTAGTATGTATGTATGTATGTATAGTCAAGAAATCAAGGAGGTAGGCCAAAATAAATAAATAAATAAATGAACTGACTTTACTTCAAAACTCACCCCAAGGAGCAAGCGATTGCCAGTTCCCAGAACCAGGTGGACGGCCACGACCTCTTTTGCCGGAAGCATTGGCAGGCGGGGTCAAATAAAATCCCGGTGGTGGGGGCACCACCCCGTGCGACGGCGGAGGCGGTGGTGATTTCATATAAGACGGCGTCAAGTTCCCATTTTCGTCATACTTTCTAGGCCTTCCCCTTTTCTTCTTCCCACTTGAACCAATTCCAACTCTAGCAGCAACAACCGCAGTTCCCACTTCAGTCCCCAGCCCTCCTCCTCCTCCGGATGCCACTCCAATGCTCACGTTCGCCACCGCCGCCGCTGGCTGAACCAACCCAATACTAGCGCCGCTACTGTAACCACCACTCACCGGCGGTGACCAGTTCTCTGAGTTGATTATTGGTGACCCAGAATCAGTGCTCTCCTTCTCCTCCATTTTCAAGCCTTCTATCATCTAATTTCACCACACACAGAGAGAGAAGCAGAGTGTGCGAGTGTGTGTGTGTTTGAGAGAGAGAGAGAGAGAGAAAGAGTGTGCTCTTTTTTTTGTGTGTGTGTGTGTGTGTTTGAAAGAGAGGATGGAGAGGGGCAAATGGCGCCAGAAGCAAAGAAAGAATTCGATTACTATTGTGATTTTTGAGAATTACCACTTTGGTTGTGATTTATTTATAATGTTTTGAGAGTTCCCTCCATTAATGGGGAAGGAAAGGGAAGAAAAAGACAAGTGAAAGAAAACTGATTTCAACAACTTCTTTATATATTACTAGAATACCAGGTTACTTTTTTTCACTTTCCCAAACTACCCTTTTGATTTCTTTATTATTATTATTTATTTTTTAAAATTGAAAAGATTTGTTTTCCTAAATGACATTATTTATTTTCTAAATTTACACCCCGTGAATCATAATTGCAAATCAAGAAAATGTGACGAAATAAAAATAACCGGAGAGATGACAAAATGATTTCCAAATTAATTTGGATGATTATTATTATATGAGCTGTTTTTGCATTGTATTTGAAATAAGATAATTTTGAAATTAGTTGCTAAAATGGTATTATTGCTTATTACCATTACTTTCAAACCAAATATAGGGCCGGGAACAATGTAAAATTATGATGTTTTATTTTATGTATATCTTTTATCATTTATTTGACATCTTATCCCATTTTAAAAGATTTCAATAATAAATTTTTCTCTTTTTAACTCTTTTACTAATTACTAGCCAAGGATGAAAAAGAGGACAAATTAATTTGAATTTAAATTTCATATATGAGTCAATTGGGGAGGGATGATTTGAGGCTTAAACATGTGAAAATTTGATAATTCTCCAAATTTAGGGAAAGAATTGTCCATAATATTGTAAGAATAGTGTCAAATGCGTATCAGAATTATGGCATTTTCATTGGTTTTCTCTCTCTCTTTTTAGCGTTATAATATTTTCAAGATAATCATTCTCTTTGAATAAAAAAATTGGAGAAAATTTTCAAGATTAGGATAATTTTTCCTATACTACTACTTATGATAATTGTTCTTACCCCCGAATTAAAAGTATTATGCAATCAATTATGTTCAACGAATTATATTTACTGTATTCTAGAGTTGGTGAGGTAACGACAAAAAATAAAGTTAATTTTTAATATAAAAACCTTTAAGAGTAGACTTAGTAGATAAGAAATTAATCCACTAGAATACGATTTCCTAAGAACCATTATCTATTCTTCAACATTTACATTATCATAATTTCTCGAGAACCGATTTCATTATAACTAACTAGTAATATCACACCATTGAATTAAACTGTTCCCTCAGAAAAAGAAGTTTTTCATTGATTAGATGGATATAAAGTGAAGTCTTACTTTCTTTTACAGGCATATAGACAAATTATTTGAATTTGAATTTTATAAATGCGTAATGAGGCTACAACTAGGGGTGTACACGGCGCCGATTTCACTGATTTCGAGCTAAAAATTGTTACCGAACTATTTTGATCGATTTCTCATTTTCTCTAAATTATCAAAAGCTGATACCGAACCAAACTGGTGGTTTTGATTTCTTCGGTTTTAGTTTTATTAAGGTTCAGTTTCGGTTGCATTATCGATTTTGATTCACTTTTTATTGTTTTACATTTGTAAAAGTCCGTTTGTTCGTGCGTTTTGGTCAAAATTTAGAGTTAAAACGCAGATTATTCTTTAACTTAGAACCCGTTTGGTGTAGCGTTTTCAAACGCAGTGTTTTTAAAATGCAGAGTTTTTAAAACGCAGCGTTTTTAAAACGCGACTTTTTTCTTTACAAATGCGTTTGGGATATTATGTTAAAACGCAGCTTTTTATTCCCTACTGCATTTTAAAATCTGCGTTTTGGGAAAAAGCTAAGAATTTCAGCGTTTTAAAACGCAATTGCGTTTTTAAAACGCTGTTTTTTCTACCGCAGCATTGAAACGCTAAGTTAAGGAATAAGCTGCGTTTTAACCCTGCATTTTGGCCAAAACGCACGAACAAACGAGCTCTTAGCGTTTCAATGTTGCGGTAGAAAAAGCTGCGCTTTCAAAACGCAGCTGCATTTTAAAACGCTGAAATTCCTAGCTTTTTCCCAAAACGCAGATTTTAAAACGTAGTAGGGAATAAAAAGCTTTGTTCTGACATAATATCTCAAACGCATTTATAAAGAAAAAATCGCATTTTAAATAATCTGCGTTTTAGAAACGCTGCGTTTTCAAAACACTGTATTTTAAAAACGCTACAACAAACAGGCTCTATGTGAGCAAAACAAATTCATTAAGTAATGAAACAAGTAAACGAACTCAAAGTCATGAAGTGTACTTCTGTAAACTCAAAATTCATTAGGTTTACTTAATTAAAGAAAAAAAATAAGGTAAGAGTATAAATACTAATACTAATACTACTATTACTTCTAATAATAATGAGGGTAAATTACAATAAGCGCCCTCAACTATGGTCAAGTTCAAATTGCCCTGCTCAACTTCTAATTGAAACAATGTGCTCCCTTAACTATAATGTTTTCATTAATCGCACCTTTTATTTAGGCATTTGATAAAAAATATCCACCTCAGACTCACGTGATCATCTTTAAATTTTTTTTACCATAATGTCACTTTGCTTCGATCGGTAGTTGAGAGGGATCATGCAAACCTCGCCTATAGTTAAGGGGGATTATTTGTAATAATGATAATAATAATAATAATGACTTAGTTTGACAGGTTTCGGTCTAGGTTTGGTTTTTAAAGGAATATAAACCGAAATCGGTGACTCGTTTCTTTAAAGTTTAAAACCCATTACCAAGTTGTTACAAATGAGACGGTTTTTCCATTTCGGCTTCACCGATTTTGGAAAAATTATGATTTTAGATTTAATGTTGCTCGAGCCTAGCTACATTTTTTTTAAGGTTGAAGGGAACTTACACCTTACCTCAACATTTATTATTAGTATTTAATGTCATAATGGCTACAATTAAGATTATATGGTGCATTTGGTGTGGTTAGAACAAATGGTGCAAGAGAAGTGAGCATTACTAAATGGTGTCTTTGATGAGGCTTGAACACCCAACCTCTCTGAGAGTAGTTACGTACTGGGGTATCTATGGTGAGACTTGAACACCCAACCTCTCTATTATGAGATGTGAGCGGTACAGGTTGAGTTAGAGCTCGTTAGTAGCCTAGCTACAACTAAAGGATTAAACATTCATGAAACCGACAATTCTCGAATTTGGAGAAAGATTTTGTGCATATTGTGGGAGTTTATGTCAATTGTATATCAAATTACAACATTCTGATTTCTTATTTTTATTTTGATTCTACGGTCATAATATTAAAAGATCTTGTTTATGCTCTCATAATTGGAAAAAGTAGAGAAAATTTGTGAAGATTGTGGCATCTTTGTTAACACCTTTATGATAAATGCTAGTTCCTGTGAGTTAAACAAATCAAACAATCAATTAGTTATGTTGAACGAATTCTATTTACTGTATTTAAGAGTAGGTCATGTGACGATAAACATATTTAATTTTTGATTGCAAGGTAAACATATGTCAGCTTTACAGAATGTCACAAGCCGTTGAATTTGACAAATTCCTATTTTATGTAAGAGTACATGATGAGTTTAATGGTAGGCTTAGTAGATAAGGAATCAGTCTATTTACTTGTGTCAATGCGTTTAATAAAATTTATGCGGGGATAGAATTTTTGAAAAACCCATAGTGTTAGGACCTTGTGTTGTTAGGTTTTGATGTTGCAAAACTAGAATAACATAATTTTCCAAAGGGTTAATGACACCACTAGTCCCTCGACTATGGCTGATTCAACCAATAGTCCCTTAACAAATTTTTTTCAAATTTTAGTCCCTTGACTATCAAAATTAGACACAGTTGGTCTTTTTGTTGGATGTCGTTAGTATTTTTCCGTTAAGTCCGTCTTGTGGACACGTGACTTTGGTTAAGGGCATTTAAGGAATTTCATGTACCTCTTTCTTTATGTATTATTCAAATACTGAATATCCACACATATACTCTATCTCTATATATCTCTATCTCTCACTCTCACAGACACACACACATTCACAGGGACTATTGGTGGAATCGGCCATAGTCGACGGACTAGTAGTGTCATTAACCCTTTTCCAAAAGCAATGATAGGATTAAATGTAAAAAAAGTTTTGTCAAAACAATTACTCACAAAACTACTCAAGAAGAAGATAATTGTTTCAAACGAATAGTTATAATCAAACAAATATGATCAAATATTTATGATAGAAGCACCTAAGAATAACAAACAGCTAAGAGCAACAAACAAGTTATAAATAGTGATGACCCAGGAAAGCCACGTTCGAGATATAATGTTTGAAGGAATATCACTATTGCAAAACCCTAAAGGAACAATGACAACTCAAATAAATAGATTACAAGTTGCAATGCAAGTGGACTGACACTGCAGAGAATATTTCAGACAAGTTGCTCTTCTTACTGTTATCTAACAGCTAGTTTCTAACGGAAACCTTTCAATCTCAGGCTATAAAAAGGAAGGATTTTTTGGCTTAAATACCAATTTGGTCACTCTAGTTTCACCAAAAATTCATTAAGCTCACTGTACTTTCTTTTTTCACACTTTAATCATTCTACTCGGACTAGAGAATCAATAAGCTCACTCAATCAATGAGCTTATTGATTGAAAAAGTCTAAGTGGAATGATTAAAGTGTGAAAAAAAATAGTAAAGTGAGCTTAATAAATTTTGGGTGAAAGTAGAGTGACCAAATTGGTATTTAAGTCAGATTTTTTCAATAGGCAAAACACACAATCGGGCCACTGTACTTTGGACAAGATTACAATTCGGCCACTGATTGTTTAAAAATGTTAATTAGGTCATTGTACTTCAGTTATGTTGCAAACGAGCCCATTTTTTGGATGGACGTTAGTTCACCTTTTTAATTAACATAAAAGGTCTATTTTACCCCCACCTTTATCTTTTCATTTATCTTTTTTCCGTCGTTCCTAACTTCATCTCCCCAAACCCAGTACACCCATTTCTTCCCCTTCTTCTTCATTTGCTTAGTATAGAAAAGACTGTTAGTACCCCCGCTAACAAAACTCGCTGCATTCGCCACATTTTGTTTAATATCATCAAATTATCTTTTTGCGTGTCAACCAAAGCATCCATATCAAAGAAAACCTGGTGAAGCTTATTCAAACTCCTCTGTATATCCACCACTGCTTCATGCCTCTCTTTATTCTCCAAAACCAGTTCTGTTTTCCCTTCAAATACTTTGATTTTCCCACTCCCAGTAAACATATCTTCGATCACTTCCTCATCAGCCACCTCGTCAGACGCGTTATAGTACCTTCTCCTCAGATATTCCTTATGATCCAAAACAATTTTCTCTCTCAATACTTGAAAAGCATTCATCATGTCCCTAAGCTTGATTCTCAGCACATTAGTAACTGAAATTCAGTTCGATCAAGAGTACTACCTTCTTTATAATGGAGAAAGAGTAGATCGCTTCTATTTCGGGAAGTTAATTTCTATCTATGGTTTTAAATTAGGGTTATTTTGGGTATTGGAAGTGGGTTTAAGGAATCCGGGGAAGCAGACTTGGCTCTGGCGGCGGTAACGAACGTAGGCATGAGTTGGACTACCATTGGCTGACTTGTCGTGTTCCCAATGGTGAGATTGGCCTTCTGGACCCTCCATTCATGTTTTCCAGCCTTGAAAATGCATAAATCTCGCTTGGGTATTGTGAAATCTGGCCAATTTAGTGCTTTTTAGGCTGGGGAAGTCAATCGAATTTGCCATGGCTGACGGCGTAAGAAATCGGATGGTTACTGAGTGTTTGTTTGCGTCAGGTCGTTGCTGGAGTTTACCATGACAGGCTGGCAGCAAGTGGGTGGCTCAATGATTGCTCCTTTGAGTTGGGTTTTTCGATTGGTGGGGTAAGCGCAGCGATTTCACACCCTTGGTCTGCGTGGTCCATGAGAGATGCTGCTAAGCATTCGTTACCTTGAAGCTGAGGGAGATGAGAAGAATGTTTTTTGATAGACCTAAAGTGGGGAAAAAGTGTTCAGTAGGGTGAATTTCCATCCAACTTTTTGTTGGGTTTTTTTTTTTTTTCTTTTTCTAACTTTAGTGTTCCGTAGGATTCTTAATTAGGGAAGATGATGGAGAAGATAAGGGTAAAATAGACATTTTACGTTAATTAATCGGTTAAACTAACGTCCGTCCAAAAAATGGGCTTGCTTGCAATATAACTGAAGTACAATGGCCTAATTAACATTTTCAAACAAACAGTGGCCGAATTGCAACCTTGTCCAAAGTACAGTGGCCCGATTGTGTGTTTTGCCTTTTCAATACAATAAGAGAGAGTCTAGAGAGAAAATGTAGTGCAGTAAAGACAGACATCGGAATTACATGAGAAATATATAATAGTGGATGGTCTCTACAAAAGATGATATGTAGATAAAATCATCATCAAGAGTGTAGAGCAAAAGGCTAAAGCAGAATACAGAATGAAGATACGTTCACATTGAAAGAGTCAAGGAATTAACAAGAATCAAACAACAATCTTCAAAGAAATTGTTCAATTAGAGAATAACTAGATGTATTTTCATATTCAAGTTATTACTGCATCAACTAACCAAGAAGATCAGGAATACTACAAAAAACAACAAGGAATACATAGTTGTTCTTCAAACAACTATCTCACAAAAGTGCAGAGATTGACACTACAACTACACCAAAGCTTTCATTAGACTACATAAGAGTCATTCCAAGGAAGCACAATCAACTAACCAATCATTTTCAGAGTAAATTTATGTCCTAGTTTGAGAGCCAACTAGAAGAAGGAAAATAGTGTTTTTTCTTTTGCAATAATTTATGTATTTGTTGAAATATAGTGGATTATTGACCTCACTGAGCTAGAGGGTTGTGAGGAAAGTGGATGTAGGATAAGAGATCCGAACCACTCTAAATATTGTGTTAATTTCTCACTCCTTAAAACTCTCATTTAAATTTTGTTCATAACAAAATTGTTGTTGTTTAGAAAGTTTTAATTGTTTAATTACTCATTATTCATACAAACAACTTTTTAATTAATTATCAGATTTGATTTCCACAGAGTCATAACAAGAATAAATAAGATCATAACTAGTCTTTAGAATTACTGATTAAAAATATTTCCGTTGTGCACAACTTCCATACAAAACTATTTCAATAATAATTGTTCTCTGCAACAGTTATCTGTTTGAACCTACTGAAAGAGTTGCTTAAATTCAGTGATTAATTTGTCAAGCGTATAGTATATTAGAGTGAAATTAGTATACCACAGTTTGTATCACACTTGATGTTATGTATGGGATGCGCTAAATACAACATCCCATTTATGCTAAATACAGTACCCCCCCTGTGCAATTATTATTATGCCCTTATTTTTTTGAAAATTGTATATTTATAATTATAACCCCCTTATATTTCATTAATTATCATAAATTACCTCTTTCGTCTTTTATAAATAAAACCCTCACTTTCTTTTGCCCTCACTTTCATTTGGCAATTCTCTCTCTCTAAATTCTCTCTAAAGGATTCACTCTCTCTTTCTCTCTCTCTCTCTATAAACTCTCCAGTAGTTTCGTGTCTCTCGCAAAATTATGATAAAGTGGGTGAAGGAAATTAATATGCTATATATGTGACATGTCCTTTTAATTTCTACTATAAGGATATACATAACATAGACACTAAATACAACACCCAATTTATGCTAAATACAACACCCAATTTATGCTAAATACAACACCTCCTATGAAATTACAATTATGCCCTCATAGAAACCCTCATGGAAAATTAATCATTATTTACAAATTTTACCCTCCATTTATATGAGTCTTACAAACAACACGCTCTCTTTTTCTATAAAATAAAACACCCTCTCAACCAATGAGAAACCATAAAAATTTCAAAAAAAAATCTCTCTCTCACAAATCTGTCACCTCTCTAAAAAATGGATCCAAATCAGGTTAGTTTAATTTATGTTTAATTAGTTATTTTAATTGCAAATTTATATGCTAATTAGTTATCATTGTAGCTATAATTGTTTATTTTTTAGCTAAATATGGTTTAATTAGTAATTAATTGCGCGCAATTAAAAAAAACAAAAATTCTGAAAAATAATTTAACAAGGCCGCCTCCCCTTGGCAGCCTTATCCCAAAACACCACCTAGACTAGGCGGCCTTAACATAACGGTTCCGTTAAATTTTTTTTTTACAATTTCACCCCCTTAAGTTTTAAATTCCATTAAAAAGTTAACGGATCTGTTAACTTTCTAACAAAACATGGAGGATCGCCACCCCAGGCAGGCTTAACCTGGATAACCGCCAGCCCTAGGTGGCCTTCTGCAGGATGTCCTCCACCCCTAGGCTGTTTGATTTTTACAATTGCACCCCTTAAACTTTGAAAGTTTCATTTAAATACTTTAAGTTTTATAGAGTTTTATTTTACCCCCTGAATGATATTTTAAGTTTTTACCCTATGTTTTGTATTTGTTTCTTTTGAAGCTTTTAGCTAAAAAAATTGTTAATTAAGTTTTTTCTTACTTTAGTATTAAGATTATTAAATATTAATTACATGTTTTTAAATAATATTAGAATAAATGATTAAAATTACGTTAATGAATGTTATAAATATTTTTTAAATTTTAGTTTATAATTTCTTATAAATTAAGTTAATGACATGTTTTACCTAATTATTTTTGTTGATTAAATTAGTATTAAGATTATTAAATATTACTTGCACAAATCAATATTTATTTGTCATATTTTTAATTATTAAATATTAATTACACACAAATTATAATCACTTGTGTTATGTTATTTGAATGTTATAATTATTTGTATTAATTTACCAAAATTTACACTTTCATTTTCTTTCCCTTAGTTTTGTAAATTTTCATTTAACCCTCTAAGATCACATTTTTAGTTTATACTATAGGTTTTGAATTTATTTGTTGTTAAAGACTTATTTTCATTTAATTTATAACTTTTATTTAAACTATGTTAATTAAAATAAAAATTATTACGTTAATTTTATTAAAATTATGTTATATTATAATTGCAATGTTATTTAGTTATTTTTATGACATGTTATGTTTATTTATATTATTATTTTTGTTGATTAAATTATTAGTATTAAGATTATTAAATATTACTTGCACAAATTAAATTTATTTGTATTATTAAATATTTGTTGCATAAGTTAAATTCATTTGTGTTATGTTATTTGAATGTTATAATTATTTGTATTACTTTAATTTATTTTAATTGTTTATGCTAATATGTATTCTATTTTTTTTAATTTAGAAACGCCTACCCTTAAAAGGAATGACCGGTGTCGAATGGGTGACTTACGTGGGATATTGTTGATGATGAGGCACGGGACTATGTGAGATCATCAAGTTTTCTGCATTTGCGAGGTTGTATGTATTCAGAGCTGAACATGTCGTTGATTTTGACTTTTATTGAGAGATGGCACCCGGAAATAAATAGTTTCCATATGCCCTTTGGGGAATTGACGATCACTCTACATGATGTCGAGTATCTATTAAGACTGAAATGGTTAGTTGGGTGTCTAACACTTTTTCAACTAGTAACTTAGCCCCCGAACCCTTAGAATCTAGGTTTTTCTTTCGTTTTCCTGATAAACAGAGTTGGCGATTTTTATTGATTATTTATTTGAGATTCCATTTTGAGGCCCAAATGTATTTAATGCACTCAAGTTAAAAACTCATTGTTACAACGACTGCATTCTGGGTTTTGAAACCAAGTTCTCACACCAGGCTAGAGTTGAGAATGCCATGCCTTGAGCATTATTAAAAGGCTTAACACCATATAAAAGCAAATAAACCATGAAGGAGCATCCTGCTTGAAAATTCTAGACAAGGTCCATCATCAATTAACCATTTATCTTGGGCAATAGTTGGTAACTTAAACCCCTTAAATAAAGGCTCCTAGATTAATCCACAAAAGGTAAAGCTTCTGCCTAGCCATCATTTGTAAGAAATTGGACCCTTTTTTTTGTAGGGCTTGGATCTTCTTCTAAAGCTTGTCAAAAATCTGAAACCCGTCTCATCTTCATTCTCAGCTTACCTGATTTGTGCTCCCAATATTGAGTTTGAGGACTCATTCTGTATTAATGTTGTTTGGACTTGCTAGGGTTGTCTTGGCTCATATACTTCTCAAGAAAAGAGTCGCGGTAGTCTAGCCTTTTCCGTATGTGATCAATTCACTTATCAAACTTAGACCATTATCATACTCATGAGAAGCCTGCAACCTTTGTTCATCTACTGATGGAGGACCACCGAGTGATGTCAACAAAGATCCAACAAGCAACGATCCATTGAAGATCAAGGATGGGCCAATAACAAGATCAAGAGCTAAAAAGATGAATCAAGCTTTAGCAAGCCTTATTTTACAAGTCCAAGCTCAAGCCCAAGCATGAGAGGCAATTGAAGAGTCCAAAATAGTGCATATGATTCAAGCCCATAAAGGGGAGCTTACTAAAGGGTTCTAGAAGGCGTGTTGCTACCCTAGCCATGTTTGTCCTTCTAGAAACCCTAGGGGAAACCGTGTTCTCCTCAAGAAAACCCTAGGCCGGCACTTCAAGCCTTCTAGAAGACCTTGGCCGTGTCTTACAAGCTTACTTTTCCTTGTTCCTTCTTTGACTACGAATGTTATCTTACTTTAAGCATGTTTTAGTTATTAATTAGGAATCTTATTATTAGGTAGTTTTTTATTCCTTTCCTAGTTTGGATTTGGTAATTGATATTCTCCTAGAACAATTAGGATTCTTTGTTCAAAGCCTATATAAAGGCGTCTTCTCTTCCTTGTAAAACAGATTGATATTAATTGAATTATTGTCAGTTTTCAACTCTTTTGTGACAAACATAGTTTGTTAGAATCGCATCAAACTTTGGATTAAGTTTGTGGTTTCTCTTATATTTGTGGTTCTTAATTCTACATAATTAAGGGTCTCGAATCATACTAAGGTTCTTGGCTTCGTTTATACGTAAGCTAGGGGTTAAGGTCACTTTTGATTGATTATCAAGTCCTTGGATTGTCTTTCGCGAGTTTTGTTTTTCTTAAACATGGGTTCCAAGTTCGTATAACTTATGGATCTCATTTGGAATCACATTATCTACCCCCATTGTTATGTGTTTGCACCCATAGTATGCTTAGTTATATAAATCAGCTAGAGGTCGGCTACCCGTGCCAAGCATGCCAGCTTCCACAAGACCAATGAGGAGGGTTGACGACCATCTTCTGGTTGGGTCTAAGGGTTTCCTTACTTGCTGATGGTTTGGTTATAGTGTTTTTAGATTTTGAAGGCATGATTGCTTATCATTTAAGGTCTTACTAAAGGAGCCAATTTAATGTCACTTAAAATCCTTCTCCAAGATTACTCGAAGGACCCATAGCTTGGACCTTCTGTAAGTAAGAGATGAGACTAAAAGAGTGCTCGAAGTGTGCGCTCTATGGAGGAATTTCTACGTATGAATTGAAGTTAACTTCTAGTGAAAGATGGAGAGGGGTTTCAATTTCTAGCATTATAGTCTCTTCCCCTTACATCGAGGACGTCTTTCTCTTAAATAATGGGTGCCTTCTCTTAATTTCTTTTTGTTATGGGAGATGAATCTTAATTCACTCCTAGAGAAGGTTCCTACTTTACTCCTAGAAGAGGACTCTTACCTTCCTTCTATAAAACACTTTTGGCTCCTTTCTGGGAAAAGACTCTTGCCACCAATAAGATTAGGTTTTCTTCCCTCCTAAGGCTCTCAAAATTCACAAGTTAAAATTTTTTTCGAGTTGAGAAAGAGTGGGAGATTGCCTACAATAGGTAGAACTTATTTTCATTGATCAGAAATAAAAATATTAGCTCTTTCTATACTATAAACTACTTTAGAGACCCTCATGATTATTGATTGGTTGTGGGTGAAGTAAATGATTTGTAAGAAACAATGAGAGTAAAGAGGAGTGCGATGAATGAGAGAAGAAATGCACAGCAAGTGGCACCATATTAGGGCAGTATAATGAAAACAAACTGAGCTATTCGATTTAGACCAGTTCGGTCGGCTTTTTTTATTTTTGTTCACCCTTATTCACTTTGGTGCTTTGACTCTTCATCCCCTTACTTGTGAGGTGCTACGAGTCAACCTCTTTGCTTTGTTATTTTTATCCAAATTCTAAATTATTACATAATGGACTTGTCGCTTGCTTAAGGTTGATGTCCCATGCGGAGTTGTTGAGTGAACCACATTAAATTCTTGTCTTATCTTGTGATTATTGCTCTATTTTTTTGTTTAGTATATCTTTCGTATCATTATTTCTCTAATTATTGATGGTATAAAATTTTTAGATGTGCTCAGACGATTGAATCCTAAAATTCTTGATCCAAGATTATCCTTGATATTATAACATACACATATCATAATTAGCAAGATAAATGTTGAAGAATGAAATGTTTTAAACTTTTTGCATATCAATTTCTGTGAGTGTATGTGTCACACCCCCATTTGAGCTCATACGCGGAACCTCAAATGGAGACGTGAAACACATACATCATAATTAACATCCACATGTATAAGCGAGCTAAACCAGCTCGACATAAACACAAGATAACTAAACGGCCACAACATGCCATTATCACAATAGTATGGAGCTACACGAGCTCACAAAACACAACTATAAACATCAACCTCAACGAGCTAACGAGCTTAGAGTCAATTGAGATAAACAAAGTCACACAGGCAACATGTCATATATACAATGCCATGACACCACGTGTTGGCACAAGAGGAAGTAACGAGTAACAATATACACATCATGTTACTACTACCCAAAATAGAGTTTACACTATCATCCATCGTCCTCACCGAGTACATATGTACAACAAGCAAAAGTAACTACCCCAAAAGTTTACCACGTACACCCACATACTATACCGGTCTTACTGATCAGAACCTCACGGGTTTCTGCGATCTAAGGAAAAACAAAAGAAAAGGATGGGGTGAGTCAAAGACTCAATAAGTTACTACCATTAAACTACATGACATGCTGGCATGCTAAGCTGTATAACAGTAAATCATATTATATAACAAACAATAATAGCATGCTTCTATATCACCGTAACATATATTCAACTGTATAAGAACAACTGGATAAACACCTTTAAAAGGATACGGTGTCAAGGTACACCTCCGACAACATCCAACCTTATCACCTCTTCTGTATCATGTGCTCGAGCAATAACTAAATAACTGTCTCTTTAGTAGTGTGCGCGCAAATGACAATTGTTTCCCCCAGTCCCGTACGACCTGGGTTTACGATGTCGGGCAAACACTTTAGCTAGCAAGAAGTGTGCCTCCCCTACTGGGGCCAACAGCGGGGCGTAGGTAGAGCATATAGTCCAACCATGGTTAACACTAGCTCCTACCCTCGTGAGTCACCGGTGGTACCATACACCCCCTGAACTGGTTTACCAGCTGGTTACGACTTGTTGAACATTGACACTTGTCACAACATTGTTTTACAACTAACTGGTTCACAAGTATCAATTACTGATTTACACGTAATTGCCACTAAATTGGATAAACCCATAACTGGCTCGCAATTACATATTAAACACGTTATTCACATTTAACGTATTTCGATAGAGGTACTTCTACCCAAAATAACATTTGGTAATCGTAGGAATTAATCCCACGTCCCTAACATAATCAAACTGTATCAACAATAGACTCCGTGGAGTCAAATCACGACGATTCTAGATATTGGTATTTTAGCTCGTGTTCATAGTACGTCAATTTAATTATCTCATTAAGCTACTTAAACAAGTAGAACCATTATTTAAATATCTCATTAAGCTATTTAATTTTTATTATTATTAGTATTATTATTTGAAAGGTTAATGACACTACAAGTCCCTCGACTATGACCGATTCCACTAGTAGTCCCTTAAGAATTTTTTTCAAATTTTAGTCTCTTGACTATGAAAATTAGACATGGTTGGTCCTTTTGTTGGATGTCGTTAAGAAAATTTCGTTAAGTGTCCCATGTGCCTCTCACGTGCATTTGATTAAGGGCTAAAAAGAAATTTCATCTCATGTTCTTCTTTCCCCCACACTCTCTCTCCCTCAACACCGAACCCATCAAACCTCTTCCCTCTGTCAAGGCCCAAACTACAGCTGACATCTATCCTCTCTCCCCCTCCTTCTCTCTCTACATCTCTCTCTCTCTCTCACACACACACACACATGTAATCAGAATCAACCCACTTCCAGTAATGCCTTTTACAATAAACACCAAATCAAACACCAAACAGAAAGAAAGAAAAACACCCAATCGCAGAATAAACCCACTTCCAGTAATTAAGTCTATGTGTTCTGGGTATTCTCCTCCGGCCAATTTCTGAGATGGGTTTGATCGGAAGAGCCTTCAGCTGTCGGCTTTTTCAGGGGGAGAGGGTTTAATGACTCATTCTCTCTGTTTGCAAACCTTAAAAAAAAGGAGGGGGGAAAAAGCCCTAATTCAGACATGGGGAGATGAGAGAGAGCCGGAGATAGCAGGAGGAAAACATTTGGCCACACTGGAAGCCGGACTGGAAGAAGGGGGTGGCAGTGGAGAAGGGACAACGAATTAGAGATAGATGAGTGTCGTTGCTATTGCTACTGAGGATAGCGGCGTGTGGGAGGTTAGTGGCGGACGTCTCACGGATGGAGGTCACCGGCGTTGAGAGAGAGAGGGGCGACGAGTGACTGCTGTGCTGGAATAAAGGAGGTCGAGCTGGAGAAGGACACATCGGCTGGAGATACGAGAGATTTGAGTCCACAGAGGAGAGAGAAATGGTCGGATTTGATGGAAATCACTGGTGTAGGTTGTCGTGAGAGAGGGGGAGAGAGTGCGAGGATAAGCGGGGGTGGATTTCTGGAGGTGCTTTTAAACTTGATAAACTAAAATTGCATTTATAAAAATTGGTGGGGATGACTTCTTGATTTTTGTGAGGGTTGAATGGTGGAGATATAGTGGTGAAGAATGAAGGTGGTTGTGGAGAATGGAACTAGAGGTGTTGAAGTGGTGGAGGATGGGGGTGGAGGGTTGTGATGATAAGAGATAAGGAAATTATTAAAGAGGAAATAGGAGAGAGAGTAAATTTAATAAGCTAATTATAATAATACCCTCATATACCCTCATAAAATTTCATAAATACCCTTAACCAAAGGCACGTGATGGGCACATGACGAACTTAATGGAAAAATACTAATGGCATCCAACAAAAGGACCAACCGTGTCTAATTTTCATAGTCAAGGGACTAAAATTTGAAAAAATTTTCTTAAACGACTACTGGTGGAATCGGTCATAGTCGAAGGACTTGTAGTGTCATTAACCCTTATTTGAACTATAAAGTCATTGACCATCGCCCTCTCTCTCGACTCCTCAACTATCCCCTCATTAATATCATAATATGGCTACGTCTCATCGATTATGGCAACATACCGTCTTCTAAAAGATTTTTTCCTAAACTTTCTCTCCTCATTAGTCTCAGCCTTTTCTGACTTGAAGATTTTCTCAAATCCAATTGATCTACTGTGACATACGCCACATAAAAGCTTCAACTGACTTTGAAATCGATCGGTAATTCGTCTTCACAAGCATGGTTATCGGCTAAAAAAAGGGTGGGGTGCAGGTGATGCGTATAAACCACCAAAGATTCAATCTTAAAACCGTGGGTTATAAAAACACAATCTTGAAATCCTTGAGTTAATAAAAATACAATCTTGAATTAAAACATTCACAATCTTGAATCCGTGTGTTGAAAAGAATAGTCTTGAATTCGTGAGTTTAGTTACTTTGAGATGGAAAAACCGTGAACTAAGGTAGTTTAGTATGGAAAAACCGTGAGCTATGGTAGTATGTTGTAGAAGCCGTGAGTTTGTGGAGATGAAATCAAACAATGGAGTAACAATGGTAAGTTGGATAGATTACGGGTCACCGGTTAGGCTTCACTCACCTAACGTAAAGATCCCGTTTGATTATACCTTCCTAAACCTAAGGAATGTAATAATCGGTTTAGAACAAAACTTTGTTCTTTGAAATACCTTTCATATATCACAAAATCTCAAATTTTTTTACATGCTCTAATTCTAGGCCTTTATATAGGCTTTACAAAAGAATTCCTAGTCTAAAAAGAATAACGAAAATCTAAATTCCTAGTCTAAAAAGAACAATGAAAAATCTGAATTCCTAGTCTAAAAAGAACAACGAAAAATCTGAATTCCTAGCCCTAAAAGAATAACAAATTCGGCCATAAACATATTTCCTACAAGAAAACTTTAAATAATCTCCTAATTCAACTAGAAAACTATTACATGAAGACTTTAGGAAATCTAATTACACTAGGACACTTAAATACCTACTTAAATTAGGATACTAAAGTGTCCTAATAAAACTAAACAACTTTGACCAAATTAGGAAACAATACAACTTGGTTTCACATGGGCACAACACGGTTTCACATGGGCCTCAAAAAAAATGTTTTTGCCTTCCAAACCTTGCACTTGCCGCCCTTGCACATGCCATGCACATGCCTTTTATCCATCTTCCCTTGTAGTACGTGACATCCGTACACCTTCCAAATTCTTGTTTCCTCCCATTTTGCATTATTAAGGCTTCAAGTGACAATGTCAAATTAGTTTTACCCATTTGTATTGCATCCCTAACTTTGTTCATAGTTTCCCATAGCGCACCCGCATCATTCTCCCCTTCTTCGAAAAAAATTGTCCTCAATTCTTCAAGCATAATTTTGTTGTGACCAAGACCATCCCATGGCCTCCAAGCTTGACGAATAATCCTCTCCACTTGTGCAAAGCAAATCTTGGGCCTTAGGATCACATCATTCCCCTTCCCTTGAAAAGGATTCGCCCTCGAATCTTTACGACCCACTCAGTGATTCGCCCTTGAAACGAGGTTCATCCAATCCGCCCATTGAGTTGCAAAAAAGTGATTATCGATAAGTCGAGTAAGGAACCATGATGCAAACCGCATAGGAACTTTGAAGTCAAATGGGTCCTCGTACGTATGTAACAATTTCAATTCCTCTCGAACCGTCTTGAGCTTCCTCTCCTCTTCCTCTTTTTCACATTGCTCCCTCTCAACTTTCTCTCTATTAGCTTTCTCCCTTTCAATCATCTTTCTCTCAATTTCTTTTTCTCTCTCCTCTCTCTGATTTTTTTCTTTTTCGATTCTCTCTTGCTCTATCCTTTCTCTCTTAATTATTTCTCTTTCAACCTTCTCCTTTTCAATTCTTTCTTGCTCTATCTTTTCTCTCTCAATTATTTCTCTTTCTTCCCTCTCCTTTTCAAATTGTTCTCTCTCTACCCTCTCTTTTTCAATACTTTCTTTTTTTATCCTATCTTTTTCTATCAACTCTTGTTCTCTCTTTTGTAATAACACTAAATCTTCATAACCCTCCTTGAGAGATATAGGTACAAGACCGAATTTTGTTTGATTGGGTTTGGAAAAATTATCTCGTCGATAGGTACTTGGTAAGAACCTACGGTCAAGATACTTTTTTAATTTCTCCCAAGATTCAATTTTGGACTTTCCCTCGTATCTTCGTTGAGATTTCAGATTTCCATACCAAATAGAAGCATACCTTGTAAGTTTGAGGATGACAACTTTAAACTTCTTTCGATCGCTATACCCCTTGTACTCGAATACTCACTCCGTTCTACGAACCCAATTGACATAGACATCCGGATCCATGGAACCATCGAATTCGGGAATATCACGTTTCAAGCCTCGGTCATCATCATCTTTTCTTCGTCCTTCCAATAGTTATAATACTCGATCCATACGTTGTTGAAGTTTTTGTATTTCGCGATCTTGTCGCAGATTTGTAACTTGATCTAACGTCAATCCACGAGGACATGTTTCTTCATTCACCATGATCGTTCACGAAGATGGAATTCGTGAAAGTCCTAAGCTCTGATACCAATTTGATGCGTATAAACCACCAAAGATTCAATCTTGAAACCGTGGGTTATAAAAACACAATCTTGAAATCCTTGAGTTAATAAAAATACAATCTTGAATTAAAACATCACAATCTTGAATCCGTGTGTTGAAAAGAATAGTCTTGAATTCGTGAGTTTAGTTACTTTGAGATGGAAAAACCGTGAGCTAAGGTAGTTTAGTATGGAAAAACCGTGAGCTATGGTAGTATGTTGTAGAAGTCGTGAGTTTGTGGAGATGAAATCAAACAATGGAGTAACAATGGTAAGTTGGATAGATTACGGGTCACCGGTTAGGCTTCACTCACCTAACGTAAAGATCCCGTTTGATTATATCTTCCTAAACCTAAGGAATGTAATAATCGGTTTAGAACAAAACATTGTTCTTTGAAATACCTTTCATATATCACAAAATCTCAAATTTTTTTACATGCTCTAATTCTAGGCCTTTATATAGGCTTTACAAAAGAATTCCTAGTCTAAAAAGAATAACGAAAATCTAAATTCCTAGTCTAAAAAGAACAATGAAAAATCTAAATTCTTAGTCTAAAAAGAACAACGAAAAATCTGAATTCCTAGCCCTAAAAGAATAACAAATTCGGCCATAAACCTATTTCCTACAAGAAAACTTTAAATAATCTCCTAATTCAACTAAAAAACTATTACATGAAGACTTTAGGAAATCTGATTACACTAGGACACTTAAATACCTACTTAACTAAGGATACTAAAGAGTCCTAATAAAACTAAACAACTTTGACCAAATTAGGAAACAATACAACTTGGTTTCACATGGGCACAACACAGTTTCACATGGGCCTAAAAAAAAAACGTTTTTGCCTTCTAAACCTTGCACTTGCCGCCCTTGCACATGCCATGCACATGCCTTTTATCCATCTTTCCTTGTAGTACGTGATATCCGTGCACCTTCCAAATTCTTGTTTCCTCCCATTTTGCATTATTAAGGCTTCAAGTGACAATGTCAAATTAGTTTTACCCATTTGTATTACATCCCTAACTTTGTTCATAGTTTTCCATAGCGCACCTGCATCCGCAGGAGTGGTCAAAAAGCTACAAGAGCTCTATTTTTCAATAGTTTTAACCCAAATCCAATTGTAAGTCCATGTTTTCTATTTCTTAAACCATTTTCTTTCGAATTTCGCCCTTTTTTCTTTCTAATTTCTGGCTTTGTTATTTAGTTTTTCTTTATTTTGTAATTGTAGTAACTAAATTGTCCAAATTTTATAGAAAGAATAGGGTCCTAATAATCCACGTTGAATTTAAGATTTATTTGTGAAATCCCATGGTTTTGGTGAATTTTTTTATTAATTTTAGGGTCTAATTTTAATTTTAACACAAGGCCCTAAAATGTCAGGGCCGCCCTGTGAAGGATGGTATGTTTTATTGTAGAAATATTTTCCGTAAATTGGGTTTTTCTAAATAGATATGCACATAATTTTAATGAATGATAATCAATGTATATAATAGCAACATCATTTCCCAATATTTGCTCTTTCTTCACCTTAATTTTTCCATGGTATACTAGAGAACCATTTTCTTCTGCAACCGACAAATATTGCCATAATTTTGAATTGATTTGTTAAAATGTTAATAAGATAAAAAAATCCAAGATACTTTGCTAAGAACCTATTAGATATGATAACATTTGTTCGATCCCTTCTCACGGTTCCTTAAAACATCAAAAAATAAAATTATAAAAAAATGATAATATTTTAATATTTATGATCTCCTTAAGTATGATATTTCTAATGAGTTACATAATTCTAAATAAAATTCTATGTGTGACTAAGGTAGCTCCCATGGGTCAAGCTTGGATTTTTCAGGCCTTGAAATTCTTTTAATGAGACCTTTTGTGAAAAGTCAACGTGCACTCTATAACACAAATACAAACTGTTGCAGGTTTTATAATAAGCTTTGGTATAGAACATCTAAGATCTGATACCAATTGAAATATCGATCCCAAACAGTTATTACAAATGTGATTTACAAATAATAAATAGTTTCGTATCAATATTGCACTGATACCAATTGAAAGTTCACTTCTTTTAATACTCAAGTATCTATTATGGCTCTTAATTCATTAATAAATGATTTCTTAGTTGTTACTAATCTTTGATACCAATTGAGAGCTTGAGATAAGAAGGTTCTTATACACAGTTGATTGTTTTAAGAACAATTGAAAGTAGACTGGTTCCTGATTAATAATGTTTTACCCTTTAAAAACAACTAAGGCCTTCTAGTGATAAATAAACTTATAAAGCAGGTATCTTATAATAACACACTTCAGTATGATCACTGAGACTGATCAACTCTTGATAAAAGAATGACTGCTGGTGATACAATGATAAAATCGCTAAGGTTTCCAAAACAGTTAAGGTTGTAAAACAGAGTTGTGCAAAACGGAATTAAGTTTAATGAGTGATTTCAAGACAAATTATGATCTTATCTTATATGTATGAGGTGTTTTGATGATTGATAACAATAAATAAACAATTTGATGATTGTTTGATCAATAAGATGTTAAAACAATTAAGTTCAAGAACAAACAAACATACAAAATACAATAAGCAATAAGTAAAGAGGGATAGATAGATTGACACGATGATTTAAAGTGGTTCGGATCTCTTATCCTACATCAACTGTCCTTAAAGCCATCTGGCTCAATGAGGCAATAATTCACTATAATTCTCTTAATTATACAAATTATTGAGTGAGAAAGTCCTCGACTTTCTCCTACTAGTTGGCTATCGAACTAGGATCTTTACACAATACACAAAGGGGGGTTTGCTTCTTAATATAATGACTCTAACTAGTCTAATGAAACTGCTGTTATAGGCTTGATGTCACTGCGTGACTACTGCTTGATGTGTAACTGTTTAATGAAACAGTTAAACTTTTGCGTTGCTTGATTTGGACAGTTTGTAGATGAGTGATCTTGATCGTTGTGGGATGGCAGATACTCAACAAACTAAGATATCAATATATCTCAATTTATTCTTTAACTGAATAATGATAGCTATTTTGCAGAACTCTTGAAGTCTCTCTCTCTCTCTCTTGTTTCCGTATTCTGCTTACTTTATTTGGCAATCACTCATATGTGAGCTATTTATCTAAAATCATCCTCTGTGATTTGCGGGGAGAACTTTTCTTTATATCCCCATTGTTTGGAAAGTTTTCGTTATAATCTAGTCGTTGGGCAACGGCTAAATGAGCAATATCCAGCTATGAATGCAGTCTATGTAGCCTCAACTTGCGAGATTTTAGGGTTTGGAACATTCTTTTAGGATTTGTCTCAGTAGTATTTCATCCTATGATTTCTAATACGTGGCATGTTGTTGATTCATCCTTGAATCTTAGCTGCTTTGTTCTCGTTGTTGTTGTTGTTTCTTCAGTCTTAGCTATTTCAGCTACATCTTAATTGTTTGTTATTTCTTTGACAATAACTTTTGTACATTTAAGCCTATTAAACTAGTTTATGGAAAATTATCCTAATGCAATTTTGTAACATCAAAACTTACTTAATCTATGGTCCTAACATTTTGGTATTGTTTCCCAAAGAGTTATCCAATTTTGAAAGGAGAGGTTTGCAAATGTAAGATTCAGTCTGCATTTATCGATTATGACATATCAATAGATAATTTTACTATTGTGGCCCAATTATCACAAAATCTTAACTTCACTTTGTTTTGGAATATAAATGAGGATTTTTTTTTTTAGGAATACAATGTATTCTCTCTCTCTCTCTCTCTCTCTCTCTCTCTCTCTCTTTCCTAAAAGTAATATATTATAAATAATATTAATTGGTTATAACTAAATTAGAAAGATCTTAAAATCAATTTCTATTTCACAATTAAAATCATTCTTCATTTCAAAGGAGATGCCAAAATAATTCAATTAAAGTTATTGATTATATGAGCTAGCATAGTCATTAAAATAAGATAAAAATTTTAATTATTCTTACAAAATTGGTTATATTATTGCCTAGCATTGTTTTCGCAGCGGAAGCCGTATAAACCTCATTTTGATAATTTATTTAACACCTTATGCCAAGTTAAAAATGTTTAAATTCCATTCCATTTTCCTCTTTTTCATACAACTTTGTTTTGGTAGGGATGTAATTAGACAAATAATTTGAAAATAATTATTATGTACGAGTGAGTTAGAGCATCTCCAATGCTATCATCTAATTTTTTTTTTTTACGTAACATGTTTAAACAAGAAGACCTTTTTCATATGTGTCAAAAAAATTTAAAAATAGAGAGTCATCTTTCTAAACGTAATTCAATGCAAGACTTCTTTTAGAACAATCTTTCAGACGTGACATTGTTTTATAATTATTTATAAAAAGTAAAAAATAAAAATTACTCCTACTGTAATTGATTGACGGTAAAAAATAAAAATAAAAATAACCGTTAATGACGTGGATGAAACGACATCCTCTAAGTGACCCCCTAAAAATAGAGGATCACGTAGAGGATGTCTCTCCAACTAAATGTCACATCATCTCCACCTCAGCATTAGAGGTTTGCATTGGAGAAGATTTTTTTTGAAAAAAAAAAATCTATTGTGTCTAGTATTTTTTACTAGATAAATGATTACATTGGAGAAGCTCTTAGTAGGTGATGAGAACGGGGATGTGCTAAGTAAAGAAATTCATAACTCCCCAAATTCGGAGAAAGATTTTGTCCACCATGTAAGAATTAGTGTCAATTGTATTCAATTTATGAAAAATTGGGTTTTCTCTTTATTTTCTCTGTTATTATATTGAAAGATTTTACTTAAACGATAATTAAAAATGAAACAACATTGTCAAGATTGCGATAGTAGTTTAGTACTTCTCTTATCATTGAGATAAAAAGATTGGACGATCGAGTTGTATTGAATTAATTCTAATAACTATATTTCAAAGTAGCTCGTTTGGTGCAACATTTTAAAAACGGAAACTTTTCAAAATGCAAATTTTTCAAAACACAACTTTTTAGTTATAAATGCGTTTAGGATATCACCTCAAAATGTAATTTTTGATTTTTTTTTTAAACTAAAAATTTCAATATTTTAAAACACATCAAACTGTTATGCAAGAGTCCATATAGAGTATGCAATGAAAATCTTACGGGTTAACACAGTACATAACTATGCGGGAAGAGAATTTTGCACGAATACTATACCATAATTAATTTGCAGACAACTATTTTCCATGTAATTGATATATTAATGCCATACTTTTGAGATAATATCTCAAAAAGTTGATCTGAAAAATAAGTTTCTATTTATAAAATATTGGATTAATATATAATTTGGTCCTTGAACTTTTCCAATTCTCCTAATTTGGTCTAAGATGTTTCATCTTTCCTACCTTGGTCCTTGAACTCACCTTTTGCTGTCTTATTAGTCCTTCGTGTCGTAAGTCAAACAGAACCGTTAAAATTTTCTTAAAAAGACAAAATTGCCCTCAACTAAGTCTATGTGGAATGCCTAGGTGTAATAAATTTTGACAGGAAGAGATAATAATTTTTTCCTATATATTATTTATCTCTTTCCCTCTCTTTCACTCACACACACACACACACACACACACACACACACACACACGTACACACAAAGTCTTTCTCTGTCCTTACTTTTTTATTCTCACTCCACTCTCCAGCTCTGCAATCCTCAAATCCCCCCTCTCCTTAAACCAAAAAAAGACTCAAATCTTGTAATTTTTGTTTAAATGGTGAGCTCGTCAAGGCAAGGTTTGCCTTCATGGATGACTGTTGCAACATCATCCTCATCATCAAGTGTTGAATTTGACGGAACCATGTTTAAAGACGGTGGTGAAGATGAGTCTTCAGTTCAAACCAAAATCGTGTCGGATTTTAAATTAGGATTTTCGGAGAGGGCATTTTCTACCGCCGGTGTCGCTTTCATTTTGGCGACCATTGTTAACCCTTTCGATGTTTCTAAGGTTAATTCGTTGTTCCATGACGTTCTTTTTACTGATTTTTTAGGATACCCTTTTTTTCATTTTATTTTGCTCAATTTGGGTGCTTTTGTAAGAATATTGTACAATTGGACTTGCATTATGATGATGTGAATTTTTTCTAACTATACTTAATTACTAGTGATTCTTGAAGATACCCATTTGTTCATTTCATCAAATTGTGGACACTTCTCGTGATTATACTCTCTTGGAATTCAACTTTTAGTTCTGTTTCGTTGTTAATTATATCCGAAGTGAAATGGGTGTTTGTAGTTAGGGTTTCGTGATGATGGGTTTGGTCAAAAGCGAAATGGGTGAGTGAATTTTGAGGTTTCTTGATGATGGGTTTGGTCGAAAGCAAAATGGGTGAGTGAATTAGGGGGTTGATGTTCAAGACCTTGGTTGAAAATGTATTAGGTGGCGGCTATTTCTAGGGTTTGGTCGAGTGAGAAATCTTGGTTTTGTTTGAAATGGGGGGTGGAGGAGGATTCTTGGGATCTATAAGAATAGAAGTTTATGGATTTAATTTTTGAAGAACAGAGGGGGATTTAGCGAGTTTCAAGTTTAGGTTGTTGCTGTTGTTGTTGCTGTTGATGTTGTTGTTTGGGATTCATTTTGAGGCTTGTGGTCTTGTTGGTTGTGGTTGGCTAAGTTGGAGGTGAAAATAATGGTGCCTATCTTGAGGTAGAGGAGGACAAAGTACTATGGAAGTAAACCACCTGTGCATGGATTCCCAGAACGATGATATAGCTGAAGAGTACTCCTCCAACATTTTTATATTTTGGAGAGATACATGGGATGGGGGGAGGAGAGATTGAGAGAGAGAGAGATTGAGAGAGAGAGAGAGAGAGAGAGAGAGAGAGGGGAATTTGAGGATTGCAGAGCTGGAGAGTGAAAAGTAAGGACAGAGAAAGACTTTGTATGTTTTTTGTGTGTGTGTTTGTGTGTGTGTGTGAAAGAGAGAGAAAGAGAGGGAAAGAGATAAATAATATATAGGGAAAAATTATTATCTCTTCCCATCAAAATTTATTCCACCTAGGCATTCCACTTAGACTCAGTTGAGGGCAATTTTGTCTTTTCAAGAAAATTTTAATGGTTCTATTTGACTTAATAACACGAGGGACTAATAAGGCAGCAAAAGGTGAGTTCAAGGACCAAGGTAGGAAAGGTGAAACATCTTAGACCAAATTAGGAGAATTGGAAAAATTCAGGGACCAAATTATATATTAATCCTAAAATATTAAATGAAAGAATGTATGTATAATTAAATAATTTAAAAGTTAATTAAATAATTAACTTGCAATTCTACACTGCGGACACTAAGGCTATTCTTTTGTATGTATAATTAAATAATTTAAACTAATTTTCTTAATTTAATACTATTATATATATTGAGGGCCTATTTCTACTACAAAATTTACTTATCCACAATGTTTATCTAAATTAAAGCTTGTACATACGAAAATACCCTTTATTTTATCCAAATACAAAAGTTAACGAATATAACATTATGATATGTTCATATTAATCTTAAATTTTATTTTAGGAATAAAATTTCATACTTGGAAAATATCTCCTTAAGATCTAGTAAGTAATGCCATGTCTTTTTTTACAATTTTTTATGAGTGTTGTTGAGAGTCTATTCCACTTTGCGTACAAGATCAAAGCCAAACGGAATTACAGTATATTACCATTAAAGAGACAGCCTAAATACAGAGTAATCTAAAGAGATCTTCACAGAGACGCTCATACAAATACACAGAAACAATAAACGGGGTTGGGGGACCTATTACATGCAGATTTACAGATCAATTAAAGGGGGGGGGGAGTGAAACGAAAGGTCACCGTAGCCTTCATGAACTTGCAAAACAGAAAACTACCACTCCAAATAGAGAAAGGGAAACACAGTAAACTGTTAGGACAAAAGAAATGGGGGGCTTCTTGTAACGCCGGTGAATGTCGTCACTAACTCGCCGTCACCGGTGGCATGCACCTCGGCTGATGCTACACCTTAGGCTCACACACCCTTTCTCAAACCAAGTCCACCAGTCATGCCCCTAAACCTCTAACCTAGCACACTAGCTTCGGCAAAGACCACCCGACACCACCCCACAACCCGACTCTGGCGGCCCTCAATGTAAAAGGCAACCCGACTGAACAACCCCAACAGTTCCCAAAGCGACTATCTCCCTCTCAGATTACCTGGCTAAACTTGTAACACAAGGCCACTAGTGTATCTCTCACACTCACATACTCATTGCTCATCACACAAAGAGAAAAGAAGAGGGAGAGAGAGACACAAGGCTGAGAAAGAGACCAGAAGAGAGAGAGCGGAGCGGCCAACCCTAACAAAATCTAACCCTAGATTTCTATTAGGTCACACTCTGCACACTCGCATGGAAGAGAGGGGGAAAGAGGAGTGATATTTATACGGCGGCTGAAGGAGATGTGAAAGGGCAGCAGAAGGGAGCATACAAGGGAAGTCTCTAAAAGAGGCTTCCGTGTTTGCGCAAGACATTGGGCGGGCCTCCTAGGAATTGGGTTGAGGGGTTTGGGCTAAGCTAATAAGGGACAGCCACAAGGAAGCTTGGGCCAGGTCACAAAACATAACAATCTCCACCTTGGAACAAGTGCTGGTCAAAGACATAGGGGACTCAAAATGGACTTTTATAAAACAGGGTTCATCATCGCCTATCCTTCACTTGATCTAACACACAACAGGACCAAGCAAAGGAAAAACTAACGTGCTCCACCACACAAAGTAGGAACAAGAAAGTCACCTCAGCAACCACTAAGAAAGCTGAGGATTTTAAAGGGGGAACAGAACAGAATATCAATCACCGGTATCCAATTTTAAAATTTTCAAACAGGACAGAAAATTTTTCACAAGTAGGTACTTGGTGCCCATATCAGTAGGATTGTATTTGGTGTCAACTTTCTCAAGGTAAACAATGCATTTGGTGACAACATCGCGGATAAAATGAAATCTAACGTCAATATGCTTTGTTCTATCGTGAAAGACAGGATTTTTGCAAAGTTGAATACCCGATTGACTATCAGAAAAAACAACCACCTTTTCTTTAAGAAAACCAATTTCTGAAATTAAGCCTTTTAGCCATATGGCTTCTTTAATAGCTTTAGTAATTGCAACATATTCAGCCTCGGTTGTGGACAGGGCCACAATAGGCTGCAGTTGTGATTTCCAGCTAATACACGACTCACAAAAAGTGAAAACGTAGGAGGTTGTGGACTTCCTATGATCTCTATCATTAGCATAGTTTGAGTCAACAAATCCTACAAGTTTAACACCATTTTCTGATTTTGAAAATTTGATACCATAGTTCCTAGAATGCTTCAAGTACCTCAATAACCGCTTTACGGCTTGCCAATGGGGCAGGCCTGGGTTCGACATATATCGGCTAAGGCAACTAAGGGCATAAGCTATGTCAGGCCGGGTACTAACCATCAAGTACATAACGGAACCTATGGCATTGGAATACGAGATTTTCTTCATTTGTTTAATTTCAAACTCGTTCTTAGGGCATTGGTCTTTAGAAAGAGCAAAATGGGCAGCAAGAGGGACATCAACAGAGTTAGCATCTTTCATGGCAAATTTACTCAAAATTTTATCCACATATGAAATCTAATTTAGACAAACCACCGAAGACTTTCGGTCTCTAATTATGTTCATGCCAAAGATTTTATTAGCGTCGCCTAAATACTTCATGTAAAATTTTGCACTTAAGCAATTTCTAACAAATTCAATTGATTTAGAGCAAGGGCTAATAAGCAACATATCATCCACATATATGAGTAAGAAAACTGGCACACCTTTTTCATTTTTGAAATACAAACAATGATCATAAGCACTACGCGTAAATTTCAATTCAAGCATGCATTGATCAAATTTGACATTCCACATTCGTGGTGACTGTTTTAACCCATATAACGATTTTTTCAGCAAGCACACATAATCAGGAATCTGTTTGTCAACATAACCCTCGGGCTGTCTCATGAAAATTTTTCATCTAACTTTCCATGCAAAAAGCTGTTTTTACATTCATTTGCTTTAATTCCCAATTGAATTGAGCAACAAGAGCAAGCATTATCCTAACAGAGTAAATTTTACTACGGGAGCAAAGATTTCAGTATAGTCAATTCCTCTTTTGAGTAAATCCTTTTGCCACTAATCTCGCCTTAAATCTAATGTTGAAATCAGATTCAGATTTTATCTTATAAAGCCATTTGCACGCGACAACAGAACAATTTTTGGGCCTAGGAACTAAGGTCCAAGTCTCATTCACATGAAACGAGTTCATTTCTTCATTCATGGCCACAATCCATTCATTACAATTAGCAAATTTTAGGGCTTGATTATAGGTCTTTGGTTCATAATTATCAATCGATTCAAAGACACTAAAGACAAAAGAAGTCATATGAAAGTCATCAAAACGAGAGGGTGGCCTAATAATCCTTCTAGGCCTATCACGACTAAGTTGATAGTCATTCAAAACAAGATTTTCATCTTCTTCATTTTTTATGCCATCATCTTGCTCATCGTTAGAAATTTCAGCATTGTCATTACCATTTTCAGAATTTTCATTTTCATTTTCAGGAAGAATTTCAGGTTGCACACTAAGAACAGTCGGACTTGTCGTGAAAGGGTGCTCCACCATAACAGGAGCAGGGGGAGGAATAGGTTCATTGGGCATATTCAAACACGGAAAATCATTTTCGTTAAAAATGACATCTCTATTAACGATGACTTTAAAACCCGATTCATCTCTTAGCCACAACCTATAACCTTTCACACCATCCGGATATCCTAGAAAAACACACTTAACCGCTCTTGGATCAAGTTTGTCTTTCTTTTGATGTGCATAGGCAGCACAACCGAAAACACGAAGATTTGAAAAATCAATCTCTTTTCCAGAAAAAACAGTCTCAGGACATCTACCGTTTAAGGGGACCGCAAGGGACCTATTGATGATATAGGCAGCAGTCAAAATTGCTTCTCTCCAAAACCGTTTGGAGAGACCCGAGGTTTCTAACATGGCCCTAACACGGTCTAGAAGGGTTCTATTCATGCGCTCAGCAACACCATTTTGCTGTGGGTTGTATGGCACAGTTTTGTGCCTTTTGATACCGTTTTCAGTGCAAAAGATGTCAAACTCGTGATTGTAAAATTCTAACCCATTATCAGTCCTAAGAACTTTAATCTTTTTCCCAGTTTGATTTTTAATTAAAATCTTCTAATTTTTGAACTTTTCAAAAGCATCGAATTCGTTTTTCATTAAGAAAACCCAGACCTTTCGTGAAAAGTCATCGATGATGGACAAGAAGTAACGGTTACCACCTTGAGTGGGCACACCGGAAGGCCCCCAAACATCCGCATGGATGTAGTCAAGGAATTTCTTACTCGAGGATTTGTTCAAGGAAGGGGGTGAAAAGCTGACCCTATGGTGTTTGCTCTTCACACAAGTTTCACAAAAGGGCACATTAGAAAAATTTTCATTTCCAAAAACTCCATTTTTGTGAAGTATCTCAAGACCTTTGTTACTCATATGACCTAACCTCTTATGCCATAAAACAGTTTTATCATCCTTAACAACATTAGCATAATTCTCACCAAGAGACACAGGAATAGCATTGCAAACATATATGTTCCTACGTTTTTCAGCTTTGAAAATTACCAAAGATCCTTTAACAATTTTAATAACTCCCCTTCCCCACCTACCTTCTAGCCCATCATCTTCCAAAGAAGCACAAGATATCAAATTGTTGCATAATTCAGGAACATGCCGAACATTTTTAAGAGTCAGAGTATTTCCAGAAGCAAATTTTAAACAGATTTCACCAATTCCAGCAATATGACATTTCTTTTCATTCGCCAATGAAACTGATCCAGTTTTAACTTCATTATAAACAGAAAACAGGCTTTTGATGGGAGTCATGTGAAATGTGCATGCAGAATCAATTAACCACTCAGTTTCACAAACAGAAGTAGAGTTCACAGAATTCACAAAGGATTCATCAAATTCTGTTACCATAAACACATTTGCATCATCATCACTACCCACAGCCATATTACAGTCATTTTGCCCATTTTGATTTTGTTTAAAATTCTTCCTTTTTGGAGTGGTACATTCTTTCCTAAAATGCCCAGTTCTCCACAGTTATAGCATTTTCTTCCTCCTACCCTAGATTTCGACCTGCTTTTGCTCCTACCCTTTTTCTTTTCAGAAGTTTGCCCTTGATTCTCTTTTTGGTATTTGTTTTGACCATTGTTTCTATTTTGCGTTCTTCCTCTTACCATATGGACCTCACTAGACGATGACGATTTACCCTTTGTCTTTAATTCTAACTCCTTACTCTTCAGACCATTTATGACCGTTTCTAGAGTCAAGGCATCCCTCCCATATTTGTTTGCGGCTTTTACATCCGCATATAACTCGGGGATAGCATTAAGAAGGACAATGGGGGTATATTCGTCAATGTGTTTATCGCCAGTTTGTTTGATGTCTTGAACAAGTTTTGTAAATACATCAATATTGTCGTCCATATCTTTGGATAGGTCAAGTTGAAAACGGAAAAACTTTTCAAGAAGGTAAAGTTTGTTCGGCAAAGAGGTTTCAAAGTATAGTTCTTCAAGTTTTTCCCACAAAGCTTTCGCAGTTTCTAACTTTCCTACCTTACGTAAAACAGAGTCAGATAGTTTTAAAATGATGGATGAATATGCACATTCATCCATATCAGCTCTAGTTTCCTCCGAATCAGTTTCAGAAAACTTTAATGTGATTGCCTTGAAAACTCTTTATTTTATCAAGATTCCTTTCATCTTTTGTTGCTAGATGGAAAAATCAGTTTTACCATTAAAGGGTTCTAAATCATGCATGGAGTTTGAAGAGCCAGCCATTTTAAAACCACAGGAAAAAAAAAGAAGCAACAAATAACCACAGAAAATATTCAAGCAAAAAACACAGAACAGAGCAGCAGAACTAGGACAGATATAAACAACCACAGATCATGCAACAACAGCTTGAATAAGCACAGAATAAATTAACCACACAGTTTAAAGTGCGAGAAAATTAACGCAATGAGAGAAGACTAGCTCACCCAGAAACCCTTGACTAGGGTTTCTAAAATATTTTGGATTTGGATTAAAGGGAGCACTGTTGACCACCGTTGACCACCGTACACAAAAGGCACTACTGTTGAACCGAGCTCTGATACCACTGTTGAGAGTCTATTCCACTTTGCGTACAAGATCAAAGCCAAATGGAATTACAGTATATTACCATTAAAGAGAGAGCCTAGATACAAAGTAATCTAAAGAGATCCTCACAGAGACGCTCATGCAAATACACAGAAACAATAAACGGGGTTGAGGGACCACATGCAAATCTACAGATCAATTAAAAGGGGGGAAGTGAAACGAAAGGTCACCGTAGCCTTCATGAACCTGCAAAATAGAAAACTACCACTCCAAATAGAGAAAGGGAAACACAGTAAACTGTTAGGACAAAAGAAATAGGGGGCTTCTTGTAACGCCGGTGAATGTCGTCACTGACTCGCCGTCACCGGTGGCATATACCTCGGCTGATGCTACACCTTAGGCTCAGATACCCTTTCTCAAACCAAGTCCACCAGTCACGCCCCTAAACCTCTAACCTAGCACACTAGCTCCGGTAAAGACCACCCGACACCACCCCACAACCCGATTCCGGCGGCCCTCAATGTAAGAAGCAACCCGACTGAACAACCCCAACAGTTCCCAAAGCGACTATCTCCCTCTCAAATTACCTGGCTAAACTTGTAACACAAGGCCATTAGTGTATCTCTCACACTCACACACTCATCGCTCATCACGAGAGAAGAGAGAGAGAGACCGAGAAGAGAGAGAGAGAGAGAGAGTGGAGCGGCCAACTAACAAATCTAACCCTAGATTTTTATTAGGTCATACTATGTACACTCGCACGGAAGAGAGGGGGAAAGAGGAGTGATATTTATATGGTGGCTGAAGGAGATGTGAAAGGGCAGCAGAAGGGAGCGTATAAGGGAAGTCTCTGGAAGAGGCTTCTGTGTTTGCGCAAGACATTGGGCGGGCCTCCTAGGATTGGGCTGAAAGGTTTGGGCTAAGCTAATAAGGGACAGCCACAAGGAAGCTTGGGCCTTGTCACAAAACATAACAATTGTAATTAAGTATGATTATTCAATGTAGCAGGGAAGAAATAAAAATGTTTTGTTGGTTGACATGCAAAATAAAAAAAATATTATGTTGAGTTGTTACTTGATAAATATTAATAAGATTCAAGTGCATTAAAGTAAAAAGATTTTTTTTTGTAGGTATATCTTATTACGTTATAAAAAAAATAAATCAGTTTTAATGATGTGTAATTTATATGAAAATAAAAAAATAATTATATTTGTTCGTTAAAAAAAGAAGAAGAGATAAGTAAAAGTAATTTGGAAGATATACACTAACACTATAATTCAAGTGAATGACTTTTTAAATGACTTTTTTGTCATAGCATAAATTAATTTGAAGTGATTATTAATGAATGTAGTGAATTAACAATTTTTGTAGTGGAAATAGCATATATATATATATAATATATATATATATATATATAAAGTTGGTGAGGAGGCATGTGAGTTTGCTACCTCATACCATTTCGATAAAAACTTCATTCTCATGATTTGACTTTTGAAATTTTAGGGATAATGTCATTAGCTAATAGTCTTAACTAAGTACTATAGGTATGATATTGTGGTATATAACATTCTTCAAGTACATTAGTCGAAGAGCTTTAGTTATTAACAAACAAATGAAAAGCTAGGAAAACAAAATAAAATGATGTTGCAATGAGATTTGAACCCACACCCCTTTTTACATATAAACACACCTTAAACCAACTCAACCATACCTTAAACCAATTCAACCATTTATATTGTATATATTTATTCAGAATAATACATAAATTATAGTTAAGTGAATCACATGACCCATGTACTATATTATCTACTTATTTTGATTAGTATTTTGTGAAATATCAAAATATGTGATATCAAAATACGTATTACAATTTTTTTCAGTTATCCCGTCCATAGTATTTTTTTTTTTGAATTATAGCTTTAATGTCTTAAATATTTTTGGTTCAAAGATCAAAATATTTTTAGTACATAAAATGTTTAAACATTTAATTGATATCTCGATCTAAATAATTATCAAAAGCATGTAGTTAATTTTACGAGACCTCCAATTAAGTGTGGCTAGCAGAAATATCATCTATTGTAATACTTCTGTCAGCCACACTTGATTGCACTTCATTTATGAATCTTTGAGGCCTTAGTCCAGTTTATTTACTGGCAGAGCATAAGTTTATAAGATTTTCATGGCTATACACCAAATTTAAGAGTCATCCTGAATTTGGTTTGTAGTTATTAGAGTTTAATGACATGATAATGCAAATATGATAATAAACTCAAAATAATAAAAGGTTACTATGTGTTGATTTGCTTCACAAACAAGTTATTGACTATTTTTGTTACAATACCAACCAAAAAATCTTATTTAAAAAATGATAAGAAAAAACATACGTTATGAATGAATTGATAACTAAATTCATCTTTCTCACACATGTGATTGAATTTGGGCCTTTTGCGATCTGAGATAAGATATTTAAGTTTTGTTGTTGTTGACAAATTAATTGAATGTTGATTCTGGTCATTGGTAGTTGCAAAATAAGTTTACGAATCGGTTCTTTCAAAAATATGATGAATTTTCTAATTATAATTACATTCATTAGGTAATATCTAAAAAATTAACAATCTCCATGTCTGAGGGAAAATGCTAACTTGGAGATGTAAGAGTCCATTTATTGAAACGGATATAAACTATCACAACCATATATCAATTTTATAAAATGATACACCAATTTTACAAATCAATCAAAAAAAACTTGGATATCATGCAATATTATTTCAAAACACCCTAAACTATAAATGATAACCCGTGCTAAATTACTAGTATTAAATGAAGGGCAAACTCCACATTTCGTTCCTGTACTTTTTGCATTTTTTTATATTCGTCCTTGTACCAAATTTTTTTTTGAGACCATCCTTGTACCACGGACATTGAGCATGATTGGTCCTTCCGTCAAATCTCATTAACTTTTTTCCGTTAAATCGTCTCACGTGCCTTGTATGTGCTTTTCACAAAGGGTAAAACAACCATTTCAATAAAAAAGTACAGGGACCAAAAGCATAGGGGGTGAAGCTGAAAAATTGGTTCATCTTCTTTATTAATCAAAATTAAATTTTATTAATCAAATTTTGCCCAATTTTGGTTCATCTTCCATCATCACTGTCACCAACACTAGTTTGTAATCCACAAACGCACTAGCTTCGTATTTTGAAAAGCAGCATTCCATCATTAAAAGTGACTTCCGTTCAATTGTGCCAGTGTAACATACCGACTTCTGTTCCCTTTCGACGCCGATCCCGAACCCAACCCACTCCCAAACCCATCGTCCATTTCTCTTCATCTCCGGCGTCGTTTATTATACTCACTCCAAACACAAACCATATGCACCACGCACTGCAACTCGTAGCCAACAATCCACAACCTCAACGACGCGGCTGGCGACTCGTCCGCGCTCAAAACCAAAACCGCAACCTCTACCGCAACGAACGTGAAATTCTAAATGAGATCGAGAATCACGACCGACTTTGAATACACCCAATCACTCTGCCTCTCCTCCAGCTATTCGGCTACGGATTCTCTCACGAGCATCGACGGCTCGCACATCATTCGACAGGCTGCTGGCTCGTCGGAGGAACCGCGCGGCCGCGCGAGCTTTGGCGGAGGGAGCGGATCCGGTCATCGTCGCTGGAGGTTAGTAACGGAGTTGTTGTCGGAATCATGTTTGATGAGCTCGGTGCCAGCATTTCTTACAGGGTTAGAATTGAGAAAAAGCTAACTCTGAAATTGGAATTGGAGTCGGTTTAATCCATTGAAGAGAGAGAACTAAGGAATTATGATAGAGATGAACGACGGTTTTACGCTTTTGGAAAGTGAGCTTGGATACATTACCTACCCCTCCAGTCCTCCTTACAATTTTAGAGATGCAGTGGTGGTTTGGGTGAAATAAGGAACTGTTAGATCTGAGTTTAAATCATCAGATTTGAAGATTCAAAAAATCGAAATCGTGGGTTTGTAAGTAGTTGAAGCTTTGAGGTGGTGGTGGGTCAATGAATGGTGGGTTTGAAGGAAGGAGTGAGGGATGAGAAAAAGTATCCATATATATAAAATCAATAATTGATTTTTAGATTTATAAATTGTGAAGATTGCGGTGGTGGTGGTGGTGGTGAATGGTGGGTTTGAAGGAAGGAGTGAGTGATAAGAAAAATTGACTTTTCTCCTAAAATTTTTTTGGGTTGAGAAGAAGATGAACAGTGGTGGGTTGATTTTCTTTGGCTTTAATCATTTCAGAATTGGTCCCTGTACTTTTTAAGATGAAATGACTATTTTACCCATCAATAAATGCACGTGTGTGGCATATGTGTGCATTTAACGGCAAAAAATTAACAGAGTTTAACGGTTGGATCATTTGGGTAAAATGTCTCGGTACAGGGACCATTTGCGAGGTGTAATGACCAAATGTAAAAAACACTAAAACTATATGGACCATTTGTGTAGTTTGCCCTTAAATGAAAGAATGCAAGAACAATTGGATTATCACATTAGTACGTGTTTAATAGCATTATTATCTTGTTCCATATATATATATATATATATATATATATATATATGAGGGAATATTTAATGGTTATTTTTTTATTTAACCATCAATGGTTACTCTCATTATCAATCATTGGATAAAAAATTAAAGGTAGAGATTTAATGGTTAGTTGAAAAATGCAATTAATGCAATTAGATGAGTCATTTAATGCATTAAATCTCAACCTTTAATTTTTGATCCAATGGTTGATAATGAAAGTAACCATTGATGGTTAAATAAAAAAATAACCATTAAATATTCCCTCATACATATATATATATATATATATATATATATATATATAATATCCCTAGACTTGAAAAGTACATTACCAAAGGCCCAGTCAACTATCTTAGCTTATCAAAAACCCAGTCAACTGGTAACATGCTGTTAAAGTTGAGACCCCGCCATAAAAAAATTGCACTCCATTTTTTTATTCAAAATTTTCTAATCCCTAACTTATATACTACTCTTATTCAGAGCTTAACTTGGAATTCGAGACTAAAGTAATTGAAGGACCCAAAAATATACTCCCCAAAAGTATACTCCCAAATATCCCGAAATATGTCCGAAACGGACCCACACACGCGAAGTGTGTCCAAGAAGCTTCGCCGCCCTATAAATAGGGGGCTCCCCCTTCATAAAAGGGGACTGGACCCTTAAAGCTTCCTTCCTTCTCTCTCTCCACATATATAGTAAATCCACTTTTATTATCTCTTGATATATATCATGTCTATATATTACGAGATTGATTCTTACAGGAGAGTTTTGGCGGAAAATTCCTGCCTTCTCACGTTGTTTACTCTCGCAGATATCCTACCACGTCGACGACAACGGACACGTGCATACCACAACACTTTCGGCACCCCCGGTATGGTGATTATTTTGGCATCATCAGTTGGTTCCGTTGCCGGGAACGACAGCTTCCGTCGACCACGGCGAAGCTCTGTTCAAAGGGTGCCGGAAAACCCTCAAATCAAAGCCCGGATCGTCCACACGGATTAGGCGAAGCAAACGAGATTGGAGCGAAAATTGAGACCACCAACAGATGCGCCTTGTCCAGACGAAGCCAACCACGAAAAAATCACGGCCATCGGAGAAGAAACGCGCCCGCACGCGCCATCCAAAGACCGCCGGAGGCGGTAAACGCCGGCGGAGCTCCGGCGAAGCAGATCCACACTATTTTGGCGTCCAAACAGAGATCAAACAGCCACCATGGCTGCGTCTCTCCAAGACGAGCACGGCGGCACGAAAATCGCGACCATCGAAGCCCTCACGCGCCGCCACGCGCCTCCCATAGCCGCTGAGGTGTTACCGCTTCCCCACGCGCCGGCCACGCGCAGGGGAAGTAGATCTGACGCGCTTGAAGTCCTGGAATTTCTGGCAGGCCCTCCAAGTCCTGGAAATTGTTCACAGGCCCCTGATCTTCTGAAAATTGCATAAAGGCCCTGAAGTTTCTGGAAATTTCTCAAAGGCCCCTGGTCTTTTAGAAATATCTAAGAGGTCCCTGAAATTCTGGAATTTGGCATGATGGTCCCTCAACTTCTGGGATTGGCAATATGACCCCTGGATTTCTGGAATTTGGCATGGTGGTCCCTCAACTTCTGGGATTGGCAATATGACCCCTGGATTTCTGGAATTTGGCAACATGGTCCCTCAACTTCTGGAACTGGCAGTATGGCCCCTGGATTTCTGGAATTTGGCATTATGGCCCTCACATTTCTGAAAATGACAATATGGCCCCTTTCTAATGGTTTAAGGTGATCTCCTTCCATTATCTATCTTCAATTACTAAAAATGTTGCTCCTATGTCCATTTTATTTATATATCAAGCATATAAAATAAAAAAATGAGCTATCGAATCCTAGATTAAAGGTATATATGCAATTCATATAATATTAATTGCTTATAATTAATGCGAATCACTAATAAATTAATATGCTATGCTCGTAAAAGCAACGCCGTGATTAAAACTAGAATATCGAGCTTGAAAAATAGTACTTCATTACTTTAATGTGCTCATTTAAAGTATATTCTTTTACCCATTTGATGTCATAAGACGCGGGTTTATTCTTTTATAAAAATTATGACATGCTAGTCAAATTAAAAATACTACAAGTTCATTTATTTATTCGCTTAAATACATCGAATAATTGCAATGTTGCGCACCTACTTCGCGAATAAAAACGACTCAAACTTTATTCATCGCTATGCCTCAACTGCGAATGAACTCACCATGCAACTCAACTCTCATGTTGATCGTATAAATCTTGTAAATGGCTTGTGCTTTGTCATTAACTCGGATTACCATGCTTAGCCCCGCGAAAAATACAACAGTATGAGATGTACGCATTAATTCATGCTTCAATTCAGTCAATTCGACAATTTAAGAAATTCCTAACATGTTGTCGGCACACTTAAATCCTGAAAATGCGCGAGATAACATGCTTTTTCGCTTACGCATCATAACTATCATATCGCATCATGACTCACTTTACAATACAGAATAAAATAAATTGATGGTTGAAAGCCAGCATCATTTTATATAATTTATTTGTAAATACATATTGTCAGCCCACTTGTGTCAAACATGCAACTTAAATGTGCAATTTTTATCTCGACTACCGAGAGCTCAAAGCTCGGCATAACATGGCTAGCCCTATAATATTATATTAGCATAACATGCACGCGTTACTACATGCTTCAACTCCGTGAACTTGCACACTGTTATGAGTCTACCATTTCTTTTAATAGCGCAACATGTCGCCACCATGATTTATCCTCGCACAATGTGTACATACATATGTAATCTTAACTTGTGTAAAATAATAAAGATTTTTTTGCCTATGCAATAGCTACAATTATTCATCGCCATTCACACAAACTGTGAGCATGATCACCTTAAGTTGTAAACTTTTCTGATTTATTGTAAAGAAAGCTTATAATGAAAAATAGTATTTCAATTCTTTCTTACAAGTCATCCTTAGATAATGATTAGAACACATTAAAAGGGGAAAAACGCTCAAAACATCACCTCGAGGTCGGCGTTAGCCACTCGGTGATGATCCTGAAAATATCACCTCGAGGTCGGCGTTAGCCACTCGGTGATAATCCTTAAAACATCACCTCGAGGTCGGCGTTAGCCACTCGGTGATGATCCTTAAAACATCACCTCGAGGTCGGCGTTAGCCACTCGGTGATGATCCTTAAAACATCACCTCGAGGTCGGCGTTAGCCACTCGGTGATGATCCTAAAGCGTTACCTCTAAAAAGATAAAAGCAAGTTGTGTTTAAATAAACATTCAATAAAAGCAAGTTATATTAACAAGCATTCAAACAAAATCATTCTTTTAAAATGGTCCAGACACCTATCGGAGTATTTATTACTCATAGAATTTGAAGTGTATAAAGACTAGCAAACTCAATAGGGAAACCCGTCACCCGAGGGGCTACCGTTGAAGTAAAAGCTATATTTTCTCACTCCTCGACCTCAGAGAATTCTCTCACGCTCGAGAAGTGGGGGGCTACTACTATTACTGCTACAAATAGTGGGATTTTGCAAAAATCTCGCTCAAAGCTTATCCTCGCCGCTCGAGTATTACTCGCGGCCGAGTAGATACGGTCCTCGCCGCTCGAGTTTACTCGCGGTCGAGTAGTACCCAGCGCCTGCCAGCGCTTATCCTCGCCGCTCGAGTATTACTCGCGGTGAGTAGATTTGGTCCTCGCCGCTCGAGTTTACTCGCGGTCGAGTAGTACCCAGCGCCTGCCAGCGCTTATCCTCGCCGCTCGAGTTTACTCGCGGTGAGTAGATACGGTCCTCACCGCTCGAGTTTACTCGCGGTCGAGTAGTACCCAGCGTCTGCCAGCGCTTATCCTCGCCGCTCGAGTATTACTCGCGGTGAGTAGATTTGGTCCTCGCCGCTCGAGTTTACTCGCGGTCGAGTAGTACCCAGCGCCTGCCAGCGCTTATCCTCGCCACTCGAGTTTACTCGCGGTCGAGTAGTACCCAGCGCCTGCCAGCGCTTATCCTCGCCGCTCGAGTTTACTCGCGGCCGAGTAGATACGGTCCTCACCGCTCGAGTTTACTCGCGGTCGAGTAGTACCCAGCGCCTGCCAGCGCTTATCCTCGCCGCTCGAGTATTACTCGCGGTGAGTAGATTTGGTCCTCGCCGCTCGAGTTTACTCGCGGTCGAGTAGTACCCGGCTGCGGCGCTTATCCTCGCCGCTCGAGTTTACTCGCGGTCGAGTAGTACCCAGCGCACACGGCGCTTATCCTCGCCGCTCAGTATTACTCGCGGTGATAGATTGGTCCTCGCCGCTCGAGTTTACTCGCGGTCGAGTAGTACCCGCTGCCGGCGCTTATCCTCGCCGCTCGAGTATTACTCGCGGCTGAGTAGATTTGGTCCTCGCCGCTCGAGTTTACTCGCGGTCGAGTAGTACCAGCCACCCGGCGCTTATCCTCGCCGCTCGAGTATTACTCGCGGTTGAGTAGATTTGGTCCTCGCCGCTCGAGTTTACTCGCGGTCGAGTAGTACCAGCCTTTGCAGGCGCTTATCTCGCCGCTCGAGTATTACTCGCGGTGAGTAGATACGGTCCTCACCGCTCGAGTTTACTCGCGGTCGAGTAGTACCAGCGCTCCGGCGCTTATCCTCGCCGCTCGAGTATTACTCGCGGCTGAGTAGATTTGGTCCTCGCCGCTCGAGTTTACTCGCGGCCGAGTAGATACGGTCCTCACCGCTCGAGTTTACTCGCGGTCGAGTAGTACCCAGCGCCTGCCAGCGCTTATCCTCGCCGCTCGAGTATTACTCGCGGTAAGTAGATTTGGTCCTCGCGCTTGAGTTTACTCGCGGTCGAGTAGTACCAGCCTTGCCGGGCGCTTATCCTCGCCGCTCGAGTTTACTCGCGGCCGAGTAGATCGGTCCTCACCGCTCGAGTTTACTCGCGGTCGAGTAGTACCAGCGCACAGGCGCTTATCCTCGCCGCTCGAGTATTACTCGCGGTGAGTAGATTTAGTCCTCGCGCTCGAGTTTACTCGCGGTCGAGTAGTACCAGCCTTTGCCAGCGCTTATCCTCGCCGCTCGAGTATTACTCGCGGTGAGTAGATTGGTCCTCGCCGCTCGAGTTTACTCGCGGTCGAGTAGTACCCGGCCCGCCGGCGCTTATCTTCGCCGCTCGAGTATTACTCGCGGCCGAGTAGATACGGTCCTCGCCGCTCGAGTTTACTCGCGGTCGAGTAGTACCCAGCACTGCCGGCGCTATCTCGCCGCTCGAGTATTACTCGCGGTGAGTAGATTGGTCCTCGCCGCTCGAGTTTACTCGCGGTCGAGTAGTACCCAGCGCCTGCCAGCGCTTATCCTCGCCGCTCGAGTTTACTCGCGGCCGAGTAGATACGGTCCTCACCGCTCGAGTTTACTCGCGGTCGAGTAGTACCCGGCCTGCCCGGCGCTTATCCTCGCCGCTCGATTACTCGCGGGCGAGTAGATACGGTCCTCACCGCTCGAGTTTACTCGCGGTCGAGTAGTACCCAGCGCTTGCCAGCGCTTATCCTCGCCGCTCGAGTATTACTCGCGGTGAGTAGATTGGTCTCGCCGCGCGAGTTTACTCGCGGTCGAGTAGTACCAGGCCTTTGCCAGCGCTTATCCTCGCCGCTCGAGTATTACTGCGGTGAGTAGATTGGTCCTCGCCGCTCGAGTTTACTCGCGGTCGAGTAGTACCAGCCTTGCCCGGCTTATCCTCGCCGCTCGAGTATTACTCGCGGTGAGTAGATTTGGTCCTCGCCGCTCGAGTTTACTCGCGGTCGAGTAGTACCCAGCGCCTGCCAGCGCTTATCCTCGCCGCTCGAGTATTACTCGCGGCTGAGTAGATACGGTCCTCACCGCTCGAGTTTACTCGCGGTCAGTAGTACCAGCGCTGCGGCGCTTATCCTCGCCGCTCGAGTTTACTCGCGGGTGAGTGTTGGTCCTCGCCGCTCGAGTTTACTCGCGGTGAGTGGTACCAGCACCTTCTGTGCTTATCCTCGCCGCTCGAGTGTAACTCGCGGACGAGTATATTTTGGTCCTCGCTTCAGCGAGAAAAACAAATCTCGATATGTTCGAGTAATCAGACTCACTTCAATGGGCATAAAAGTCTCGATAAGTTCGAGCAAAAAAAAGCCTCGGTCTTTCCGAGACAAGTCTCAATATGATCGAGCCAATCAATACTCGATCAAATCCCGAATAAATAAAATCTCGACACGCTCGAGCCAATAAAATCTCGCGAGAGAAATCTTAATCTCGGCAAACCGAGTAAATCAAATTAGAAATCTCGATCGTAAATTCGAGCCAAATGAGCTAACATTGCTCTTTAAATACTAAATACCAAAGACACGTCTTCAAATTCGAAACAAAAAACGCAAACTTTTGGTATCTACTACTCCTCACCCTCGAGATAAATCTCGAGGAGTAAGGAGTGGGGGGCTACTGAAGGACCCAAAAATATACTCCCCAAAAGTATACTCCCAAATATCCCGAAATATGTCCGAAACGGACCCACACACGCGAAGTGTGTCCAAGAAGCTTCGCCGCCCTATAAATAGGGGGCTCCCCCTTCATAAAAGGGGACTGGACCCTTAAAGCTTCCTTCCTTCTCTCTCTCCACATATATAGTAAATCCACTTTTATTATCTCTTGATATATATCATGTCTATATATTCTGAGACACTGATTCTTACACCGGAGAGTTTTGGCGGGGAAAATTCCCTGCCTTCTCACGGTTGTTTACTCTCGCAGATATCCTACCACGTCGACGACAACGGACACGTGCATACCACAACACTTTCGGCACCCCCGGTATGGTGATTATTTTGGCATCATCAGTAATGTTATGAGATTTTGCCATATATTCCCTTTGGATTTTAAATTATTAAGAATTGCCCCTCATCTTCTTGAATTTGTGGGGACTTCACCTCATAAACCGTTAGATCTCCTAGTACTCCCCTGTTTTAAAATAAGTGTTCATGCATTATTGATTGTATACAAGTTTTATGAAAGTATTTGACTCTATTTTTTTTTTAAGATTTGACTAATATATATCTTAAAGTCACATTATAAGTTACTTCTTTTAAAAGTGCTTACATTAGTATTCACATTAGTAACTTTGAAAATTGTGAAAGTTGTGAAAAAAAATGAAATATTTCTAAAACGAAGGGTGTTTAATATATGTCTTTAGAACACAAGTTACCTTTTGCCTTTCTTTTTTAATATTCTTGAGTTATTCTTTAGTAGTGTCAAATCAGTAAGACTTATTGCCTTTTCTATCACATGATTAAAAAGGATATTACTAACAATCGTTGCGAAAAAACTTTCTAAAAAAAGGTTCCATTTATTTTACAACGTCCAAAAGTAAAATAGCAAATTTTTATTTTGGAATGAAAAGAGTACTTAAATGGCCTTAATATTTACTTCATAGCATTTTGTTGATTCAACTCTTTTTCCTCTCCTCTCATTCGAACATCGTTGAAACTAGACGTACCTAATATATTTGATTGGAAAATATACCTAGACTTCATCAATAAAATCCACTTACATCAAACTTTGAAATCTTGTATGTTGTTTGAAATATTCAAAGAGTATATTTGGCTACTCAATGTCAAGTTTTAGAATTAGAATTGGATGAACAATTTGAGCTCCATGAAATTCAAATTGTTCTTTCAATTACAATTCCAAGCTCTGGAATTAAGCATCCAAACATAGCATAAACTTAAAACGTGATATAAATAAATTATGTATATAAGTTTTGTAAATGTAACATTACTCTATTTGTTTTTGACTATTGCTATGTGAATTAGAGCATTGTTTGAGAAGAAAAACAATTTATCTAAATTGTTTAATTCCCTTTTATTGAACAAAATAAAAATAAAAATAAAATCTCATTTATTGCAATTTTTTTGAATAATAAAGGTGTTTAAGTTATTTTAAGAGTTACTCCCTCCATTCTAGATAAAGAGTCCATTATTCTATTATGAGATGTTTTACATAAGGGATAATTTTACTTTTGTTACCCAAAGTTTACTTGCTTTTTGCTTTTGGTACCTAATGTTCCATAGTGATTACTGTTCATCCCCAATGTTTCTGCTTTTATTCGCTTTAGTTACTGACCGTTAATGTTCCGTTAAATACTAACGGACAACCTGCTATTGTAGGTTGATTTAAATATAAAAGAGGAAAATTTATTCATTTCTTCACTTGTGTTTGTCTCTTACCTATCAAACCTCAACGAAACCTTCAGTTAGATAAAACACGTAATTCATAATACATTATGTACTACGAATCACGTTTTTTATTTAGCTTTTTGCGAGTCTGTATGTTAAATAAAATATAAAACCATATTTTATTGTACTTTTTCTTTTATATATCTCCTATAATTTGTATTATGCTTTTGAGGAAACGAAAAATATATATAAAAAGAAAGAAAGCTCATACTCTATTGTTAAAATATAGAAACTAATTTTGCAACAAACCCAAATTATAGTGGAATTATTTTTGGGAGTCGTAAGTATTACGAGTTTTTGTTTAATATGAAGAAAATTATTTTTATTAAAGCCATACTTTTATCTACCTACTTAAACTTATTTTGTTGCATTATTAATCCCACAATCAATAAATGTCAAGTAAATTAAAATATTAAATTTATTTAAAGTTAGTTTGGTGAGATGCCTCCTTATTATAGTTGAGTTCTTGTTTTACTATATTATCTTAATTTTTCAACAGTTATTTTAGTTATGTATACATTTTTATGAAATTCTAATTATAAAATGTAGTATAATATTTAAATCATCAGGTCCGTTACGGACTAGCTTACGCAAAACAGGTTTATGAATTATAAATTACGTGTTTTATCAAAATGAAGGTTTTTTGAGGTTTGATTGGTAGAAGACAAATAGAAGTGAAGGAATGAAGAACTTTTTCTCTTTTATACTAAAATTAACCTACAATAGCAAGTTATTCGTTAGTATTTAACGAAACATTAACGGTTAATAGCTAAAGTGAGTGATCATGCCGAAATAATCATCATACCGGGGGTGCCGAAAGTGTTGTGGTCATACGTGTTCGGAGTCGTTGTCGTGGTAGGATATCCGGCGTCGTCAATGTCTGCAAGAGTAAACAACTGTGAGAGGGCGGGGAGTTTCCCCGCCAAAAACTCTCCGGTGTGATAATCAGTATCTCATTGATTTTATAGAGAGAGAAAGTGTAATGTGTGTATGGAGGGAGAGAGAGTTTGGAGAGAGAAAAGAAGACCCCCTTTCTTTGTAAGTGAGCCCCCTATTTATAGGGGGGTGTTGCTTCCTGGACAATTTGTGTGTGGGCTTGGCCCGTACATCTTTTGGGATATTTGGGAGTATACTTTTGGGGTATATATTTTTGAGAACATCGGTAGCCCCCACTCCTTGCTCTTGAGATTTATCTCGAGGCCGAGGAGTAGTATTTGCTCGTGATGCTCTTTTGTTGTGTCGGGAGTTTGTGTTTTTCGTCTTGAACTTTGAGACGTGTCTTGGGTATTTGATTTTGGCAGGGAATACTTGCATAAATACTTGGTTTGCTCGCACGTGCCAAGACTTGATTAGCTCGGTATGGCGAGACTTATGTGCTCGACATGGCGAGGCTTATGTGCTCGATGTGGCGAGGTTTGTGTGCTCGACGTGGCTAGGTTTGTGTGCTCGACGTGGCGAGGTTTGTGTGCTCGACGTGGCGAGGCTTTTGTGCTCGACGTGGCGAGGTTGTGTGCTCGGCGTGGCGAGGCTTTTGTGCTCGGCGTGGCGAGGCTTATGTGCTCAACGCGGCGAGGCTTGTGTGCTCGACGGGCGAGGCTTGTGTGCTCGACGTGGCGAGGCTTTTGTGCTCGACGTGGCGAGGCTTATTTTGTACTTACGGTCTTCTTCGGCGTGGTGAAGAGCGGGTCGTAGGTGACCTCGCGTGGCGAGGTGCCTTTTGTACTTACGATCTTCTTCGGCGTGGTGAAGAGCGGGTCGTAGGTGACCTCGGCGTGGCGAGGTGCCTTTCGTACTTACGATCTTCTTCAGCGTGGTGAAGAGCAGGTCGTAAGGTGACCTCAACGTGGCGAGGTGCCTTTTGTACTTACGATCTTCTTCGGCGTGGTGAAGAGCAGGTCGTAAGGTGACCTCGGCGTGGCGAGGTGCCTTTTTGTACTTACGATCTTCTTCGGCGTGGTGAAGAGCGGGTCGTAAGGTGACCTCGGCGTGGCGAGGTGCCTTTTAACTTACGATCTTCTTCGGCGTGGTGAAGAGCGGGTCGTAGGTGACCTCAACGTGGCGAGGTGCCTTTGTACTTACGATCTTCTTCGCGTGGTGAAGAGGGGTCGTAAGGTGACCTCGGCGTGGCGAGGTGCCTTTTGTACTTACGATCTTCTTCGGCGTGGTGAAGAGCGGGTCGTAAGGTGACCTCGGCGTGGCGAGGTGCCTTTTGTACTTACGATCTTCTTCGGCGTGGTGAAGAGCAGGTCGTAGGTGACCTCAACGTGGCGAGGCTTTTTGCTTGGCTTGAGTGGGATATCATGAAGCTCGGGCACAAGAATAATGAAGCTCAGGCCGAGTGTAATATGAGGCGAGGCAAGCGCGTAATGTGCTCGGGCGCGAGCATAATAAAGTGCCTTGACCGCGAGTAACCTCCGGCGGTGAGGACAAATCTACTCATCCGCGAGTAACACTCGAGCGGTGAGGATAAGCGAGAAGGCGCGGGGTACTACTCAACCGCGAGTAACCCTCGGCGGTGAGGACCAAATCTACTCATCCGCGAGTAACACTCGAGCGGTGAGGATAAGCGCGCGGAAGGCGCGGGTACTACTCAACCGCGAGTAACCCTCGAGCGGTGAGGACCAAATCTACTCATCCGCGAGTAACACTCGGCGGTGAGGATAAGCGCGGAAGGCGCGGGTACTACTCAGCCGCGAGTAACCCTCGAGCGGTGAGGACCAAATCTACTCATCCGCGAGTAACACTCGAGCGGTGAGGATAAGCCGAGAAGGCGCGGGATACTACTCAGCCGCGAGTAACCCTCGGCGGTGAGGACCAAATCTACTCATCCCGAGTAACACTCGAGCGGTGAGGATAAGCGCGAGGAAGGCGCGGGGTACTACTCAGCCGCGAGTAACCCTCGAGCGGTGAGGACCAAATCTACTCATCCGCGAGTAACACTCGAGCGGAGAGGATAAGCGCGGAAGGCGCATAATGTGCTCGGGAACGAGCATAATATGGCTTCCGAGGCGAGCGTGGCGAGGTGCTCGGGAAGGAGCATAGCCATCCCGGCGCGGCGTAATGAGATGCTCAAGTGAAATCATGAAGCCACCGTCGGGAGGAGTGCATAATATGAATAAAGTGCACGGGCATGGAAAGTAATGTCATCGGCCTGTGCTGCCGATCCTCAAGATAATGAACTTTATTGTCGGCCCTGGACTCGCGGATGGTGGCCTGTGCCAATATGTAGCGATAGTAGTAGTCCCCACTTCTTGAGCGAGAAGGGGTAGTTTTAAGGTCGAGAAGTAATATATAGCTTTTGCTTCGATGGTAGCCCCCGGTGACGGGCTTTTTGATCGAGCTTGTTGGTCTAGTATACTTCGATTCGAGAGTAATAAATATGTTGATGAGTGCTTGGACCTCTTTGAAATGTGATCTCGACGTGGCGAGGTTCCTTTTGTGGAAGGCACTTGGGCCTTTCGAAGTAACCTTGGCTTTTAGCGAGGTTCGGCTAGTTGAGGAGCGCAACGTGTTATTGCTCGTGGCCGAGGCTCCCTTAACTCGTAATTTGCATCGAAAATTTCAAAGGCTTCATTGCAGATCAAAGTTTTCTTTTATTGAAATGCATATTATGTATTTTTCTTCGCATAGATAAAGTGATCATGCTTGCAGTTCATGTAAATGACAGTGAATAACTGTAGCTAATGCATAGGCAAAAGATCGTGTTATTTTATATAAGTTGAGATTGCGTAAGCATTTATGCATTGTGCGAGGATAGACATGGTGGCGACACGACCGCTATTAAAAGATATGGTAAACTCACAAAAACGTGCAAATTCACGAAATTGAAGCATAGAGTAACGTATACACGTTATGCTAATATATTACTATAGGGCTAGCCATGTTATGTCGAGTCGAACTCTCGCAGTCAAGATAAAAATTCTATATTGAGCTTGCGTGCTTGACACAAGTGGGCATACAATATGTATTCATCATATTATGATTGCATTTACAAATGATTTTCATAAAATGATTTTGGCTTTCAACCATCAATTTATTTCATTCCGTATTATATAGCTAGTCATGATGCGATATAATAGTTGTGATGCATAAGCAAAAATAACATGTTATCTAGCGCATTTTGGGATAAAGTGTGCGATGGCACGTCATAGTATCACAAGATATATTTGAATTTATGATTTGTCGAATTTATTGAATTAAAACATGAAATAATGCGTGCATCTCACGCTAATGTATTTTCACGGGACTAAGCGTTGTAATCCAAGTTAATGACGAATGTAAGCCATTTACGAGTTTTATACAATCGAAATTAGAGTTGCATGGTGAGTTCATTTGAAGCATAGCGACAAATAGAGTCTAACTCGTTTCTATTCGCAAAGTGAGCGCGTGATGTTGCAACTATTTGATATAATTGAGCATTCAAATAAGCGGGCACATAGCACTTTTAACTTAACTAGCATGTCAAAATTTTCATAAATGGGTAAACCCGTGTCACATAGAATCAAATGCGTAAAAGAATATATTTTGTAACGAGCGGATAAAAGTAACGCGGTACTATCATTTAAGCTCGAGATTCTGATTTTAATCATGCATTTTTGTTCCTTTGTAAGTATAGCATGTAAATTATTAGTGATTTGCACTAATTTTATGCAATTAATAAGCATATGAGTTGAATATTTATCCACAATTTATTTATATGTTTGCTATATAAAAAACATGGATATAGGAGCAAAATATGAATAATTTGAAGGTAAAAATGGAAGGAGTTCACCTTGAAACATCGCGGAGGGGCCCATCGGTAACTTTCTAGAACGAAGAGGCCCAGATAATAATTTTCTAGAAGTTGAAGAACTAGAGAGCAGACTTCCAAGGGCTGAGTGGCCTGATTGCAGCTTTCCGAAGTTTAGGCACCATTCTGAAATTTCCAGAAGTTCAGGGAGCCTTTTGTAATTTAAAGAAGTTTAGGGGCCTTCCTGTACTTTTACAGAAGTTCGGGGGCCTTTCTGTAATTTACAGAAGTTCAGGGGCCTTCCTGTAATTTACAGAAGTTCAGGGGTCTTTCTGTAATTTACAGAAGTTCAGGGGCCTTCCTGTAATTTACAGAAGTTCAGGGGTCTTTCTGTAATTTACAGAAGTTCAGGGGCCTTTCTGATATTTCAGGAAGTTCAGGGACCTCCCAGCAATTTCCATACTCTCAGTGGACACGTGGCGCGCGTAGGGCGCGTCAGATCTACCTCGTCGGCGCGTGGAGGCGCGTGAACGGGCGGTGGAAACTCCAGCTGCTATAGGTGGCACGTGAGGGCGCGTGAACCATCCGTTGGCCTTGATTTTCGTGCCATCGTGCTCGTCTTGGAGAGACGCAGCGAACGGTGCTGTTTGATCTCTGTTTTGACTACGAAATGGTGTAGAAATGCTACGCCGGAGCTCTGCCGGCGTTTACCGCCTCCGGCGAACTGTTGGTGGCGCGTGCGGGCGCGTTTTTACTCCGATGGCCGTGATTTTTTCGTGGTTGTGCTCGTCTGGTCAGTGCGCAGTTGATGGTGGTCTTACTTTTCTGCTCTGATCTCGTTTGCCTCGTCTAATCCGTGTGGACAGTCTACAGCTTTGTTTTGAGAGTGTTCCGGCACCTTTTGAAAAGAGCTTCGCCGTGGTTGACGGAAGCTTCGTCCCGGCAACGGAACCAGCTGATCATGCCGAAATAATCATCATACCGGGGGTGCCGAAAGTGTTGTGGTCATACGTGTTCGGAGTCGTTGTCGTGGTAGGATATCCGGCGTCGTCAATGTCTGCAAGAGTAAACAACTGTGAGAGGGCGGGGAGTTTCCCCGCCAAAAACTCTCCGGTGTGATAATCAGTATCTCATTGATTTTATAGAGAGAGAAAGTGTAATGTGTGTATGGAGGGAGAGAGAGTTTGGAGAGAGAAAAGAAGACCCCCTTTCTTTGTAAGTGAGCCCCCTATTTATAGGGGGGTGTTGCTTCCTGGACAATTTGTGTGTGGGCTTGGCCCGTACATCTTTTGGGATATTTGGGAGTATACTTTTGGGGGTATATATTTTTGAGAACATCAGTGAGTAAAAGTAAAAACGTTAGGTAAATTACTCTGGAACATTGGGTACCAAAAGCAAAAAACATGTAAACTTTGGGTGCCAAAAGTGAAATTATCCCTTTTTACTTAAATAGTTCACTTTAAAAAATTTATGTCTACAATCTTCATAATTTTATAACTTTACACTTCACATGTAGTATAAACATATTAATTATGCTCAAGTATTTTTATAATTATGATCGATTCTATTAATACTTATATATTTTTTAATTATTAAACTTTTTAAACGTGTACTCTTTAATTGAAACAGAGGAAGTAATTGCCGAATGATAGTATCTTTTGTTAACACAATGCAATGCTAACGACTCTCCGAATACAATTGAGAACAATCAAAGGGGGGTAAGAGAAATAATCTCTTTCCCTTGTAGTACTGGAGAGAGCCCAATAAGGGAATAACTAGTCAAATTGGCAACTAGGCCATCTTTTAAGCTTTCTTAAATTTGAATACATTATACATAGAACATGCAAATTCTACCACGAAAGAAGAGGTTTTTTTTTTTTTTTTAATATATAAATTTAATTTAATTTTATAAAAATGATTTCCTTTCTTGTTCTTTGTTCCTTTTCCCCTCCTTAATAATGACGACTTACTTTTCCTTTTCTTTTCTTTTTGTGTTTGTACAAATAATTTATTCAGGAAATTGCTGGCTGGTACACTTAAAAAAGTTTTTGTTATCTCCAGTTCACCCTTTTTTTTTTAAACCAGAAAAAGGCACTTTGAAAATTTTCTTCCTAAAATGCCCCCGTCTCTTTGATGATGAATATTGACTTTCACAGTCTAGCTCTCCCGCTTGAAAACTTCATAGCATTTAAATCGGAGAAATATAAATTCACAAAACAAACGTGGAAACGAAAGAAAAAAAAAATAGTCTAATTTTCATGCATAGAACAAAAATTTGATAACAATTTGATCAAATTCGAATTTTCAGAGTTTATCCCATTTTTCCTTGTTCTTGGGCTGTTTTGGTCACTTTAGTCTATGTTTTAAGCTTCGAATTTGTTTAAAATCAATCCCTGTTATCCTAACTTAGTACTACATTTGTGTACAATTTTTTTACCAGAAAACGCTATTTTTGAATTGGGCGTCACGATATAGGGATGCACACCGAATAAGGCATCGCGATATAGGGATGCCTCATCGCGATGCCCAAATACTGAGACATGAATGATCCAATCCAATAGACAAATCAATTAAAGAATCAAAATCAAGATTAAAAGGAACTGCATTTGGGTTGGGGGGGGGGAAGATTATGAAATTCTTAATAAAGATTCTAGAAGTATTAAATTCAGGAGAGAAATTTGGAAAGAAACCTTTGAATGAGATGACAACAAAGGTTGTTTGCAAGTGAAAATTAGAAAAACCAACTCAATGAAAAAAAAGTGGGCGCACAGGACAGATATGGAGAAATATTTTCAATTCCATTAACAGCACACGTTAGACAATTCAAAGTGGAGCATCACGATGCACAAAGTGGAGCATCATGATGCATAAAGTGGAGCATCGCGATGCACAAAGTGGAGCATCGCTTTTTGTCCCCGCTACTCGCCTTAGCGAGGTGTGACAATCAAAATGTTTCATTTTTTACTCTGCTCGCCTTAGCGAGGTGTGGCAGGGCGAGGTTGCTCGCCTTAGCGAAGTGCGACATCCTCAAAATTTTGTTTTATACCCCTAAAATTGGATTTGTGATGCAAAAAGCGGTGCATCACGATGCCTTTTTTACTGATGCACACGTATTTTTCTTTTATTAATGACATAATCGTTTTTTTAGCCAAAAAATGTCTTTTTTTAGTTTTAAAAAAATATGAATAGACTGAAGCGATTACAAATGTTGAAAAAAGGACCGGCCTATAATTCAACAAATTTATTGTTGTGTTTGTTTACTTGACGGCTTGCACTTGGTCCATGGATTCGTATAGCAAAAGAAAATATAGAGAAAATTGAAACAGAGGCCCAAGTCTATTAGCCTAATGGTGAAACAAAGGCCCATGATATATCATCGTTTAGTTGACAGGGCGAATGAGTTGCATTGAAACTCAGAAAGGCTGCAATTTGAGTTGGATTGTTTCACATAAATTTCTAGTAGATTTTGAATTTATCAACTTCCTCTAAAAACATCTGGAAGCTGTTTGGTAGTTAGGATTAAGACCGAATAAGATTAATAAATTAAATTGTCAGATATTTAGTACGCAATAGGTGGTTTGGATTAATAACCCGAGCTATTCAAATAAATTTCTTATCTCCTTGCTAATTATATTAAGAGAGAGGGTGGTATTATTAGCATGCTCACGAAAAAAGCGTAGAACTAATATTTTTAATTTCAAAACTATCTCCAATATATAAGTGAGAATTAATAGTGAAAGTACTAATAATACGAAATTAATATATAGATCGTCCCTGCCAAACTACCGAACAAAACCCTAGTTTCTTCTTTTGATTGTGTTTTGTGCATTACTCGGGGAATTCTTCCTTGAAGAGAAGACAACTTTGGTGCCACATTGTCGGTGAGAGATACTAAAAAGATGTTCTTTGACCTAGTAATTATGAGATACTCCCTCCGGAACAAAGAGTCTAATTTTCGTTTTTAAAAATTAACATGTAACTAAATTAAATCAAAATTTTATATATTTTACTTATATTTTTAGAAATAAAATTTCATTAATTAAAAACTACTTTAAGAATACTAAGGATTATAACTTTCATAATTTTGTAAAAATAACTAAATTTATGTAAATTATCGGTCAAACTTTAACTAAGTTGACCTAAAAAAAGTTAAATAGACTCTTTACGTGGAACGGAGGTAGTATCTTTTGTTGTATCTCTCTTTTGTGAATGGAAAGGTCCATTTGATCAAAATTAACTTATTATTGTTGTAATTTCACGAGATTCTAGTGAAGTCATTGATCGATTGGTATGTAGGCTTATTTAATACCTTGAGTGTCGTTAAGAACCATTTTAAAATCTTATTTATGTGATTTGCTTATTTTTCTCATTGTCACGTTTGTTCATCTTAGTATAGATGTTCACATAACATTACAAATTAGAGCTTTGAGTTTTGGGTAACAACCTGGTATTTATCAAAGCTCATGGTTAAGCTCCTTCCTAGTAGCTAGAAGAGGTCCACGACTGAAGATTTTGATGTTATGCTTTGGAAGATTAATTTGGGCTTTTTGTTAAGGATGGCAATTAAAAAGATGTTGTTGATTGTTAGGGTTAAATGAAAAAGTTTTTCATTTCTGGTTTGTAAGCTTATAGGGCTTGAAGTTAACGAGAGACCCGTGAAGCAGCCATTGCTGGAGTTTTCACCATATCCTTAGGCGGGAAGCGCAAACGTAAACCTTGAACGTTACGTACAAACGTAAAACCTGAACGTTAGTCGGAGGATTATGAAATGGCAAAATCTGTAAATTTTGAACCTCCATGATAGACCAATGGATCTATTACTATAGTGAATAAATTAGAAGCTACTAAAATGTCAGAAATAAGTTTTCAAACTTTATTAATAGCCCCCATTTAGAGCTCTGTTTTCCATCATAGAAAAGAAGCATTTCAAATATTTTGGAGAGATAGGGACTCTTGAGGCGTAATTTTGAAAAATAACGCACAGTGGGGCACCGCCGTAAATCATTTTCCTTTGTATATGGTTTTTTTTTTTTTTAGTTGACTGTAAAATGTTTTACATATATTGACCATATTTTAACAGTATTGCTAAACACTTAAAAATGAAGAAAATATTTTTTAGAAATTATTTTTCGTGAAACAAATGGAGCCTTAAATTTGTCGTTCTTCCTAACAACTGTGGGTTTGAATGGGTTAACCATTTGGATCAAGAGACGAGATTCACCCGTTAAAAAATTGGATGATTGAGATAGAAAACTCCACCTGCATATCTCAAGAGTGACTGATACGGTAAGAGCTTGAAACAACTCAGAAGTCAGAACTTGTAAGCCAAGGGCCCGGTTGAGTCTTCCTTTGAATTAAGTTGGGTTTGGTGTTCTTGACGAAGAACAATGAGGCTCGGATCGATCCCAATGAGGGAGCCCTTTAGGAGGCCAAATTTGCTGAAATGGAGACAAAACTCTCAGAATGAACAAAGAGCATTTAGAGGTTTGAGAATCTCACTTAAGACTAATCTATATTTGATCTCTTGATCACCTCTAGGAGTAAAATGGTAATTTCATACTCGTTACTCAACTATCGATTCAAGTAAGGGTATAATGTATTCAATGCCTTGTTTATCATCATCGGGCTACCCACAATATGTCACAAGCATCAAGGGTGCCAAATTAGGCATCTAGATAGGGTGAGTTGTTAACATGAGACAAACCTATGTCGATCGAGCCATTCAATTCTTCCTTCACTGAACAATGTCCCAATCCCCTACCCCCTTGCCACCTTTCTTTTTATCTCATAGAGGCATATATGCACACACATCCCTTGTGCGTCCATATGGGTAGTCACCATCTCCATCCATCTTTCCGTACATATCCTCCAAGTGATATATAATAGCCTAGTTAATCAAACGAACATTTCAGAGACTCGATTTGTGGCAATCGTATGTATTATCAACTATCTTTCTTATTAGATTTGAAAATTTGCATATAATGCATGGTTCGATCAATGTGTTGAGAAAAATTGCACCAAGCAACCACCAAATACTCTTCCAATACAGCAAGTTAAAAACAGAAATCCAAAATAATCGCAGCACAAACAACCACAAACGAAACAATGATTTTTTACGTGGAAAACCCGAATCGGGAAAAACCACGGGACCGTAGTCCAAGTCAAAAACTTCCACTATCTCAAATGGGTTTACAAATGGGTTCTTTTCTAGTTACACTAGAGGATTACAAATACATCAAGAACAACAAGCTTCTTGGATCACTACAACACCAACAAAGTTCCCACCAAACAAATTGGTGGATAGCAACCAACAACACTACAACAATTATGAGAGAAAATGGGTTAGAGTGTGTACTACATCAGTTGCGAAGCAGGGCTTTTCTCATAGCCTAGACTGCTACAAAGTGTCACCCTTGAGGCTGGAACAATCCTCTGAAATCTCAGCCCAATCGGAGTTGAAACGGCCTTCCGAACGAACACGTACGTAGCTTCAAAACACTCTATTTTTCTCTCAATTTGCTGCTGTAATTCTCTCCGTTTTGGCACACACTTGCTGCTGAGATCTAGCCCCTTTTATAGACTAAAAGGAGCCCTTTTAAGCTTTCTTGAAGTTTCCAAAACAATGAACCATGGCTGAATTGGAAGCACCGAGACACAGCCTTTTGAGTTCCCAATTTACTACCTTCATGCATGTTCCTTCTTTTTTTTATTATGAACTTACTTGAGTACATGGTATTGGGGCCACCACATGGGATGGATTTACCCAACAAATCTCCCCCTCCAGTTCATGTGGGGGGCTCAACCAAACCTGCTTGCTTACGACAATAGCTGAACTTCTCACCCGACAAAGGTTTTGTCATCATATCCGATCCATTCTCATCGGTATGGATTTTGTCAAGTTCTATCACTTTCGAATCCAAAATGTCACGAATCCAGTGATATCTAACATCTATGTGTTTCGATCTTGAATGAAAAGTTGGATTCTTACAAAGATGAATTGCACTTTGGCTGTCACAATAAAGTGCATACCTTTCTTGCTTCAAGCCCAATTCTTGGAGAAACTTCTTCAACCACAAAATCTCCTTGCAAGCTTCGGTCACCGCAATGTACTCGGCTTCGGTGGTGGACAATGCAACATACTTTTGAAGTCGAGATTGTCATGATACTGTTGCCCCGTTAAAAGTCATTAAGTATCCAGAAGTAGACTTTCTAGAGTCAACATCACCTGCCATATTAGCATCGATGTACCCATCTAACAAGGCCTTGCCATTACCGAAGCACAAGCACACTCTAGAAGTACCTCTAAGATAACGAAGAGTCCATTTCACGGTTGCCCAATGTTCCTTTCCCGGGTTGGAAAGAAACATACTAACAACTCCAACAGCATGAGCAATATCGAGCCTTGTGCAAACCATGGCGTACATCAAACTACCAACCATGGATGCATATGGCACTTTCTTCATCTCTTCTTTCTCTTTCTCACTTGAAGGACATTGCTTGGAGCTTAACTTGAAATGGCTTGCAAGTGGAGTACAAGCACTCTTTGCTTTGCTCATGTTAAACCTTTCAAGAACTTTTTCAATATATTTCTCTTGGGACAACCAAAGTTTTCCAGTTTTTCTATCTCTTGAGAATTTCATCCCAAGAATCTGTTTTGCCGATCCCAAGTCCTTCATTGCAAAGGACTTACTTAACTCCTTCTTTAATTTGTCAATCTTGCTAGCATCATGACCCACAATTAACATATCATCCACATAAAGCAAGAGAATTATAAAATCATTTTCAGCAAAATATTTCACAAACACACAATGATCAGAAGTGGTTCGAGTGTACCCGTGATTCACCATGAAAGAGTCAAACTTCTTGTACCATTGTCGTGGTGCTTGTTTAAGCCCATACTAGCTCTTCCTCAAACGACACACAAGATGCTCCTTGCCTTTAACTTTGAACCCTTCTGGTTGTTCCATGTAAATTTCTTCCTTCAAATCACCATGAAGGAATGCCGTCTTCACATCAAGTTATTCAACTTCTAAGTTCAAGCTTGCTGCTAACCCAAGCACAACTCGGATGGATGTCATCTTCACAACAGGAGAGAATATTTCTTCAAAGTCGACACCTTTCTTTTGAGTAAAACCCTTCACAACCAACCTTGCCTTATACCGAGGTTGAGAGCTATTTTCTTCGGACTTTATTTTGTAAACCCACTTATTCTTGAGTGCTCTTTTTCCTTTTGGAAGTTTTACCAAATCATAGGTGTGATTGTCATGCAATGACTTCATCTCCTCCTGCATGGCTTTCTCCCATTCTCCCTTGTTCTCGTGAGACTTGGCTTCTTGGTAGCTCTCCGGCTCTCCCCCGTCAGTCAACATCACATACTCGTTAGGGGAGTATTTTGTGGAAGCTATGCGATCTCTAGTTGATCTTCTTGGTTCGGGCTGAATTGGTACTTCATTAGCTTGCTCATCTTGCTCTAATGGTTCATTTGTGGGTACTTCTTGATCAGCAGCATCATTTTGGTCTTCTTGCACTTCTTCCCCATAATTATTATGGACCACAGAAGGAGAAATAGGGTCCAAATTGACAGACCACCAGCTGCATTTTTCTTCTTCTCACCACTTTCAATGTCTTCAATTGTTTGATCTTCAAGAAAAATCACATCTCGGCTCCTAACAATTTTTCTTGCAATTGGGTCCCACAATCTATACCCAAATTCTTTGTGCCCATAGCCCAAGAAGATGTACTGCTTAGCCTTATCATCAAGCTTCGCCCCTTTCATCTTTTGGAACATAAATAAAAGCCCTGCAGCCGAACACCTTCAAGTGTTCATATGACACATCCTTTCCTGACCAAACTCTTTCAAGTACATCACCATCCAAAGGAACCGAAGGACAAAGATTAATTAAATTAACTGCAGTCCTCATTGCTTCACCCCAAAAGGATTTAGGCAGCTTTGTATGTGAAAGTATACATTTGATTCTTTCACAAATCGTCCGGTTCATTCTCTCGCCACACCATTGTGTTGTGGTGTTTTGGGCACACTTTTCTCGGAGCTTGATTCCATGGTTTCTGCAATATTCTTCGAAAGGTCCTCTATATTCTCCACCATTATCAGCTCGTACACATTTCAACAGCTTTCCAGTTTCCCATTCCACCTTGACATGGAAGTTCTTGAAAACCTCAAGCACTTGATCTTTGGTTTTCAAAGCAAACGTCCACACTTTTCTTGAATGGTCATCTATGAATGTCACAAAGTAACTTGCACCGCCAAGAGTTTTATCTCGCATAAATCAAACATCGGTATGAATTAAATCAAGAATACTAAATTTTATAGATGGAGGACGTTTATGAAATGCAACTCTATGTGTTTTTTCGACTAAACAATCAACACAAGTTTTAAGAAGTGTACCTTTAGCTCCCGGCAAGAGTTGCTTTTTGGATAAGATTTGCAGCCCCTTCTCACACAAGTGTCCGAGCCTTTTATGCCAAAGCTCAATGGAAGGATCCGTCACAGCAACATTAATTTCTCCTTTGCTAAGCTTGGCTTGTGTCATGTAGAGAGTACTCATCTTCTTGCTCTTAGCTACCACTAGAGAGCCTCTTGTAAGCTTCCATTTTCCTTCGCCAAAGTGATTGTTGTAGCCATTATCATCAAGCTTTTCGGCGGAGATCAAATTCAGCCTCATATCGAACATGCCTTACATCCTTCAGAGCAATTTGCATCCCGCATTTGTTTCCAAGTGAATGTTTCCAATGCCCAAAATCTTGGATGCTCCATCATTTCCCATTCGTACAAAACCATAGTCTCCGTAGTGTACGATGAGAAGAAGTCACTCGTGAGGTCACGTGAAATGAGGCACCCGAATCAACTACCAATGTGCTTTCTTGACATACGAGGTTGACACTGCCTTCATCGCAAACAATTACTACATCACCATCCGTGGTTTGCGCGGTCTCATTTGTCTCTCGATTTTCTCCATTTCTCTCTCTAGCTTGTTCCCTTCTCAAAATTCTGCATTCGCTCTTCTTGTGTCCAGGCTTTTGGCAATGATAACATATCATTTCTTTTTTAAATGGTGGCTTTGACCTCCCTCTTGATTTCCCTCGGCTGCTACTTCGATTTCTGTAATTTTTAAAATTTTTCTCCTTGCTCCGTCCTTGATTTTCTTGTCTTTCTGTGACAAGAGCGTGAGTCTCAGATGTCGAACCTTGCTCCTTTCTCCTAGCCTCTTCATTCAATAAGCTGTCTTTAACTATCTCCATAGTTAGCTGACCATTTGGTGCTGAATTGCTGAGTGAAATCACCAAAGTCTCCCAGCTATCCGGCAAGGAACTGAGAAGCAACAAAGCCTGCAACTTGTCATCAAGCGTCAACTTCATCGTGTTTAGCTGATTAATAAGACCTTGAAAATCACTTAGATGCGCCGAGACATTGTGCCCGTCCTTGTATTTCAGATTTACAATTCTTCGAATTAAAGAGGCTTTGTTTTGTGCTGATTGTCGCTTGTACATAGACTCCAACTTCTTCCAAAGAACATCTGCTCTTGTCTCCTTTGAAACATGATGAAAGATGCTTTCATCAATCCATTGTCGAATAATTGTACAAGCCTTTCTATGCAACACTTCCCACTCTCTATCAGTCTTGTTGTCTGGCTTCGCTTCATCACCTTCAACAGGCTCGTACAAATCCTTGCAATAAAGTATATCCTCCATACGAGGCTTTCAAATAGAATAGTTCGATGAATTCAATTTAATCATCGATCCAGAAGATTCCTCCATCAAAGATTGCCCAACACAACCTTCGGCTCTGATACCACTGTTGAGAAAAATTGCACCCAGCAACCACCAAATACTCTTCCAATACAGCAAGTTAAAAACAAAAATCCAAAATAATCGCAGCACAAACAACCACAAACGAAACAATGATTTTTTACGTGGAAAACCCGAATCGGGAAAAACCACGGGACCATAGTCCAAGTCCAAAACTTTCACTATCTCAAATGGGTTTACAAATGGGTTCTTCTCTAGTTACACTAGAGGATTACAAATACATCAAGAACAACAAGCTTCTTGGATCACTACAACACCAACAAAGTTCTCACCAAACAAATTGGTGGATAGCAACCAACAACACTACAACAATTATGAGAGAAAATGGGTTAGAGTGTGTACCAAATCAGCTACGAAGCGGGGCTTTTCTCCTAGCCTAGACTGCTTCAAAGTGTCACCCTTGAGGCTGGAACAATCCTCTGAAATCTCAGCCCAATCGGAGTTGAAACGGCCTTCCGAACGAACACGTACGTAGCTTCAAAACACTCTATTTTTCTTTCAATTTGCTGCTGTAATTCTCTCTGTTTTGGCACACACTTGCTGCTGAGATCTAGCCCCTTTTATAGACTAAGAGGAGCCCTTTTAAGCTTTCTTGAAGTTTCCAAAACAATGAACCATGACTGAATTGGAAGCACCGAGATACAGCCTTTTGAGTTCTCAATTTACTGCCTTCATGCATGTTCCTTCTTTTTTATTATGAACTTACTTGAGTACATGGTATTGGGGCTACCACATGGGATGGATTTACCCAACACAATGGAATATGGATATGGAAAAGAAATTACCCGGCGGAAGCAACGTCTTAATTATATCTATCTATCTCTCTAATTACTTGTTTATCACACAATCATAATCATAATAAAAAAGTTACAACTAAAAAAACCTGTATTCTTAATTAATTCTCTTGACATGAGAAATTACAAAGGAATTAAAGAAAGAACATAAAATTAAGGTCATGCTCCGTTTCTAGAGGAAAAGCCCAAAAACACTTGTAAGAGGGGTTTAAAAAAACACATTTCAAACAATGCAAGAAGATTGGAGTGGAGATATGAATTAATGTTTTGAATGTGTCTTGTAAACACACGGCCAAATGCATATTGAAGATTTGTCTTGTGATCTTGTCGACATGAGGCCAATTTAAAATGAAAAGTCAAAATATCTAAAAATATACTTATCAAAGAAATTAAGAGAATATCTAAAAATAAATAAAGAAGGAGCCATGCAAGTCTGTAATTTTAAAGCTCGATGACAGTGACAAGAAGAATGCATGCTAGCTCCTATTCTCTCTAAGATTGCTTAAATTTTCCTTTGTCTCTTCTAAACTGTACTTTAGTTTTTGTACTAATACCAATTTTAGAATATAAAAGAATAAAAGGTGGCAATTTGTATTTACCAAAAGTCACACGGAGGAGAATAACAAGATCTTGGTTATATATGTTCTTTTCTAGCTAGACAACTTAACAACCAATAAAATAAGTCCAAAACATTCATCTTGATTAAGTTAATCCATAATATATATTTATATATATATATATATATATATTAAGGACTTAGAGGTCATATATCACATATATATGCCAAGCGTATATCTCAATTTACAAACACACAAAAGTTGAGTTAACAATCAACCATTTAATTTCTTCCGATCCATCAATCGTCGCATATGCCTAATACATCCTTCAATTCCTTGTTACTCAAAGCGGCAATGAAATAAACAAGGCTACCAAACCATTTGCCTTGTGAATAGAATAGTTATTTAATCACATAAATGTAGATGGAGTCGATCGTCTTCTAATTATGAATGTTGTACGCGTAAGAAATAAGTGTCACGCTTCATTCCAAATCTTGCTAGAGATTAAAACAACATGGAAATTCACATTACAAAAAGTTGTGCTAGC